>OW443299.2:1205000-1939589 GCA_937001585.2 Brachylomia viminalis
GAACTGCGATAAAATGGCGAAAGTGCATAGATAACAATGGTAAATATGTACTTTGATTGATTCATTAAAATAATTTCATATTAAAAAATTGTTCTGCTTTTTCCATACAAATCGCCAATTTCATATGCAATGACCTATTACGACACATAGATTTACACTTTATGTCACAGTGGCAACGCTTTCAAATGCTGAACTTTCTTTAAATTGGTTGAGCATGGTTACAGCCAGTTACTGAGACGATCTTCCAAAGCTCCTACCCTCAACTCGCGACAGAGCATTCCCGTACCGTAAAGTAAAATGACGTTTATCTCGATAACAACACGTGTCGCTAACAAGATGGAGTACTTACGAGTGTCTCGGATGCGTGAGGAGCGCGGTGGGATCTCGTTGCTTTATCTCGCTCTCGCGCACTGCCTCCGTCATCGACTTGAAGGCTGAGTTGTGCACGCTGGAACGAGACAGATATATGTTAGTATAGGAAAAAATACATAACGAAGTGAAAGGAGAAAAGAGTAGTGTATTTCTAGATGATATTCAATAATAAACTTTATTATCAGTATTCAAGGTGCTGCAAAAAAGCAGTGGACGCCCGAGGAGTGGTTTGATGTTTGTTTAAGTTTGCACTTTATGACACAAGTAACAAAATGTATCATTGTATGCCTCCAGAAACTACACTGATATGCGCTTTTCACAGTGGAACCAGGGGAGGATCCACGGCCCAAGAATAAGAAATACTGAATGGAAGTGTCGATAGTTTCCAAGATTGGACTATACTGTGAGATCTTCTGACGATAAAGTTTTTATACCTCATTGAGACATGTTTTAACAAAAATGTCTTATAGAAGTTATAAGTATTTAATTATCGTAATTTTGTCAAACATGTCTCAAGAATTCAACTGTTTTAAATAAGTAAGTAAAAAAAAAAACAAAGACGGCTGACCTGCCCTTGCATCGGTACTTGATTGCATACTTGGTAGAGATAAGAAAGGTTCATAGTTTCGTATCTCGAGTAGGTATAGCGCCCGCGTCATGACTATAACCAACGATCAGTATGTTAGAGTTATGCTCCATTCTAATATGTTATAAACTATATTTTTTTACCAGTTTAATAGTTTTTACAATCTACAAAAGAACTAAAATAAAATTAAACTAATAGTCAATAATTTAAGTTGATTATGTTTTAGATAATCTATATGGATCACGACTTACAATTTAAATCTAATACCTAATTGATACACAACGCAACGTTTTTACAAAAAAATACTTCAAATATAACCCCTAATGGACAACGTACTTCGAATTAACCTGCAACTACACCTGAAACAGTAGAATACTCAACGAAATTCAGGATTACACGCCAGGAGCAATATCGAGACTACTGCAAACTACCTAGATAGGGAGATAGCGCTGGACGGTCAGTACGACAGGGAAGTTGGGTTCCAGGCTCGTATCGCAGCGGAACACGTCGCAGCGGCGCGGGCGCTAGGTCGCGTGGCGCGCGCGCGCCGGGCGGGCGGCCGGCGACACGGCGGACGAGCGCGTGCGCGAGCGCAGCGTGAGCGCGGCCCGCAGCGTGCGGCGCGGCCACTCCGCCCGCAGGCTGCGCGCGCGCCGCAGCACGCACGCCGCCAGCGCCAGCGCGCCGCGCCCGGCCGCGTCCACCGACGTGCCCGTCGCGTGGCGCACGCTACGGGCCACCACGTCACATCTACACTAACTATGAGCGGCGCGGCCACTCCGCCCGCAGGCTGCGCGCGCGCCGCAGCACGCACGCCGCCAGCGCCAGCGCGCCGCGCCCGGCCGCGTCCACCGACGTGCCCGTCGCGTGGCGCACGCTACGGGCCACCACGTCACATCTACACTAACTATGAGCTCCCGCTTCACTGCCTCTACGGAACCGAGGTGAGAAGTCGTCCCGAAAAACCCGCATATTTCGAGTCTGACTCGCGCAGCGAGGGTTCCGTACTTAGAAGCCATTATTCTATTTTCTGTTTCTGGGACTGCATAAATAAGACGATGGGCAAATGTAGTCCGAATGCCCACACTACTAGCGAGACCGATGTAACTGAATAGTCTATTAAATGAGGTGTAATTTTTATTTGGAGACCCATATAAAAATCTGTCCGCAAATAATAATAAAAAAAACTTTAGAAGAAAGTAAAAAAATATATATATTGGCCCTTTAAGTTTAAAGGATTTTTTTTCGCACCAATCCACACTGTACCACAACACACTACACTACATTTCACTAGTACTTACAATATTCAATAATAACTTTTGATTTTGTATTTTTCTTCCTTTTTTTTACTGTGTTCTAGTAAAGGTTAAAATAATTTATGATTTAATACTTAAACATTGTTTTGGGAGGGGGCTGGTAATCTGTGTGACAGGTTTTCCTAGTGCCGATACCAGTCTCTCACAAAGCATTTATTCAAAGGCTTTCAGCTATCAGGCCATTGGCCGATACAACAATCGGCACAATAACAGCCAAGCTCACATTCCACATGTCAACAACCTCGTGTGCTAAGTCGAAATATTTAATTTGTTTCTCTATCACAGCTTTCACGGGGTTCTTGTCATGTGGAATGGTAACATCGACAATTATTGTGCGGCGCGCTAATCGATCTATCACAGGCTTCTTGCTGTCTATATCAGGCCTATTGGCGAGAATAGTGCTGTCAGTAATGAACTATGAGTATGAACTTTTGTTATTTTTACTTTTTTCTTAATTATTAGTGCTAATTATCTTTTTGTATGCACGTGTTTCTGTGACAAATAAAACTATTTTTCTTTCTTTCTTTCTTTCTTCTTTCTAATGATAGACCGATCCCAGTACAACGCGACATGGTCATTTTCGAGAACTGGGTCGGGCACATACTTGTAATACGTTACCTCAGAATCCACAAGTTTATATTTCAAAGCAAGTTGCTAGTGAATAATCCTAGCTACAAGATTGTGTCTATGCAAGTATTCTTCGTCAGCTAGACAAGAAAACCCAGAGATAAGGTGTCTGATTGATTCCCCCGGACGGTGGCATGTTTGACAGATGTCAACCGTGCCGTCTTTCACAATAAATCTCCGCTAATTACGTCATCATAACTTCATTCACAACTGCACAGACAAAACCTTTGGTTTCCCCAAAGAGGTCACCGAAGCGCAGCCAGGTTACTAACTGCCTCGGTTTTAAATAAAATGTTAGGTTTTTGCCCAACATTGAATTACTAAACGCGCCATCTTTAAAGTCACTTGTCCAAATAGCGTAGTACATTTTTATTACAGTACAGTCAGTTAAAGTTGGGTGATGGAATTATTTTTAATTCAATGTTGGGCAACAATCTAACATTTTATTTAAAACTAAGACAGTTATGTTTTCATTTTAAACTGTAATTTATTGGGGGTTTATTCGGTGACATTACAGGAAAAAAATCGAATAAAAGTTAATATTTGTGGTCACAGGACTTGAAAGGTCATTCCAGGGTGTGAGTTTTTCCGATTTATTTTTTGATACTTGTAATTTGAAAAGTATGTACATGACAACGATTTTTTTTCTGATAACTGTCACAACTATATAATTATATCACCTGTTTCCGGCTTGACGTTGATTTCTGGGACACCCTGTATTAAACTTAAAGGGCCATAACATATATTTTTTTAACTTTTTAGAGGTTTTGTTATGTAAAGGGTTTTTAATTTTAACTTTTATTTCCTGATGTTTAAACTTTATATTTACTAGTAAACACGCAACGATCGACACATGCGTCGCTTAAATCTGCGCTGCTGTACGTATTTTTCTTACTAGCTAGTTACTAATTTATGCTCGTTTTCTACTCCTTCATTAGACCCTGATCACCATATATCTATGACTTACTCATTGAGCCCACACACGATACTTCTGCTGTAAGTTGGTGAGAGATTTGGATAGTCTGCAAATTCCAGGTGATGCTGCAGCATCCGTTCAAAGTTCTTTTAATTTCATTGAAGTAACATAATTCCAAATTTCCACTCGATCAGATGTATGGAAGATGCTCACATCTCTACATCAACTAGAAAAGAGCTGATAACCTTCAAACCTCTCTAACTGCGTCTGTGTTTGCGAACGCACGCATACAACCAAAATCTCTTCAAAGTGAGAGTGAACAGGCTTCTTCTGGGTAAGCTCACTCCATCGTCTACTCTATCTCTGTCACCACTGACCTAGACTAGAGTCAAGGCCAAACCCATTTTAAATTAAAAAAAAGAAAAGCGGCTGAACCGATTTTCTTAAATCATAGCTAAGAATACTCTCGATCAAGTTTCAAACATAAAAAAAAAACGGATTTCAAACATAACACACAGATAGACACGTTAAACTTAGAGCACCCCTTTGTTTCCTTTGGTGGTTAAAAAGCTAATTGAAAAACTATTTAAATATAATATGTAAATGAAGCTCTTTTAACACTTCATTTAATTTGAATTTCCCGCGCATAACTGGCAAGACATACTTTAAAGTATTATCTGTGGTGGCAGCACTTTTTACTCTATGTTTACCATGGAAATCTATCTCTGAAGAGATTCTCGCTGGTTTTGGACAATTACAGCATTGCAAGGTTTTTAATAGAAATAATTTCAATTACTATTGTGAAAGAATTAATATTTGAAGCAATAGCTTTTAATGTTGTTTTTCTTTACAGGTTAGTAAATAACAGTTATTTGTATTATGTAAAAATAAGTTGTATTTGCAAATATGGTTTCTGATGTTTATAAAAATAAATAAATTTCTCTTTACAGAGCAACAACTTTAGTTTTTGTTTCAATAAACAACATATTACAAAACAACATTATCTAGAGCTGTTGTAAACTATGGAAAAGCTTAAATTTGAATTTGTTGTGAAACCGGCTGAAGATCCGAAGACAAATGTGATCTGCATAACCTCAATTATGGACGCCGATGGAAATGTGTTTTTGATTCCGGAACAATTACAACCAATAAAACTGCATACTGAGTTAATTAAAACTCAAACTTTTCAAAAAGTAAGGGCTACACTGCAAAAAAAGACACGAAGAAAGACGAGTATGGATTTCATTAACATCAGAATTGCGTGATACATATACGGATGAAGATGGAAATATGCAGTTCAAGGGATATTTACTGGAGGAAAGTACATCTAAAACACAACAGGTTTTAACGAATGAAATGTCAACAGAAACTCTTACAAAAATCTTAGAAAGTTTCGCTGAATCGAAGAAAGAATCGAAGCAGTCTAATTTAAAGAAGGTAGCTGAAAAATTTGTAATAGAAAAATTCACAAAAAAAACATCAAGTGTAACACAGTGGATGGATATTTTCGAAGCTGAATGTAAACGTATAGGTATAGATGATGATATTGAAAAGATACAAGTGTTTCGGTTATTTATAGAGGATTCTTGTCAGGATTGGTATAATTCTATGCTTATAAAATACACAATCAATTCAGAATGGTGTTATTGGAAAAAAAAAATTTGTGAAACTTATGTGGACAAAAGCTGGTCACCAATAAGGTATGCTTTTTTATTTAAATATAGGCAGGGTACATTACTGGAATATGCTATAAAGAAAGAAAGGCTTCTGTTAGAGGTAAATAAATTACTTGATAAACGTACTTTAATTGATTTAATTGTAATTGGGTTACCTAATTTCATAGCAGATGAAATTGACAGAAATACATTGAAAGATACTGAGGATTTATTTAGTAGTATCCGGGGCCTAGAACATTTAATGGATAATAAGACAATGGGAAAAAAAATAATAGATTGGGAAAGTAAGACAAAAGAAAAAAAATTAAAAGGTAAACCATGCAGAATCTGTGAAAAAGAAAAGAAAGGGACTCGGTATCATTCGGAATCTGTATGTTGGTTTAAAAATAAAGATGATGATCGCTCTAAAAAACAGCCAATTAGAAGTGTTAATAATTCTGAATTAGAAATGAGTTTAAATCAAATAGATCCAAAAAACTAATTATTCCACCATTAATCAAAACCAAGTTAATAATAAATGATTCCATAGACACGTTCGGGATTTATGATTCAGGATCAAATGTAAGCATAATTAATTCAAAATTATTATCATTAAAAAACAACCCAAACAACAATAACAATAATCAAGCAAATTTAAAAACGATTAATGGTGTAAAAAAGTCTATGGGAATAGTAATGTTAAAAATAAAGATTTTTGAAATAGAAAAAGAAATGAATATTTTTGTCATAGACGAAAAAAATTTTGACTATAATGTTTTAATTGGATTGGATTGTATAAAATCTTTTCAACTAATTCAAAATGAAAACTTAGAAATCACACAAAAACTAAACCAAGAATTAAAAAAGAATGTCAATATTCCTGGCTTTACAGGTGACAAAACTGAAAACAAACACTGTTTCATTGATGAAAACAATGTTAAGGAAGTAACAGTAAAAGATAATTTCTATATGAGCGATAAGTGTAAAGTTAACTTTAATGAACACATAGAAGTTACAAACTTCAACATTACAGTAAATCATTTAGACGGTCAGCATCAACAAAAAATAAATGATTTAATAAGCAAATATAACTCACTATTTGCAAAAGATAAATATGATGTAGGCTTAGTGAAAGGTTATGAGGCACATATCGATTTATTAGTAGATACGTATTGTAGCAAAAGACCATATAGATGCAATTTTGAAGATAAAAAAGAAATAGAAGAGCAAGTTACAAAATTATTACAAAATAAATTAATTGAAGAACCTTATAGTCCTTTTGCAGCTCCTGTAACTTTAGCCTATAAAAAAGAAGAAGGAAAAAAATGTAGACTATGCATAGACTTCCGTGATTTGAATAAAATAGTGGTTCCTCAGTCGCAACCATTTCCACTTATAGAGGATTTAATGATAAAAACAAGAAATTGTAAATTCTTTTCAACATTGGATATAAATTCCGCTTTCTGGTCTATACCTTTAAAAGTGGAAGATAGGAAGAAAACAGCCTTTGTTACTCAAGAAAATCATTTTCAGTGGACTTGTTTACCATTTGGTTTGAAAACTTCACCTGCAATATTTCAAAGAATACTTAGTAGCATTATTAGAAAACACAAACTATCCAATTTTACAGTAAATTTCATTGATGACATTTTAGTTTTTTCCCAGACATTCACGGAGCACATTAACCACTTATCTTTGCTATTGGAAGCTATATCAAAAGAAGGTTTCAGATTGAAATTTTCTAAATGTAAGTTTGCACAGGACTCTGTAAAATACCTGGGCCACATAATAAAAAATAATACCATTACTCCACTAAAGGATAATTTAATAGCCATAAAAGAATTTCCTGTTCCAAAAACAAAGAAAAATGTTAGACAGTTTTTAGGAAAAATAAACTTCTATGGAAAATATATACAAAACATATCAATCATATTAGATCCTTTACACAATTTGTTAAGAAAAGACCAAAAATTTATATGGACAGGAGATTGTCAAAAAACTTTTGATACAATAAAACAACTACTGTGATTAAAACCTATTTTAGAAATATTTGATCCGAATCTTCCTATACATATTTACACAGACGCTAGTATACAGGGTTTGGGGGCTATTTTGAAACAACCACAGGAAGATGGAGAAGAAAGACCATGTGCATATTTTTCGAGGAAATTAAATGACAGTCAGAAAAGAAAAAAAGCTATTTATTTAGAATGCTTAGCAATAAAAGAGGCCGTAAAATACTGGCAACATTGGCTCATAGGAAAAAAGTTTAAAGTGTTTTCAGACCATAAACCCCTAGAGAAACTGAATATAAAGGCTAGAACAGATGAGGAACTAGGAGAACTCACATATTATTTATCACAATTTAATTTTGAGGTAATATATTCACCAGGAAAGGACAATTTAGAAGCAGACAGTCTAAGTAGAAACCCAGTATTAGAACCACATGTAAATCAGGAAGAAGTTTTAAAAGTTGTGAATTTTATTAAACTAGAAGACATTCAAAACGATCAAGAGAAAAATGAAGAAATAAAACTGTATAAAAATAAACTAATATTAAAAAATAAAATATACTTCAAAAGGATAGGAAAGAAAAACAAAATTATACTTACTGAAGAATTTAGTAAAAAATTAATAAAAAATGTACATGATACTTACTGCCATATAGGAGTAAAACAAACAGAAAATAAAATCAAACCATTCTTTGTAGCAAAAAATTTAACAATTAATGTAAAAAAAATATGTGAACATTGTGAAATATGCAAAAAAAAAAAAATCTAGAACTAAATTTAAATATGGCTTGATGTCTCATCTGGGTCCCGCTACTTACCCCTTTGAAATCGTGTCTATAGATACCATCGGTGGGTTTGGTGGCTCCCGCTCTACTAAAACATATCTACATCTTCTGGTAGACCATTTCACCAGATATGCCTACATATTGACATCAAAAACCCAAAACGCAGATGATTTTATTAAACTCATAAAAAAAGTTAATCCTGAAAATAAAATTGGAATGGTTTTATCAGACCAATACCCGGGCATAAATTCTAAAGAATTTAAAAACTTTTTAAGAAAAGAAAACATACCTATTATCTTCACAGCAGTAAATGCACCATTCTCGAATGGATTAAATGAACGGTTAAATCAAACATTAGTAAACAAGATAAGATGTACAATTAATGAAAAAAAAGATAAAATATCTTGGACAACTATCGCTCATAAATGCACCCAGAGATATAATGAAACCGAACACACAGTGACAGGATTTTCCCCAACTTATTTAATGGAAGGAAAAGTTATTGATATCTTACCAGATGAGTTGAAAGAACATAAAACACAAAATGAATTATTAAGAGATAGGAAAATAGCTTTGAAAAGAACTATAAATTCACACAATTATAATAAACAACAATTTGATAAAAACAGAATAAATAAGCAATTAAATGTAGGAGACTTTGTTTATGTGGAAAATGGTAACCGATTAAATAGAAAAAAACTAGATGAATTAAAAACTGGACCTTATAAAATATTAGAAAAAATATCTAACTCAATTTATAAAATTGATACAGGATACAAAAAGTTAGAATCAAACTTGTTTCACATTACAAAACTGATACCAGTACCAGAGGAGTTTTGTATACCTGGGGGAGGGAGATGTAAATGAAGCTCTTTTAACACTTCATTTAATTTGAATTTCCCGCGCATAACTGGCAAGACATACTTTAAAGTATTATCTGTGGTGGCAGCACTTTTTACTCTATGTTTACCATGGAAATCTATCTCTGAAGAGATTCTCGCTGGTTTTGGACAATTACAGCATTGCAAGGTTTTTAATAGAAATAATTTCAATTACTATTGTGAAAGAATTAATATTTGAAGCAATAGCTTTTAATGTTGTTTCTCTTTACAGGTTAGTAAATAACAGTTATTTGTATTATGTAAAAATAAGTTGTATTTGCAAATATGGTTTCTGATGTTTATAAAAATAAATAAATTTCTCTTTACAGAGCAACAACTTTAGTTTTTGTTTCAATAAACAACATATTACATATATTATGCGTGAGGTTAAGGCAAATCGAATGATACCTCATTTGTTAAGAAAATCAAGCCGTTTAGGTTGTTGCTTGTTTTTTTTTTGTATGGCTGTCTGAGTAAACGTTACTTCTTATTCGAAGAGACTATTCATTGACCTAGGTCTCGTTAGTGGTGGACATTTGGACCGAGCCCATTATATATTTTTGCCCAATGAAAGGATTCTTTGTAAAAGGTTCCTTTTTACAATTTTGGTACGGAACCCTGAAAGACAACAAATCCCAATTTAAACACTTCAATCTAAAGTTGTATTAAAATGGTCTGGCATGAAGACGTAATGAAATTCACCCACCCCACCAGCACACTAAATTGCGTAACACACTTTTAATCCCAAGCCGGAGGTTTTTATGGAAATTGCTAATCGATTGCTTCATTTGTTTGAAACATTCGTCTGCTCAGTAACTTAAATAACGCAATGAAAGTTGTTCAACCGTCAAAATTAAAGGCATTGTAATACACAATTACCCCGCAAAAACAATCACCTTCACAGTACCAACCGATTATGTTGAGCTATATATACAGTAGCTGACGCATGGTACTCACACAGTGAAGAGCACGTCTGGGATGAGCGTGGCGATGGGAATGAGGACCAGTCCCAGCCAGAACACCAGCGAGCTGAACACCATGCGGTCCATGCCCCTCATCACTGAGCCGATCAGGATTATTGGGTACACGTTGCTGAGGACAAATAAATTTCAGGTCACACAATATACAGTAACACAAATTGTTAGAACTACTGAAATATCGCGTTGATATTATATACTATTATTATTACAAATCACGATAGTAAGATCTAAGTTACAGCTTAGATCTAACTTTCGTGATTTCCGTCTGTACGTCACTGAAACTTTAAATTAGACGAACTAAAATCTTTAGTTTTTATGTCTATCAATGTTGTGCTAAATGAGACACGTTCGAAGTACTCGAAAAACAATTACTGAATCCCTTTGTCCCGAACGTAGATCTGCGCGAGACATACATACTACGCGAGACCTTTTATTGTGTCAATGATTGCGGCACAAAATTGGTAATTCTAGCGGTATTGGTGACAGTTCGCGATGTTACCAAGGGAAGGAGCTATAAGTAGCTATACGAGGATCATTTGGCGCGTGAACAAAATCGGAACTAACGCCGCCATCTATTTTTTTTTCAAAAGAAAAGCTAAGTAGTTATCATATATAGCATAGATACAGATAGCATAGATACAGATAGACTGCCTCGAGTGTACTGACCTGTAGACGAGTATGAAGATGAACCACATGAGCACTGAGCCCCAGATGGCCACGTGCGTGACCCAAGTCCACGAGTGCGTCGACAGGCCCGCCTTCAAGCACACCGTCAGCACCACGTACTGCAAACCACACAATGTCATGTTAATACAGTTGCCTAGCTGATTGCGGAACACGTTGCACAGAAAATACAGAAAGACATTCAAATACAATTTAGAACACCTGTACTTTTGCTTTATTGAAACCAGCTTTAACAACTGACGAACTGATCTTGTACAGTCTGGGACAAGTTTTTACAATTGATACTATCAACCAAAATTTAATAATCATTCCCAGAGACCGGATATTATGCAAATGCATGTTTAAAAACAAAAAAGTTTGTTGTTCAAAAATTGCACCATATACTCGCACTACATTAATATGATTATTTCACTGATCCTCATACTAAGATTCCGTGTCGTGAGTACCAGGATCTTCCATATTAGTATATGCAAAACAATAAGATAAAATGAGAAAGAAAAACAAAAACAGATTTAATAAAAAATATGCAAAAAACGCTTGCAACAGTTATTGGTCGATGAAAGCCCTTATGAAAGTAGATCTTTTAATTTGCCATAAACGCAAATTAATGAACATTCACCCAATCGTTACATGCTGCGCTCAAACCTGGTCTTTGACAGTTCAGCAGAGGACCAGGCTCGAGGTTTGCCAGCAAGCGACGGAGCGCAGTATCCTTCGAGTTACTTACCAACTGGATACAGAACAAGACACTGCGCTCTAAGACACAAATCGCAGACGTCACCCAAAAAGCAGCCAAACTCAAATGGGAACCGGGCGAACACGTTTGCCGCATGTCGGACGCATTGTGCGTTAAGACCACCTGATTTTCCAGAATTTGGTTCGTGAAAACGTCCAACGGCATCGCGGAAGAGCCAGGCGCAGATGGCGGGACGAACTGGCAGCTTATAGGATGGATTGGCCCATATTGGTTCAGGTTCGAGTTGAGTGGGAAAAGGAAACGAATTAATAACCGACCAAATATTTCATCGCACGGGTTTTCAGAATCATGTGATGGTATCAGCACAGTCTATACATCATACAGTCGTCCGACGAAGACGTCTAGACAGGGCAATCGTGCGGGGTGTGAGGGGCGAGACGCGGGAGGTGCGAGCCCGAACTGCATACTGCCACCGTGTTAGTAGTTCGGGACACAACTTTCAGGGTTGACGATTTCGACTTTTCGGTGTTGATTTTATTATTGTTTTAATTTATGCATAATAAATAATTAAAATGGTGTATACAGAGATACGACATATTGTAACACTTGAGTGCCTGCTTGCTTATTTCTTTAGTTTTTTTTTTTCGTTATTTTCTACTTGGGTGTCATGGTTTTTGAGGTCGCTGATAACGATAGAGGAGTTAAAATAAAAATTCAAGATGGCGGCTGATGCCAAAAACTTTTCGTCATGGTATCGTTTTCATGGCTTCCGAGGACGCTAAAGCCGATAGTGCAGTCAAAACGAAAATGCAAGATGGCGGCTGCGTAAATTTAAAAATTTTTCATTATGGGTGTCGTTTCCAAGGTTTTCGAGGGTGCTGACAACGACAATGTGGTCAAAATCAAAATGCAAGATGGCGGCTGCGAAAATTTTAAAATTTTCGTTTACTTAAATAATATTCTTTTTTTTTTAAAAAACGTTGCTCCACACTAGGAATTTCTCCTGTATCGTGGGTGCGTTAACAAACATTTAAACTCACATACACAAACAGCCAGACCCGGAACAACTACATGCAGGTCATACAAATATTTGTTCCGTGCGGGGATTGAACCCGCGACACGTAACGCAACGTAACGTATTATATTTACAGTATTAACTATATTTTATTTAATATTATATTCTTATTATATTTTATAGTAATCTATATAATTTTTCGGGTACTGCTGTTCAAGAAGACTTGCTAGACAAGTCTCAGCATATGTTTAATACCATGAAAGTTAAAAATTAAAATAACATATAATATAATAATAAAATATGATACTAATATCATAAAATTCATAAATGCTAAATTAATTGCGATGACGATGTTGATCTCAAAAATAAATAAGTTAATATTGTTTAGACCTAGACGTTGTCGGCATTTACCATGAGATCAAAGGCGTCGCCCTACTGTATCTTTTTACACTGTGGGATCAGGTTGCGCCACTTTAATATAATTATGACGTCACATAACACCCAACATGGCGGCTTGTAGCGGATGTGAATTGTTACCGGAATACGTTTTATTTTAAAATATTGTGTTTGGTATCTGATAAAAGGTCTTAAAGAGTACTTTCTGAAAATATATTGGCTATCTATAACTTTCATACATAAACCTTAAATAAGATCAAACCAATTATGTTTCACCCAGACTGTCTTCAATAACACTAATGTTATGAAGGTTGCTTAACAAATTATTGGTATCAAATTCCCTCAATGATCCCTAAACCCGAAATGATTGAAATAAAAAAGAAAGTTAAAGTCTAAAACATAAATACAACAAAACCCAAAAAAAAACTACGTACACATAGTAGTACATAGCGTCGTGTCGGAAAACATTTTATCTATTTATTACATAAATTACTATGCTATGTACTATGTGTGTATATACTATGTATACGTAGAACGTAAAATATTTTCCGGCACGTACTTCAGAAGTATATAACTATACCAGATAGTTATATATTCTATGTATAGTTCAACTGGAATACTTACAAGCATCGAGAAGTCGGTCTTGAAAGAGAAAACTGAACAGTAGTGTGACACTATGGCAAAGTTAAGAGTATTAAGTTATTGACGGAATGTATGTAATATTATATATATATAATCAATATTTTAGTTGTTAATTAAATATTTTGTATTCGTTGTCTACTCCAAGCTCGCTATGTGCAATATTTTCATAGACCGACATAAATTAACGTTACTTAGCACGCACACCTTTCTTAGATATGTTTCCGTCTTGCACATCTTGCGCTTTTTAACAGTTGCGCGACAGTGGTGCCGATTCTCTTGTCACAAAATTCTCTAAACTAGACTAAAAATCACCAAAATTTAGTTTATTCCTGTCAAACGACGATTTCCCATTCTGAAATTGACTAAAGTGAATTGAATTAAATTAAATTAAATTGACACAACTTAACCAAATTTTAATTTGACAGCACTAAGATGGCATATGGCACTGAGATTATAATTTAGTGAAAAATGGCAATTTTCCTATTCTGAATTTTACGTTTTTCACCAAAAATTTTGATTGTCGTAACTAAATCTGCCTGTTTTTAATCGCGATTAAAAAGGTGTGGAATAAAATTAGTTGTCACGAACTAAAATTCACACCAACACCTCTTGACTTCAGATGCAAACACAGTACTGTATCTTTTTTTCTTTTCTTTTGCCTATATCTCGAAAACGGTGTGTCCGATCGCAAAAATAATGAAAATTTCGACCCCCTTTATAAAACGCCGAAACTTTTAAAATACAACGAGTTGGTAAAAAAACAATTTTTTTTTTTCATATTTTCCATACAAAAACTGAAAAATTCCATACAAAACATGTCGAGGCTGCAAAATAATGCGCGCCTCCGGCTCTAAAAAAAATCACGTGGTACGGCAAACAAGTACCACGTGGAGTCGCAATTGCCATATTTGATTTTAGATGTGTCAAAATTATTTTTAAATTTAGAGATTTTATTTTGCAGAATACCGTTAAGATTCTCATAGCTAAAAGTAAGGAATTTTAGTGATAGTTTAGTTAGTTTAGTTCGGTGTACAACAGAATCGGCACCAGTGACGAGAATAATGCTTAGCCAAAGCCCATGCTAAGTAAGTAAGGTTTTTAAATTCCGGTCAGTGATTTCGGTAGTTCCACTTTTGGCCACTTGTCAAAGTCAAAGCATGTTTTGTGCCTTTTATGTGACTAATTGAAAATAGGCACATAAAAGGCACTTTTGAACGTCAACATTTACATTAAAATAGAATTGATTCTAGTCGCCCCTCCCAAAAGGTAGTTTCGTATGGAGAAGAATGGGCAAGAAACTCCACCGCTATACCGTGTATATACATTAATTATTTGTGAAGACCTATGCACCTATAATAAAATTACCCTACCACAATAGGTAAAAAGAATTAAAAAACTTAACAATGACAAATAAGTTAATTTTGTGATAGATACATGGTGCTCACATATTTACAAACATTGTAAAAGTATACGATTTTCCAAATTATTTAAACAAGTAATATGTCAGTGTGTGAGTTAAAGTAATCACAGAATGTAAATCAATGTCAGAAAAATAATAAACTATACAATTAAAGTTGCAACAAGTTTGATTTTGTCTAGACCCTAGATTGTCCTTTGGAGCTGGACCAGCATGTTTGCAAGCATTCTTATCTTGGATATAATCCTCTAATTTGTAATATGCTTGTTTACAAAGTGAACTTTATAAATGAGTTTTAAATTTTCTATCATTTAATTGCTATATATGACAATATTTGTTGTAACATTTAACACAGTACCCCATAAAAGATGTAGGTATGTACTTTAGCTAATCTGAAAAATAGTAAATCTATTTTATCTTAATTTCTAGTGTTAAAGTTATGTCTATCACTAATTTGATTAAAAAGATGCAGATTTTTCCTTACATACATAATATTTTCATAAATGAATTGGCAAGGTACCGTAATAATATTAATCTTTTTAAATAGTTCCCTGAGAGATTCGCGGTGACGTAGATCATAAATTGCTCTGACAGTTCTCTTTTGCAAAATAAAGATGGATTCAATGTCAGCAGCCCGACCCCAAAGTTAAATGCCATACGACATAATGCTGTGGAAGTAGCTAAAATAGACCAAACGCGCGGTTTCTATATCTGTTAGATGTCACAAGCAAGTGCATGCAAGTGCTCCATAATATTGTTAAACTTTGTTATCTTTTTACTTTAATTTTGAACCAATTAAGTATTCATTCTGTTTTCAGTATTTAACTATTTTTAATTTCTTTTTATCATTTAACTTTTAATTAAGTATTAGCCACACGTACAGCTATTAATGTTCCTAGCGATTGGTTCTTTTTTTTTCTTAAACTTGTATGCCTACTTGTGGACAGTGTTGTGGGTTACTTTATAACGAAATTGCTATTTTGTTAAACTAGTTGTATGTCCTTATAATTCCTCTCAATAAAAAAATAAAAATAAAATCTGTTAACTGTCTTATCTTTCTAACAGCATAAGCGGCCGAGCTTAGCCGCCCCGCAAGAGATATTATATGAGGTCCCCATTGTAATTTCTCGTCTAGCGTGATTCCTAGGAAAACCGTGTGATTAATAAATTCCAGTTTTTCTCCATTCAACATGATGTCACATTCGCTACTTCTAGTATTTGGTATTTTAAATTTAATGCATTTGGTTTTTTTCCATTTAGTACCAAATTATATATTTTGGACCTGAAGAATAGAGCTATTCACGTCGTCAAGATTTTGTGACCGTCGGTCTATGTTAAAGATTAATGATGTGTCATCTGCAAATAACACCATCTTCGGTTGATTTTGAAGTAATTGGGGTAAATAATATTAACTAAAAAGAGGAATGGACCCAATATCGATAAGATGTTCAGATAAGTTCCCGCAGAACGTGGGCGCGCCGCTCGCCGCGGGCGGGACACCAGCGACGCACATTTAACTATTATTTATTATCAAGGTAGGGCCTTAAGTTGTTTATGTAATTACTAACAATTTGTATTGTATGATCTAGAAAACAGATAAATAAGTGTTATTAAAAAAGGAATAATGGTGTACTCACGGTATAGACAAAGTTGCCCATGAGCAGGTAGCCGCCGTCCTTGCCGTTGGGCCAGATGACGCTGTGGCTGCTGAGCAGCATGGGCAGCCAGAACAGTAGCACCGAGTGCAGCAGCGCGTTGACGGCCCACACCCAGAACACGCGCACGTTGAACAGCAAGCCCTGCTGCGACGGCACGTACAGCGCCGGGTGCTGCGGCCGGCCGGGTGAGGTACGGAACTATTTCATTTTATTTGGAATCGCCTTATAATATAAATCCTAACGTCTACGCAGCAACGTGCAGACCGCCATCTTTCCAATAACTCTTTCTCTCTCACACACTCGTTCTCGCTCACTCAGTGTCAATTTTTGTAAGAACGAAGCCGGTTTTAACGCCGAAAACGGCCTGTAGTTTGGTGCCCCCTTTAATTCTAACAGCGAGTACTATGTCTTAATCAATAAAGTCTCTTTTTTATAGGCACCCGTCGTGACAGGGCGTTTCAGACAGCTGCAATTTTGTAATAGCAATCCCCATTAATATCCTCGAGATGCCGTCTGAAGTTAATCGCTTAGCCACTGCGCTATTAATCTCTTCGTTACAGCGATGACCCATTGTCTTCCGAGTCAGGCTACAAATGCCTTAATACGGTAACCGTGCAATACGACTCCATCGCGACAGTTAAATAGAACTTACCCTAAGCATGATCTCAGGCGAACAGAGTTTGTCGAAGAGTCCGATGGCGAAGGGCGGCAGTGCGGTGAAGAACACATTGTAGAACCCTATCGTCCAGCGCTCGAACAGGATCTGACCCGACCTGCAGACCACAACAAGTATCAAAACGATTATTTAAGTTTGTTATACATATTTATTTATTTATGCACAGCGTGGCGCTGCAATGGTGACCTTAATTTAACACACATATACGTTTTCACATTTTCGTTTCATGACAATTTTTTATTTCCATTAGAAAAGAAAGAAAGAAAGAAAGTGTTTATTGCGACTCGTACAGGAAGTGCACAAACTAAATTATAAAATAAAAAACCAAACGTAAACGTTATTATTTACAGATTTATTAAAGAATTTAGGAAATAGCATCTTAGAGCAATCTGTACTTACTTAAAGAACTGTCGCGCAGCGGTCATTTGCCGGGGTCACGGATCATAACTTCGCATCAATGAAATTAAAACGAATAAGCAATACTATTAGGATGAAACAAATGCATAGAGTAGGCGAATTTAAGGAAGTTTCCTTTGTTGGCGAGCAGCGCAGGCGACGCGCACTCTCCCTTCCACCCACCCGCCGCACCGTACTCGGAATTCTTTTTTTGCTTTTCTAGTGCTAGTCGAACCCGTGTCCTTGACGCACTTTTTTACACTAGTGCGCATAATTACGTCGCGAAAAAGACTCTTACCTATTGTTTTATTTATTTATTTTTGTGTAATTAGGATAGTAATTAGTACTGCGATAAAGACGCTTTGATTTGTTTTCGTTTTCTTATCTAGTAGGTACGTTTACACCTCTTGCGATACGGACGCATTTATTTGTGCTATTAGTGCTTGTGTAAACTTGTGATCGTGATGGCAGTGATTAGTGATGACAGTTATTACTAATAGTAACAAGAGAGGGTGATATGATAAGTGTTTGTACCACTTGCGCCGCTCGGTTTCTTTGATAATATGCCGTCTAAGAATCGGACCGATCACGAGTAGGTACAAGACGCGATGCGCGGTTGCCAACGCGCGAATCGACGCGTTACCGCTCCGAGTTAACATAATCCAGCTAGGTAAGTAATTTCATGAATGAATTTATGGAAGGATGATCCCAATTTTAGTAGGTTTTTGATTAAGTATTTAGTTTATTTGTTTTTTTTTTTTAATTTACTAATCGTTTTAACCTATACATTTTTTTATGATTAATGGGCACTAGCCCTACCCGTGTGTTAAATTAATGTCACCATTGTAGCGCCACGTTGTATACACAAAAAAAGAATATGGAGAAAAATACACAATGATAGAAGAGCAAAAAAAAAAATGCCTATGGCATTAAGTCCGCCTCTGTACATTTGTGTGCTTAAAGTGTTAAATAAATAAATAAATAAAAAGGTACCGCTTATTACCTATCTTTGTGAGGCTCATGAAACCTTGCTTTATGAAGCCAAAAAAAAAAATAGCACGACTTTACACCACTTAAAAAAAAAATCCCGTGTACATACGGATTTTTTTGAAGTGGGATTTTATTGGAGCCAATATCGATACTCACGATCAAAGCGGTCTAAGGAACCATTAGCTTTGGAAAGCGAACACTTCATTTTTTAGTTTTCAGAAATCAAATCAGAAGGCCAATGCTCGAACTTAAAAAACTTTCAAAATCAACTCGCAATCTCATCTCAGCGACAATCAACGTTATAAACGTGTACAAATTGCAAATAAAGTGTTTTGGCCAGTTTGAGGCTGATATTAGATTGAAATACGGGAAATTGGCCCTCAGATCTATGCTGCAAAAAAATACAAGTATGAATGTTGCAAAATCACGATTCCAAATGAGGTAAATTAGTTCATTTAAAGCTGCACTTTGCTCGTCTTATATATGTATAATTAAACTGTAATGTTATAAACTGACCAGGCAGAGTATATGGCGAACCAGAGCTCGATGACGTAGAGGCAGATGTTCTTGTAGAAGGAGTATAGGATCAGCTTGCTGATGCGCGAGTAGTTCCACGCGCCGTGCACCAGCAGCAGGCGCAGGAGGAAACGGAACTAAACACAAAAGTTTTATATCAGAACGCTGGCTTGTTAGGAGCAGGCAGTCTTAGGAATAGTCACTGGAATAGTTGTCAAATATTTACCTGTTTTTATTAATATTACTTTATGGCAATTTGTAATATCGCTCGATAGTACACTAAAATATTAATTATGAATTGCAATAATAACACTGAATCAGGCTTTTCTTACATTTAAAACTAAACATTCAGTGTTACGATATCAATTAGTTCATTTCATAATCAATATTTTAATGCACTATAATAGAGCGACATTTCATATGTCCGTACAGTGATATTGACAAAAACCGAAGCAGGTAACTATTTGACAGCAATTTGAGGCTTTGCCAAGTTTCAGAATGCACAGCCTTCTAGGTACGTTCGTTGTTCGTTCCTTTGTGTGTCTCATCCACGATCTATTCGAGGTCGTCCAATCCATCCAAGATCGAAAAACCTTCGTCCTTGTCACATGAACCGCGCGAAGCATGACGAAAGCATAATGAAAATGTAAACAAATGGATCAGAAAACGTAGCTGTGGATACCACATACAGATTGAGTGCTTTGATTTTAGATTATTTGAATATCCAGTGATTACGAGTTGTAGGTCGTAGGTTCGAACCCAGACAGGTGTTTTACTTTGCTTAAATTATTTCATCACCACAGCTCTCAAAACGGTGAAGGCAAACATCGTGAGGAAACGTGGAGGAAACCGGCATGTTCTAGAACTAAAAATTCGAAGACATGTGACATCTACCAACCCGCACTGGGTCCGCGTGGTGGATTACGGCCCACTCCCTTTCACAGCGGGGAGGCCTGTGTCCCAGCAGTGGGAACACTATGGGCTGAGTATGAATATATTAAACCCGTAATTACCAATTTAAATCACTTTAAAGATGTTTTTCGTATTTTGACAACCGAGGTGAATTTTATAACCTTAATTTTTGTCGGTGATTTTTAAACTACAATTTATCTTATTGAGACCATAGTTGTTGGAAAAAGTGGAGAGATAGAAAGTTGGAACGTCCCAATTACGGATGAACGTGTTACTAATTCCGTTTGGTGAGGGATTGGGTAGGAATGTAACCTGAACAGGGTATGTTCACAGTGTCGCGAGGTAGTTTAGGAAGCGACGCTACTAGACCTGCGCGATGCTGTAGTCGGACGCGCACACGGCCTGCAGCCCCTCCACGCCGGAGATGCCGACGCCGACGGACGCGCGCTGGATCATGGCCACGTCGTTGGCGCCGTCGCCGATCGCGAGCGTCACCGCGCCCGTCGCTGACGACACCATTTCTACCACCTGCGATAACACAAATATGTTTACACCGTCTTTAAGGGTTCGTCATCGTTGTATGCAACTTTTGGGCTACTGATAATCAAGGTCCCATTTTCCCTCGTTTTTATTACATGTATTTGTTATGAACGGTCAGGGAAAACAATTGTTTAGTAGATTGACACACCACGTTAGGCCATGTTACAGTCATTCAGATGTTTAAGAATGACTGTTGTAATTTGGCCAATTAAGTCAATTTGCTAAGCAATCTTTTTTCCTGGCTTTACTGACGAAATTTACACAATCACAACCGAACTTATTAGTTTGAAAAAGAAATCTCGGGCTCAAAGCGTTTATTTCAATTAAACCATTCACAGACAGTTTTGAATTGTCAATGAGTCAGTCAGTCGACTTCATGTTTCTAAAGAGTAATAGGTTCATATGGACAAGAACGAGAAACAAACTCCACGGACACTTGTTTAAATCATAATATTGTTACAAAATATTGGTTACATCATCCATGTTGAAATTATACATACGTATTGTGAGAACGATGTAGAGACATGCATGTTAAAAGCGTCCAGCGCAAAATGTAAATAATTCAAAATAAAAATAAGTAATTAAAGTAAACCGTGGCAGCTAAGAGATGACCAGTTAGTTCCAACTGACGACGCAATTAAAATAATAGCCTACTAACCTCAGCCTTCTGTATGGGCGACACTCTACAGCACACGACCACCTTGCAGGATATGCACAGGTCCAGGAAGTCCTTCTTGAGGTCGCAGCCCATGGCGTACTTGAGCGTCTTGCCGTCGATGATCAGCGCGATTTCGTTCTGCTTGCCCAGGTTATCGCCGAACTCCACCAACTGACGGGATATGCACTCGCGGGTGCCCTGGGAGAAAAAAAACCGTGTTAGAAAGGCGTGGATAAATTTTAATATAGAGTCTTCGAAATATAGAGGAGGGAACCATTAAAATTACTAAAATAAACCCCAATAAGGCTAAGGTGTAAAAATCTTTATGGTCGTGCTCAATATGGGTTAATGACTGTTGTTCCAAGTGAATTTACCCATTTTATAGCGCATACTTACACAACATTGAGGTTCGCACAACACAACCGCAATGTTGTATTGTATGCAATTAAATGCAACGTGACGTCTGCGACTCATGTTGAGCTTTGGTTCACGCTCGAGCATTCATACGATTTTAAACACGGCATGATATGCATTATCAATAACGTAAACTGTCATAACCTCTCACTTAGCGCAAACTTGATTCGCGGATGTCAAGAGTTCGGAGATGATCTCGCCAACATAATATAACAAAGCGAAGATAAGTACACGTGCGCAGCAAAGCCGTGGCTGCTCTGGAGCGGTGCCTGAAGACCACGGGGTGGCAGATTCTAAGGCATCTTTCCCACTGGCGACGACGACGACTTTCTCACCCAAGAAACGTACAAAAGGTCCCTTATAGGGAAAAGATAGATAATAAAACAAAAAAAGGATAAAGGTAGATTAATAGTTGATCGCTGACTGTTCACACCGCCTCGGCCGGCGAGTACTAGTTTGTCGCAGCTACAAGTGCTATCATAGGGAGTACTCGCTCAGCGACGCTCGCTTGGCGGGCAGAACGCTCGCCGAGAAGCTCACTCTTGGTACATACGCATACCAGCGAGTAATCGGTCGTCGCCGTCGCACACCCGCTGCTCGTTAACTCGTTTTAAGTAGCTAGCTTGACTCGCTGTTCGTTAATCGCCGGCGATGGGACAGTTGACTTAGAAGGGTATAATGTTCCATAGAATGGAAGCTGTACTCACATCCAAGCTGTCCTCGTTGAGTATGATGAGCGGCATGTTGCTGTGCAGCAGCCTGGCGGAGTGGCCGATGTTGATGGCCGTCTCCTGCTTGTCGCCGGTGAGGACCCACAGGTTGATGTTCGCCTTCAGTAGGGCTGCTATCGTCTCGGGGACTCCGTCCTGTTTACAATCATGTGTCAGTTTAATTCCTTCACCTTCGAACATTGACAGCTTGAGCACTTGCTCAATAGTTATGATGAATGGTTGTGTTAGTTATCTAGATGGGTCGAATCTCAGAGAATCTACAGCTATCTATCTATAAACTATCTAGCTGCTGGCCGCTACTTCGTCCACGTGTTTAGACATAAAACATATCCTATGGTACTCGGCAATAGCGTAGCTCAGTGAACGATTTTTTATTTTATTTTACCTATTCATTTTAAGAAAACTTACAGCTAATACATTCAAGTGGTCAGAAGTAATATGTAGAAGAAAGCCAATTACAAGTTTCCACTTATATAAAACTCGTATGAGTAGTTCTTTGCCTCTTTATAATATTAAAAATGTAGACAACAGAGCACAAATCGAAATGCAGACAAAAGCTTGCGAGTTATTGTTATAGTTGTGTGCGTGTGTGTGTGTGTCTGACCTGCAGCTTGTCCTCGATGGCGGTGGCCCCGAGCAGGCGCAGGTTGTTCTCTATGAGCGTGGCGGCCTCCTCGATCTTCAGCTCGCGGTCCTGTATCGCTATGCTGGCCTTGTGGTAAGTGTTCGCCCAGTCCTGGACGACGAACATACAGTATTGGGATATGAGTTAGAGGAAGTGTTCATGTTTGATAATAATTCATATAAATTCATTTGAACAAGTTCTGAAATCAAACTGACAGTTGCATAAAAAATAGGCACGTCAAATGAAGCGGTTCCTAGATTTAATCTCGACGCACGGCGTTGGTAAGTCACTGAAATAATTGGTAGTGGGTGAAAAAAAACACCGATATTTTTTTTTAATTTTGTAACGAAATCGCGGTTAGAAACAAAGAAAGATAAATACTCTGCACAAAAGAAACGGACCTTACAAAGAAAATTAAACACAGTAGCTAAAGCCAAAACCCGAAAGAAAAAATAATGAGACGATTTAAAAATATATATAAAATAAATAAATAAAAGGTTTTATTGCAGAAACTTGGACAACTTTTACGGTAAATCTTACATACGGACCTCCTTTTAAATATAAGATATACCTGTACTAGGAGATCCCGCTCTTCAATGACATATTATGAAATAGTAAAAGTGGTGTAAAAATTAAAATAGAAATGAAACAAAAACTTACAAATAAAATCTCAAACTAAACAAGAAGACTTGACATATAACAAAAAAAAAAGAGAAAGAAACTTAAAGATATATAATAAAATAGTGTGTGTGAGTCTGTGTATGTATGTGCGTGTGTGTATCATTTCAACTCATATTGACGGTAATTGCAGCAATAACTCAATGTCATCATAGGTCTTCAGTTTTAGCCATTGAACTATAAGCCTTTTTGCAGTGTTTAGTAGTCATAGGCTAGATGTTATTTATTTTATTGTACAGGGCAGCGGAATTCGTGTTGAACTGCCTTTTGGCATATTATTATGCAGTTTTAACGTATTTGCGTCTTCTTTTCTGATGGTGAGGGTCGTAGGGCAGGAGCATGTATAATTTTCTGTCTGTGAGAATACCGCTAAGGGAGTATAACTCATTGGTTGGGAATCTGTACGGTTTGGTATACATGACCTTGATAAGTGATCTCTGTGCTCGCTCTAGCTCAAGAAACTTCGTTTTTGTCGCACCGCCCCACACGGGTATGCAGTAGGTAAGAATTGATTGAGTCGGAGAAAGATAGATTTCAGTTAAAATTTTTTTTGTTGTCACATGTCTTACATTCTTAAAATATCCAGATAAGTTTTCTCATACGGGCCATGACCATATCTGTATGACTATGCGAAGATAACCGCTGATCAAAGATTATACCTAGGTATTTTATGAGTCACTTTTTCAATGTTTTTAAAAGAACAGTTTGTTTTAGATATCTTATGACAAGTGTGGATTTTGAGAGTTACTTTAGGTCCAGGGTGAGTATTGTTGTAGATAGTAAATGCAATATATTTTGTTTTAGAAACATTTAGTGTAAGAAGATGTGAGTTCAACCAGTTAGCAATTTTGGAAAGACCCTTTTCAGCAGATTGATATACGGATTCCCATGTATCACCAGAGAAAGCAATAACAGTGTCATCTGCATATGAGAAAACGCGACCATTATCTAGCATCATTTTGCAGAGATGGTTTATATATATTAAGATTAGAGTCGGGCCCAGTAAGCTACCCTGCGGAACGCCGTAGGTCACGTAAGACGCCATACTAATATACACCCCTTCCTTAACAATTTGCCTACGATCCCGCAGATAATCCATTAGTAATGCTAACGGGTTACCTCTTACGCCTTTACCCTCCAGACTACGCACAAGAATGGGGACAGCAACGGTATCGGAAGCTTTTTTCAAATGAAGAAATACAGTTAAACATATTTTTCCTGAATCTACTAGGTTAACAATATGAGTGGTTAATGCTGTAACTGCGTTTTCCGTAGATTTTTTTTGTGTATAACTATATTGAGCTTGTGAAATAATGTTATATTTATTAGTGTAGCTGGTTAGTTTTAAGTTAAATAGCTTTTCAACGATTTTAGAAATTACAGGCAAGTCGACATAGGTCTGTAGTTGTTTACGCCAAATAAAATTAAACATTATCTACTGCTACGACCATAGACATTATACATCTTGGTCTATGTCATCACTTGTAACGCGCTTATGACACACTGTTATGACATGACTACTAATTGTTGCACTGTCGCGTTAGTAGTTAACTTGAGAATATAGCAGCCCATATCCCAGCGCTGAGTTGCTGGATTCGTTTTCTCCTCTACCGGTCGTAATTTCTCCTGACAAGGTTTATTTTGTTTATATGTATCCTATTTATTGATATTTATTCTTGTATATTATAGTCATTTCCGAGCTATCTATCGCGTATGTCGCACCTACCATGTTTTATATCTGCATCGTCCTGAGGTTGACTGGTAGAAAATGCCTCAGACATTAAGTCCGCCTATTTACAGTATTTTAAAGTGACCTGATAGAACTGCTCGGAGATGTCGGCCACGGCAAACACGAGCGTGCGCAGCCCGTCGCACGCGAACAGCTCCAGGTGCGCCAGCGTGGCGTCGGCGAAGCGCGAGCGCGAGCCGCCCACCAGGCGCGGGTAGATCACAGAGTCCGCGCCCTTGCAGAACAGCTTGATGTCACCTGCACACGCACATGACATCGTCGTTAGCATGTGTAGCCCTTAGTACAGCTTCCTAGCTAGATACATAAGTCGAAGTCAAAGAAAATGTATTTCTCAGAAACACGGTACGTGGGATGTTCGTACATTACGAATAGGTCTACAATACAAATACAAATGTGTTACAAACACTCGTCACTTTTTGCATTCATCGGACACACATCCAGACTTCGAGCTGCTACGGAACAAGAGCAGTGGCCATTTTGGACTAGGGGGGAAACTGAATTTGTTACCGAGATGAAACTAATACCAAAATTTAGCACTATGTTAAAAAATTAAAAAAATTAAAACGGGCGAAATAACAGATCGTCTTCGAAAATACAACTTTTGCTTATCCGAACGCAGGATAATTTATCTTATTCCTGAACGCATTTGTCATTTTTACGTTGGTAGAGATGTCTACCTTTTCTTAAGTCTTAGTCGATACTATAATAAATCGAAATTAAATCGCCTTATAAACTCATGACAATTAAATAAACAGATAAGCATAGGCAGAATTTGATGTAACTGATAAGTAAAGAGTTAAATAATAAAGCTAATTTATTAGTTAAAACATGATGTTACTTTTAAAAACAGATACTGACGTAAAAAGATCGACAACGTAGCCTATTTTTGACAAGTTAAAGTAGCTGAACAAAATATTGACATTTTTCTTTTATAATTTCGGCGTCGACTCTGTTTTGTGCGGTTTTGTGTTACTTCGCACTTTCATTATTTTGTGTTTATTCGTTTACATAATTTAAAGTAAAAAACATCTCAATTTAAAATACCACAGATTAAAAATATGTCACATATACACAGAGGAAAAAAAAACTCCGTATTTTGAAAAATCTATTGAATGCCGTACTAATGTATACTTAGATAGGTAATTGAAACGAAACATTTTTCAGTAAGTTACATTTTATAAGATTATCATCAAGTTACGTTTAATAAGTCCAAGCTTGATAAGAGACTGGCTATTGTTCTTTGTGATGAAAAGCCCCAAAACACATTGTCCGACCAGGGAACCTAACCCCACGCTCTGCAGTCGCTAGTGACGACTAGACCAACGAGGCACGCGCATTGAGCTGCGCGAACAGAAGAGACACGCGCCGCGCACGCGCACGCGCACGGTGCGCGCGGGTACTGTGCGCGCGGGTACTGTGCGCGCGGGTACTGTGCGCGCGGGTACTGTGCGCGCGGGTACTGTGCGGCGCCGCGCTGGCGACGAGCGCGGGCTGCGAAAGACTGCGTGCACGCACTACCACGCTGCGGACGAGTCTATTCAACCGCCTACCGAAAAAGTACGGGTTCGATTCCCAATCGAGTAGAAATCAGTGAACATACTATAGAAATGGGTTTTGTCAACGGAAGAATCGACAAAATGACAGATTTTTGAAGAAACTTTTTTTAATCTGTCATTTTGTCTATTCTTCCGTCGACTAAACCCGTTTCTATGGTGGTCGTGCTACGCGTGCTGATCTCTACATTGGATAATGGTACAATGGAAACTTTTCGGGTAGCTGTCGGTTGGTGAGAGAAATGCAAGTTAAATAAAATAAATACAAGAAATAAAAAGATTTGCGAGATCTTCGTGTTGTATTTCTTTACTGCGTTGAGATAAAGTAGTGAATGAAACTGCAAATTACTAGGTATTAAAAAAATATACAATAAATCATGATATTACATACCAGTTTTATAAACTGCTCGAACTGTAAAACGATATTGAAAAATGGCTGGCCCGCCAGATGCAATATGACGAGTGTCGCTAGGGTACCTGTGGGCGTGCGCACGATGACGGACATGCGCTTGCGCGCGGACGTGAAGTCCAGCACGTTGAGCACGGCGTACTCCTCCGCACCGTGCGGCGCGCGCATGCGCACGGCGCGCGGCGTGCGCTGGTCGAACACGTAGCCCCACGCCTGCGCGCCCAGCACCAGCGCGCGCTCGTCTGGGGGGGGGGGGGGGGGGGGGGACATCTAAGTTAAGGGTCATGTCAACATTTAAATCCAAAATAGCGACCATAACATTATTCGACATAACATGGCCGTTAGTTTTTTCCAACGACCATATAGCCCATAGACGCCTAATAACAGGCGACCAATGTCTTATATAGGTCGCCGCACAACAATATCGATTCAGTTTCGACCACTACTGTGAGCCGCAGACACTTCCGTGTTAATCCATAGAAATTGGTGAAAATAAATATTATAATGGCCCCTTGCACTATACGTTGGTGTGGTAACAACAGCCAGACTTCGAGTTTCCGGAAAGATGCCATAACATTTCAGCGGTAAGTTAATAGTTACATATAATCATAATTAGATTTATTTTCTGATATTATTTATCGGATTTCATCTTAAACTGGTCATACTTGTAGGTGAAAAAAGGTGCAAGGACTCTCGTTGATGTCTTTTATGTTTGCGTCCCTTTCGTCGTGAAGTATTTTTTTAGCTATCTCTTTTCCTCTATTATTTGGTAAACATGACTAGTGATGAACCAAATCCATGATCCATGACCAAAGTATCGATAAAGCAAAAACCTATCGGTACTATTTATATGAAATTTGAAGATCTTTTTTACGCACGATGAAAGTAACCCGATTTTACCCGTAGCATTTCAAAAAGTATTAATGATTTTTAAAATACACCAAATCATAATATGATTATAATGGTATTTATAATTGTCAAAAAATTAGGTGTTTTTTCAAACCACACAGAAAATTTCCCTCTCACGGAGAGGAGGCGTCGTTCCCAGCAGTGGGAACATTATAGGCCATTAAAATAATTATTTGACTTTCAGAATTTAGTTTTATGTTATTAATTAATTTTTTTTAACTAGGTATTACAATACATTATGAACCAACCACCGAGAAAAGTACGTTTTCTTTTTAAATAAATACGGAAAGAATTTTGATATTTTGTTTTTATTTTTTACATTTTAAGTATATTAATTAGATTAAGTAAATGTTAAATAATATTAAGAAACAAGAAGTTAAATTTTATTAAGTACACTTATTCAAAAAAAAAATCGATACCTTCGGGTTTTATTTAAACCTGTCCCATCCCTAGTGATACGTAATGACCCTGGCAGGGCCAATCAGACCACAGTACGTGGCAGTACCCCGCTTCCTCATACCTCAGCTAGTTGACAGAATAGTTTTCATGCGATAAATCAAGCATTAGGCGTCTATAGGCTGGGCACGCCACAATTGCGGCGACAAGTCCCCTCTTTGAGGAGTGGCTAGAGAGGCGCCACGGCGTCCTCACCTTCCGCCTGACGCAGGTCCTCACCGGACACGGTTGTTTCGGGAGGTTCCTGTTCCGGATAAGGCGGGAGGAAACGCCCGGGTGTCACCATTGTGTGGATCGCCCGGAGGACACGGTGAAGCATACGGTGGAGGTCTGCCCGGCTTGGACGGAGCACCGCCGTGTCCTGGTGGAGGTGATTGGCGGTGGCGACCTCTCGCGTCGGGCTCTGGTCCAAGCCATGGTACAGAGCGAGAGGGCTTGGGAAGCCGTCACTTCCTACTGCGAAGAAGTAATGTTCGCGAAGGAGGCGGCGGAACGCGTGAGGGAGAGGCAAAATTTGCGCCCTCACGCCCCTAGCCGCCACAGGAGACGCCCTGGGCGTCAGGAATCGCAGGCCAATTCCCGGCCACCGTAGGCGCGGGCTTGCGAACGGCGAGCAATGAGCAGCTCGCCGTTCGATAAGGACCAGGCCCGGGTCGACGGCGCGTTGTGTTCCACGCGCGCCTCAAAGAGATGTCAGCACCAATGGCAGGGTCCGCTAGGGCTGATGCCTGCCATAGTTGCGGGAAAGTCCGAAAGGGTTACCGTGCCGTGGCCCCTGGGTTGTAGTCAGTAAGAGTCTGACACGCCCTCCTGCTCTGCCCAGAGCGGGAGAAGTTATTTGATGATTACCCACCACCAAAAAAAAAAAAAAAGGCGTCTATAGGCTATATGGTCATTGGTTTTGTCTCACTTATAAAACCTATCTATCTCGTGAACTGACCTGGCGAGGCGGCGTGGTAGTTGAGCGAGTCGCCCTTGCGCTCTGGGATGACGGTGTGGCACACGGCCAGCATGGTGAGGAACTCCTTGATCACAGGCGCGGTCGGGTGGTTGCGCTGCATGTTCCGGTACAGTAATGTGTCTTCTAGCTTCTCGTCGGGACCGGGGCTGTTGTAGATTATCTGTAACAAAAAGATATTAAATAAGAACCTTTCTACAAAAAAGTACACATGCACCTTTAGAGAATATAACACTGGAGAAGCCTTACGAACACTTTCCCCTCTGTAAAAGTACTAGAATAAATGTTCTAGATTCCAATACTAAAATGGAAATATTTGGTTTTATATTTTGAATTTTTTTTTTTTGTTTTAATGATAAATGATTTTATTTCTGTAAGTAGGTTTGTACAAACACTTTTACACGTCAATCATATTTTAAAAGCTAGATGAGGTCGGCGTTTCCTATCGGACTACTCTGAGAAGAAAGGCCGAAACAAACTCAGAGGTCACAGTCTCTTCTAAAGTCCAGACATAATCTTGGTCAGATAATTTAACTTAACCTGTTATAATTATTCAGATTATTATAATTTTCAGTACTTTTATTTCATTGTAGTTATATTACAGTTTTACTATTTTATGCATCAGCTGTTTTATGTCATGAAATCAGTCCAAATACCGAATTAATATCGATATCGATAAAAAATATTCGATAGTACGGACCTCGCTTTCCGGGCTAGCTTTTGTTTTTTTTTTATTTTTGTAATATCTACCGCATCCCCCGCTAAAAGGGACAGACTTTTTTGTTCAGAATATTGCGATTATGCCTTCTCCAGTGTTAATAATATACTCTATCTAAGACAGACACCCGCTCTTATTTACGTCAGTACGTCAATCAACATAGTATTTAAACACAAACTCCGTCGTCTCTGTCTGTGCTTAGTTCTTGTTAACGACACAATGGATTTTGGTGCGGTTTTCACAATTATTGAATATTTATTGAGGCCATTAATTATTATTACACATAAAAAGTGGATCAATATTTAATTTAGGTACAACATAGATCTCGATGTTTTGACATGTCGCCACATCAGTAGGTACATTGCACCCGTGCAGAGCAGGGGCGGGTCGTTAGTCAATTTACAATACACACGAACCTCCCCGATGCTACACTTGCGGAACTCCATCACGTTGCAGGTGAGCGTGCCGGTCTTGTCGCTGAAGATGTACTTGACCATGCCGAGCTCCTCGTTGAGGTTGGACGTGCGCGCCATGGCCGGCGTGTCCGTCGGCTCGTGGTACATCTCGCTGTCCATCGCGATGAACTTCGCCTGGGGGGGGGGGGGGCAGACAGACTGTAGTGCGGGATCTGGAGCTTCCGGCGCGTGCGCATATTCCACGCGTTTTTGATATATTATTTACAGCAATAAATTATAAAAACCAACGTCATTGAATATAGTCCTCATAAACTCCCCAACAATGTCCCCCGAAGGATAAAGCGAAGAGCTTTATCCTTCGGGGGACATTGTTAATACTGAGATATACATGTAGGACTTATGCCCGATTACTATACAACATTATTATTTAAATAGCTGCAGCGATGACGAGCCTGTCAACAGGACTACACCTGCACATTGAAGCATGCTGACCTTTGACCAATGAGCTTCATTTCATAAATCACTCTTATGTTCACTCATATTGTAAAGTTCTTATTTTGAAATCAAAAATGTTACCATAATCCATGTGAAACTAAAAAGTTTTTATTAAAACACAAGTTCCCAAACATTCAAATAACTTTTTTTCTAATAAAATGCGTACAATTTGCAATGATTTGAATGTGCAGTGTGATTTTAGTGGTGGACCCTGCTGTGGCGCGGAGCCTGCAGAGGAGGGTTGGGGTGTAGCGCATGATTTACGATGAAATTATATGAGTTTAGATGTGTATGAAACTGTACATAACTAGGTATTAAAACAGTCGTGTGATACTATTATGAAGCTCGCCTTCGACTCGGTTTAGAAACTCACACTCGTGTTTTAATAACCCCTGTTAATAAAGTTTCATAAACTACTGTTAACAATGGACCTATTTATAAATACAATTAGTCCGTACAATACTTACTTGAAAGAATCTAACAATTTCTGCAGTAACTTGTAACGATATAGGTATAAGATTGTTGTACAATATTAAAAATGTCAAAAAGTTAAATCCGAAATGTGCATTCTGCGCTTCTGTAACAAAATGAGAAAAACAACGTTAGTATATCACTAGAAGTGCGGTCAAAGCTAAATTAATGATGTTTGTGGAGCAATTAGGGTTTATCAATGCAGTTAAAGAACATCAAAATAGTGTTGCATCGTGTTCTCTTGATTTTAACACAAACAATCGAAATACGAAGACCAGTACTTGTATAATTAGTTTGCAATGAATGGTTTGACGTTGACCCATATCAGTTCTTAAGATCTTGGTTTCCAATACAAGTTGAGCCTTGCCAGATTAGGAGAAAGTTTTCTTTAAGTTCCAGCGCGAAAAAACCACAGGCTCATACGTCGTATTTAGTAAAAACAGATTTGCTTAATAGCCAACATTGTAGTCACAATCGACCATGACCAGCGTTGAGGGTGAAGCCGGGGTTAGGGTTGGGACCTTTTTTTGGGACCAAAGACATTAAATTATACTAGCAATAGACAGGACATAGCGAACAAAATCGTAATCCGATAGTTAAGTCCTCGTGGACTTAAGTCGCTCAGTCTAGTTTGGCACTCCTGCGTGTCAAATCGTTTTTGTGTCCACTCTATTCAACAAAAGAAAAAATTTTACTGAGTAAATATGCCGAGTTGCGCGTTGCGTTATTGTAAATCACGTTACGGTAAAATGACTGGACCTAACTGCGGTTTATTTTCGTAAGATTTTTTTTAATTTACACAGTAATTAATTAGAATTCAATAATTTTCATAAAAAGTTCTAGAATATTTGGTAATTTTGTAATATACGCCCTCTATTGTGGAGTAGCTTAACTTTTTCTTGTAAGAGATGTCCATAATATTGTTGTTTATCGATTTTGTTATCGATATAATTTTATGAGGTAAGTAAATAATTGAACATAATCCTGTTTTTTAATTTAAACTCTCAGGAATTACTGGTTCAAATTGAAAAAATCCTATAGACCATTTATCGAGGAAGGCTATAGGCTATATAACATTACGCTACGACCAACAGGAGCGGAGCATCAAAAATGTGACGCAAGTGAAGTCGCGCTGGTCAGCTTTGTAAAAAATGTGATTTAGTATGAATGTGGTTTTTCCAAGAGAATCTAAATATTAAATGAAAAATGTATAAATGATGCAATATCCGAAACATTTGTAAAGAGCATTTGAGAACTAAATTCTTGTAAAGCGAGTGTTTATAAAATAAGTAGTATACGAAACGTTGGTTTGAAACTAAACATTAATTTATCAATGGTATTTTCCAAATAAATAATTTACTTTGAAACTACTGCATTTTATTGCTTTCCTAACTTTTTGCTATTCATTGAAGAAAAAAATAGAACTTTTATTTATCGATAGTCGATATCTAAATGATTGGTAACATCTCTATTACACACTGGCTAACTGTCAAGATGATAGCTGAATTTAATACATTTAACTTTTATGGTTGCTATTCAAAGCTAGATGGCGTTACTGAGACATGAGATCACAGTTTTTCTATGACATTTGTTCTGACGGCCGCTCTATTGCTATCAATTTAATCTCTTTGTTTGGGACGAATAAAGTCCTTACTTATTTTTTACTTATCTTTGTAACCACATTTTTGTTAATTTTCGAAATATTCAACAAATCAATATTGTCTTTCTCCAAGATAGTTGCAGCCTCTTTGCAATCAAACTTTAAATTTAAATATTTGATCAGCGCGTTTTTAATTAAGCTTAGGGAAGCTTTGTTCCTGTCGTCTCTCCACTTTACATTAATAAGGGAGAAAAGGCTAGTAACAGAGTATTTTAGGGTACTTTATTGGTGCCATAGATTATAAAGAACACTTACACGAAAAAGAGGACAATACTCTATTTTAGAGTACGGTTGGTAGCCCTAGTAGGGCTGTCGAATGATAACGAACACCCATATATCACGTCACACGAATTTCATGATTTTTGGAGAAACGGAGATCCCGGTCCTTGTCACAGGTGGCAATATTGGATCCACCTCAAATTACAAAATATGTATGTAACTTTTGGGTATGATGACTTAAAAGAGCAAAAGTAGCAGTAAGAGTGCGACGAAGCATATTATAGTAACGTCTTTCCAGCTGTAGTGTTATGTCGTTTTATAGCAAATGGCAAAAATAATAAAATTTGCTGCATTCACCTGTTTATTTAACTCAAAATTGCAGCATTTTTTGTTATGTCACCCTTTTTGCAAATGAGCGAAGTGTGTACTCACCCCCGAGTCCTAAGTACCAGTCGCTGTGCGCCCTCATCCACACCTCGTTGAAGCCCGCACTCAGCAGCGACAGCGTCAGCAGGATCAGGAACAGCATGAGGATGTGCGTGTTCGTCTGACGGTCGATTGTGGAACGCTTCAGCGGGGCTGAGGGACATAGATATTGATATTACTTGATCAGTTCAACATACAGGCTGTTAAAAGACCCATCACATAGACGTCATCTACATCAAACTAAGCAAACATTATTGTTGGGTAACGACATTTATTTTTGGTGTGAAGAATCTCTGTTTGCTGCAGCACGCAATTTAACGCAACCAAACATTGTGCTTATAGGAGCGTGCTACGGCACAGGAGTAGTGGGGTGTTTAATGTTGAGTTGTAACATTTAAAACTTGTTTCGGCGAAAACAGTAAAAAACTTTGACCTTCAAAATATTCGTAACTAGAAGGCTCCCGGGTATGGATAGGTACAAAAAAAAAATACCAAAATGCTGTGACTTTGAGCTTCGTTAAGCGTCTTTTTACACACGTTATGGCGCGGATATTACCTTTAGTGGAGTTCTTCATGAGCTTGGTCTCGTGGCCGGTGTACACGACCACGCCGTAGATATAGTTGGTGTTGCGCAGCATGGAGCCGCGCAGCAGCATCTGGTCCAGACCCAGCGGGATTGATCTATGTTAATAAGAAGAGAATTTATTATGAGGTAGGTATATAGAGGTGACAAGACAGTTTTAAGCAGTCTCCCACCAACAGTATGCGCTACGGCAAGCATCGCCTATCTTCGGGGATACGAACGCGCGATTACGAGATCTAATATAGACCTGTTACAACTATGAAAGTACTTGTCCATTTGTATTACCATGTTTAATACACAGGGTGGATTTATAAGACGGGGCAGTACGGACAGAGACCTCTACCGCTTATTTTCTTGTTCTTTTTTGTTTATTTTCGGCCAGTCTTCAATGTTGCGCCCAATCCATCAAAAAAAAGTAAGTTGCGAGTCTCATTTCCTACAAAATGTACGGCAAAAGTTTATTGCAATTCCTGACTTTTCTAGTACTCAAACCTCTGATGGTTCGATACATTTTTGATCCTTATATGAAACAGGATCGATTGGCATCAAAAAGAGTTTATTTGAAAGCTGCCCATTTTCTTGTTGACGGTACATACATACATAAACTCACGCCTTTTTCCCATGGGGGTAGGCAGAAATTACAGAACGCCATCTGCTACGATCCTACATGACCTTATTGGTGATGTACTTCAGAGGTCAGGTGCGTAGTACTCGCAACTGACAGTAATTTTTTTCCGAATTTGTGAATGCAGTTCATAATATTTCTCAAAAAGTTAAGGACAGTCTCCTAAGACCGTTTTCCTGTAGCTACAACGGGTAAGATACCTGCCCTTACTGCCCCATCTCAAAAATCCAACCTGTATATTTTAATCATTCAGAAAAGCTTTTGAGTGACAGATGGCAATCTGCGACCGGAGTAGGTAGCCGGGTAGAGAGAGCTTCATACAAATGTGCAGCGATAGATACACTACGACAAAGTGCGACAGTGGGATACCTAGAAGCTTCACTGCCAGCTAACTCTGAGTTATTGTTATGTTACCTTATCTGGTTTACCTAAAGAAGCATATATTCAGCAGTTCTGCAGTACACTTACTTGTTGCTACTCTCCTTCAGCAGCCCATTGAACTCGTACAGGTGCCTGTTGGGCTGCTCGCACTGCACGGTGGCCGTGAAGTCCGTGAGGGCGAGCGTGTTGTCCAGCCGCGCCGTCTCCGGGTTGGCTTGCCGGATCTTGAGGTTCGTCTCGCCGTCCAGGTTTGAGGTCTCGATGAAGGAGATGCCTTGCGGTTCACTGAGGCAAAATATGGTAGGTTTTTGTAAGTTGATTATAGCAAAAGTGGATTGTTAACAATAAGTGTTGTGTCGTGACGCCTGTACACAGGAATTAGCTTCTTCGCCACTTACATCATACATCCCATGTATTACAGTAGAGACGAACTTGACAGGCTGAATGCTACTTGTTTTGTTTTGTTTTTATATACCTATTGTTGCTTTTATTTTTCTATGTTTGTGTTTCAATGTTTAGTCTGTGTTTACTCCTGTGCAATTCCCCATAAATACTTTTTCTTTCTCCTCTTTACTAAAATAAAAAAAATCAAAAATACAAAAAAACGCTAAGCGAAAACGAAGTGTTAACGCGGGCAGGTGATGCGATCCGACCGGGTTGGTCGGATCGAGCACTGGACCCATGTTCATCACGTATCCATTCATGTCATCCGTGCGAATGAAGCAGACGCACTGAAATGTACGAGCGAGATGTTTTTTTTCTTGTGGTGATCAAGCAATATACATATACATATATATATATATATATTATATAAGTTGCTAGCTTCTGCCCGTGATTTCGACCGCGTGAAATTTCTTGTTCCCCCGCCCCACCCCGTCGCAACGCATCGCCTGCCCGCGCTATCACTTCGTTTTCGCTTACCGTTCTTTCAGACATTTTTCTTTTTGCTCGGCTTCTCAGGATCATAGCCTAATGTTAACTAGCCTATAGCCTTCCTCTAGAATGGGGCTATCAAAATACAAAATACAAATACAAAATATTTATTTATGCTTCAGATTTACAAAAAGGGTCATTTGTGTTTGGAGCCTCCTTTTAAGCAAATAATGCCTGTGTTAGGAGGTTCCGCTCTTCCATAATAAAGCATAGTTAACTAAAGAACATTTAACAGTGCTTCTTCTGCTTTAAAAGTAATTTAAGGTAAGTAATTAAATAATAAGTAAAAGCTTTTAAAAAGAATAGTGTGTGTATGTGTATTATGCGCAGTATGATGAATGTGGATGTGTGTGTGTGTGTGTAGGTGTGTGTATGTATGTTTGCGTGTGTATGTCTGTGTTTTATTGGTGCTATATTATATATTCCATGAGTGCCTCAGTTTCGTCGTATGTAAGTGATCAAAAGTGTGTGAAGTGTGTGTGTGTGTGTGTGTGTCGTGTGTGAGTGTAGTGTATCAAATGCAAAAAGATTGTTTAAATCCGACCGGTAGTTCCAGAGATTACCCCTTACATACAAACTTACAAACAAACAAAAAAATTACCTCATTATAATATTAGTATGGATTTAATTGATTTCATTTTGGTGAAATATGCCTACACCTACTATAGGTACCTACCGGGTACACCTCTATCTAATCCTTCAAGGAAAACAAGCGTAGCAAAAAATCATTAATAAATAAATAAATAAATTATGATGTCCATAAAATTATACAGTGCATTCGATATTAACCTTTATTTAAAAGCATTACGTATCACAATGCACCTCTGATGTTAAATGTCCAGCCACTGAGCGGCCACGCAAATCTGCGCGGGCAATTACTTGTAATTGGTGCTTAATGTTAAATGAGTTGATAACCTTGCGTGGGGACATAAACAAGTGCTAAAATAATGTGCATTGGCCGTTTCCTTATGCATGTAAATGTGATTTTCGGTATGTTTTTCCTTGGTGACTTGAGATATGAGTAAGTAGGTCGACAGGACAGAGACCGAAAGCGTCATCAGAACGAAAGGAAAAACTGTGTTAGAATTTCTTTAAATGCGAATAACTATAATAATAACAGTTTATTTCTCCCAAAAAAGAAACTAAGGGCCATATTCTCTGCAGGTGACAGCTTTTTTACATGAGAGACAAACAACTAGCAGAGCTCCGCGTGAGCAGTGCTCGTCCGAGGGGTACTACCACCACAACTGTCTGACACCAAGCAACGCTAGTATGTTCAAGTGTACCGGTCGTGGGGTACTAGTGTAATTAAAGACATTTCAGCGTTTGTACCACCCGTATTGTTTTAATATGTCCATAGGTAGCGGTGAACACTTACAATCGGGTACACCACCTGCTTGTTTTTCACCCAATATTATGAAAACCCTTGTAAATGTCATAGCAATATTTCAGTTACAAGTGATCAATACTAATAAAAATATAGGTACCCTACCTGTGCTATGGGACCTACTTTCATTTACCCTCTGATCTCAAAAACAATACCAAATATTTTCGGGTTCAATGATTTTTTTTCGATTTCCTAATTAGATGTATCGCTTTAAAGACGTTTTGATAGTTGCACGTTTAGGTACATAGTTACGTACGTTGCATTTATATCTGCAATTTTTATGGTGTATTTACTGTACTAATAAAGAATAGGTATTGTATATATCTATTAATCGTGAGGCTTATTGCTAAGTGTTACCTCGAGGACAGCATGACGATATCAGCCGGGAAGAAGGTGTTGTTGACGACTTTGCAGATGTCCCCGACCAGCAGCTGCTGCCACACCACGGTGAGCCAGCGGCCCTCGCGCAGCACGTCCACATTCCGCCGGTTCGTCTCATCGTCCGCTCGGTGCCGCTTCTGAATATGAAAACATACGAATATGTCAGTAAGCGTCATAAACTCAACTAAGAGGCAATTAATATAATTAGGTTTTATTTGTACTCTTATAAGATCGTGGGTAACGAAACGTAATGGAATGTAAGCGACGTTAACGTTTGACAGTTGTCAAATAACACATCTCAACTTAATGACAATTTAGGATGCAAGAGCAACCGAAGCGAGCTTGGTACTTGGGGCACCCCCACTCGGACAGGTTAGGTTCGAAGGGGATGGCCCACCATTCCCTTCGTGGTTATTTTTTTTTCCAACCACTCAGAGGCGTAGTCGACTACCTCCTACTAGTTTATCGTCTCCTATTAATCATTATACCGGTTGACATTTTTTACCGTCTGGACAACAACATGGTGTGTTGTGCAAGTAGAATAAAACCCATATACGCTAATTGCCTGGTACAATTGATTTAATAAAAGTTCCGAATATCTTTAAAATCCATGAAAAAGAATACGCACTCGCGGAAACCTAATAGGTAATAGCCAAAGCAGGAAATAGTAAACGACGTAAGCTGCGATCGCGCATGAATGGAGCATGATGGAAGTGAGCGAGACGGTAGCATACATTTCGATAGACATCTCCAGGGAGCGCTGCGCACTGCGCACTGCGCACAGGACGATACCACCTGCCTACGCACTCATACACACTTATGCGCGTGTACGTACATACGTCACTTTGCTGTATGTAGTTGTAGTAGGCAAATAATTTGATTCGTGTGTCCGTGTCACAAAACCGTAACCAAATAAATTACGTCGCGAAAGATCCATAAAGCTTTTGACAGAAATGTAAACAAACCTAATGTTAAAGTCTTAAACAATCACTCACTAAACAAACACATTCATCTGTGAAAAAAAAAACCTAAAAATACAATAAGAATTGACGGCTCGTTTGGTAAAGTGGTTAAGCGATTGGCTGCTGCGCGGAGTGCCGCAGGTTCGCTTCCCGCACAGAACGAATTTTGTTTCGAACAGATAGTGGTTTCTGGTCTGCCTGTTTGTGTATGTAGGTACTCGTATGTGAGATTTGTCTTTGTAAACGCCGACCGATACTAGTTGTGTGGTGGCCAAGTTTCATTAGGAAATTTCGTTTAGATCTAACACAGGGCTTTCTTATACTTAAGTGCCGTTGTCGTTAACGCCATAGCGATAAGAATACGTACCCATGGCATTTCATAGTTTGTTTGGTCTGCACACAAAAATCTAAATAATTTCTGTGGGTCAGCACTTGAGTAGCGTTGACATACACAGGCCGCTCAAGGATTGATGGTCCCTTATAGAACCAGCCGATCACCCATACCGTCAAGCCCCGGTGGTCCATATGGAACCAGCCAATTCACGCGGTTTTAATCTCTAATATTATTTATAATTAAGGGCTAATATCGTCTGTGGACAGTTTCACTCTATGGTCCGACAGATATACAAATAATTAAAAATATCGTTAGAAGCGATAAGCAAACTAGTGTGTAAGAATTATGTAGTAATGTAATATTTTTAATGAATTTTCGATAAACCATCAAAGTCAGACTTCATACTTTTACCGGCTTAGGACCGTTTAATATGCTGTAGTTGAAGAGAGGTAGGTACTATCGAGGAAGTTCATATCTATGCACCTTTAGGACTATTTTTCCCTGTAGCGCTCGGGCGCTAACAGTAACTAACGTAAAACAGATGCGGTCATCGTGTTCACGGGATTTTGTTCTAAAACTGCTTAGATATGAACTTCCTCGATAGTACATGACATGTCAAATTACAAAAAAAAAACACTACAAAGTGAAAAATTTCTTTAATTTCGGAAGTCGGTGGCAGAAGCTAAAATACAGATCCAAAGACACCGACTTCCGGAATTAAAGTTATTTTTCACTTTGTACACTACAAAGTGAAAGATAACTTGTAATTTTTTTTGGAAGTCGGTTGTTTTTTTTTTTTTTTTGTAAAAAAGGTTTTTATTTTTCACTTTTTAGTTATGGTACCTACCCCACACACCAATTCGAAAACGATCGTCTTACACGTCCACGTCTGTTTGAAGGCGATTTTTTTATTTAAAAATAATGTACACATAATATTGTTTTTTTGTTTTAAACCGCTTGACCGATTTCAATAAAATTTAAATGCGACCACCTGGGAAGTATACCCTTTGAAACAAAAAAAGAATATTTGAAATCGGTTCAGGCGTCTTTGAGTAATCAATCGGTGTACATACATAAAAAAAAACAACCTAATTGAGAACCTCCTGCATTTTGAAGTCGGTCAAATATGTTGGTTTATAAACGGTGTTATCACTATATGGATCAGTCAACTGTCATCAATCCAGAACTGCTCCTTTGTCTCTTAAACAAAGTAGCTACTGTAAAAGTGAGGAGTTCCCTTGACTGTCGTTCGTCTTCACCATCAGACCCCTAATGACAGTCATAATCCATCTAGGTGTAAAGTTCTCATTAATACAAATTAATCAAGCCCAAACACCAGGTAATTGCTGTAAATCGTTGAGGAGTTCCCTCGGCTGTCTTTCGGCTCCATCATCAGATCGACTCCACACCTTCATTAAATAGTAGTGCTTTAGAAAAAAAAAAATTAGAAAAAATTACAAACGCACTAGTCGCCACTATGATTTTCGAAGGTTCCCCTCAATTTCTCTGGGATGCCATCATTAGATCCTGGTTTCCTTATCATGGTACCACCCTTGGAATATCTCATTTCCAACAAAAAAAATATCGTCAAAATCGGTTCGTATACGACGAAGTTATCCGCGAAAATATACGGTCGAAATATTTGAAAGTAAATTATAATAAAGTCATTTAAAAAATATATTGTTTATTAATACTAAACTTTATGTTATTTCAATTATACATCGCGCTGTATTTGAGTGGCTGTATAGGAAGTTGGAACATGGTTCAATAGAAATGTGAAAATAGAACTACATAGTTTTTTTTAATAATTTGACAGGTGTCAGTTTAATGTGATTCTCCTAGGGCTGAAAAGTATTACTTTCAACCCGCTCCTCAGGCAACTTCAGACCTACTTTACGGGTATGAGTAATGAAAAATATATTGCTGAGTCGGTAAAGCAGATATATTATACTGCAATGTACAGACGAATTTCGAGATGGTAAATTAGTAGCTTTTATCTACCTAGTAGTTACTATGTAGATTATACGCGACGGTTTATGAACATGTGCTTATAAACCATAATGTAATTAACATAACGTTTAGTGCAACAAATTAGCAGTGTATAGATCTAAATTGTAAACGATTACGGTGACCTAGTAGGTACGTAAGTACATCTTTCCGTTATATTATTGCGTGGGGGAACATTTATGGCGTTTGTAAGACACCCAGGTTTCTCTGCTTAAATTTTTGTGTACTATTTATAGGTAAATGAGTATTTAATAATATACTTCATGATCGTATCTGTACGTATACAAAAGCTATTATAAACCAGGAAAATGCAAGATAGAACTACTTACGAATTTATTACTAATAGCTGACTGAATAGGAGACGAAAACCAAGGATTCAAATTATTCATAATTTCACAATTATCAACAGCATTCAAGAGCTATTCCATCCAGCAGACCCTCATAAAAACATCAATTACTATCATTAAAGATCCCTCCTTAAAAATAATGTATGCATGTGTTAAAGCACGCGAAGTCAGATCCTGAGGCACTCCGACGAACATTCTCGACACTATAATATTTAGGCTTACAGCTCGGTTAGGAGTTCCGAATAACATTGGCCGGCTTAGCTGTTGGGTTTTACCCAGGCTAATGTTTGTCTAGAATCTTGTTTTATTATTTAACAGCCAAATGAACCCAAATCAATCAAATAAATAAAAATTACATTGGTTTTCAGAACCCAACCACTCCAAATTGGATCAATCTATCCGACCGGTTACGGAATAAACCGGAACCACAATTACGTAGGTAGATAGAAGGTAGGTAATCTTCCCGTATTAGCCCAGTTTCTATGATATTGTAAAAGCTAGTTTAGCATGACCATTTTCATGGGTGTATACAGTCAGGGACATTAATTGTTAAGCAAATTGATACCTTATCTAATATATCCGTGCTATAGCCATTTTGTACAACTGTCAAAGGTTGACTGTTGTGATTTGATTGGTAGTCAATATGCTTAGCAATGTATTTGCTTGATTTTACAAACCACGCACGCGTTGCCGCGAGACAGTATTCAAATTCTCCCGTCTCCATACAAGCCCATGGTCTAGCTCTAATGTGCGAGAGGTACCTACAATAATAATTCAGGCATTTGTCCCTCGTACAGTAGGCCGCACGCCAGTGGTAAGTAACTGATCTCTTACTGGTTTTGTTTCCACTGGCGTGCTGCCTACAGTACGAGGATGATGTACATTGCACAGTATACTCACAAAGTCCTCGACGATCTCCTTGATGGCGCTGACGGAGAGGATGAGTATGAGCGGCGTGAGCGTGGTCCAGCGGCCCGTGGGCGACACGTCGGGGATCTGCTGCAGCAGCGCGATCAGCAAGAAGAAGCAGTTGGAGTAGCGCCGGAACTGCTCGAACAGGAACAGCGGGATGAATGATGTTACGCTGTGGAAGGGCATGGCGTTTTAATACAGCTCATTTTTTATAGGTGTTTGTATGTATGGTCTGATCCAAAAGCATTTGATAATAGTTATTTATGCAACTGTTGTATAATAAGGGGTATTAAAACACGAATGTGAGTTTATCACACGAGGAGAAGACGAGTGTGATAATAGTATCAGAAATTAATAAATATACCACCAATTGAGTAGTGAGAATCACGAATTGAGTACCTAGTGAGAATGTGTCTGTTTGATGAGTAAGGAAGGGATCGAGTTCGAGTTGCATAATGAAATTTAGTACGACATTATAACATTCGTTTGGATGATATTATGGTTACTATGACACTGGTTGTTTTAATGTTAGCAATAAGCTAACTGTTTCAGAAACTTTTATACAGGATTTATAGCATGGGTGTAGATAGTTGTCAAGAAATCCTGTTCAGGTTAAATTGTAACGCAGCCATTCACTTTAGGGAATGGGGATAAACACTACTACTTGCTCACTTCAGGGGGACTACTCTCTAAGTCCGTCAGCAAAGATATGGGCCCGTCCGAAATTAGTTCGATACTTGGGAATGAACCCTCAATCAACTCAGCCTATCGCAGTCCACTGCTGGACATAGACCTCTCCCAGCCACTTTCTTAAGGTCGTCGATCCATCTAGATGGGGGGCGTCCCGAATGAACCATACTCCCGATTAATTAACTTTTTTGGACGGGCAAAAACGCATCGGGAGATTCGGGAGTAAGGACAACTGCCAAATAAATGATATATTCCTGGAGTTGGTTGTCAACTCCGATCATGTTATTCCTGTCGTACGCCTCCAGTCCTTTCCAAAAAATAAACTTCAAGGTAACAAACTCAAGATAACCTATAAACTATAAGTAAAACGTTCATAATTTATTGTCTTTTCCACTAAAGTTGCTTTCCGCTTCCCTTTTTCTGAGCTCGTCTTTTAACCCCTTGAAGGACACTGAACGAGACACAATAGAAGTTTTATTGTTATTACGTCTAGGGGCGTTTACTGTCCGCCAACGTGTTAATAGTGCTACACTCCAAGCCTCATACATATTTATCTAGTTTTCGTTTAATTTGTGATCGACACAAAAGTAAACATAAACAAAACAATGGCGATTTGTAGACGTTGAACTGTGCTCCCAGGCTCCCACCTATGATGAGCTTTAAATTGTTAACCCCATTAGTACCACATTCATCTCTATTTAGAATGTTTCAACTTTATATCTCACTACTTTTTCCAACAATTACTTAATAATGTTCTTAAAATTTTAATTTCGGGTTTAAGTATTCAAATAATCAAATCTAAGCACTCAATTTGTAAGTGTTTGGTATCTAAAAAGGCCAACTAGAGGTGTGTTTCTGAAAATTATTGGAAACCTAGCTGTAGTGAACCTTTAGGTCATCATCATCATGTCAGCCGAAAGACGTCCACTGCTGGACATAGGCCTCCCCCAAACAACGCCAATACGACCGCTTCTGAGCTTCCCGCATCCGGTGGATTCCTGCGGCCTTCACAAGGTCATGGGTCCACCTTGTGGGAGGACTTCCAACGCTACGTCTCCCGGTACGCGGTCGACACTCCAGAACCTTTCAGCGCAGTCGGCCATCTGTATGAAATAGTATTTTGAGGAAAGAACCACACAAATTTGAGTGGACCTGTGCAGTCGTCAGTGCAAACATTTGTCAGTAATCGTCTAGCGCAACTCAAGACTTAAGGAGCTTATAGAGGCACGAGGAACAAGGTGTAAAGTTCACTCATACGGTCATACCTCCATAGAAAAGGGAGCCAGCCTCCGACCAGACGGGTGTCGTGTCTGGTAGGCAACTGCCAGACGATTGATGTCGGGAAGTTGTATATATGCTAGTCGCGCGGTAAACTATGCTAGCGCGATGCAGGATTTGCGTGACTTCATTATGACGCGCAGCTCGCATGTAGCGATATAGATACCGCTACATGCCTCCCCTCCGGAGACCGGAGGTCGATAGTGGGTCGAGTTGTTGTTGTTGTTTGTTGGTTGATTGTTGTTGTTGTTTGTTGGTTGATTGTTGTTGTTGATTGTTCATCACGTCGGGGTCACCAATATAGAGGTACGAGGAACAGGGTGTAAAGTTCACTCATACCTCCGTAGAAAAGGGAGCCAGCCTCCGACCAGACGGGTGTCGTGTCTGGTGGGCAACTGCCCGACGATTGATGTCGGGAAGTTGTATATAATTATGCTAGTCGCGCGGTAAACTCTGCTTGCGCGATGCAGGCTTTGCGTGACGTCAGTATGACGCGCAGGCGCAGCTCGCATGTAGCGATGTAGATACCGCTACAAGCTCAACGACTCGACGAATTATACCAAATAAAGAACATCATTATAACTAAAAGATTTTTTTTTTTCAAGAAAATGATTGTTCACAATCACAAAAAAATAAAGTAATACATATAATACTTTTCTCTTAAACTAAGCATGATACGCAAAAATGGTATTAGAAGCATCGATGGCGTCTCAAATTGTGTCCGTGTCTCGATGGCTTCACTATTGAACCTCGTACCTTTGTTAAATCCAGATAAAGGGTCTTTCAAATTAGTGATGCGACTCGAGTCAAATTTTACCACTCGAGTCATTCGAGTCATTTTACAATCTCACTCGAATACCACTCGAGTAGTCGAGTCACTCGAGTAGTCGAGTCACTCGAGTGGTTTTCACTCGCATACCACTCGGATGATTCGAGTCACTTGAGTGGTTCACATTAAGTTAAGGCAAAATAAAAGTACAAGGTTGATTAATAAATGAGAGGTTTATTGCAAGTTTTGCACAACTGGTCCTTTTTTCGAAATCAGCATAAATAATAATAATATTATTCAATTAAGGAAATTTAAATAGAATATTCTCAGGAATTAGGTACAAAAAACTCAGTAATGTTGCAATATATACCTATAGTATTAACCTAACTTTATGGATAGGCAGTCTCGTGATGAATAACATTAGTTGAAGAATGCACATATTAAACATAAATTTAGAAATCAAAAAGTAGCTCTACCTGTTTTGATTAATTTGTTGTCTGTAAAAGATCGCCTTTAGCGATTAGACCGCCCTTTATGCCCTATGTAAAATTTCTACATTTATATCTGTAATTTTTGGTGTACCTACATAATAAGGAGTATTCTATTCTTTTTCTTTCAAAATAGTTCTACACTAGAGATTTTTTCGTAACCGAGTTTTGATCGTCACTCATTGTAGATAACACGAGACTACGTCTTTCTTTACAAATAAGTATGTTTATAAACACCGCCGGTAATAGAATTAGAGTTAGACACCAACACAAATAATAACAAACACGCACTCTTTACCTCAACTCGTCGTTACGTACGCCGCGGCGGAGCCGCGTGCAGGTTGAAACCTGTTTGTCTAGTTGAGTTATGAGCGAGTGACTCGAGTCTGAGTGAAAAACCGAGTGAACTCGAGTCCGAGTGGACTCGAGTCAACAATTTTTTCACTCGAGTACGATTTTTTCCGCTGTCACTCGAGTCACTCGAGTCAAATTGGACTCGAGTCGCATCACTATTTCAAATAGGGCGGGTCGATGTTGACAGTTTGTGGCGGCCATGTTGTTTTGGTGGCATCTGTCAAATGCGTTGTTATTTCTTCAGTTACTGATGCCAAATCACCATGGCAAGTTACACGATTGAGCAGCACGTCCAAATGATAAAACTTTATTATCAAAATGAGTGTTCGTTAGTGCAAACGTTGCGCGCAATACGTCCATTTTACGGCAGACACGATGGCCCTTCAAAGTCGACTCTCCAACGTTTGGTGACCAAATTCGAGACGACTGGTTCGGTAAACAATCAACCAACACCCTTACGTCAAAGGAACGCCAGATCGGCCGAGAACATCGCTGCTATCCGTGAGAGTGTGCAGGAGACTCCGAGGCAGTCGATTTCTCGCCGTGCACAAGAACTCTGCCTTTCGCAGACTTCAACATGGCGAATTTTGTGTCGGGACTTATGCTTACACCCGTACAAGATCCAACTGACCCAGGAGCCCAAATTGAATGACCATAGACAACGCCGTTTGTACGCTGACTGGGCTACAGAACGTTTGGAAGAGGACCCCGATTTTGGCCGAAAAATCATCTTTAGCGACGAGGCGCATTTTTGGATGAATGGTTTTGTTAATAAGCAAAATTGCCGTATATGGGACGACCACAACCCACATGAGGTTCACCAGGTGGTAATGCATCCACAAAAAGTTACTGTTTGGTGCGGATTTTGATCCGGCAGCGTCATTGGTCCGTATTTCTTCGAAAACGATGATGGCGAGGCCATTACTGTCAACGGCGAGCGCTACAGATCAATGATTAACAATTTCTTTTGGCCTGAATTGAACGATAGGGACGTGGACAACATGTGGTTCCAACAAGACGGCGCTACGTGCCACTAAGCGAGCGACACAATGGACACTCTGCGTGAACGGTTCGAGGGTAGGGTTATCTCTCGCAGAGGTGACGTGAATTGGCCACCAAGATCGTGCAATTTGACCCCGCTAGACTTTTTCTTGTGAGGTTTTCTCAAGTTGCAGGTTTATGCCAGTAATCCGCAATCAACCGATGCCCTGAAAGTCAACATAACGCAGGCCATCGCTTAGATTCAGCCGGATCTATGCAGTAGAGTAATTGAAAATTGGACCTCTCGGATCCGTGCCACCGTTCGAAGCCGCGGTGGACATTTACACGATGACATATTTCACAAATAATGGCATAAATAGGCCTTTCAAATAAAAAAATAATTTCTTTAATATCTCACATACAGTTTGTTTTATTGAATTTCAACATCGACCCGTCTTTGTTGAAAGACCCTTTATAAACGAGTTGTTTGGTTTTTAGTTTTTCTTTTTTTTCTCGAAAAATCTCGCAAGTATTTGGAAAACTTATTTATACTGAAATTATTATCTTTACATCCCCAACATTCTCCAGCATTGATGTTGATGCCTAGCCCATTCCAGTCCAGAACCTTGAAGAGATCCTCCAGTGCAGCGGTCAACAGTTTCGGTGAGATAACGTAACGTACGTCTGTCTGTCTCACATCTCGCGGCAAAGCAAACTGTTCCATAATTTAGTTTACTCGGTTCAGTATGTCACGTGGGGCTGCTTGCGGCTCAGCATGATAACCTAACTAAGTGAACCATGGCTGTTAGGAAAATAACGTCACTGCGTACTTTACGGTCGTGTAGTGTTTAGGTACCGCTCAGCCGCGACTGCGGTAACAGTGATACGTAACACTTTTAAACTGGTTTTCCTAATAAGATGAAAAGACTTATTCTTTTATGGAAGTATTTTTATCCAATCTACATGATTTGAGATGAAACCAAACACAATTTCACCCATGAGCAAATGTTTAATTTTTTATATTAACTAGCGAAATGTCGGTGTACCGTTTGGTACACCTCTGCCTAATTCTTCAGGGAATTTAGGCGTGATGTTATGTTATGTACCGCCACAAGTCATAAGTACCTAGGGCTAGAACCAACGGGCTACATAAAAAGCAGGCGATTACATAATTGATTATGTGTCTACCTACAGTTGTACACAAGTAGTTAACATGGGGTATCAAGCTGACAGTAATGTCCATGTAATGGTAGGTTCGCTGCTTCGATCGTATCGAAAGTAATTCTGTAGTGAAAACATCATAAATTATAGGTAGGACATGAATGGAACGAGCTTAATTGATCAACTGTCAAGAAATTATGTTTGGTTAGAATGGATGGTAAAATAAAAGCTTTGTTTTACATAGGTACATTAAAACTGTGGATGTTTATAATAATTTATTTCTTAAATGTTTAGTAGTGGCCTGGATGTTCTTGTGGTATTATGTTTAATTCCAATATTTACAATGTAACATCGTTTCCTAGAATGACGTGACATTATCTCGCCACATGTAAGCCCTGTCGTATCAGTTTCAGCGATTCATTCATAATAATGCTTCGGAAAATATGAACGTTTTCGCGAGTCTATTAATGTTTGTTAATTAATGCAACAATATGAGTAGATGATGTCAGGCGACACATTGAATGCATTCATACATGTGCGTGTTCCCCACAAAGTGCGGCCTGAAGCGTGGCTCGCAGTAGATCCTAGGTTTACTAATGAGGTTTCCGGCGACTGGGACCGCAATAACTAGGACCACGGTACCAGTCGCCGGATCCGTAAAAAATAAATATTTTTCTTCCGGCAACTGGGACCACTCATAGATAACTTAAAAAAATCTATAATTCAGCCAAAATCGGTACAGTCAAACGAAAAAAATTCTAAATTATTTATACTGTGATTTTTATGTATATTTTTATCTTGCTCGCCTGCGTTGGTTGGTACACACGGCTACACATCAAGCTATACATTTCCATATAAGTTGATCTCGCATTGTATAGGATTTCCTTACAATGAGAGGTCAGTGTAAACTGGAATGTATAGCTTGATGTGTAGCAGTGTGTACTATGTTTATGTTCTATCTAATAACCATGCTCATATATCCGCCCACTTGTTATCTATTGATAATATCCATAAAAATAATCGTTTCTCACTAGTTTTATTTAAGGAACGGCGTAGAACAGACATAATTATTATTGAATGAAGATGAAACTACGCAGAGAAACATGCGGAGACGAACCTCTATTTGGCACCATGAGAGAAAGTTTAATAAAATCCAGACTTGTTTTTGTTAAAGGGAAATAAAGTTCCATTTGTGAGTGAACATTCTTTAGCACGTAGAAGTGCGCGAAATTGATTGGATAATGTGCACGGAGCGAGTGTTAGCCGGCTGTTCCGACGACACGCTCACAATATCGTCACGCCACACCCCCGCGCAGGTGCTCAACTTGTATGACATGTCACGGACAGGGGCATACCAGCACGTACTAACCCTTATCAAAACAAAGTAATCAATGAGCGATTTATGAACAAGGAACTTTGCAGAACTGATATGAAACTCCGTACAAAGATTCCCTCTGTAGTGCGAAAACTAAGATTTTCATCGAGGGGAAAAATCGCGAGGACGCGTGAGTGTCCTCATAGTCCCAATAAGGGAACATTGTAATTAGCAGCCAAGCATTCATTGCCACGCGCTGCTGTACCACTGAGTCACTTATACCTTTTATAAAGTTTCAAAGTCACTGCGCATAATGTACCTACTTACCTAACATTCGAAAAAGTCAATCATGGACGTAGCTCAATGTACATATATGTGCCGCTCAACTGATAATGTTTTCATATATAAAATTAGGTGACAATCAACCCACTGTCCTGATGTTATGAGCTGTCTCCGCCGCCTGAGGACATCTGCACTACCGAGGGTAGAAAAACTTGTAGAAAGTCAGATAGTTTCCAAATAGTAAATTAGAGTAGTTACCCATGGAGACAGTCGCGATATATTAACGCGTATGACATCAGAGTACGGTGGATGGGCAGGCGGCCAAGCGTCGCGGCGCGTAAACAATGCGCCGTGTATACATTGTGCCGCTGTTTAGGCACGCTCATTGTCGGCTGACAAACTTTACGAGGCTGCCGGAGTGGCCTGCCAATGGAGAAACGAGGCCCCCAATATATGGCACATACGTAGGTAGAGGTACACTACAGACTATTACGTCAGACGTTTTCAATTTTAATCCACGAAAACGAAGCGGATGTTTGATAATTGTCAAAAATTAAAGAAAATTAAGCGAGTTCGTTCGTTACTGGTTTCATAGAGTGAAATTCTGGGTTTGTTTATTTGTTCATCAATCCTGGCTCGATTGATTGGAGATAAAACGGAATTGCACAGGAAATGTACACTTCCAAGTAAACATCGAATGCTATTTGTTTTTATAGTTGCTGAATAAATATTTGTGTTAACGTAATCGTGAATCAGTTGCATGACCTCAAAATTCGCATCTAGATATGTAATATTTAAATTCGCAGGAGTTAGGCATTCAGGATGCCCTTGTATCCAGTTTAGATCCTGAACCCTGAACCGGTTATAATACTATCTTTAATCCTGACATCCCACACTGCAGTATCCCGTTCCATAGATCCTATGACACCAGCAAATATTTCGAATGCAGATATTGTGACCGCGTTCCATATTATAATGGAACATGGCGGAAGGGAATGCCTGCCGAGTTCGATATCATGTTTTACACTCCATTGCGGTTCCATACATGTACAGTCAGCCACATTAGTATGTAGACAGCTAGCTTTGCTTGGATAGTGAACTTGTTTGCAGCATGCATTTGGTTGCGTACAACACAGCCTAAGCTATTAGGTCTAGAAGCATGACATTTTACACAAGAGTCTCTTTTAAAATGAAGATGAGCACTAAAGAAGGAATTTTTAAAATTCTTCCCCCAAAGGGTTTAAATAGAGGACATTTTGTATGGAAGTTCGTCATTTTTGCTGATGGACCATTCAATCAGGCGCACGGCTTGTAATAAGATAATTTTAATGGTGGACAGGTACCTGTATTTCGCCGTAGATATTCGATTGTTTATGAACTTGATAGGCTGCGGTCTGTTGATGAAGATGATTCTGTTCTGTTCGAGCGGCGCTCCGTCCGTCAGGCCCGATGTCGTCGCCTCATCTTCATCTGCAAACAAACAAAAAACATACTTATTAGAAAACTCAAGACACCGGGAAATGTTGGCACAGAGTAATTTGGGCAAATAAACACGACATTTAAAAAATAATAAACAAAAAGTTTAAGTACTTAAGTTTAGAAACGCTTTGGCATTTTGGTAACTGCAGTCGTTTTCGCTAATAGTTTTTTAAACCTTCCTTGGGAGGTCCACACAATTGACGGACAGCATAATATTAGGTTGGCACTGAAAGTTCTGGACCATCCACCTCTCATTTGGACAACCTCCCTTTTTTAGCAACACGGCAAAGTACACACAGTTCCCTAATTAACATGAAAATGTAAGAACTTTACGAAACTTATTAAGTTATTACACAAAACAAAGTTATTTCGGGCCCTCGAACGTCGCTCGTGGCCGTGGGACATTTATTTTGTGTGATTTCTACGAAAATATTAACTTTGACCACAAGGATCTCAGATCTGGGAAAGTTTTTTTAAGGCAAGGTTTTTGCTTGTCACGATTAAGTATGTAGATTCAGATCAGGTAGAATTTTACCACTTCTAAAAACTGATCCCTTTTCCCCAATATCTTGCTAAAAGCTTTAAATAGATCTGAAAACGCAAAAGCATTCCAGCAAAATGTGCGTGAGTGTAAATAAGAGGCATTAAGTAACGTCTGAAATTATCCCAGGACGTGGCTGACCGTACAACGCAACGAGGTAAAGGTCGCAGTGTGCTCGCTGCTCGCTCATTTTAAAATGTGATGCATTAATGTTGTCATTGGGCAGAATTAGTCTTGCAGATAAACCTCTCATCGAAACACTGATGTCAATCCCTCTGTGCTTCGAGTGATCTCATGTTCGAAAACATTAGTCATGGATGATGGATGTCTAAAATCGTCAATATCACAATAATGCCGTTGCTGAACGTAATCAGGTCAGTGTAGAAAGAAAAAACATGAAGCGTTTAGCTCTTTGCATTGAAAACTTTCTAAAGAAAAACTGTGTAGTTTTATACAGCTGTTGAGCAGTAGAAATATCGCAGACACGCCTTCAAGGTGAAGTGGACAGTCGACAGTGCAGCGTTTACAGGCGGAACGGCGAGGTGCAGCTAGTTTTTTCACGCCTGAATGATAATTTGCACAGAAACCACACAATTTGTTTGACCTTTGGACATCCTAGAAAATAATGTCTGGTAATTTTTTACCAATCAAAATATGATTAAAATTAAAATAAATAAAGAGCTTAAGTACGATTATGTTAAGCATTGTAGGCAAGTAGGTACGTTTTTGATTAATTAGCAGAAGTCTGTATGGCTTATAAAGCCAACATTGTTACGACGAAATGAATTAATTATTTCCGTTAATAACGAACATTATTGTCTCATTGGCACGTGCCGAGTGCGGAGTGCGGAGAACGGCATCAAAATTAAAATGTTAATTGGTTATTGTTGAGGTAAACGTGACCATGCTGATAGTCGCTGTTATCAGAATGCAAAACAAATACGGTCGGAATTCGTATCGGAGCGGTTAAAATAAATCTAGCTGATTTCGAATATTGAATTTCGTTTATTTGAACCACGGAGCAAATACAAAGAGGAGATGTTGTAATAAGGTTTCTGTATGAAACAACGGGTGACACTTTACGGGGTGAGGGGTGATCAGATCCCGCCCACTTCTTTATTTTACATCTACTGGTCAATAGCAAAACTATTCGCTCGTCCTGTTGATTTTACTTTGTAGTTATGTAACTATCTCACACTAGATGTCACTACATGCAGAATGAAGAACTATTTTAATAAATTACGCATAAAATTACTGACAAATGCAATGTGATGCCATCCATAGCATCAGAACGTCTATCCGAGTAGTTTTTACAAGATAAAACACCACACTTCATTCTTTTTGTCTTCTAGCGCAAATATGCTGTAAAAACGGAACGTTTACAGAGTTGTGCACATGACGAACGCCAACAATACACTGACTAAGGCCACGCCTACATGATGACGTCAGGACCTAGTTGAGAATCACAGTGCACAGTTGCTTAGGCCGTCTCCTCTTTGTATTTGCTCCGTGATTTGAACTCAAAATGTCAGAGGGGCAATTCCCGTATTTTTAAGACCGTTCGCATTCTAATCTCAGTCTCAATCTGTCAAAATTACAATCAATTTACATACATTTTTGACAGGTTTTTGACATTGATTGTCGTTGTTGTGTTGTTTTTTAAGTACGAGAATTGGCCTACAGCAATAAGGGACTGAAATTTAAGAGGAAATCCTCACGTGAGTCACCATTAGGCGAAAGCGGCTTTCGCCAGTTTATCGAACGAACTTGACATTATCCTCAAAACATAACACTGACTTCTGTGTGCTATGTAGGTGCACACGCAGCGTCTTCAGTCGCCAGCAACTCGCTGCGATTTCAAAGTCTCCCGTCCACAGTTCCACCACACATAGATTTACGCCACCGAGTCGCCGCCGGTGACTAGAGGTCAGGCTTTCAGCTCATGTAATCGTAACATTTCATAATACACTCAAACGTTCATGGGTGACTGTAGTGATGGAATACGGATGTCGCTTGTTCCGAGCTAGAGGGACTGCAGTGAGTACCACTCACGGCTCACCAGATTGAGGGTGACGCATCTCCCATCGGCAAACGTGCATCGTTTATTATTAAAATAACATTAACCCATTATTAGCTATCGTTCGCCTTTTTTCTCGTAGAAACTATAAAATAAATAACCATGACGCTCGTTTATCAGTCGGCACGTGCACCAAGAGTTAATTATGAGACTAGGTGTCTCGGCACTGAAAACTTAGTGCTGTAGATACCTACTTCCCTAGGTTTAACGATTAAATCTCAAATCGTTTATTGCAATCCATAATGTACAATTACAGGTGGTAGATAAAAGAAAAATAATAGAAACAATTATGGACCCTGTCAGGCACAGCAAATTTTTAAATAAGTAGAGAGAGCGCTTTATTAATTTTCTTTGTTATTATGTTAGAACGATTTTATATCCTATATTACCTATGTATTTGTATTTCCATTCATTCACTTATTCTATTCATTATTCATTTATTTAATTATATTTAATATTGTTTATTTCTTTACTCGCTTATTTTTTTTAGTATACTTATTTATTATTAATTAAATTAGTATATTTATTAGGTATTGTTTTATATTTATTTTGCTTATTAAAATAAATATATATTATTCATAGAACTTATGTATTATTATTATTATTGAATTTATCCATTAGATATTCTTGTACTGTGTAATAGCATTTTTTTATTAAGTACTTACTGCTTTAGTTTATTAAAAATATACCTACTGTTTTATTTTGTTGTTTTATGTCTTCTGGTAATTTATTATATATTTTTATTGACATTGAATATGCACTAGATAAATGTAGTTTAAGGCGGGAGGGCTGCAAATTTAGTCTATTTTTATGGCGAAAAGAATAATTTGTTTGTAGGTATGTTTCCCCGTGTGCTGTAAGAATCTGGATATTTACGGACTAATTTACACAATTCTAGGATTTAAATACCAACTAAGGTGAGAATCTTGTGGTTTTGAAAGTAGGTATGGTTTGCAACTATCTGTTGGTTCTATATTGGTAATTATTCGTATTAGCTTTTTTTGGAGGGTAAATAAGGAGGGAGCGTCTGTGCTATTTCCCCATAAGATGATGCCATAGTTAAACCAAGCGTGGGCATACGCGTAGTACCTAGGTATGTGACTAGTGCGGTTTGTAGTCGTGTTTTATTTCGCGGAGAGCATTTATGAAAACTTTGAAATTTTTGATTTTACTGTCTGTATAATGTCTTTTCCAGATTATATTGAGTGTCTATTGTTAAACCTAGGAGAGTGAAATGGTTAACTGTTTCTAATTTATGTTGATTAAAAGTAAAGTCTATATTTAGTTAGATTTTCTGCCAGGGGTGAAACGCTATTAACTTGGTTTTGGTAAAATTTATTTCGAGGTTATGGTTGCTCATCCAGTTTACTTTAATGTACGGTCAGTACTCTGCATTATCTGAACCGTCTTACAAAGAAGAAGAGGGGAAGAAGGGTCGGGATAAGCTGGTCACTGGCTGTACCTAAGGGCTATTCTGTCACGTGAGAACGAAACAGCCTTTTAAATTAGGTATAGATAAGGTCTTTGTGTACTTAACTTTGTATGGCGCCGCCGCGGCTCCCTAGTACTGACCCTAATTGTTTGTTATTGTTTAGTTTCGTTTATGACTCGCTTTCCTAATATTATTATTCATGAGGTGATTGTTATCACACCTCGGTACAGCGCGATTACGCGGTTAGGTCAAGGGCACAGGCTTTAAAGACAGGGTGTTTCAAGGCTGAAATGGCAACATAAGTACCTACTCACTATTAAAGTACTAGAATAGCCGAATTATAACGCCTTTTATAATACCACACTGCAGTGGATGCATTGCACTAACACTATCGACGCTTATTTAATTTTAAATTGTTTAATGTGTATTGATTTACTGATAATACTATCTACTTTCTTACCTTTCATGATATGGACAAGGAAAAATAATGGAATTCTATACTCCATTTGAAATAAGATTAGACATTGAAATGAACCTTTTTTACAGCTCATTCAACCAATTTTGACTTCTATTCCGTAGGCATAAAGATGGCATTAAAAGCAAAAACGTGGTTACAATACCAGTTGGCATTATTTACTGCAGCTGCTATTTGTCATGCAATCAACGGATTGTAAAAAAGGTTTACATACTTCTAATCTTATTTCAAGTGGAGTATAGGTACTTAGGACACTATGTGGTACATGAAGTAAATACTGCTTGACCGATAGTAGAAAGTACCCACCATACATTATCCTCATAATTGTTTTACTGATAGCGACTGATCCTATCAGGCGATCTGGTCTTACAGAACAGCTTAACAAGTGATTTCTGATAAGAATAATACTTCTGAAGCAAGTTTTGATAAGAAGCAATATTCAATCTGTAATGATAAAAACTCAATCAAAACATAAACACCAGTCATTATATTTTATAACTAGCTTCTGACCGAAACTTCGTACGCGTAAAATTTCTTGTTCCACGAGGCACGACCTCACCTGCCCACGCTATATCACTTCGTTTTCGCTTAGCGTTCTTTCTGACTTATTTCCTTTTTGCTCGGCCCCGAAGGGTCCTAGCATGATGTTAAATAGCCATCCTTAACAATTGGGCTATCAAATGCAAAAAGAATTTATGAAATCTGACAGGCAGTTCCAGAGATTACTCCCTACATGCAAACTTACAAACAAACAAATTTTACCTCTTTAAAATATTATTATTATTAGTATAGACAGTACTTATAATAAATAAATATTTATCACATATAGGTAATGATTCTTGAAGAGCAACTAATCATCAGCGGTTTTTGTTTTCAAGCAAACAAGATCTGACAACTATTGACCACTTCAAAAGAAGTTAGAATTAACTAGACTGGAATTTTAGCAGGCAGACCAACTGTTTGAAGTTGGACATTAAATGTTGACTTTCACAATAAGAATTTAATGATTTGAATACAGTGAGTCAATATTATTTAACACTGAGCGGAGCAATGTTAGCAACAAGAATGGGAGAAACGATTTTGTTAGTGAAGCTAAAAATTAAAAAACAAAAAAGCTATAAGGCTTACAAAGCCTATGCTGTGAAGCATAGATTGGATATATTTCTAGACGAAAAGCTGTGGCCATCAGGCATTTCCTTTAGGCGCTTTGTCAACTTTGGGGAAAGGAGGAATGTGAAAACAGATTCAGAAAGTGTCACTAATAATACTAAAGATTTAAATGGACAAAGAAGAAACTAAGCTTATTAGTTATAATTGGAGTTAGAGCCCTATGCCAGACTGCTGATGTGGTGGCACTATAGGAGACATGGCCCCTGCCACACGAGTTACAGCTCGCGCGATAAGAGTTTGGCTTTGACCTTCGGATTTTTGAAGTTTTGATTGTACAACAGGAGTGCGCGGTACGTCGTATCGATGCGAGAGGCAGGGAACGACTGGAGCGCCAATCAGAGCACCGCGTGCACCTACACACCCGCCCCGCACCCCGCTAATTGCCCGTTGATACCCAATTTCTGATTTCTGCGCAATAACGGTCAAAGCCAAACTCTTATCGCGCGAGCTGTACCTGTGCTGAGTACTAATAATTTTTATTTTTATTGATATAATTATGTTTAGGTTAAGGTTTCTATGAGTCTATGCCACCCGAAATAAAGTTATTATTATTATTTATTTGGAGTGTTTTGTTTTTCTCAGCTCATAAGCTGGTTTTTAGCTACATTTATGGACCAAAGCCAAGTAAATGCAGCGTGTGGTGTGTATTTAAGACGAGGGTGTGCTTTCTTCCTCTAACTGCATGAACTTCCTAACTATTCTGCAGGTGTTTAAGATGGCAGCTTTCTGTAGGTTAATATAAACGGATTCTTCTAAATCTATTAATTTAAGGCTACGGAGAAGATGGTTGGGGATAACGCCTGTTGTGGAGAGAACTATAGGGATAACACGTTTGACACCACATTTAATATATATTTCTTTAAAGAATGTGTGTATAAACGGCTGTGGCTTATGCCAATTTATTCAAGCTACATCATCATGCCGTATCACTTTAAATTTTGGGACTGCTAGTGCTGCTGAAAGTGTTAAAATTACTGCAATTTGGCATTATTTATACATATATTACTGCAATATAAGTATAACCAGCACTTGTAAATAAGAGGATAAATTGCAAGAAGGCAAAGAAAACTTTTCCTGTTGGTGTGTAAGTAACATAATGCCCATTAAATAAAACCATATTGTGTTCATGTGGTCTGTTCAAATGTAAGTTAAATTATTCCATTGCACTATTCAAACACAAAACTCAAACTCAAAGTATTTATTTAAAACAAACCAATAACAGGCATTTCTGATTTATCAAGGGGTCAGTCAGTCAGAAAGATGAAGCTAGTTGCCCATTTCAAAGCATAGTAAGTAGGTACCTATAGAGAAGAGCAGGCACAAATTTGGCAGACACTTTTAAATAAAAATATTAAATAATAAGATGTATATTAACTAATTAGTCCTGTATTTAATTTATTCTGGTATTTAATTTGTCCTGGTATTTAATTTATCTGCTCTCAAATCTCCTCCAGACTATTTTATATGATCAGGCTTCTATCAAACAGAATTAGGAGTGGCCTAATCCAGAGAACACGAGAGAATTGATCAAGTTTTCAGAAACAGATTTCCTCTTAGAAAGATAGCTGACCGATTTTTCTGTATATGTAATTATTCTTCTTAGATAAATAGGTACCATCCACGAACACAAAAATGATTCTTTTATGTTTAAAGATAAGCAAGCAGGTGTTTGTTTATAAACTCATAAAATTTGGCAGCACACCATAAAAAGTAGGTAAGAAAGAAACTTAGCAGTGTTAGAAAGATGACATCATTTTCTTGACACACTAAGAACTAAAAAGAAATTCAATGTTTTGTACCAATTATTGTAACCTGCTAATTGAATCTTCTCAGGAGGCCTTCTGACCTGTTAACTGACCTTTAAATTATACGCAACTAATAGTAATAATTGACATGTGAAGGTGTGATCCTGACTGAAAGTTACATTTGACAAAAACCTGTCCTAGGTTTTACAAAATTAGAAGTTTTCAGCTACTCAAGGGTGGGACAGTCAAGAGATATTCCAAGGGACTTACGTTGGTTCATCTTGAGCACCATAGCTCGGTAGAACCTGGAGAACGGCGCCATCACGTTCCGCGCGTGGAAAAAACGCGCAATTCTGTCCCTGGGATCCATTTCTGAGAATCTCTAAGCCACTTGCTACGTGAAACACATGATCAACACTAGTTAAACACTAATAAAACGCTAAATTTGACACTCATTATCACCGCGTAGAATCGCGAAGAAAATAAAACAGAACAGGAATAAAAACAACTTCGTTCAACGATGTTTAAATAGTCGACATTTTCGTTTGATGCATAAGTTTTAACCGTATTTCGTGGAGTAAACTTTAAGTGTAAATAATAACATCACTTCATTCACAGGTTCTTTTAAAATATTAAAAGTGTTTGAAATACATGTTGACATCATAAAAACAGCCGCTACGTGAGTCGTTTAGTACGATCGATCTGTCCATGTTCACCGCCCATGAACAGTGATGCGCATAACAAACAAGTTACCATATCGATATTTTTAAAAGGAAGATTCGACCTTTTGAATTAAAATAACCGGGGTGCATTATTTGCCTCTAAGATAGGCGTTATTTTTAAATTTACGCAAGGCGCATCCTGCTGGGTAATGGCGTAACACCATGACAATCATAATGCCATTCATGTCACATTTCAACATTGAGTTATTTGCGATTTCAAGCAGACGAATTTTTCAAACATGAAGCAATGAATTATGTATTTCCTTCAAAGCCTTACCACCATCTTGCTGACTATAAATTATGATCTATGTTACTGACTGGCAAATATTTTAACCACGGCATTATGCTACATAATCCTAAATAATTCGTACCGATACGAGAGAAGAATTATTAGTTATTTTTCTAGGAAATTTTGGGTGTGTTAATATAAAAATATTTTTTTTCTCTTTATAAATTAATGGTGGCAAGTCCCTAATAAATAAAGAGAAAAAAAATAAGTTACAATCAAAATCAAATTATATTTTTTGTTGAGTATTGCATTATATCATCCACCTTTCTAGTGAACTAACCAGGTCATATTTTAATATATGCGCAGTGATTAAACCAAGGTTATTACTTATTAGCATGCTCTTGAAGAATAAAAAAAAATCAACTGACTATTTAATGACCATTTTATCGATACTCAAGTTTACCGATACTGTAACCTCGCTAACGGTGTGACAGCAACACTGTGCTGCCATCTGCGGAGTCTAATGAGACAGCTGACATTAGAATTTAATTGCCATAAGCAAAAAGAATTGAGTTACCGTGTTATTAAAATACAATACAATTTATATATTTATACATATAAATATATATAATATATATACAAGTTCCGTTGTTTCTCGTACACACATACACACAGAGTCACATGCTACTTTCTACGCTTCTTCTATCCTGGAATTAGAAGCACCAAATTAAATGGGTTACCCCGTTGTCTAAGATTTAGGTACTACACGGAGTGAACTGGCAGGTGGCACTACACAAACTAGTTAGGTACCTACCTACTTATTCATTTTTTATTGACTGAATTGTAATCCAATTCAGTTTCGATTCATTTCCGAAGTAAACTTATGAATAAATAAATTGTGATGTACATACAACAACACAACGTTTGGAAAACTACACGTGTTTTTCGAAATGGCTACCAATACCAATGGTTGTAGGCAGGTAGGCAGTTTTTTTCGCGTAGGTGTAAGGGGTACGCGCCTACTACGTAAAAGTACTGCCTATTATCGCTAATAACGGTGGCTATCGATAGCGATTGCAGTGGCACGTGCAAGCATTGAATAAATGATTGATCAGTTTCTCTACTACGGTAGGTACTTATCTACTGGTAGGTATGTAGATAATGAATAGGATAAATCTAGGCTGGGTGTACCTAATTGACCACTATGTAGAATATGATTAAAATAAGGCTTTAAATGTTGTTTGTTTTGACCCAGTAGTTAAGGCTTCGCATCTCATGCACGTGGTTGTGGGTTTAAATCCAGGCAACTACTGTGACTTTTTCTATTTATATGTAGGTACATTCTATGTTTATCTTGGACATCGCTGAAGGAAAACATACAACCTAGATCTTCTATTTAAATAATAAAAATGAAAATGAATTGTAGTTCGTTCAGTGAGTTCGCACATCACTTCAGAACTGCTGGACCGAATTGGCCAATTTTTGTTTTAAAATGTTCGTATTACTCCGACTCAGATTATTAAGGAAATACAACATTTTAAAAGTTGCCGAAAAAATTGGAAATTGTATTTTCTAAGGGAATTTTGGATGAATTATTGAAATATGGACAGGAAAACCTCAGCTAAAAAAAAGCAAAGCAAAAAGCTCAGAATCACCTATTTTGTAATAAATATACCTAGTTACCTACCTACTTAAGTCTGAATCGGAAATCGTCAATGCGTGCATCAATGCTCGTGCGGCATGCCTTCTCTGTAAATTATGAGAAGAGGACACTGTCCTGCGGTGGGACAATAATAGGTTTGTATATTAAAAATTATAATTATTAAAATGTTGTACCTACCTACTTGTAGCTCATAGCTCATATTATCGGGAGAAAATCTCGTATGTACTTACTATTAATTCCTCGAGTTTACAGAACTTTCTCCGAGTTGCACCATGTGTCTACCTATATGTTGTGTCACGTCACACGATACTTGCCCACCGCAATCTATCGCGGCCTGATGTTTCATTCTAACTTTTACAGTTTCACACCATTTCAATATTAGGTAGGTACCTACTGGGGGCGGAACGCATTCTCCGGTTCTCCGCTGAAGTTAATCTAACTTAAAGTTTTAATCTGTTGTTTGGGAATGTTAAAAAGTCAGTCGGGAATTGAATAAAACTTTTCCGTCTTTGATATTGGACATTAATAATAACTGTCACCTGTGGCGGCGTGCGATGTACAAGTTTCGCATAGGTTCAACGTTTATCCCCATTATGTACTACATAAAAGCTAGGCAAGCAAGCCGTGCTTAGGTAATCAAATATTTCTGAGAATTTCCGATAAATCTACTTTATCTAACGACTGTCATTCAGCGGATTTTATGTATGTAATAGGTACGAGCCCACGGGCCTACGTTGGGTGCCAAAACAGATCACGAGATGTTTTGTCCTTTCGAGCCCGATGGTTCAGTTTGGACAAATCCTTTCCTATGATAAATGATTTTATTTCTGTAAGTAGGTTTGTACAAACACTTTTACATGTCAATCATATTTTAAAACTTGATGTGGCCGGCGTTTCCTATCTGACTACTCTGAGAAGAAAGACCGAAACAAACTCAGAGGTCACAGTCTCTTTTAAAGTCGAGACAAAATCATGGTCAGATCATGTAAAGAATATGTAGATCGGTGTCTGAATAGGTATTTTGAGGAAATAACCACACAGATTGAGTGGACCTGTCCAGTCACTAGTCAGTGCACGTACCTATTTGTCAGTAACCGTGCAGCTCGATTCAGAACTTAAGGAGCTCAACAATTTGACGAACAATACCAAAGAAAGGACATTTGAGTAGGACGCATGACTTACTCAAATGACTGACCGACCGGTTGGTGCAGTTGGTAGCGACCCTGCCGTCTGAGCCGCTGGTCCCGGGTTCGATCCCCGGACAGGTCAAACATTTGTGTGCATGAACATGTCTGTTTGACCTGTGTCTGGGTGTGTATATGTATATCAGTCATCAGGTTACCGTAGTACAGGTTTTACCTAGTGCGGGACCTGAAGACTTTGTGTGGATGTTGTCTCATATATATATATACCTACAATACTCAAACCGCCAGATCATGATTAATCTAACTGCGAAAAATACAAAAAAGCAATGACCGGCATAGTCCTCACATTCAAACAATACAATAAGAATTCAATTGGCGGTCAGTATTGCAAAACACATAATAAAAAAAAAACCTATATTAATAGATACTGAAATGGATTCAATAGTCAATTATGTTATGAGCAAACTACTTTCGGGACTTGCCTTTATTCTGTTACACCTTGTATATAAAATTCATCAATGTCAATTTGTACCTATATAAAAATCTATACCGTAGATATATATATATATACCTATATATATATATATTTTTTTTTTTTAAGAACGTTGCCCCACACTAGGAATTTCTCCTGTATCGTGGGTGCGTTTACAAACATTTAAACTCACTGTTACGTTGTATTTTTTGTAGCTACCACTGGTTGGTATTACACAGCTACTTACCTAATAAATAAAAGAGCAATTGCCTGTAAACATACGTAGTAAATTGTGTTGTTTCCAAGTATAATATTTCATTGTAATTTGTGCAACTGTCTTTGACTTGCAATTGATAGAAGGATTCATTCCTTCAACTGTATTTCGTCACAGAACTCTTTGGTAACACTTTCACGATAAAACACTTTTCAAAACCTTATTATATAGGTTTACTTATTAAATTAGATCAAAAATAGTAATAGCGTTCTGAATGTTTACATTCCAATTGTCATTCGGTTGAATGTCAGTTTTGACAGTTAGAGGCGACACCTAGTGGTCGCCGATTCACAGTTGTAGTTTTAATCGATACGAGTTAATTTTAACATTTGATTGGTAACCATCGAAATAATATTGTAAAGTCCAATCCTTAATAATTTTCAGCTTTTGGTAAAAGTTCATAATAAACTAATTAACCGGATAACGGAAATTAAATAATTTTTTCAATATAGACTTTTCTCTAGAAAGTTCTGTCCCAAAATCCATAATTAATCTGTGGATTGACTGGGATCCAGTGTGGTAAGCTGTGTTTTTTTATTTTGCTGAGATAATTAGCAAACCTGGGAAAATTAGCCAACAGGATAATTTTTAGTATTAGAAATTACGTTAATCATTTGTTATTTGGTCTGAGTCTTGGAAGTTCGGATTGTTTCAGCGTTTAAACGTCATGTTGGACAGTTGTCGGTGATTTTCAAGAAGTTTGTGTCTTAAGTTCAATATTTAACGTCCGTGATCTTAGATGAATTTTACCCGAGTCAAGGGAGATTTTATGAATGTTCCGTCCAATATCGGTTGTGATCTATGACTGAATGATTGATGGAGGATGGCGTCTAATTGCCGGTGATGTGAACACGCTTGAGGTTAATACAAACCTTATTCCATGTTTTAAAAGGATTCCAAATTGCGCAGAGCCGCATTGATATCTAGCCAGTCGAGAGTCTTGCAGTCAAGTGATTCCCTCCTTCATCAACCGAGAGGCACCTCGCGAGATTCGTCTCGCCGCCAGGATCTAGAGGAGTGTCTGGAGCCTGGACGCGAGACCCATTCCTCGAGTCGGCCAGAAGCCTCGAGCGGAAGCGACTGTGCGGCTGGCAGAGTCCGTCTAGCGATAGCGCAGGCGGGACGGTTTTTTTTTTTTTTGATATATATCATTTTAATTTATAAACGGTTCCGGTCAGAACCGGTTTATTACCAGACAGGTTTCCCTAGTGGGAAGCCAGTGTTCAATACCTAATAAAGGACCCCGGGTTCGACACCTGCCTACCGGCTTATCAGGAAGAAATGTCAACATCTTCGTCGGCTCCGGGATCCGGGACTTATAGTCCCTGGCGCCCTTTCATTTAGTTTACCTACAAATCATAACTGGAAGATTCTAGTTGTAAGTTTTTAATTTGAAAAATAGGAACAGTACTGGGTTTATCTCCAACCCCCCACGACCCTAGTTCTATTACCGAACCTTAAGCTGGCTGGCATATTGGGTGACATTTATCGTCACCCACCTAATGTATTTAGGGTTTTAATTTTATATTTTTATAAATATATGTTGTTTCCAACAGTTTGTAGTTTCCTTACCTTTACAATACCTAACCACCTTGCATCTGGGCTTGGGTTCCATTACCTCTAGAGGGACAAAAGCTCAAATGTAACAGTGGCGACCAACGTGTGTATTGGTTGGAGATAGAGGTTACGTCTATTGCTGTACCTTATAAGCCAGAGTACTGTTTCTAGAACCTTCTAAGTCATCTAATTATTAAGAAAAAAAAAAAAACCGTCGCGCGGGAATCCTTTATTAATGTGTTCATGTTTATATGTTTGTACTGTTTTATACACTTTTATTTACTTTTACATAATTTTTACAATATTACCGCTATACATTTTACAATTTTTTTAACCAGTGTCGTTTAATGGAAGGATTATTGTCCTTAGAAAATAAAGCCTGTATTATAATTCAAACTACGCTACTGCAAATATAGTAACTGCGTTTACTATACATAATATTATTTACACATTGTATGAGATTGTAAATTGTGACAGCCAGTTTTCAGTTCAGTTTACTTTACATAATTTAAAATTTACACAATGAAACGACACCAGGTATATATATTTTTGTACAGGCGTGTATACGATTTTTATGTATACATTATTGTATAAAATTTCTTTAATGGTACCTACTACTTTTGAACACATTGTTGTCACTCGAAGAGGTTTACCTATATTTATTACGGATCTCGGTACATTTTTTCCCGGATTTCGTAGTTTTATGCTTCTGTGCTCGGAAGGTTGGTAGTGTTGTGCCGATCACAGGATGCATTTTTTTTGTTCTGCTATTGTGGTCGGGAAGTTGGTAGTGTTGAGCCGATCACAATATGCATTTATTTTTGAAGGTGTTTGTGCTCGGAAGATTGGTGGAGTTGTGCCGATCACGACATTCTTCTTTATATTTATTACGGATCTCGGTACATTTTTAACCGGATTTCGTAGTTTATGCTTCTGTGCTCGGAAGGTTAGTAGTGTTGTGCCGATCACAGGATGCATTTTCTTGTTCTGCTATTGTGCTCGGGAAGTTGGTGGTGTTGAGCCGATCACAATATGCATTTATTTTCGAAGGTGTTTGTGCTCGGAAGATTGGTGGAGTTGTGCCGATCACAACATTCTTCTTTATATTTATTACGGATCTCGGAACATTTATTCCCGGATTTCGTAGTTTTTGCTTCTGTGCACGGAAGGTCAGTGGTGTTGTGCCGATCACAGGATGCATTTTATTCTTCTGCTATTGTGCTCGGGAAGTTGGTAGTGTTGAGCCGATCACAATATGCATTTATTTTCGAAGGTGTTTGTGCTCGGAAGATTGGTGGAGTTGTGCCGATCACAGCATTCTTCTTTTTATTCTTGCATCTTTAGCGATGTTGAGATTTTAAACTGTGTCTCACAGTTGTAATTCGTTCTTGTTGGTCGGTGGCTATGGTGCCTAACCGCACTCAAATTGGTGTTTTTCGTAGTGTTATACAGGTTCTAACGGTGTACGCGTTGGTGAATTATATTTTTAGTCATTGGTTAAGCCGATGGTTAAAAAAATTGTTGTTGGTCTGTTGTTGTTACAGGATTGACACCCTTGAAGAGTGTAAAAACCTCCGGATTGCTGGTAAGGCAGCATTATGATAGTCCTGAGATTGGAGGCCATAATGGCGGGCGTGTAGGCTGCATTGATGGAAAACGTTTATAAATGGTATTTTTAATGTACGGGGCGAATAACCGTGACTTTCCATTAAGGGAAGTCGGTTAGCCAATTTTCATTAGTTTGTAGGTAGCATTTAATTTAATTTCTTTTGATGTATTATTTTTGTACCAGCTCAGCATTATTCTCGGCGGTCAGCACCGTCAGGATTGGGATGTAAAGGGTGGTGTACGATTAAATGAAATGGTCTCTCCTATATAATTATAGTAGGTCAGACTAGGATGTTACTACTTCAGCAGATATTTACCAATTTCTACTCTCTTTGAAGCTTGTCTTTTTCATGTTTGTAAATGGATTAGACTCGCTCAAGGAGTAACATATATAGGTAATATATTTCACACATTTCTACTATCTTTGAAGCTTGTCTTTTTCATGTTTGTAAATGGATTAGACTCGCTCAAGAAGTAACATATATAATATATTTCACATGTTACATGGATAATAAAAAATAAGCCAAAAAACACGGGCGGAATTGTAGACCCGACAACCAAAGCCTACTACAATGTCGCCTAATAGAGCGGTCTGTTACTCTATACTTGAAGTGTAACATGAATATAGTATTGCTGTTGTATATATATATATATATAGAAATCGTACACCGGCTTCTACATTATTTTTTCTTTTCTTTCTCAGTTCCTGATTTCTGGCGTGAACATTGTAGATTTTTGTTAGCGTCCTTTAGAGTCTGCTTTGACGCTGGAGGGCCAGCGTCGAGATTTGCCCTAGTCGGTCAAATCTCTGGTGGTTGGGGAGGTACTGTTACGTTGTATTTTTTGTAGCTACCACTGGTTGGTATTACACAGCTACTTACCTAATAAATAAAAGAGCAATTGCCTGTAAACATACGTAGTAAATTGTGTTGTTTCCAAGTATAATATTTCATTGTAATTTGTGCAACTGTCTTTGACTTGCAATTGATAGAAGGATTCATTCCTTCAACTGTATTTCGTCACAGAACTCTTTGGTAACACTTTCACGATAAAACACTTTTCAAAACCTTATTATATAGGTTTACTTATTAAATTAGATCAAAAATAGTAATAGCGTTCTGAATGTTTACATTCCAATTGTCATTCGGTTGAATGTCAGTTTTGACAGTTAGAGGCGACACCTAGTGGTCGCCGATTCACAGTTGTAGTTTTAATCGATACGAGTTAATTTTAACATTTGATTGGTAACCATCGAAATAATATTGTAAAGTCCAATCCTTAATAATTTTCAGCTTTTGGTAAAAGTTCATAATAAACTAATTAACCGGATAACGGAAATTAAATAATTTTTTCAATATAGACTTTTCTCTAGAAAGTTCTGTCCCAAAATCCATAATTAATCTGTGGATTGACTGGGATCCAGTGTGGTAAGCTGTGTTTTTTTATTTTGCTGAGATAATTAGCAAACCTGGGAAAATTAGCCAACAGGATAATTTTTAGTATTAGAAATTACGTTAATCATTTGTTATTTGGTCTGAGTCTTGGAAGTTCGGATTGTTTCAGCGTTTAAACGTCATGTTGGACAGTTGTCGGTGATTTTCAAGAAGTTTGTGTCTTAAGTTCAATATTTAACGTCCGTGATCTTAGATGAATTTTACCCGAGTCAAGGGAGATTTTATGAATGTTCCGTCCAATATCGGTTGTGATCTATGACTGAATGATTGATGGAGGATGGCGTCTAATTGCCGGTGATGTGAACACGCTTGAGGTTAATACAAACCTTATTCCATGTTTTAAAAGGATTCCAAATTGCGCAGAGCCGCATTGATATCTAGCCAGTCGAGAGTCTTGCAGTCAAGTGATTCCCTCCTTCATCAACCGAGAGGCACCTCGCGAGATTCGTCTCGCCGCCAGGATCTAGAGGAGTGTCTGGAGCCTGGACGCGAGACCCATTCCTCGAGTCGGCCAGAAGCCTCGAGCGGAAGCGACTGTGCGGCTGGCAGAGTCCGTCTAGCGATAGCGCAGGCGGGACGGTTTTTTTTTTTTTTGATATATATCATTTTAATTTATAAACGGTTCCGGTCAGAACCGGTTTATTACCAGACAGGTTTCCCTAGTGGGAAGCCAGTGTTCAATACCTAATAAAGGACCCCGGGTTCGACACCTGCCTACCGGCTTATCAGGAAGAAATGTCAACATCTTCGTCGGCTCCGGGATCCGGGACTTATAGTCCCTGGCGCCCTTTCATTTAGTTTACCTACAAATCATAACTGGAAGATTCTAGTTGTAAGTTTTTAATTTGAAAAATAGGAACAGTACTGGGTTTATCTCCAACCCCCCACGACCCTAGTTCTATTACCGAACCTTAAGCTGGCTGGCATATTGGGTGACATTTATCGTCACCCACCTAATGTATTTAGGGTTTTAATTTTATATTTTTATAAATATATGTTGTTTCCAACAGTTTGTAGTTTCCTTACCTTTACAATACCTAACCACCTTGCATCTGGGCTTGGGTTCCATTACCTCTAGAGGGACAAAAGCTCAAATGTAACACACACAAATGATACACAAACAGCCAGACCCGGAACAACTACTTGTAGGTCATACAAATATTTGTTCCGTGCGGGAATCGAACCCGCGACACGCAGCGCAACAGTCAATCTTTTAACCCCCTTTTTTTTTTTTTTTTTTGTTTCCGGGGTGGAAAATCCTCATGGATGTCCGCCGCCCTGGGGCGTGCGGCGGGGTCTGTCAGACTCTTACTGACTAAAAACCAACCCGGTGTTCCATCTCACACCTACGCCGGGGGTCGCGGGAACGTACGATCCTTCCGCAACCCCCGACTGGTGCCGGCCCGCCACTGCGGGCCTCTTCGGGTCTGGGGGGGGAGTGAGGTGTTTGACTCCCCCCGCGACGTCTAAGAGGGGCGCGCGTGGAACACTACGCTCCGCCACCTCGGGTCCTGGTGTGTGGGTAGCGACGGACGTCCCCGAGTCCGTCGCCCCTGGACCCATTTAGGGGGGCTGGAAGAGAGCGTTGTCCGCCCTCCGCCGACGCCCGGTGCGCCTTCTGCGGGCCGGGTGAGTGGATAAGATCTCCCTCTCCCTTTCCGCAGCCTCCTTCTGCGAGACGACTGTTTCGCAGAAGGAGACCACCGCGTCCCAGGACTCGGCGCTGCCGACCATCGATTCGACTACGGCCGGCAGCGACAAGTCACTGCCTACTTCTGAGATGAGGGCACGGCGCGGCTCCTCCCAAGCGACACACTCTGCCAGCGTATGCCACGCCGTGTCCTCCCGGCAGTCGACGCAGTGGTGACACCGGGCGTCCGGCTCCCTGTTTATGCGACACAGGTACTTCTCGACTCGAAGCAACCATGCCCCTAGAGCACCTGCGTCGCCCGAAACGACAGGGAGCCGTGCCTCCTCCCGAGCCAGCGCGCGAGCACCGGCCGGACCGCCTCGACGGTGACGAGGCCGGCGGTAGGGCGTGAAAGCCTGTCCCGCCATTCCGCCACCAGGACCTCGCAAAGCTGAGACCGACGCAGCTCCATGTGTCGCTGCATCGGTCCCTCGCCCCGCGATCTTTTAACCACTGCGCTAACCGTGCCGTCATTGGGAGTATCTTCCGTATTGGGAGTGTTTATTTTTCTGTGTTTCAATGAATGTGCGCGTGACGGCTATGCGTTATCAGTCTATCAGTCATTCACGAAGGTGTTTTATGTTAATTAACACTTTCACTGACGTCACGGCCAGAGGCGTATTTTTTTCGTGTTTGATATGACGTTACGCCCACAGGCGTTTTTTCGTGTTTGATATGACGCTACGCTCACAGGCGGTTACTTTTACCACGTCAGAACAGACAAACCGCCTATCGTACAATACTAAGAAGCCACGTGACGCACTGTCGTATTGCAGTAAAAATGTTTTTTCTAGTGTCATCTTGACTTGTTTTTTTATGGAAGTCCTGCTACTATAGGCGTGGTATTATTTTGAAAAATGTTAGTGTCATTTTCAGAATGTCCTTTATCTCAGTGTCCGTGAAAGTGTTAAAATCAGTTCCATGAGTGACTGAATGATTGACTATTAAAATGTCTTTAGTGATATTAAAAGATAGATTATTTCTAACAGTAAAAATCCAATCAACAAATCACTTAAACATACCTCGATACGATTCGTGCGTGCTATAATTTGTTACGTATTTATATAACCTAAGTAGTAGGTATAGTGGGAGGTAAGCATTTACCAGAAAGTATCTATTAGCCGGGCTTAGGCTGCCTGCCCACTTAAGCGGAGCGAGTAAGTCTAGAACAGCGAGGTAAATGGGGTAATGATAGAGCGGAGTAGTGTGGCTCCTGTATAAGATTACCCCATGATGTCAACTGTAGCGTGAATGACGGGAAATTACTTAGGAGAAATCTAAATTGGTTTTTAATGCTTCGTTGGTCTAGTGACCCCGCAATAGCGACTAATGAGCGTGAAGACGTCGCGTCGCGTCGGTTCGATCCCCAGGACCTCCGTAGCACGACAGAGCCTGGAGTTGTGCCCGGGTGATGGCGCGTTCGCCCCCTATTGCACGAGACTCAAATATTTGGTTTACGTATTCCTAGTTCTGTACTTCTCCGCTCCAATGGACACACAGCCTTAGCCAGAGTTTATGCGTGGGGCAGCGGGCTCGAAACGTGATCGTTAATAACGAATGAGTCCATTTACATCGCGGCGACGAGCTACGCGACAGAGCTTTTACGTTACCGTAATTTGGTTTTTAGTAAAATTTACTTACCAGTCTGACTTCATTTTATTTCTCGAACAAAATCAGCATATCTTTATAGTATCCTAGTGTTGTATTGTAACGCACGTACCTACGTCGGGTTGTGATGAGGACCGTGCAGCACAAGGAGTAGGCATGATTGCAAAACATTCCAAGCTGGTGGCGTTCTGTGTCTCATGTGTACAGTGTACTTATTGGTTCCCAGAAAACACTACATACTCGGTACTTTCCTTTCGAGTAGGTATCAATCGAATTCATAGAAAATTCCATGAGTCTTTACAGTAGGTACAAACGTGACCTACCCTTCAAAGGCTGCACAAAAAAGAACTGCAGGCTGTATACATGCTTTTCGCAATTTAAAAGTGTCATATCCAGAGTGACTGGGTGTGGAACATTTTCACCCTTTAAAATATTTTATACTCATAGTGTTCAAGTTATATTTTTAATCTAATCTTGTTTGAAAATAAAACCAGGAAGATATGACGGCATACAGTCTCTCTAGTTTTATTGTTTGTGCTGGGAATCTCATCAAAACAACGGGAAGCGGAAAGCAATGAAAACAAATATTAGAGCTTCACGTATCTAACGTTCAGAGGAATCCCGAATAACAAGCAAAGGAAAAATAAATATGACTATCGAATGCATATTGTATTTAAGTAGATATAGAGTTTTTTTTCTTTAATCTACTCTCAATATAATTATAGTAAAAATGTTTAGTTTTTGTAAAACGTCCAACAATATTGACTTAAGTTAAATAGTTGTAATATTCTCATTTAAGTGAATTATTGTATTCTTAATTATGAGAATAAACTTAACTTCAACCTCATAGTTTTCAAAGAATAATTAAACACACTGTTGTTTCACGGTTGGCAATCAATTGCCCACCTGATGAGGGTTCACCCCCGCCCGAGGACATGAAACCCCAGAGAAAAAGTTGAAATGGGTCTGTAATTATATTTACGTACTACGTAAGTACAAACTTTTCAACCGGAACTCAGCAATGCTATGGATGCAGACATTTATAGACTAGGTAGTGGTGTTTGTATGGATGTCCCCAGACGAGGTCTTCACACAGTTCTATTAAGTACCTACTACGAACAAAGAGAACTAGAAAAAGTTTCCTAATAAGTAGACTAGGTACATAGGTACCTGGCCTACTTATTAGGCTAGAAAAAAGTTTCCAGAGAATAATGAAAATGCCTACTGTACTATAAAGCTCTACTGGGGTGTACTCGTGTTTATATTTATCGTTTCGTTGAGCTGCTTATCATTTCGAACACATTCCTCTCTTGAACCCACGGCACCAGCACGCAGCCTCAATGAATGCTCCCTGGGGAACCATTACAGCTATATCTTCGACTGGCATAGTGCCTGCCGAACGATATGATTGTCATTTATTACGCAGATGAGCAATATAGTCAGACTGCTATAAGTCTGATATAACCTATCTTTCCCAAAGGCCCAAGGATATCGAAAACTCTAATGGAGCATCGAGAGCAGTTGTGGCCCAGTGATATCGGCCCCGACTTACGAGTTGTAGGTCGTGGGTTCGAACAGAAGCAGTCGTGTTACTTTGTGTAATTTATTTCATCACTAAACTGCTCTCAAAGCGGTGATGGAAAACGTCGTGAGGACACGCCCTAGTATGACCACTAACATAGGCTAGCACTTAGCTCAGAAAGCCACTCTGCGCGGTTCAAGCTATTCGCTACTCATAAACCTTGATAACAACTAAAACTCTAATGTGGCTTAGCATCGGCTCACGCCATACGCTTTTGATGCAGTATATTGTTAGTTCTGAGCAATACTGCGGCTTACGTACGGCTGCGGTGTGCTATCGTACTGTAGGTTATACAGACCTACCAAACTTTTTTGCATGATGTTTTGGTGGCATCTTTTAATCTCGTCTCAAAAGGTACGACATAAATGCAAGAATAGCTTATGTCGGTAAAGGCTGACGCACATTTGGGCGGGCCGCACCGCACTGACAAATCCCTCTACATAACTTTCAAGCAGGCCCCATTGAGCTTGAAAATGCGTTGCGCTGTGCGCTTGTCGTTACACGTGGCTGTATCCCGGCGGGACTCTAATGGAGTGGTCAGTCACAACATGTTTTAGTAGTCGCCAATAGTCTGCGTCGTGTAGGACGTACCTACGTAAGCATGGAGTGTACTTTAATCATAATACCATTAGGTACATGTCTCGTACGTGATTTGAGTGCCTTTCTAAGCAACGGCATTGACGCTCAACTAGACTGCATTTTCAGGGTTACGTACATATAAAAGGTTAAAGTGGAACAGTCCGTCTGTATGTCTGTTTGTCGCGGCAATTTTTCATAACGACTATTAATGCTTTTGCTCTTGGACCATTTTGTGGTACAAACGTCTTTCCTTTTTTTATCAACAGTATATAAAATGCTTCCTTTAAGATTATAGGTACCTACTCGGCTCAATCAAAGGTAATTAAATCTCATCGAAAGGTCGAGTTTCTTCAACAACTAATACTGAATCAATTAATTATTCGTTTTCTTTCTTTTACAGGCAAACAAAAAGTATTTACAGTAACAGGCAGACCACCAACTGACAGACAGATCAATCAGGAACGCCAATAGTCGATGCCAACTAGTGTTTAGAAACTCATCTATTCCTTTGTTGAAACACAGAAAACAGTTTACCCACTATCATCCGTAGGTATATAATGGAGGGTGAAATAACCGGCCGTAGCTCGTAGCCTCGTGGACCTCTTAGCGCGTAGCTCGTAGACCGTAGCGCGTAGCTAACTATTTAGCAATAGTCTTGCTGTAGATGTGGTCATATATTCCAAGTCGTGCTCTCGACCAATGGACATACATGATTTAGTTTCAAATAAGTACGAGAAGCAATTTCTAGTTGTTCTGCCTCATTGTTCTGGCGGTAGTAATCAATTCAAATAAAAAATCTACTTCGTATCCATTGTTTGGCTGTCAGTTAATTTGTCTGATTTGTATCAAAAGGCCAGAAGTTTTTGATTATCAACTTATGTTACCTTTATCTAATTACGTTGTCGACATGGAAATACAATAAGATCGCCCCATTTATTTTTACCTTTCAGCCTACGCGTCGGTGCCCTTCTGAGTTTACACTTAGGCCGAGTTGATTAACCTTCAATTAAATAGGTAGGCCTGTTGCACTTTATGGTTGGGTCATAGACCAACCAGATGCACTTCTAACACAGCGTAAGATACTTATTAGTTACGCTCTTTTACGCGGGTTTTCAAGATGGTCTCATTAAAGAATGAATATTTCATAAAATCTTGCGCCAAGAATCGATTCCAAAAAAAATAGATATTGATCTACTGAATCAACACTTCTCATCTGCATCCCACTGTAATATAACCATGAAGGCAGCTACAATAAACTATCTTTTAAACCTTCCAACTCCAGAACATCCCTCATTTATTTTAGTCAATTCTCTGATTGTGATGTTAAGAAGAGCGTAGTTTCAATCACATCTAACGCTAGTTGGTGGTGATTGCGTAAGTCGGAAAATGATACTCTGTGTGTGAGAGTATCATTCCTATGCTATATCCTAAAGGCAAAAATCACTCCTTTACCCAAAAAAACCAATCCTTCTTCCTTTTCCGAACACCATCCTATGTCCATCTTGCCTTTCCTTTCCAAAGTCCTTGAACGCCTTGTCCACAATCAGCTTAGTGCTTTTCTTTATAAGAATAGTCTGCTGAATCCTTTCCAATCCGGTTTTCGTCCTGGTCACAGCACTGCTACAGCCTTAGTTAACGTCACTGATGAAGTACGGTTAGGCATGGAAGTAGAAAATCTGACGGTTCTTTGCTTACTGGATATTAGTAACGCGTTTAATACTGTCGATTTCGATATCCTGCTTAGCATGCTTCGCTCACTTAAAATGTCTCCAACGGAGATCCAACGGAGATTGACTGGTTTCGTAGTTACCTGATTGGCCGCCGGCAGCGTATATGCATAGAAAAATCTTGCTCTTCTTGGTGTTATACTGGGTTATACTGGGTTATACTTCTGCCGGTGTACCTCAGGGTGGCGTTTTATCTGCTTTACTCATCGCAATATTTATAAACTCTATTTCCAAAAAACTTCTTTCTTCCTACCACCTTTATGAAGATGATTTACAAATATATAAGCAAGCTGCCCTTTCGGATTTGCCTGATGCAATTAATATCATAAACAAGAATTTGGGTTCAATTTGCGAGTGGAGTGAGGCACATGGGCTGCAGGTTAATCAGGTCATTGTTGTTAGCTCAAGGATGAACCCCAAGATAAACTGGTCGCAGCTTCCCCAAGTTCAATTTAACGGAACTGCTATTCCAGTCATCGAAAAGGTTAAGAAACTTGGGGTTTGGATCGACAAACATCTTCCTTAGGGTCCCCAGTTACAGGACGTAAGTCGCAAAATTTTTGCATCTGGTTAGTCCCTGAGACGATTGCGGAACTTTCTTCCAACTCTCACTAAAACTGCCCTTGCACAATTTACTTCCCATCCTTGACTACTCTGATGTCAGTTATCTCGATCTCTCTGAGACACAACTTAGTAAACTTGAGCGACTTCAAACTTTTGCATAAGATTTATATTTGGCCTGCGCAAATAAGATCACATTTCTGAATTTCGTACAAAGCTCAGGTTGCTTCCCATACGTCTTTGCCGTAATTCTCATATCTTGTTTCAGCTCTACAGTATTCTGTTGAACGTCACACGTCATCTCGTCGGGGTCACCAGCATAGCGGTATGAGGAACAGGGTGTAAAGTTCACTCATACCTCCATAGAAAAGGGAGGATCCGCCGACCAGACGGGTGTCGTGTCTGGTGGGCAACTGCCCGACGATTGATGCCGGGACGTTGTATATATGCTAATTGCGCGCAAAACTCTGCTTGCGCGATGCAGGATTTTCGTAACGTCAGTATGACGCGCAGCTCGCATGTGGCGATGTAGATACCGCTACACTTACAACCCCCTCTTATCTTAAAGAACGTTTCAAGTTCCTTCATGACACACATACTAGATATCTGAGGTCATCGGAAACTTAAGACTAGAGATGATGCATTCAACCAGTTTTTATGACAAATCTTTTACAGTTCAAGCAGTACGATTATATTTAGCACGCCTGTTCGAACAGGCGTGCTAAATATGTCCACTTTTAAAATTCTGGTTAAAAACACTTCCTCTCTCCTTAAACATCATCATTACATATATATCAATCATATTATATCATTGCATATGGTTTCCTTGCTTTTGTTTCATGTTTATAAATTATTGTATACATATATGTATGTAGATAAGTATGTTTTATGAGACCGCCCATTGTGTCACCCTATGTAAAATTTCTACATTTATATCCGTAACTTTTGGTGTACTTAATAAAGAGTATTGTATTCTATTTGTTTTAATTTTTGGGCCAAGCTTGTGTGGGCCCGTTATCCCTCTCCTATCAATAGTCCATACAAAAATTCCATAGCAAAAAGGACTTTCAAACGCGAATTTGAATTTCGATGAAATTTTGGCACACACCTAGACCATGAGCTGGGTTAGGACATAGAATTTATATCTCGGTGGTACGTTCCCATGGTATTTCCTATCTGTACCTAGTTAATATCTACTCACCACTAACACCTATCGTCAGTTATTTTCACTGCTTCACTCTAAAATACACAATATACACTCGACAGAAACTGCAAGGCTTCCTTACGTAAGCTGTTAATTATAGCCTCCATCGTAATCTGCCGAAACAGCTCCACGCTCCAGCCCGTGGACTCTCGGAGTCAAGTGCGCGATCGATCGCGGGGCTTCACAAGGTTAAGACGCAAGCCTGGCTGGCCATCATTATCTCATTAGAGAGCAGCGCCGATTGATCCAATGACAGTCGGAACGATTGATGGCTAATCCTAATGGAATTAACTGACGTAAAACCAGTCTGCTGGAAAGGATTGGAAATCTGTTAAATACCTATGCAGTTAGTGCAGAGGCCCTAATGGAAACGCGCTACGTAAACGTAACGTAATTTTAAACGATTATTGAATCATCATTTTGAGCAGTGATGACCCAGTGGTAACGGCCGTGACTTACGCGTTGTAGGTCGTAGGTTCGAACCCAGACAGGCGCTTTACTTTATATAAATTATTTCATCACCACTGTTCTGAAAACGGTGAAGGAAAACATCGAGAGGAAACCGGCATGTCCTAGAACCAAAAATTCGAAAGACATGTGACATCTACCAACCCACACTGGGCCCGCGTGGTGGATTACGGCCCACTCCCTTTCACCTAGAGGAGGCCTGTGTCCCAGCAGTGGGAACATTATCGGCTGATGATGATTATCATTTTGCGACAAGCATAATATTTATTACTTTAATCCTATGGGTGATACCCGAATGATATGATTAAAGTAATAGATATTAAGAGAAACTGATTTTTATAAATGAGTGTTTTCAATTTTAAAACCGCTCAGGTCCCCTTGACCGGACCCTTACCTTACCCGGTCGGACCGGTTACATTTACTCTGTGCATTCGTGCTAGGCCCACGGATTTGTTTAATGTTTATTTTGTTTACTTACTAGCAATGGCGTACGGACTATCGCCAATAATACAAAGATGGAGTTCAAACTCACAATATGTCTCTCTTGTCAGACAGAAAGCTTGCTTTATTCAATTTTTTTCCTTTTCCTACGAAGGTAAAATTGGACTTTGATTAAAATGTCAGCATCAAATGCAATCCATTCTTTCAAGGGACTCAGTTTTCTTAGGACTCATCAAGGCATTTGACTTGACACAGTCACCTCTTAACTTCTACTAAACAAGTTGGAGCGAATAAGAGTGATGTATTTGGTATGTATTTTTGACGACACGTTTGGTGTAGTGGCTACAGTGGCTAAGTGTAGTCAGCGAAACCAAATGGTCCTGGGTTCGAATCCCGGTAGGGGCAAATGTTTGTATGATGAATATGGACATTTGTACCCGAGTCATGGATGTATATTTATAATATGTATGTATTTACGAAAAAAAATGTATTTAAGTAGTGTATCAACCATCTGGTATCCATAACACAAGCCTTAAGTGTTAAGTGCTTAACTTGGAACTAGATGGTGCTGTGTCAGACGATATTTATTATTATTATTATTTTGTATGTGGTACTCACCACACTGTCTAAAATTATGGAGAAAGTTCTGAACAAAATATTGCTTAGCTATCTTGAATGCAACAACATAGTTGCGCCAAACCAATACGGTTTTAGGAGAGGTGTATCCACAGAGGATGCTGTTCTTGAACTAACAAGCCAAATTGTTAAGAATCTTGATTTCAAGACTAAAACTATAGGTATTTTTCTTGATTTAGCCAAAGCTTTCGACACGGTCTCTACTCCTATCCTTCTACGTTGTTTGGAAAGCTTGGGAATAAGAGATATCACTCTAAACCTTTTCCGTGACTATCTCACAAGCCGTAATCAACGAGTTAAGGTAGACAACTACATCAGTGACGATGTGAATCTGACCTTTGGCGTACAACAGGGCAGCGTGCTAGGTCCCACCTTTTTTCTCCTATTTGTAAATAGATTATGTCAGCTGTCAATCCCAAACTGCAAGATACTCGTATATGCTGACGACACTGCGCTTATCATAAGTGGAGAAACATGGGAATCTGCTCACCACGCTGCTGAGAATGCTCTTGGCATGGCGATGGATTGGCTTTCATTGAATTTGCTCACGCTAAATGTCTCTAAAACCCACTATGTCACTTTCTCAGCCAACTCTGCTACACAGCCTAGTATGCCAGACGTTAAGGCTCATAGTTGTCACCCTACACTGACCCCTTGCAGCTGCCCTACTATACATAGAAGCTCTTGTGTTAAATACTTGGGGGTGCACATTGATAACACGTTGAGTTGGCAAGAGCATATCAGTGTGACAGTTACGCGTGTTCGTAAGCTAATGTTCCTTATGAAGAAACTAAGAAGAGTAGTTGCCGACCGACTGTTAAAAACTATTTATTTTGCATTAGCTCAGTCATTTCTTACATATTGCATATCGGTCTGGGGCGGTACATTAAAAACGTTTTTGCTTCGCCTAGAGAGGGCACAAAGAGCTGTCTTGAAAGTCATGCTTCACAAACCTTATCGGCACCCGACTACCCAGCTCTATAAAGACATATCTGTGCTCACTGTCCGACAGCTCTGTGCACAAAACATCACTTTACGTGTACACTCATCATTGACCTATGACCTTAAGTTACTAGAGCAAAATAAACGACGTAAAGATCCTGTATGTCCACCTGTCACCACCAAAACTGCTCTGGCGAAGCGTAGCTACCCCTGTCTTAGCAGCCACCTTTATAACACTATAAATAAAACCTGCAACATATATTCTTTACCTAAATTTAAATGTAAAACTGTAGTTCGTGGTTGTCTCCAAAAGTTGACGTACGATGAGACTGAACAACTCTTTGCAAGAAAATCCTACTAACGCATTTATAAACCGATTTAAATTGCTCTTTTATTATTTATTTTATACTGTGACAAACAAAACACACACACACACCACCACACATACATCCACACCCACACATACACTCACACCCACACATACACCTACACATACACCCACACCACACACACCCATTTCTTGCTTACATACATTTTAATAAGTGTTAAATACTTGTGTCAAACTAAGTTTTATGCCTACCAAAACTCCAACCAAGTGCAGCAAATTTAATTAACTGTAAGAGGAAGGCACCTGTGTCTGTAACACAGTTTATACTAGCACGGACACAGACGTTCACTCTGTCTCAAATAATGCATAGCGTGTACTTCATTATTTTTTTTTTATGTTTGTTTGAGATGGACGAATTGTATTTTGGCTATTGATAATAAAGATTATTATTATTTAATTCAACGGGACCTACTCAGTGAGTATATTACTCAGACTCAGTGAAGTAATATACGATTGGGAACTGTGTGAATCATAACTGCCAGGGAATATTAGGCGTTCCTCCGGGCACAGTTTTGGGACCAAGACAAACCTATCAACATTGCAGGCTTTGTAGCAATAACGTTTTTATTGTCTGTTATGTAGCATTAATTATAATCTAACTATATTTATTTACTAATCTATACTTTATTGTACAACAGAAAATACATAACAAAAAAATACATTTAACACATCAAAACATACAATGGACGGCCTTATCCCTTTCTGCGATCTCTTCCAGGCAACCTTGGAACGGACAGTGATTGTGTGGACAAGTGGACATAATAACGGGGTAGTCATTGGTGCAAAATAATAAACACCTATATAGATACAATACACTCTATTAGATACATAGATAATATATATATATATATATATATATAAATGCCATATAATATATACATACATCAACGAAAATAAATGACGACTACAGATTATTACAGCTACGAGAACAAGCTCCCAACAACAAGTAATGTTCGTTCACGAGTCTCTTAGATATAGGTAACGACCGAGTGCGTTTTACTTGAACTGGCAATGCATTCCACAAACGAGCGGCCTGGGTAGAAAAGGATTTGTCGAAGAAAGTCGTGGAATGCATTGGAATTTTAAGCTTTAAGTTATCTGATGACCTCAAAACGTTTCTAGAGATAGAGAGGGGTAGAAGGGGAAAAGAGCACTATACAAAAGGGAATGAATATGAGCATTCCGGCGAAGGCAAATTGGTAACCACTTGAGCTTCACACGGAATTTAAAATTAAAATTTGCCGAAACCGAATACGAACCTTAAACAAACATGTTAAACTCGAACTCAAACCGTCTTATTACAAAACGCGATCTAACTTCAGTCCGAGCCTAAACCATCGAGCCAGTTTTTGTATTATGAACTTTATGCTGACTTAAGTAAAGTTCTTAATACGAAATTGTCAACATAAGACCGGACTAAGATGTAAGTTTTGTAAAAGGTACAGTATTCCAATTTTAGTAAGGTTCCTATTTCAAAAACACGCTCGACGGCTTAAACCATGTCTAAAGAAAAACCTTTTTTTTGTAATATGACCGAAAGCATTTATTTCAATTAAACCATTTACAGGCACTTTTGAATTGTCAAGGGGTCGGTCAGTCAGAAATATGAAGCTAGTTGCCCATTCCAAAGCGTAGTAGGTACCTATGGAGAAGAACGGGCAAGAAACTCCATGGACACTCTTTTAAATTATATTGTTACGTAAATATTAGTTACATCATTAATCTTGTATATAGGTATAATTATTATTATTATTATTTTTTTTTTTTTAAAACGTTGCCCCACACTAGGAATTTCTCCTGTATCGTGGGTGCGTTTACAAACATTTAAACTCACATACACAAACAGCCAGACCCGGAACAACTACTTGCAGGTCATACAAATACTTGTTCCGTGCGGGAATCGAACCCGCGACACGCTGCGCAGCAGTAAATCGCTTAACCACTGCGCCAACCGTGTCGTCGAATGTCGAAATTATATGTGAGAACAATGTAAATAAGACGTACACATTGAGTGTCCAGTGTACAGCTTATATAAATTCAAACAAAACAATCCATAATAAAATAATTAAAATAAAGCCGCTCAAGCTTATCGAGTTGGTCTTGAGTACGGACAAGATGGCTGGCATCAGCATAATCAAGGATGGGTAAAAGAAGTGATTGTGCAAGTGCAATCTTGGTGGCAGTCGGTAAAAAATTAAGCAGTCTGTTCAAAGGTGCAACGGTTGCAAATAAATAGTTTGCGGCTAACTTCCTGTAGCTGGGCAGTTCAAGAGAAGTTCAATGAATATCCCCAAGTTTTTAACTTATTCGCTGAAGGGAATAGCAGAGTTGTCAAAAGAAACTTGGGGAAGAGTCGTCGTCGTATATTAGCTTGTGCTGGGAATTAATTCATGTCGATAGTGCAATTGATGGGGATCAAATACACGACAATTAGCACGCGTTTCCGCTTAATTATCTTAATCGTGGACCACGATGCGCGGCACTTACCGCTTGTACGGCATGCCGCATTTGTGCCAGATCAACCACGAAACTATAATTACAGTCATAGCACAGGTCATACCTAGTTAAGTGACCGCGAAAAAGATACTGTAAACAGTTTTAATTGAACCAATAAATGATTATGATTTGTGTTGCTCTTACGGCTTATCATTTAGCCGTAGACAGCGGTCCTTTGGTTCTAATCCATTATAACTCATAAGCCGTGTGGCGACTATTTCCGTGAGAATTGTGTTATCAAATATATAGGATGTTAATAATCTAATCTTGGTTTATCACTACTTGAAAGTGTTATCTATCGATCAGTTTCTATTATCTGTAGTATTACATTAAACTTGAATTCACTGGTTCTATGTACCTAGTTATATTTTAAAACATCATAATATAATGTTTGCGCTTTAGAGGACATCGAAGTGTCCAAAATATGGGTACCTAATTACTACTTTTAACCGTCACATAAAATCCAAGGAATAATGCAAAGTTGATATCGGAACATTAGCCGTTTAAGTGTAACATTAAAGTAGCAAACAGCCCGCAACAGGTAACAAAACAGCTGGTAATGTTCTGGCCCTATCTAATGATGCTGATGGCGGCTAATAAACCGTGCGTAAATGTCAGGTTCTTGAGACCGACGTGTTATTATCGCGGTGGTTCATGCCACCTGCCGCCAACCACAGCTGGAACTGACAGTTGCTAAGCAGAAAGTATTCATACTATTGGTTTAGTTTGTGGTTACGATTTGTTTACGATGTGATTTCATTTAGCCCTATAAAAATGATAAATGATTTTATTTCTGTAAGTAGGTTTGAACAAACACTTTTACACGTCAATCATATTTTTTTTTAAACTAGATGAGGTCGGCGTTACTAGGTGTGGTCATTTTGACGGCTTATGCAGCATACTAGGTAGTTGTCAGCTAAGTGCTTGAGTACTCTAATAATGTATTACAAGGTTAATAGTGGTTGATATAAATTAGGGTAGTTTTCTTTTAACTTTCGTTTTGCATGCTGAGTTTACCTATAAGTGATTGTACACTATTGTTTATCTGTTTTTGCTTGTTTTTTATGCCCATAACTGGTGTAAACAATCGTTGGTAGACCAATAAATAAATAAATAATAAATAAATTAATATTTTCACTATGGTAAAAATATCTACGGTATGCCGCAGATGTACAGTCAGAGAAATTAATCGTTTATCAATTTGACACCCTACGCCAATTGTCCGTGAGAGCCATTTCAAACAAGAATGACAGTTGTGATTTGATTATACGGACAAATTAAGTTGGTAGTCAATTTGGTAAATAATCAAATTCCCTGACTGAATCTAAGGCAATATTTTTTGTACTAACTTTTGATCAAAACCTGAATTTGGAATTCAAAACTATGCAATTATTCCGAAGGAAAACCAATACATATGGTAAAATACTTCACGAGTTTTGTATGCAAACCTCTGAGAGCAAGAATGTTTTGTCACCTTTGGGGAATATGAACTCATCGGCCCGACACCCAGCGACAGACTACTGGATATTGTGAAGAGTTGGGGAAATATCGGAACTGCGCGACCTGCCCAGAGTTATTGAGTAGGTACTCAATACGTGTTGAATGTTCAATGTTTTCAGGACTATTTCATGTTATGTCGCTGTTCGCTGCCTCATGCTGCCTGTGAACCGATCGCGTGGTAATGTGCTAGTATTTGTATATTTCTCAAAACAAAATGCAAAACAGTGGCAAGTTGACGCCCTAATATATCACGGTTACTAACTTCTGCACGCGAATCTCTGGTTTTTACATACAATATTCTTCTTTTTAAAATAATCAAGTTATAAGAATGATCGGAATCGGATCAGTAGTTCCGGGCATTGCGCTTCCATACAAACTAAACTAATTATATTAATTGATTATTGATTACTAGCTGCTTCGACCGGTATTCACGACGACAAAACATTGAGATTTCTTAATTATTTATATATATAATTTTTAAGGTTTTTTTTTCGTTTTTATTAAAGGTTGCCCCACACTAGGAATTTCTCCTGTATCGTGGGTGCGTTTACAAACATTTAAACTCACATACACAAACAGCCAAACCTGGAACAAATACTTGTAGGTTTGTTAATAATTGTTAATTGTTTAAGTTCTACATTTATATCTGTAATTCGTGTGGTGTACTCAGTAAATAGTATTCAATTCTAAGTTTTAAATTAATGTATTACAGATAAATATAGACCTTCCAAAATAATTTCTCTAAATGATGGCGAAAACCGCATCAAAATACGTTGTATGATTTGGAAGATCCACGCAACCACACAGACACGCGAAATGCGACTTTAACTCATAATAGGTATGTATAGGTATGATGTCATAATTAAACGATCGTATTAAATTATTATTTATTTGTTTTCTTACATAAAATTTAATGTTAATCGGTATACTTCAACTATCTGTAGCTGATCCCTACCGCCAACTACTTACCCACTCGAACATGAAACCGGGCCAGTACGACATATGCGTTACTAAATTAATTAAAACTCCTCCCGTCAGTTGCATGTCGGTTGTCGGCCCACTCTGTACAATAACTGCTGCGATCGATCAAGCGAGCAAATGAATTGATCGTGCATTATTTATGTGTTGGGCCCTTATTCAAGATAAATGAGCCATTACTAGGTTAGTAAACAGCACGTTCTAAGAATCTGTTTTGTATCGTAATTATTGTACCTACACTAAGTAAAAAGTTTATGAGCATTGCACACCCATTAGATAGGTATTCATCCATTTTAGTTGTAACTTTGTTAGCCTATGTTTGTTTTCCGCTTGATGTCAAAAGCCTCGCCCCCTATTACATATCAAACTAGCTGACCCCGCGAACTTCGTACCGCCTAACATTTTTTTTTCTCTCCGTATGAACCATCCTCGTACTTCAAGGAATATTCTAAAAAAATAATTAGCAAAATCGGTCCATCCGTTCTTGAGTTATAAAATTACAACGAAAAGTGGCATTGATTTTTATAGATAAGGAAGGATATCGTATTCTCCGTCTACGTCAAATATACATAATACACACACAACATGATTTACATATTTATTTATTTTATTTATTTATTAAAACTTTATGCACAAGTAAAAACTGTACAAAGGCGGACTTAATCATATCTGGCGAAATTGTTTAGTGTCTTTCTAAATCTTCGGGGATTACAGGCGTTATGTTTGTTACCCGTTAACGGTCTACCCTTCTAGCTTCATCACTATCCTTTATATCTTCCTATAATTGAAACTCGCTTAGCAATCACTGAGATAATGAGAACGTTTTAAAGACAATAGGTATCTCTGAATGTTATCTGGAAAGATAAACACAGACCAGTAAAGCATAGAGAGCTGCGAACAAAAATCTAATTCGCTCTCCGCTCTCCCATCTGATACTCATTTGTGCTCTTCTTTTCTTTTGAACCGACTTCAAAACAGGAGGTCTGTGTTTTGTATTTACAAACCAGTTTTAAACTGAACTTTATTTAGTTTTTTTGTTCTTTTAACAAGTCAAGGATATTCCGAATTAGGGTGAAAGTTGGTATCGAATATTAATGCAGGTGAGGAGTCAATCAAACCTAGATAAATAATAAAGTTTCTCACTTTAACGCTTGGACGGTACTAATTCGTTCTTGTTTCAAAAATTAACACAAGTTATGAAGTTATGTTCAGGATTAATAGTAAAATGTTTATTTAAATGCCTTTTCAAATGTAACAAAGTAAAGTCCCGCGAGTATTTTCCTCGGGCTACAGCTTTGCCTTTGACAATCAGAGAGATTTTGACATTCTTAAAAAAAACAATTCTGAGTGAATACTTCGAGATTATGTTACAATTGAAATCGTTTGTGCTTTTTGCTTTAGTGTCCTTTGAATGTTTACTTTGTTGCGATAAGAATTGTTTGGTTAGAATGAAAAAATATTGTGAAAATGTAAAGTCATAAAGTAAATAGGTGAGGAGAAAATATAATTACTTTTCATTATCATACTCATACTCGGAAAGTAGGACTGAAGTTGCCTGAGGAGCGGGTTGAAAGTAATACTTTTCAGCCCTAGGGAGAATCGTTTGCAACTGACAGCTGTCAAATTATTAAAAACAAACTAGTTTTATTTTCACATTTCTATTGAACCATGTTCCAACTTCCTATACAGCCACTCAATTACAGCGCAATGTAAAATTGAAATAACATAAAGTAAGTATCAATTCAGTTTTTTTTTATTTTTTTATTAAAGAAAAAAATGTTTTTAACTGTTTTATTATAATTTACATTCAACTATTTCTTTAAAATAACATAGATTTTTCAATGATGGAAAAGAAAAATAATGGCTGAATAGCTAGAAGACAGCCAAAGAAAAAAAAAATTGACGGGAAAGCGGCAATCCGATCTTCATTTGTTTTGTTTATACTTCCGTATAGCAGAGACAATGAATCCATCTGATTCAGATATCCTAAAAGAGGCTAATTTTTTTTAGCTAATTTATGTTTTTTATTTTTACTTTCCTTGTATTCGTAATGAAAAGCACAGTGTTTACCTCGGGTCAAAGACGTATTTAGTACCTCGAACTATTGGTGCCCTCGCTACGTTCGGGCGCCAAACCCCGCCTCGGTACTAAATAAGTTACTTTCACCCCTAAGGTAGCAATGTACTATTACAAGGATCGCGTGTGAGGTGACAGGAGCTAAGCATGACATCAACACTCCCGTACACTCCCCTAACTCCATTATTATGATTTGCTTCGTCAGATTTATGCGAAGTGAAATTTAATGGAATTAAACTTTGCATTGATGTTCTATCTACCTCTGAACGGGTATATGCAAATGTATTTATTTATATAGGTATTCTATAATGCACACCACAAAATACATAACTAAAATAAATAAATTGAACTGATTGCTTCAAGAAGTTGCATATTAAAAACGTGCCAGTGCTATCAAATAAACGTGTATTTAGAAAAACTAAGGCCGTATGATGTGAATACTTGTATTCACGAAGTTTATAATGAAACTGAAAGTAGTAGGTATGTAGGTTCATAGGTACATCGCGCTTGCACAAAGAACGTTGTTAAAAGTTTAACGCGAGGAGCATCAACTGCTCGCGTTATGAAACTTGATGTTGTGACGACAATTCGCTTTGTGGTGACTTGCAATTACTCACTGAGTCTTTTGAAGCGAAGGAACGCTCTCACCGTCCTCCACATGGTCTAGCTGAACTTCAAAGGCGGTTTCACATCACAGAACATTACGGGAGCTTCACAGAACAGAGAAGTAATAGTCGATGACGTGCGCCACGTAGAACAGCACGCAGGTGGCGATATACATGAACACCAGTATCTGTATGAGCATGGTGCTTCGCCCGCGGCCGCGTTCCGACTGGCCCGAGTGCCGGCTGACCAGCGAAGCCCTACTGCAAGGTGAATGCTGAACAAATGCTAATTACACAATGATCCGTTACGTAAAATGATACGTCGCCGGGCCGTGTTCACAGACGGGACACTATTCAGTCGTGTGTAATCTGTGTGATCGGCGTTGTAGTGTGGTGCGCGCGATGGCGTGCTCGAGGAAATGCAGTGTGTTGTCGTGATCAATCATCTATGCATGAATGTAACTGATCGAGTGGCAGTATCAACAAGCGGCTTCGTTTATGGCAATATGTTATCAAAACAGTAAAATCAATAGTGATTAACACAAAGGAAAACTCGGTCACCGAGCACAAACCCCCGACCCTAGCGTTACTAAGTGAATGTTGTCGTACAATCATGTCGCTATGCTGGTAGACATTCCGGGCGAGTTCGGGACCAGTCCACGTCGACATGACTGCAGGACACAAAGAGAGGCATTTATTAATTTGTCGAAGTGACGCATCTGTTTTTATTTGCGAATGCTTTTCGTATGTTTCATATTTGTTTGCGGATTCTGGGAACTACAAATTGGGTTCAATATTTTGAATTCACAAAAAGATATGTTAGCATTGAAAGGTAATTCTCGGAACTAAGGGATATTAGCTAATGACGTCAACATTAATAACAATTAACTATGTTAAGAAGGTATGTTACGATACATCCATTATTGACGGCTAACAACTTCCATCAAGCATGTACACGTTGTGGCCCTACGGCTAACAAATGAACTGGCCAGGTCACTACTCCGTCTGGAGACATATTATCGTTATTTATAGGATATGTCTATTTAGGATAATAACGTTCAATGTCAATATAATTTCGTAAGTAGCTTAAATAAATGTTTTTTTTTTAATTAAATTGAGATGAAATTCATATAAAAATACATATGTATTATATATAACAATAAAAAGCGATGGCTGTTTGATTGAACAATCCAATGAATAGTTTAATACTGGATAACCATTCGGCATTAAATTGTTTCGGACACAATCCTCTTTATTATTGTTATGCCGCCTACACTTGACATAGTTAACTTAACTCTATTAGTTACAAACGGTTTGCTACGTAAACAAGTAATTGCACGCCAAAGCTACACTGCTACGCCGTAGCATTTAGCTACGGGCCTACGAGCCGTAACCGATGATCCGGTACTTCGGTCTGAATGAACGATGTACGAGAGTGAGTCAGGAATGTAATGCAGCCGGTCGGTAGAGAGATAACATTAGCACGTTACCACCCCGTCACAGGTCTGTACCGCAATTCGCGCCGGCAATGCACAGTAGTGTGGATTTAACACGGAGATACTTGAGCATTAGTATGGCTAGTAGAGTTTATTAGAGCGCTCTGGTAAGTTTTATAGTAGGTACTTATACACTTTTATTTACACGTGTTTTCGGAGTAAGAATTAATTGATCTTTTGTATGTCCGTTATTATAATCGCATACATTTCATACCTTTGGAAATGTAGAAAAGTTTTGTTTAGACACTGTTATTTTGGGTTTAGTACAAAATACCATTTCTGCAGCATTCAATATTCTTCTTACATTCGTATTAAAGAAAGAAGTTAACTTTCATTGTTTTAAAAGCAAATTTTAGACTAGGAACTTTTCTTAAAACCGACTATCTTTTTGTAAAAGTTCATCTTAAACACAAGGTATATATTTAAACGAAACCCTCCTAAATAATATAGGCTCAGTTATTTAGCACAGCAGTCAGTAGGTCATTCATTAGCAACGAGTAGGAACAGCGATAACTCACGGTTGTAATTGGCAGCCATCATGTAATTGGCAATGCGGTTCACTGGTACTCCGAAATAGTTTACGACTTGCGACCAAATACTGAATGATTCAGCGCTTAATTACGATCTACTAATTAATGCCTACCAATTATAATGATGGCAGTCTGTAATTGATACAGGCTAGATAGACCACCGAACAGGTGGAGAGATGATATCGCTAAAACAGGGGGACCACTTTAGCTAAGACTGGCACAGTTTGGAGTAAGTAATTTAGAGGAGGCTTTCACCGCAAAAGGGTACAGCTAACAAAAAACTAACCTATCAAAGGTAAGATACACATACTGATATGACAAACAAATAAAATACCTAAGTTTACGCATAAAATTATATTTATAAGTTTTATTTAAGGAAGCGAAAAATAACGCTACACAGAGAAGGAATAAAGTATGATGTCAACTCTTGCCGATGCCGATCTTGCTGTGGAGAAAACCATTTTGAATTTAGGTTTCGTATTATATCACCAGAAATCACATAATGTTATTTTTAGGTTAGTAGGCATGTTCTTAATTAAGATGGTAATATAAACCAGGCTTCCAATCACCAATTATCTACTTATTTGTGTGTAATTATGTTGCACTCTTTTTCTTGGTTATACTGAAAAAATAAATGAACTGTGAGCTTACAATGCAGCGCTGCTCATCCCAGCTGGAAATCCATTGTAAAGAATAAAAGCTTTTCAACTACCACGATGACAGCTTAATAACGCCATTGAAAGAAAATGTTTTGTTTCTGCTGTACCATACTTATAACTTAACTATAACAACTCTAATTGAATCGCCATGACAGTATCATTTGGGCAGGTAACAAACAATTTAAAATTCCTTCCATGGAATGGAAAGTCTATAAGACTATGAAAAGGCTAATTAATCTTAATTGAGGAAGCCTGAGGCAAAAGGAATGGAGGCCAGGGTCATTTATCACGGGAAGATGTTATTTCCCCATTTATAACGCTAAGCTGATAGTTGATTGAATTTGAGTCAAACTTCTCACTCATTTGTCAATTAGATCGTTGAAACAATTGAAAATTGGCCCTGATCCCTGGTATATTGGACCCTGGAGAGTTAAAAATGGTATTTATTCGGCTTATTTGAAACTCTGACAAATGGAGAGCAATAAGAAATTAGAATAGTACAGTACGGACGTAATTAACTTGTTAGAAATGTCGATTACTTACTTATTAGTTTTCGTCTGGGTTTTCGGACTTTCTTTGCCACCTTCGTACAACAAAGTATTTAAACTATTTAGCTAATTAATTATTTACTCCCATAAGAAAAAAAATTGTCTGTGACAGTAGTTGACGAATGAAAGCGGCGGAGAAGTAATTCTGTCAAATACCATCCAAGATTATCATTGTGAGCTTTTAAACAGTTCCAGTGTGATAACAAAAAGAGTTTCCTTATCTTATAATACTCACTCGTCCCCTGTTGTCCATTAACGACAGTCGCGTTGGGTACAGCAAGCCTGTCCCCCTCATTGTTGTTGACATGATGCAGCGGCAGTTCCACAGCATCCGAGCCTCCGGGCCACGCCATGACACACACATTACTGGCTCACAGCCACATCGCTATCACTCGCGCGAACACAACACGCAATGTATCACTTGAACACAATAAAGTCGCTTGCACCAATGTCCAGCCTTCACGTTACTGTGCCTTGTCTCGATTTGGTATAAGATTAGTTAAAATGTTGCTGTCTTTGATGTGTATAGAAGCTGTACTGTTGATTGGATCGAATGTATCAAATAATTAGGTAGGCACAGTACCCGTGTGTTATTAAGACACATTGAACTTTAGAGAGAGACTGTCACGCAGGTATAGTGACACAGACGCCAAAGTCAAACTTTTACTAAAGCTAGATGTGCCATTGATCGCAATGGATGGGTACCGTACCTACTAGTTAAAGTTAAGTACTGCAGATTGGATAGAAACCATAAAATAACTAGGTTCTTATGAAGGTAAAGGATTTCGCTATGAAATTACTCCACTATGAAAATGTAGTCTGACATTTTTAAGGTATCTTTTTTATTGATTGCGCGCCATTTTAATTACCAATTAGGATTTCTCAGTTACATTTTATAAGTAGATACTCAGGAGCTCGTAACAGTAAAGAGAGTCTGATGGATTCTTGAGAATTGTACCTACTACCTTTACAAAATAAAGAATCGATTCTTCGAGCGACATCTTTTTCTTTCGATCGAGACTCGAGTCATCTGTGGAGGTTGAAGCGAATATAATACGGAAATAGAAACTCTGAAGACAAGTAGAGAAACACTTTATGAAGCTAAGTTCCTTTGGAAGAATTTTTCGAAGTTAAACCCCTGAGTGGGTTAAAACGGGCTAGTATGTAACCAAAGTCGTGAACAGCTAGCACTACATAAATCTGGTTAATATACGAGGACTACAACACGTGTAGTTTGCCGAAAGTTTGAATATCACGTCATGTTATGTTATAGAATAAAGTTCCCGAGTGCTCTCTCTAACTTGCGGCTAATCTCTAAAACTTGTAGTTTTGTCAGACTTTTATCACCACTTAGGAATTACCAACTAAATATATTTTGAGAAAAGTACTACGGCACATGGATATCGTCCATTAGTCACTCAAGAAATCTCATAAGTGATCGCACGAGGTGTCTACAAAACAGACTCCAAATAGTTTTGAAGATTTAGGATTCGGTTGGGGCAGCTGCTCCAACCCAATCCAAAATCAAATCAAACCAAAACTTCAAAACTATTTTGTCATTCATCTTTCGATAATATGCGCTTGAGCAACGTCTCATTCGACACAAACACTCAACGATTAAATAAGTAGTTTTTAGGCTCGTCAAACCGTCCTGATCCTAAGTTTGTCGTAGCAACTAGCTACGCTTTCATAGAGAATGAAGATTATTATACGCAATATGAAGATGACTTTCCCACACGACAAAGCCTGATTTCGGTATATCAGCACTTTTCGGGAACGTTTTTACAGTAAAAAGTATCTTTATTGGTACCAAATGTATGTGCCTAAGTTACATATCCAAGACGTTCGTTGAAAAGCGCAAATATTCATATTTGTAATCTAAGCAAGACGGCAAAGATGATTCCTTCCATGAAAACGTAATGGTACACTGAATCGTGGCCCCGAATGCTCTACAGAATACCAGAGCTGTTATGATTACATAGTTCAAGAAACCCATAGAAGCCATATGCCTTTTATCATTACCATATTTCTGCGTAGCACTAGAATTATTGTAACGCTACGAACCCCATTATATAAGCACTGAAATATTAGACCTATTCAACTCGTCTAGAATAAACGGCCTTTATTTATATTACTATTAACAGCACAGCTCAGTTATTACAATGTATGTCATGTTTTATTAATCGTTTCAACACTATAAACTAGTTCATAAATATTAATTTTAAAACTTGGGTGCCATGTACGAGTATATGTCACAAGATTATAAGTTTGGTTCTTGACGAAAAAAGAATTAGTTTGAGGTCAAACTGCGCTAAGAGGCTACTGTTTTAACTTAATTTGAAGTTGTTAGGTAGAAATTATGTTGGAACAAGCAAAACATTTACTATACCTATTCTAGATAACTCAAGTGTGCAATTCACTAGTACCTATTGCAACAATTTATAGGTACCTATAAAATCTGTGCGTTGAATTAATTGCAATTTAAATGACAATTACATCCTCGTGTCAACGTTATTTGAAAAACGAAAGTTTTGTTTTATGAGTAGTATCTCAGTTTATGAGCTAGATAGAGACTACCAAGGCTTGTTAGTGCCTCTACTGGTGCCGAAGATACACAATGGTACTGAAGTTACGACGGGCGTGCGGTTGTTCTCAGAATCGCGTCGCCAGTATCGCTCACTTATGTAGACACGAGAGTTGCTGCCTCATTGGTCTCTTGGTCGCAAACGCAACTGGTGAGCGTGGTCCTGGGCTCGATTCCCATGTCGTTCAAAGTGTTTTTGGATGTCTATCAGAGTAGCAGCCCGGATTTTGAAAGTTGGTGGTATGACGCCCCGGCGCGCCTCGGTGCGCACGTTAAGCCGTTGAAAGTTGGTGGTATGACGCCCCCGCGCGCCTCGGTGCGCACGTTAAGCCGTTGAAAGTTGGTGGTATGACGCCCCGGCGGCGGCGCCTCGGTGCGCACGTTAAGCCGTTGAAAGTTGGTGGTATGACGCCCCGGCGGCGGCGCCTCGGTGCGCACGTTAAGCCGTTGAAAGTTGGTGGTATGACGCCCCGGCGGCGCCTCGGTGCGCACGTTAAGCCGTTGAAAGTTGGTGGTATGACGCCCCCGCGCGCCTCGGTGCGCACGTTAAGCCGTTGAAAGTTGGTGGTATGACGCCCCGGCGGCGCCTCGGTGCGCACGTTAAGCCGTTGCGTTGCTCCTGCGCCTGATCTCTCTCTAGTCGTGTCGGCTTGCCGTCCCATCAGACCATGAGAGTGAGGGACCAGAGAGTGAGGGACCAGAGAGTACACAGCTGTATTTCCGCACACACTTGTGCACTATATTATTTCCTGCGTACTTGACTCACCTCCGTTGAGATTGGCCAACTGGCTTACTACCTGAATGTCTTCTAACAATTAAATAGATATGCTTAAAATTACAATTTTAATAAAGTTGTGTTAGATTTGTTATTATTATGTTAAATAAAACCAGCTGCCTGAAATCCTAAAACCTAAGTCTGAAACAATTACTTTAAGTTCTAGAAATTTGATTCTGATTAGAATTTGTATTGTATTTAATGTTGTGTAAATTAGCTTGATGTTCATTTTACTTTGATTGTATTAAAACTATCGAAGAATAAAATTATCTTTTACTGGGAATTTAGCACTTTGAATTGAAAACTTACATTCTATTAATGATTGAACAATTAGAACATTGGTAATTAAACGTGGCCCTTTTAACCAGCATCATCATCACGAAAGTCGGCCCGTAAGAGTGGAATTACAAAATAAGCTTTTCTTTTGAAATGATGCCAGTTTTTGTAATAAAAACGTAACTGTCATTGGAATACTGTTCTACCAAACTTTGGAGCAGCCATGCGGTTCGAAATTAAAAAATGGTTCCATGTTTTAAACCTGGGTCTGAAGATAAACCTCGTTTTGCAAAACCTGATAAGGGTCCAATGCTGAAACATGAAAAAATATTGCCATGATCACTACGCTTGGTAAATGCTTTGGTGGTGTTGTAAGTTTTTAATAAGAAGGTGTTTTTGATCACCGAGATCAACAAAGTGATGAGAGTATAAATTGTGGAGAACAGAACATTTCAATATGGGTTAAGTGCACTAGAACACAGATATTGCCTCTCTGCAAAGAACTACGCAGAAAAATGGTGCTTGAAGGAGATAAAATATCCTTCTATCACAGCAATTTTACAATCTCAATCATACAAGGGTCTCCTGCTCTGAATACAGTACGATAGCATCGCACTGAACTGCCTTCACAATGGAGTCGCAGACACATGTGCTGAGAAGATAACTGTGAAGTGTGTTCTGTGCTGGAGGCAGGGGACGGGTGATGCTTGCATGTTAGTCGGATGTGCTGGAGGCAGGGGACGTGGTGATGCTTGCAAGTTAGTCGGATGTGCTGGAGGCAGGGGACGTGGTGATGCTTGCATGTTAGCCGGATGTGCTGGAGGCAGGGGACGTGGTGATGCTTGCATGTTAGCCAGATGTGCTGGAGGCAGGGGACGTGGTGATGCTTGCATGTTAGCAGGATGTACTGGAGGTAGGGGACGTGGTGTTGCCTGCATGTTAGCCGGGTGTCCCGTGGGCATGTCTAAGTGAAGTTCAGTGTAGAGTTTACCATAACATAATAATATAATTTATTTATTCATTAACCTTTATGCTACTTAAAAGAAGGCTTATTCCCGTAATTAAAAACGTCAAGTCGCAATCTCATCTCTGCGACAATCAAATGTAAAAAATTTGGGTAAGTATTAAATGATATAATTACAAAATCTAATGAATACAATTTTTTTGTCCGAAAGAGGTTTATTCCGAAATGGTCCTATTTAAATTTCATATCGATCTGATCATTAGTTTCGGAGACAGACAACGAAACTCTTCAAAAAATGACAGCAAATCAACCACGATCGCTGCTATCACATAATTATGTATTGTTTACGTAATCACACAACATAACATCACGCCTGTACACTCGAAAGGGTAAAAGGTACTTGTATTCTGCAAATGTATTCTGTATATAAGGGTACACGGACATTTTCTATCAAAAAATATTTTTTAAACGTTGCCTCACACTAGGAATTTCTCCTGTATCATGGGTGCGTTTACAAACATTTAAACTCACATACACAAACAGCCAGACCCGGAACAACTACTTGCAGGTCATACAAATATTTGTTCCATGCGGGAATCGAAACCGCGACACGAACCCTAGCCTAGCCTAGCCTTTATGTGCCTACTTGAAATAAATGCTTTGACTTTGACTTTGAAGAGTTGTGGGGTTGGTACCGCAACTAAAAAGCGATAAACGTCAATCGTAAAGACCTTCTTCATTTCACGGATTAAAAGTCTAAAAAGCTGCTTACGCTTTACAAAGGCCATCCAGAACAAATCACACTATGAGAGAAGCAAATTTTGGGAAGAGAAACATCCACCACCTCCCGACATCGATAAACCCCAGGAACATCTGCCTCCCGAGTGTGATCTGCAGTGGCCTATATGGAAAGCTCTCAATCGATTGCGTACCCAAGTAGGCCGCTGCAGACACAATTCGTCGAAGTGGGGGATTACTGATCCATCCAACACCCAGTGCAAGTGCGGTGCTTCTGATCAAACCATGCCACCACCACTTGCGGAAGTGTCCTAAGTGCCCGTTCACCTGCACCTCGGATAACCTAATGAATGCCACTGATGCCTCAATCAACGTGGCCACCTACTGTTCTAAAACTCGACAACTCTGTGCAAAATCTGGAATTCATGCATATTATTTCCTTGAATGATCCAAACGCTGCTACAGACAGTCTGATCCAAACTCTATCGCAGGAGATAAATAATCACTCAACATTGAAGCGTACAGCAAAACGCAAGAGAATCCTAAAACCATGGATTACTCCAGGGCTACTGCGATGCATGATGAATAGAGACATTTTTCACAAAAGATAAAAACAGTCTCCTCATAATGAAGTCCTTAAAGCTACCTACACAAGATACAGGAATTTCTGCAAAAGTTAAAAGACAGTTCGATTCAAATGATATTGCCAAAGCTGTTCCTAACACAACCATGTTGTGGGATAAAGTCAAGCGTGTCACAATCACAACTGAAACTTTTTACGATGTTCATTATTTTTTGTAAATATAGGCAAAGATCTTGCTGATCGTATTCAAAATGTACAGGATAGCTGCTCTCCTCATTCTCAGTTCAATACCTCCAAACAGTTTGAGTTTTTTCGTACTCTTGTAAACCAATCCTGATTAGATAGCTTCTATTATTGGATCTCTAAAGGCCAATGCTGCAGTGGGCTTTGATGATGTTACTACAATTACGATAAAGAGGTACTCTTATTATCTTATTGTCAACTAACCAATTTGGGTTCAGAAAGAAAAAATCAACTTCTTCCGCAGCCACGACATTGATGAATGGAATCGTTGATAAACTAAATCATCGCAAAAAAAATGCCTCACAATGTTCATTGATCTTGCAAAGGCATTTGATACCATCCCTCTCCCCTGCCTTCTATCTAAACTATAATGCCTAGGCGTACGTGGTATACAACTCCAGCTTTTTCATTCGTATCTCTCAGACCGTAGGCAGATAGTCAAAATCGACGGTTGCCATGAAAACGAGCTGCCTATTTCGTATAGAGTACCTCAAGGCAGTGTTTTGGGCCCTACATTGTTCCTGGTGTTCACAAACGACCTGTGCAACATGCACCTGAGCTCTGGTCACATTGCCTCTTTTGCCGAAGATACTACAATTACCTTTTGTGATGAATCCTGGGCAAAAATGCAAGCAACTGCTCAAAAGCAACGCTTCACCAATTACTCTAAAAGCTCTCACCTACAATTTCTTCTACTGACACAACTAAACTATCATCATAGATAAGCACCTTAACTTCAAGGCACATATCATTCATCTTACTGCTTGAGTTCGTATACTTATATATAATTTCAAAACACCCAGACTCATTGCCAACATGTATGTAATACGCCCCGTGTATCTCGCCATGTGTCAGTCAGTCATCTCGTAAGTTGGGGTGGAGCTGCGAAAACTACACTCAATCCTCAGTTAGCCATTGTTAAGGTTGCTACTTTCCGAGCAATGATCTATCCTTACGGCCCGGCAAACATTAATTCTCAACATTTTATTACAACAACACACACAAACTCCTTTTACCCTAACTCAATCCTCACTTAGGCGAAAGCACGAAATTGGCAAAGTACCCTTCACACACTTTGCTTTTATTAAACGTTTATTTTACTATTTTGGGTCATTTTTATATAACAGAATAAACAAAACTATCCCTGTACACCGATCCTCTTACGAAATGTGTAAAAACAGATAACACGCTTTCTAATCAGCTTAAAGTACGAGGACACTGAATATCTGCTTACTTCACAATCGTAGTGACTTGTTTAACACTCCGTATCTAAACACAACATCTTTACTTTACCGTTTACACACAAACCCACATCACACCTGCATCACAAAAGACTGACACACCACAGCTACATCACAAAACACACACACATACTAACAATTCACACACTTAGTATAATGTAAGATACGTTTGCAGTTTTGCATCATAGAACTATGCGGTTTCTATTTTTTTAATTTTTCTACTGCTTCTGTGGGAATCTGGCTGGCGAACCTTAATACAGGTTACCATGTAACCTAGCTAGGACGCCAGATTCAATTCTGTGAATTCTTACTCTCTTTACGACTTATCCCTAAACTGTAAAACTTTATATTCACTGTACCACACTTTTTGAATTAAATAAATTCATATTATTATTTAAATCTCTTTGACATAATTCGGGACCCCGAACCTTTGGAAGGCGTACGAGGAGCCGAAGCCAACTCCCCGAGGCCCCTCAGACAATTTTAAGCGTTGAGGCACCAACCAACGATTATCCGTCTATGCACTATACAAGTGCACCCAAGGACAACCCCCGGCTGGTGCAGGACTGTTGCAAAACTTGGAAACAAAACATATTGGGCTATGAGTTTGGGTGACTATAGTGGATTGGTTACCTAGAACTATGGAAGGACTATGTCCCCTGCCTGATCAATGTTATGTGATACACGGATAAAATGGCAGGAGGTGACTTGCACACTCAATAATGTACACATAGTGGCGAAGCAACAAGGGAACAACACTTCTTGAGGTGCTTGAGGAGTGGAGAGGTATTCCACGGACTATACCGAAAGTACGGTCAAGATCTCCACCAGAATCTTACTGGAATACTTCCTCCCTCCGAGCACGTTTGCTCTTGCGAATCTCCACTCAAGCCGGTCAATAAAGGTAAGAAAGAGGTGGAAGCTCTGTTTCTCATCAGTGTTCACTCCGGCCGGCCAATAAAAGCAAGCCAGAGGTCATGAACAAGACTTCTCCTGGGAGATGGGGTCCATGGGGTCGCTACTGCCCAATAGCTCGCCACATGCTGCCTTGCGGGTTTCAGTATCTCTCTTGGTCTGGCTCCTCACCCTAGACCTGATTCGGCAAAGTAAACTCTACCGGCACAGACTTAGAGCCCAGGAGCGGCCAAGTGGTGGGGACCACGACGTCAACGTAGAGATACGGCGTATTATATTATTTAAGTCGGTCCACCTGTTAAAAAGTTAATACAACTTGAAGTTATAAAATAACTTCGCTAATATCATGTAGGTAATACGTAATGGCGGCGCTAGAGTATTTCAAATAATAGATGAGTTATTATTATGTTTAAGTTAGACATTTAGAATCATAAAACCTGTTTAATAAAAGTAAAAAACATATTATTTGTATTTATTGTCTGTCTGTCACCTACATTTTCACGCTTTAACGGCTGAATGGAATTGGATGATAGTATAGAGGTACGTGTAACAGGGTGTAAAGTTCACTCATACCTCCATAGAAAAGGGAGGATCCTCCGACCAGACGGATGTCGTGTCTGGTGGGCAACTGCCCAATGATTGATGTCGGGAAGTTGTAATATGCTAGTCGCGCCATAAACTCTGCTTGCGCGATGCAGGATTTGCGTGACGTCAGTGTGACGCGCAGCTCGCATGTAGCGATGTAGATACCGCTACAATAAGATATATTTATTTATCCCGGTGGTACGTGGGATTTTCCGCCATCCACGCAGGTGAAGCCGCGCGCAGAAGCTAGTCTTGTTATAAGATGTTGTTGTACCGTACGCAAAATACGCGCATTGACGTGGAGTTGCGGACACCAGCCCGTATTACCTAAGATGCTGTTGTAAGATCTTAGAGCCGGCGCACATCTAGCGAGGCGCAGCGCAGCGCATTCGTCACTGCCAAGCAAATATTGAATTGTCGTTTAAATGCGTTAAAAAGCGTCGGTTGAAATGAAGTTGAAAATAAATAAACTTCCATCAGCTCGAGAGCGCGTCTAAGTGGCAAAATTAGTGCGTCTCAAATTATTTATTCTCAACTTTATTCTTAGGTTTGCAACGTTGATATTTGTTTGGCAGTAACAACCGTGCCGCATTGGGTCTCGCCAGGTCTGCGCCGGGCCTTAGTCAAAGCGTCTATTAGATTGGATAGCCCGTTGCACCCGACGATGTTTGAATACCAACCTTTAGTAGCCGATCCGTTCAGGAGTAAAAAGTATTTCTTTGAGGAACTCCTAGGTGGTCACGAATACGATGTTTATAACATATTTTGTTACCAACAACAATGTTGCGTCATACTTAATAGCATTTCAATGAGTCCATTAGTGTTGCCGACACCTCAAGGTGGGTACCTACCTACCTTGAGGTGTCGCACATATATGACGCACTAACGTCATGAGTTAGCGACGATAAGACAAAAACAAACACTAAACACGTGAATTTGTTAAATTTTTCATACGTACCCAAGAATGACAACTGTACACAAACGTGATATTGTCAAGTGGGTACACTCAACTAAAGAGACTGGTTTCGGAAAAGAAGAACCAACATTGCAGGGCATGCATGCCTTAATATCTTTTTAAACTTAAGAATAATTAAGACCCACTCAGAAGAAGAAATGCGACCGCCACCGAATCGTACTGGGCCCGCGTGGTGGACTCACTCCCTGTCACAGAGAGGAGGCCTGTGTCCTAGTACCTACCTAGTGGGGGAACATTATAGGCTGATTATGCAGACAAATAGAATCAAAGATCTAAGTAGAGTAGTATCTACGTGGTCATTGGTAAGAAAGTTGCGTGTCATGTCGAGATATCTACAACTACATACATGCATATCTCTTTTGCTGTACATATACGCCCACAAACCTACGCGCCAAACACTAGTATATGCTCCTTCGCGGTGATTTTATTAACTTATTTGCAAGTTGTTGTGAAGCATAATGCATACGCCACCCAGCCTTGGAGCTTGCTCAAGTAAGCCGTTAGTAAAGTACCACGCTCAGCACATCCCGCTCCAGCTCTGCTCTGATCTATTTTAACCTTATTGCCCGCCATTTGTAAGACTTTTAAACTTTTATACTAAGTACTGTAGCTGTGGTTCTAAATACCTGCGTCACTGTAATTGAAACCGCTTTTCTAGAGGCGAGAAAAACTTTGTGGAAACGTCGTCAAAGTGAGAAGACATGTTCTTTTTGTGGTGGCTGGTGCAGGTGCAGGCCGTGAATAATGAAGAATGACTTTTATTAAACCTAGTATTACCGACTACTTCTTTCGTATCCAAACTGTAAGACAATGAACATTATAGACTGTGTATTATAGATGTGTGTTTTCACTCCTACTAATCGCTGAATTCCCACGAATTCGAGGGTGAGACTAATTTTAAACGAGATTGGAAAATTCCAAGATTAAACTGACGCGGACGTCATAAATATTTAGTAACCGAAGCTATTACTGCTATTAGTTAGGTACTGGAAAATTCCCTAATAGAGGAATCCAATCACTTTTACTCGATTGGGAAATTAAAACTGCACGTAGATGGCTGCATAGTTTACAACAACTATTACGAATATGATTCGAACAGGGAATTGAGTAAGGCCCCCTGAGGTTTCAGCATCTTAATATGTACTTACCTAATCGAATTCTGGTCGAAGCTTATTTAAAACAGATACATGGAACCGTCGATACTAAGGAGAAGAATAATAGTGCATTACAAGAGTTTCTACGAGTGGCGATCACTGAAGCGCAAGTAAGGCGCAGCCAGGGCAGTCCCGATATCAACCCAGTTAATAAAACAACAGATAAATTTGTACAATATTAAAAAGGACTATTTTTATAAACGCCAATGGCATTAATTCTGCCTCAGCACATTTGTGTGCTTGAAGTATTAAATAAATAAATATTCTGTAACTTTTCCAACAAATAATCTTAAAAGGTTAGTGAGGAAATGTAAATAGGTAGGTACCCATATTTTTCTTCCCAGCAAATAATACATAGTTATTTGGGTAGCCACTTTAAGTTTACCGATATTATTGTGTCGAAACCTACCCCCATTATCCTCTCGGATACATTCAATTAGAAAAGTCTATGTCAAAACCACTACCGTTTTCACCTGTATACCTATGTAGAGATAGACCACTTACAGTTTATTTTTTTGACGAAATGTGGGTGTGCTACCTCTGCCCAGCCCTCCAGCGGAAACACGCGCGATGCTATGTTATGCTATTTTGTTCGTTTGTTACATTTGAATCTGGACAATTACATTTGCCAATAGAAATGCTAACTAATACAGAATGTATTGGTCGAAACTGCTTCAAATAACAAGCCTGAAATAACACGGGCCCTAACTGTAGTAATACAAATAAATAGAACACCTTACACAAATATTTACAGTGGATAGGAATTTATATGAGTGTTTAACATCGCTATCATACCGCTCAACATTGGTACCTACCTCACAATAGGTAAACAGTCCAAATCTTACATCTCTCTATACTACTGTATGAATGGATAGTCCAGCATAGGCTAATACCAAACTCTCAGCCACACACTTCACGTCTGAAATGTTCGAGTCACTATTTAACACTGTAACAGAAACACTCGTCAATTTAACTACTTCCAAAAAAGGAGGAGGTTCTCAATTCCTCACATATTATTTTATTTATAACTCCAATATTGTTACACAGTACACAAGGACAAACGGCAATAAATATCAGAGCCCGCAGACAACTAAAATGTCTATGAATATCAAAAGTAGAAGAAGCACCATATAGATAGCATTGATAAGATACCGACAAAGTCTTATAACTGACCAATGACAACGCGAGATGGCATCGGTAACCGATAGTCTACCTGCAACTGGGCCAAGTGGCAATCAAACAGATGCTTTTCTTAATTTCTTGCACGTGATTGGAAATGATGCGTTAAAAATCAATCACCATTATGTATGTGCCACGTTTGAGTAATGATTTTTTTAGTATAGTCTGTTCTAAAAGTATCAGATGGAAGTGTAAACAATCCCTGTTCAGGTTAAATTCTTATGCAATCACCCACAGACCCACTAAATGAAATTAGTAACACATTCATCTGTATTTAGAAGATTTTAACTTTATATCTCACGACTTTTATAAAATTAACCTTTATAGCCAGGTGAAAAACATCTTTAAGGTGATTTAAAGTTAGAATTTCGGGCTTAAATCACAGATTACTAAATATGCTTAAGTTTTCAAATAATTAAATCAAAGTAGATACTTATTAGCAAAGAGAATATAACCACGTGGTTATTAGTCTCTGCTTATTAGTTAGTACTACAAAATGACATCCACAGGTACGTTTACTTACTGTCCCATTTGTTTACATTTTCATCCGTTACTTTTGGAAAGGACCATAGGTACTGAAGCGTTATCCAACAACTATTTCATTTATTGAATCTTCTTTGAGCAAAGTTAGCTTAACTTTCACAGAACTCTTCCAGAGAACTTTGTAAACGCTTCTGGTGGTAACAGTTTACGCGACAAGAGACTTTTGTAAGTAATACATTTCTTGTTCATGCTTAGTATTTATTTATGGCGGAAATTAAAACATCAAAGAAGGGTTCATATCTAGGTACTTATCTTGCGGTACTTTCAAAGGACGTTATAGTGAGAGTTCGTCTCTAAAAACTAGTAATAAACCTCAGAAAGAGGTCAAAATTGTAAGGTTTATACCGAAACTTAAATTTGTTGGTATCCTCTTCATATATTATTGAAATACAAAAGCCCACGTCGTAAAAACAATCAAATACTGGAAGAAAAGGGATAAAAGGTTTAGAAAAGTTAGAGACACTTAAAAGGTAAACATATAAAAGTGATTCGTAGGTAATGTACTTTTTATTTAGGTATCTTACTGGGAGAATCGCGAACACTGGTTTCCGAGTCGATTCTTAGGGGTCGACGGTAGAAAAGAACTAGGCAAGTTTTCTGAGTTTCATCGTTACACTGATTATGTTATATTACCAGTACGTGTCTGCCACCCCTTTAGCTAATGCCGGCGTTATGACGACTATATAAACAAGTGGCAAGCACGAAACGTAAATGCTTATACTATTAGATGCGGCAGCGAGGTCGGAATGCCCTATGGACATTGGACGGGCGCTCTAAGCTAATCTCTGCCACGTCATTCGCAGCTTTAAATAACTAATGCACAAAGCAAGCTAATTTTCACGATACCTAATCCTCTAAAAGTTAATTATATACTTGAGTATATCTGCTAGCTTGCAAGGTAATCTAGGTTAAGTAATAAGTGGTTAACTAGGAATCTCTTAACATTCACATTTCGAGCTCTGGAAGGCATTCGGTTGGATGGACTTGTCCATCTCGCTTGACTTCAAGCGATCACAGATTTACAGCGTAATCTAGCATAATTTGCGAGCGAAAAATTTACACACAGATAGGTTGGATTTCTTAATTTTTTTGTTGTGCATCAGCCAGTCGTTTAAAACTACATTATAAGCTGTGAATTATTAATTGTACTTCCTGGCAAGTAAATAGTTGGTTCTGCTACGACTATTATTGCTAACTTTGAAGGATTTCAAAATGATATTGCTTCAAGTAAGGTTATCTAAACAGCGAAAACTTGAACTGCCTACAAATTTCAGCGCAAAGTACGAGTAAGATGGTCCCTACAAAACTTTCTGTTCTTCTTAGACTCACGCAACCTTTTACGTGTGAAGACAAAGTAAATTAATGGCTTCGTAGGTTTAAAGAACTCGAAGACGATTTAAAATATATTAAAGAAAAGAAAAGCTATCAAAGCTTCATATGGTTACCGAAGCTGCTCGACATAGGTACACTTAAACGGTATGAATATTTAACTACGACTAAATTAACCCTAATGTTAGCACACACTGCGAGCTTTCGGAGATAAACGGTAGGTAACCAATTCCACTATCAACATAATAAAACTAAAAGACTGGTTATAATCAGTGTCAGTTCTATCGAAGGCTGGTCATCATGAGGCAGAGGCGCGGGCAAGGGTGCGCCCGGGCAATCTGGGCCTAGTGACGTCATGTGAGCCTATAAAGAGAATTAAATCCGGGCTTTATAGCGAGCATGCGACCACGCGACCACGCGAGCCGCGGACAGTGGGCTCGGTATCCGGACTCCGGAGTTATATTAGTATTAATGGTAGACTTGTTTGTGGCCTTTTAGGTTAGAACAATAGTGTGCTAAGCGCTAACCTGTCCTCGTTTAATATTGGTTAGAAAACTATGACAAATTGTGGACTGAAGTCTATAACACCTAAAAGTATTAAATCTCGGAACGCTGCTCTCAAAAGGTTTACCTACCTATGCAAAATAAAGTATTGAAGAAAATAAACCTGGGGAAGTTGAAACAGGTCTACGATCTAGATCTACGTAAGGAGGAGGACACAACGTAAAAAAACCGGTGTATTTTTACAATAAAAAGAAAATCAGAAAGCTCTATGTGTTTTTTGTGATTGTTTCTCTTTCATAGCATGTTGTGTTATAAGTACTGTTTATTGTGAAACTTCTACACAGTACAATACTGAATTGCTTAGTTCAAAGGTTAAAACAACAATGCACTAGAATCAAAGGAGAGCGGGAACTTATCCGGGAACTGACGTTCATATAATTTAATTTTCGGTCAGTTAACCGCTGGGCACTGGGCTGCATTTAGTTTTATTCAGTGAGAACATGTTTCATTTAAACCAGCTAGTTTATGTTTATTGCTGAAACATTCTGTAATTAAAACGCTGTTGGTTCCATAGAACAACACGGACCACCGGCGGACCGGAGGTTGGTTCGGAATAGTAAAACAACACTGCAAGGGATTAAAAGGTTCTTGAGATCTTGACAAATCATTTACTTACATGAATCTTAACTTTAGTCAGGTTTAAGTATATCTATAATAATGATTACTATTCTTAGAAGTATTGGGCATATTAGTAAGTTTCTTATATAATTATTTAAATAGGTGCCGTTTTAAAAAAGGTCAATCAACTCGATTTTGTTTAGTAGTACCTTCCTATTGTAAATTTTGACTATTAAATAGTTTTTTTTTTCTAAAAATTAAAGGGCCCATTCGCAATTTTTTTATTTTATTTAAATTATCAACAGGACAAAACCAACTCATTCGTCATATATTGTATAGGTTATCTAATTTAATCGGATGTACATTATTTATAGAGTTTATTATTAGACTACTATTTTAACAGTTTTCCTTGAACCCATGGTCACATTACAAAGAGGGTGAACTTTAACACTGACATAAGAGGTCACTCCCCCTTTTACGAGACATCGTTTCTTCAGTGATTAAATTAACTGAGATAGCACAGGTACATGGTCCCCATAGTGAGTTCAAGCAGGCGACCGCGACAGTTCATATGGTTATACCACAGATAAAGTAAAAGTACGTTCACAGTAGGTGGGGCAAAGACAATGAGGGTTTTTTTTATCTAAAGTTGGAATGCTGAAGACACAGTGCAGTGTATAATACCGCTGTAAAAATGTGTTCAGCTTATCCCCAGTTTTCAGTAGAGGTAGAAAATGTAATTAGTTGGAATGTGGTTGTAATAATTCATCTTCACTGCTAGTTTTGTTTGAATAGGCTGTTTGTTTTGTGTGCTAGTGTTTGCTCGGCACATCGTGCGCTAGTTTTTCTGAAACTGTTACATAATTCTTTCGTGGTAGAATTAGATTTGTTCTTGTAATACGCAGAACCATTAAACGTACCTATGTATGAAAAACGTAATAAGTTCGTGTATCAAACTATTCAACACAGTTCAGTTAGTTAACTGTTAGTCCCAGATGCAGCAACTGTAGCTTTCAGGACAGACAACGAATTACTTTATTCTGAAAGAAAGCAACATATGTACTTAGTTATCTGAACCTGAATGACAAAGTATGTTATCACCGCAAACGATGGATCTGTCTGAAAGATGATATGGCTAGAAAGGGCGTAATTACGGTTATGACAACTATAGTAAGCGCGTTATCAACTGAGTCGTCGGGCCATACATCATTTCCCTATGTCTATCTCGCTTGCACTTAAGGGCCTTATGCAGCCGCTTAGTGAAGGGCGTAACAATATATATATCAATAAGTAACGTTTATTATCGTATGTTGTTCATAAACTTTAACGAGTTAACAAAGTTTTGATATTAACTTATACCGGTTTTATGTGCGTTTAATTTAGTATGATATTAGTGACTACAAGATACTAAATTAAATACCAGTATATACCGTGAATCATTGTACGTGTTTGAGGGCTAATATCGCAATTTTTTTGGTAAAATAAAGAAAGTATTAAAAAAAATTATTAAAATAAATTATAATTATAAGTAATTTCTTCAAATCAACGTTAGAAAATAAACTATCCTTAATGCGAAACGAGTGGTAACACGTGAATGTATTTATTTAATTGCAGTGAACATATTTATAGCAAAAAAAAAAACACGCACTGCAATTGCATTTGGTAACGATCAATCAGAAGCGTACAGATCATTAGTGACTCATCGATACCACGTGAGCAGGTAGCCGTTCACCGATTACGGTCCCGGCGCGCTGCACATTCCTACCTCTATTGACATTTATGGCCTCACGACTCAGTTGATAACGCGCTGACTACAAAAGAGAAGCATGTAAAAGACTTGCTGCGCCGACCACAAATAAACTGGGATAGGGGCAGAAGAGTGCTGATGGTGACTTAGTTAAGTGCCAACGATGACGAGGGGAAAAAATGCTGAAGGAAAACATTGCCTAGTTACGAGAACCAACGTAGGTGAGAAAGAAAAGCTTTTGCTAATTACTAGTGTAACAGATTGTTAACAGTGAAAGCAAAACAATATTTACATAGGCAGCACAGTCTAGCTATCTAGTATAATAGTAGGCTAATGTCCGAGACATGCGAAGTAAGTCGGAGAGTATCGCAGCTTGCTAGCGGGTGCTGGAGAGTCGCCAAACAGTCTGGCAGGTGCACGGAGCAATGCTGAGGGAAGTGTCTACACACGAATGTTCTTTACTATTGTCATTAACTGGGTCATACATGTGTGTTGCACACCTTCTATTAACGGGATTCAACATAACTGGCGAAATGAGGGTGTAAGTTGTAGGTACGTAGATACGTCTGCTTGAACCTTTTGTGAGTACAGGCGTGACATACGAGTATGTTGCATTGGTATTCTCTTTAATTTGGGGAAGAGAGTTTGAGGTTTTCAAGCTATTAGCTCGTACTAACGTTCTTCCTTATTTTTCTGACGAATTATATTAGCAATTTATTCAAATGGTTTGTAAATCTAATTGCAAGAGATAAATGCTTTGACTTTATACATTAGGTACCTACAGCTTACATCACCTGTAAACCAGACAGGTCTAATAGAACATAACCCTTATTGACCGTTTCTTTTTTATGTTATACGCTAGTTAACGGCCTGGCGCGGCTCACGTGATGGAGAGTGTTTATCGCCATCTGTAGCTACACACCTGTTACACCGCAGAACTGGCCGATACATTGCCAACCTTAACGGCAAAGTTAAAATACCCCATTTGCAAATAAGTCCACCGGTTACTTTTCAAACATGAACACAGCGATGGAACTTGGCGGAAAAAGCAAGCCGCGTAGATTGGACGTATCTGGCTATGGCTCCACAAAGCGAATCAAATTAGTCCTGACGCGGGGACGAGTTCAGAACGTATTGGAAAATATGACCCCGGGTAAAAAAACTCTACTTCTCCCTACTGGTCTCTCTTATAATAGGAACTACGTTAGTCTGTTTTTATAACAGCTGATAATAATGTCTTAAATATATAAACTCAATTTGAGCTCGTTTGCACAACAACAACTAAATGTTTAATTTGTTTTCAGGCACCGGATGGGAATGTTTACGATTGTCATATTTATAATGCGCTGCGATGAAAGTTTGAAACAAAACAGCGAACTGTTTCAGCTAAATGTGTTAGATCTGTGTAGTGACTAAAAATAAAACATCACGTCTTTGATTACCGGGTCACCGAGAATACCACGGAAAACAAAATAGGTTGCGTGCTAATTGCACATAGACCAAAAAATTTCGCTTAGAAAGAATGAAAAGCTCGAAAAATTGTGAATAAGCCAGATGGATAAATGTCAGTACTCCTTATTGTAATGAAAGTTCTTCGGCGGCGATTAAAAGGACAAGTCACGTTTAGTCACATCTCGTTATATGAGAGAGAAGAAAGATATATATATACAATATATAATATATGTGAAGCCGTTTTCTGTGCATGTGGTGTTAACCTGTAATTGATTGTTGCACTTGTAAATGTTACTCTAGTCATTAAATCAGAAATGTATATAGTGTAAACAATTGTTGGTTAACCTAAATAAATAAATAAAATAAATATGTATTTCTCTCTGTCTCTCACACTAAATCTCTATTATTTTTTATTTTTTAAGAAGTTTTACTAACACGCAATTTTTTATTGTGTGATTTTACCTTCTTAGTTCTAAACAACGTTTACATGAAAAAATATATATTATAATTAATTATTTCGTTAATACATAATTATAAAGGTAATTCGTCCCCGTACTCATTTTCCTGTTGGAAAACAAAAGCCTAGAGAATATAATCGTCTGAAGTAATTCTGTTAATTACAAATAACTTTTTAGATACTCGTTATTCAACCTTCCGAAACCAGTAATACATTTCAGAATAAAAGAATCTACGTTTAAAATAAAATACCGAAATGTTTGAATAAAACAAGTTTCACATTTGTGGACGTGTCATCCGACACACGTACAGTACATATATAGTCGTACATACGACTTGTATATATGTATGCTGCTGCTTTTGAATTGTATCCGAGCATTTTATAATTTTCATAGTATAAAAGCTTCGTGTCATAAAGTCCGTTACATACGGAGGGCGCTTTACCGGAATATCCGATCATTTTCACTGAACAATATCTGTAGTGTACTTTTCTAAAGAAAAGTCAACAAAGGAAACAGTTCCCTTGTTCCAGGAAAGTCCTTTGCCCACCAGTGCGTAGATACAGGCTTACAGTAACCAGTAACGAGCTCCAGGTATCTACAACTATAGGCTTCATTATAGGCTATTGCGTATTATTCTTGTTGTTCGTCGTCTCAATATTGCCTATTAATAAGTAGATACCTGGAACTCGTTATTAATTGGGAACTGTCCATAAATAGTTAACGTGAATCATCCAAACTATTTTTACATTATTATTATTACATAGTATAAAACAAAGTCGCTTTTTTGTATACAATGTATGGTTAGATCTTTTAAACGACGACGCAACGAATTTTAATGGGGTTTTCATCAATAGATAGAGTTTTTCGAGAATTTCATAGAGTTGTAATGTGATGTCGTAAAAACATATTTTTGTGCGCTTAAATTGCAAACGCCTGCTAAAGCTTACGAGATAGATCAAAATAATGTACTACGGAATTGTACATTTTAATAAGCTCTACAAAAAAGACCGCGATGGGTAAGTCTACCTCCTAAGGATAACCCACAGTAACCATTTTTACATTTTACATAATATTACAAAAAATATATGGGTTATATAAGAAGCTACTTTAAACAATACAGTAGTATTCATTATCCAATTAAATACATTAGATACGTTGTGCATTTAATGTAGATCAAAATTGCCCTTTACAGCATATTATTAAAATGAATATCTTAAAAGATATCAGAGATGTAAAATGCGGAAATCGCTGCCAGCCCCTGTCCTCCATCCTGTCCCTTTGTACACTTAGATCTTTTAAACGTCGCAACGGATTGATGCGGTTTTCACCATCAGTAGATATTATTTCACGGAAGGTTTACGTTATCTTTTCATGCGTAAACCACTGATCGGATTTCGTAAGATTTTGACAAGGAGATAGATGTCCCAGTAGCACGTTCCTGTGTTATAATTTCCGACATCCACGCAGGCGAAGCCGCGGGCATAAGCTAGTAATATAATAAAGAGAAAAGATTTGATGTTTGTTTGTTACGGTTTCACGCTAAAACGGCTGAACGGATTAGGATGAAATTTGACACAATGGGCAGACCTTAATCTGGATAAGGACATTGGATAATTTTTATCACAATGTTCCCACGGGATCGAGAGTTATGAGGGTGGAACCGCGGGGCGCTGCTAGTGTGCTAGTGTGTTAATAATGGGCAGGAAAGAATAATATTTAAAAAAAATCTCAATGTGTTCAGATATTATGTTGAGCAGTAAGTCGACTGTAACAATAAGTACTGTGGTCTAATAAAAAAACATATCAATTTAATATGTTAGGACGTTGTCACACACATTACAATAATAATACTCTTGCTGAAGCAGACATGATTCAGAGCTCAGCTAATTAGATTTCAATAGAACTGCTTTGCGAACTCTCTATATAAAGTATCGCAGCTCTACTAGTTCTTTATCAGTTACGTTAAATGGCAAGAAATATCCTTTATTAATGTAATTAAGTGGACAATATTAAAGTACGTAAGGTCTTAACATTAAGTAGTCTTTATTAATAGGAAATAAAATAAAGAGGACTAGTTTCCGACCGCGTTTCAGAAAATCAGAAGAGAGATTTAAGAAAACTTTGGTGCTGCGTTCTATGGATGTGGGGAGGGATAGAATTGTTCGCTAAGTGTGTCAAGGTCAGAGCTGGGATGCTGCGCGGTGGCGCTACAGATGCGGTACAGACACACAGACAACCCACGGAAAAGCGAACCAACTTTGAAGTGCCGCGGTCAAGGTTAAGTCGTTCAGAAACTGTGAGAGGAGTGCTTCCGTAGTAAACGAAGCTACAGCTTTCTCGTATTTAAAAAATATGGCTAAGAAATAAAGCTGTGTTCTTTCCAAATCAATCCCAGTGGGAACTATAGAATCTAGTCAAAGAATTGGCAGCTAACACAGAGAATAACTGAATGAAGAAATCACCGAACGGAACGTGGTTCACTTGAAATAAATACATATTTATAGCAAGTGTGCTCCCAATATATTCCACCCGGATCGCACACATAATGAGCTTGTGAGAGAATCTCTTTGAATGCATCACATCTCAGTGGAATGCCGAAGGTTCGTTTGCACGACGACGCCGACGCCTCGCAGAACCGAATGATTGGTTCCGATATATCTCGCAGGAAATTACTCGAGACCTCATCTATGAATATTAGACGAGACTAGATGATTGATGCACATCCAAGTTTTAATGACATCGTGTCTGCATTGTTAATTAGTTGATTCTTTCTTCCTTTGTTATAAAAGTTGTAGTATTAAATGTGTTCCTATGTGTTCCTGTATAATCTGAGTAACATCGTTAGTTAACATATCGAGTTACATTTTAATTAATGTGTTAATTTTCTGCGGAATATAAAACAAAATTAATCATGTTCCCTGTGGCCTACGTTACGCCGTTAATAACAGACGTATTTATCTTGTACATAAATGACACTCGATGTCACCTGAAAAATGTTTGCTTACTAGTAATTTAAGTGAAGCGCGGCGCGGTCAAATGAGATTTATTTTTAAGCGTAGGTATCTAAGATAAGTGCTGAATCGAATCGATTTAAAAGTTCGAAACTTCCGCCTTTCAGTGGTCGCGAGCGCAACTTTACCAGTTTTAGAAGAGTTTCACTTACTGAGGCATTAACGATATAACTTGCAATAACTTTATGTAAGTATACGTTACAGGCAGAAGTTACATTTTTTAAACTAACATAATTTAATCGTTGAATGTTTCCCTCTTAAAACACTCAACGTAAAACTGTTTATGCGCGGCCACCACAGGCCACCACAGGCCACCACATTTTGGTAATCGTATTTACGTAGCATATTTACATTTATTCTACCCTTAGTGGGGGTTGGAGTGGATAGTGATATATTTAGTATTTATATATAAATTTATATTTTTTCATAAATATCTAGGACTGGGGCATTGCTGTATGTACCTAAGGTTTTTATGATGCCAAAGTAATGTCAGTTAATTTTGATCGCATCGTGGTACGTGGTTCTTCTAAAATAAACTGAGTAGGCAGATATTTATAACGTAAGACTTATCCGATATTATTAGTGACACATCTTTTTGAAACCGATGCAACAGCCTTTATTTTGGCGTCGCCGCGTTGTTTGCCTGGTCTGATAGTTTTGGTGTTCCTTCGATGTCACATATTTGTGTTGCCACTTCCGACCTTGTGGCCTTCTACAAACGATCATATACATAATATATTTGCCGTCAGTCCATAGTAATATATTTATGTTTGTGACGTAGGTAACTAGGTAGTTACCTTTATCTAATATATAGGTATACATAGCCATAGTATTCAGTGCTCTTTACAGCTAATGTACGAACAAAGGGGTTGCTCTTAAAAACTGATCATTTGAGTCGTGCATTTGCACAGTTGACGGCGGAAAAAGTTGACCATGAGTAAGATCGTCGGGGTATGATAACAAACTGTGTTTACCTCTCAGTCTGCCAAGTGTTGTGTACTCGCTATTTCTACTCTGATTGGTTCTAGTGATTTTTAAAAAGCTTATGTAGAGCAGGGCAACTTTGTAAGCTGATGTTATTAACTGACAGCTTAAATATCATCAGATGACTAAAGATGAGGCGGGGTAGGTACTGCTATTTATTATATTATTATGTGGAGTTTTTAAGATCACTGAAATATATTTCTAAGCCTCTGAGTTTGTTTTTTGTTTTTTCAGCCTTTCTTCTCCTAGTAGTCAGATAGGAAACGCCGACCTCATCTAGTTTTTAAAATATGATTGACGTGTAACAGTGTTTGTACAAACCTACTTACAGAAATAAAATCATTTATCATTTAAATGAAAACATGTCAGCTAATAAATATTTCTAAAACTTGTTTGACAATCGTTTCATGTTAAAAGTAATTTATTTTTGCACGGTTTAATGCTAACATTTGGCGTTTCCCCTCAGAGATTAATTCCAGCCCTACGTTGTTAAATAAATGAAAAACAAATATTAATCTAGAATGTACTTTAGGAATCAGAGCATAACAATCTTACTAATAGGTTTCCCGAAGGAAATGTTTCCAGAAATGGGCATAAAAATCCTATCTCGAAGATAGATCTCGTAAAGTACCTAGAAATAATATCTATCACTATAACCTTATCATAACACGAAACGGACAAACTTAACTCACAGGTCAGACTACTATTAAAAGGGTTGCCATGGATCACTGCATCATCCAATCACATCTGCTTCGGTCGACAAAACATACACAGAATAAGAAAAGTTCGTACGGCATTCACTATTAATAGTGACATTATTAAAACTACGAGCCGCACTATTATACTTTGTGAGCAGAAGTTATTTCGAGCGCAGTCGTCTATTATTGTAAGTATATCATGTTTGTGTACTACGGATTCTAATCATCTGTTTATTTTAACGAGATTCTTCATTCTACAGCAGAAAATTCAATTCTACTGTTTGTTTTAGCGGAGAAGAAATTTCTATTTACAACGCTGATTGAATTTGGACTTAAGCTTGGTAAGTAAACTGATTACGACATTTTTTAGCGGCAAATATTGTGCCCTCAAAATAGAGGTACAAAAAATATTACTAAATATATATTATTTGATATAAATGCAGGCTGAAGGGAGTAAGTCATAGTGCCTATATATAATCCTATTATAGAATAATAAATCAATGACAAAACTCGACGATCGCTTTAAAACACTTAATTAGTTGCACCTGAAGCTTTCAGAGCTTTCGAAGGCTACGCGGCGATGGCGGGAAAACTTTATTAGTGGACAATAAACTATTGAATGATTTCACTAACAGATATTTATAAACGTTGTGAGAGAAAATGTGTAAGCTACGATATTAGAATCCAGATTTTAAAATATTCTAACGCGTCAAAAAAGTAAACTTACCGAATTGAAAATGTTACCTAAATCACTAACAAAAGTAACAATTAATGTTGTTTATTGAAACTAGATTGGTTTCACCTTTCCCTAGAACGTAGTTTGGTCGTTAACAAAGTTTGTTTTGGGCTGTTTCGGATATGTGTGAGATATGGGCGGGTTGGCGGCTGGGCGGACGCGCGGCCGGCTCGCGACCCTCGCGGACACTGCCGCGCTGTACGCAGCCGCCCACCACCAGTACTGAACTTCGTAACTGTTCTCTCTGATAACTCTCCGAGTTAACCGCAGTTTGCTTTGCGGGGATTTACCTGACGACATTCTGAATGTGTCGTCAAGATTTAATTTATATACGAAATTCCTGAATCTTCTTATAGAAGAACTTTCAAAATGATTAAGATTAGAATTAAGGTATGCAGGCTATGCAGCCTTAATTCTAATCTTAATAATTTTAAAAGTTCTTTGAAATTTCCTTACAACGCCTTCTGGTGTTCCTTCCCCTAAAACTTTACAAGCTTTTGTATGCTCCTCAAAGCTGCACTTACACAGACAAAAGATTCATTAACTAAAACAAAAGTCACGTAGCTTCACAATCTAGACACCACATATCCTATGGGCTGTGAACGCAACGAGAAACAAAAAAAAAATTAAAAGTTCTTAGTTGTGGAGTCGAATTTTGTTCACGACACCGTGCGACCGTGAATTCAGGTAAGCTTTTAAAACTTACCTTAGATTATTTAACAAACACGTTTTGTGGGTAAACGACACTGAATTTTAGAAGTTCAAAGTAAGATTCTCTTTATTATGGTGTTAGGCAAAGGAACGGAAGGTTTTACGTATGAACGTAAGGATGCTTGTCGTGTTATCGCGCCTCGGTTTGCAGGAAGTTCGTCCTGGTCTGATGATACGAGCACAGTTATCGCTTTGAAGAAAATTTCGGTTGGCCTGATAGTCAGAACACAAAAGCTCTGATGCTTTTCGAGTATGATTACTAGATTTTTCGCTTGAGGCTTCATAAAACATGCCTTAGTTTTTAACAATAAAAACGACGTTTCTTTTCGACCTGACGTTTTGTTATAAATATTGGTTGAAAAACTGATTATTTAACAAATGTGCGGCGAATTTCAACCAATTAGAATCGCATTCGAGACATCTAAACCGCTCATATTTTATTAGAACAATTAGTGAAGCTTTTTTGACCGCATTATTTACTCAACGCTAAGCCCGGATTAATGCTTTAAAACGAAACCGAATTACCGGACGATTCATTTCTGTGAATTGACCGTGGATACAGTTGGAATGTCCCGGTATTATATACAGGCCGGATGTTTGCTTGGCGTCCCTTCCACAAAAAATGATGGCACCGAATCTAATTTACAGATATAAATCTGTCCGGACGCTAGCGCTTACGGCTACGATTAACAAAAGTACGATCAAAACTCGCAAAATTCACTTACGCACTTCGAGAAGTCAAAAAAACTACCGACTTGCAAACTGCACTTACTACATATTACGCTTACGCTCATGCATGGCTCAGCTATGGCATTATGATGTGGGGAAATAGCACAGATGCGCCTACGCTTTTCATTCTCCAGAAGAAATTAACTCGGATCATAGTCAATATCGAGCAGACCGACAGCTGTAAACCCTATTTTATAAAACACAAAATACTCACTTTACCATCTATTTATATCCTGGAAGTATGCAAATTCGTCAGGAAACACATGAACTTTTTTACAACCCGCGGCGATAAACATACTGACCGATCTATCAGATACAAAAATATGTTAATGTTACCCTCCTCGCGCATGAAACTACACTCCAATAGCCCCTACGTAATGTCCATAAAAATATTTAATAAACTACCAGATGCAATAAAGGATGAAACCAGCGATACGACATTTATAAATAAACTCAAGCAAATATTAATTAAAAAAGCTTACTACACGATAAACGAATACATACATGACAAAAAAATCTATTGAACACAGACACCACACACAGTTAGTAGTATAGACATAGACATTCATACATACATAGAGAAATATTATAATAAGATAGATATTTATGTTTAATGGACCTTACCAAATAATTAAATGTACCTAAAACTATAACAGACTGATCTCAATAAAATAAAATGTTACATTTACTTATTTAATGTTGATAACATAAATTAGTTTAAAAATTGCCTAATGTTAATTTATGTTTTGAATTTAATTCTTATTTTAAAAATTACCTATACTTTTTGCTGTGCCCTACAGGGTCCATAACTGTACCTTAGCTTTAAGCCATTGTAACATCTCTTAAACATTATGGAATGCAAATAAATATGAATATGAATATGAATATGATTACACGATGCTTTTTCATACGTTTTGGTTAGGTTTTGCAATGATTTCGCCGACCGCTGCGTTTTCGTGCTAATTGAATTAGATTATGCTAGCTTCAATTATGCAATAGTAAAATATTATGTAGGTATCTATACAGGTAGTATCTTTTATTATACAGTTTTCAGTTTCCTCTACACCAGGCAGGTTCCACAAGGTCAAGTGCTTCAGTCACAATTTGCTCAAGGCGTTCTCCGTGATTTGTTGTTTTCATTTAATTTCACAAAGAAACAATCCTCGTCCTCACTTTCGTTACTCGACAATTTTTCCTTCTTAGATAATTATAATTTAAATATTTGTGAGAAAGCTCTTTAAAACCTCTTCCTTGAATTGTGAATTAGAACTAAGTACCTAACTCCTGGAAGTACTTTTGTAAATGTTGTCAACCTCAGCCTTAGAATAATTACCCGAGTATAAGTATTTTTAATTTTCACAGTTACTTTTCCTCTTCGCCGCTGGTTTTGCGTGGAGAACCACCTACAGGAGATTAATTTATCCGCATCACTGCGTGATTAGATCGAATTGAGATCAATTGATCGAACGACAAGCATTTTCTGCCCTTATGGTTCACGTTGCCTAAAGGTTCACCAGGCATCAATTATAGGGAATATATACAGTGATAAATTGCAAAAAGTATATAAATAGTTTTTAGGACGCTGTTTACGAGTTCATAACACTTCCATGTGCCAACTCGCGTTTGTTGTAGGGAATTAGAGTGTTAACGACGCCATTCAAGAACACCATTGTCGTGGTTGTCACTTGTCAGTAAATAAAGCTAGTGTTGTTGTGTCAGACGAATTCAGAGTATTACGACATACATACCTACCTGTAGTCAGTTCCAACAATATCTGATGAGAATGTAAACAAATGGATCAGAAAATGTACCTGCGGATGCCCATGTGTAGTGCCACTTACAAACTGAGTGCTTTGTTTTGAATACTTTATCCGACATTATAATTTTAAATGTTATATTGACAATAAAAAAATATATAACAAAAACGTGGTGAGCTATAAAGTTCAAACATTTTAAATACAGATGAATGTTTTCCGTACGAATTTAACCTGAACAGGGTTTGTTTGTTTACACTTTTATCATATACTTTTGGAATAGACAGTCTAGAATAGACAGACCTCTACATTACAGGTATAATACAATGTTGTGGGATGCGATTTTTCCATTAATCGATCTTCGCCGAAAATGAAACAGACAGCTCAGTCCAATACCCTGAAGACGCGTAGACGTAACTACTCTAGTGTTGCCTGTACTAGTAAACTATAAGTAATTATTCACATGAAAACAAAACTGGCGAAACTTTTGTCATTCCGCCAGTTTTGTTTTCATTCTATAAGTAAATATAGGTTACAGTTCTGCCCAACCCTTCGAGAGATACAGGCGTGGTGCTGTGTTTATTCATATGAAGTAGGGATATGATCTGTACCTACATACATTAGGTAAATATTGACGGTGTTTGTCACCTTTCGATGATATGATGATGATCATAACAATCAACCACACAATAAACCCACGAAAGAGAACATAAAACACTGAAAGTCATCATAACCAGCCTATAATGTTCCCACTGCTGGGACACAGGCCTCCTCTCGGGGAGAGGGAGTGGATCGTGATCCACCGCGCGGGCAGAGTGCGGGTTGGTTGGCACATGTCTTCGAATTTTTGTTTCTAGGATATGACGGTTTCCTCACGATGTTTTCCTTCACCATTTTTGAGAGCAGTGGTGATAAAATAATTTACACAAAGTAACGTGCCTAACTGCGTTCGAACCATTGATATAATAAAGGTACTTCTGTGGTTCGAACCTACGACCTATAACTCGTAAGTCGCGGCCGTTACCACTAAAAGTAGTCACCTATAGAATTCTAAAGATTGCTCCATCTCTTGAAAGTTATAAAGTTTTCAACTTTCCGCTAACACCGGATACACAACACTGGTTTCGAAGAAAGAAAACACCGCTACAATAATAGTGCGATAACTTAGACAAGACAACACTGAAATATGTTTAACTTGGAAAAGTACTACAGTAGATACTCTTTTGTTTATGACGGCAGTATCCGGTTCTTAGGATCGGGTAAAACTCGGTTAAAACCAGGTGTTTCAATAATAATAATACCAGTTTATTATAGTCCCGCTGCAGGTCAAAGGCCTCTTCTCATACGAAGAAGGCATCACCACGCTAGCTCGAGGCGGGTTGGGTATTTCAGACTTATATTAACTAAGTACTAGCTTCTGCCCCCCTTCTTCATCTTCTAATTATCTTTTTGTATGCACGTGTTTCTGTGACAAATAAATCTATTTTTCTTTCTTTCTTTCTTTCATCGTTCGCGTGGAAGTCGTAAGACACAACTACTAAAATAACAGCCACATTTTTATAAAACTTCCCTTCCGTTTGTAGTTTTGCTCTCAGCATCCAAAATATACAGTCAGGACAGGTGACGTGGGAGCAAGCAACCAACAGTTGTTCGTGTGAGAAGCAGCTCGTCCAGATGTCGAGACCCGCAGCCTTCAGTAACAAATTTCCTATTGCTTGCAAACTTTTACGTGTTTAGTGAATTAATGATGTTCTTGCATCGTCATCATCAAAATCATCATCCTCCTGTCCTTACCCCAATTTATTGTAAGGGAAATAACTAAATTGAATCACTATACGTAAGTATAACATTTACTTACAAGAAATGGAAAACTATTTAACTAACTTATTGGTAAAATGGTAATCGTTTTGAGTACGTGGTGTCTCTAATGAGATCTCTGGTCCACATTTTGGTGAACGAGCGAATGTGCATAATATCCCATAATACATAAAATAATATAATAATAATAATATATCATTATCATAATGTGCCTTCGATGCAATTATGCATTTTCGCTGAGTGTTCGAATAAAACTCGAACAACTTATACCCTGACTGATGCATTCTTAGAGATTATTGTTGACGAACGGCTATCTAAAATAATATTGCAGCAGCAGCAGGTTGTAAACACGGGATTTCTCATTATCAGTCACCTGACCAGTGACCATAGATATTTATATTTATTTATTTTATTTTATTATATTCGGGAAACTTACAGTACAGCTAACGTATACAGTGTTCTTAAACAGTATAAAACTGAAGGCTGAAAATAAAAGATCGGTACAAAATACCTTTTACATAAATTAGGGAACAAATAGTACGTACCTACGTACACGGTCGACAAATACAAATACAAACTAAAAACCCAACCACTATCCATCCATTCCAACCGTCCATATATTGTAATCATAGATGACAGAAGAGACCCAAAACTTTATGTTTTAGTGTGTAGGTACGTTGTACGAACTATCATGGAGTTCAGTAGTATAACAATACGACAAAAAAAAAACTAATACTTAATATCACAATCGGACGTTAAACGTACTGCCACATGTTTGTTTTTTTTTTTGCAATTTCTGACTTTTCTAGGACCTACTCAAATCGCAGTTCTTCCCATAGAGTTTTTTGATCGATTCTTATAAGAAACAGAATCGATTGCAAATAACAAGGTCTTTGTAAAAAAATGCCCATTTTCTTGCTGGCTGTACATTTTTTCAAAATTTGTGAATGTAAGTTTCTCAAAAAGTAATGGACAAACTTTCATAAGACCGTTTTCCTATATGTACAACGGTTAAGGTGAACCTGGCAGCCCCATCTTAGAAACCCATCCTGTAATGATTGACTGCTTAGCTCCATAAAGGTATACCGTGAAGGACCTCATTAAAAAATGTTAAATTTGTAACTAACTGCAATATTCTAACCTTTTGGCTCGACTTTTTACAATTTGTGGTAACTTATAGAACATATAAAAATGATGCAATATTGCTGATCATAATGCTTACTGAGCATGATAATAATACCCCATAGACTGACCAGACTTCTGGGGAATATCTACGCAAATGTTGAACTGAATATATCCGGAAGTATTTGCGTGATGCTGGAACATACATTCAGACAAACAGATAAACAGACGAAAATTCTAAAAACTATATTTTTGCCATAAGAATCGCTCCAAGACCTCGATGCAAATCCTTTTTTCCAAAATATTCAATGTACAGTTTTGACTCCGCTACGATTTTATTACACATAGGTACGTATCCATTATATTATAGGTTCAGGCTTTCTCGCGATGTGTTCCTGCATCAATTTCAGCAATGTCCAAGATAAACTCTGAAAGTACCTACGTATGATTTGAATATGTCACATTGGTTCTTGCCCGGAGTTATTACCCACAAGCTCGTGCATGAGAGGCGAGGCCTTATTAACCACTGAGTCATCATAACTTCTCTTTTCCATACCTTCTCTTATAATTAGAGGTCGGATGGTCGGATATTCGGATGCATGTTCACCTAAAGTTGAGATGTTGGCTAATATGGAACGCGCTTTTGTATCGAAAAAGTCCCGCGGTTCCGGGATCGACCAATTTAGGTTTCTGATTATAGAATCAAATAGATCGAATGGAATGCATTTTGGTATCTATCGCGAAAACCCGCGATTCCTGAATCAAACAATTTCATGTTTTATTCTGACTATACATAGAATTGGATACTCGGATAATCGGAATCGGAAACTGCCATAGCAAACAACGTCAAAATAAGATAACGGACTACATAATATGTATAAAATTTAGAATAATTCATGTAGGTACCTACCTATTGAAAAACCTAGGTTGTTTTTTAATAAATCTTTTTTAGAAGTCGCTTCTAATTATACATCCGACTAGTTATGCATTCCCGGTGTTCAAGCAAAAAGGGCTTAAAAAATATTAAGAAGCCGCGTCCACACTTTCACAGATAAATAATTTTATTTATTTATTAAATTTACACACACTATCTTTACAGGATGACCCCAATACAATAGTGGTTTCACAAATAACACCAAATAAACTGAAAAATCGACGTAGTCCACGAACAGCACCCGTCCGAATAGCACCGGCGCGAATAGCACCGAGCCTAGTCCACGAACAGCACCTATCAATATTTTTGGCAGGTGCTATTCGTGGATACAAATCTATTTTATTATTTGTGTCCACGAACAGCACCTACGGCTCGGCAGCCTAGTGCTGGGATGCATTTGTTTAACAGGACATTATTAAATGAAACATATCGATAAAAATCACTAGAACGTTTATTAAGAAATATGTCTAGGCGACATTTAAATATAAGAAAAAACAATAAAAAGCCTTATGATAATAATTATTAATCTTACAAAATAATAAATCTGTAACACTTTCTTAATTTTTAATGTATCACAATCAGTCTTTTCAGATCACCTCACCTTTATTGCAAAATTAGACTTAGTTTAATCTTACTAAATAATATCACTTTCTTATTTTATAATATATCACAATCAGTCTCCACATATCACATTTATTGAAAAATCAGCAAATACAAATATTTCGGTCTAGGCGACATTTAAATATAAGAAAAAACAATAAAAAGTCTTATGATAATAATTACTAATCTTACAAAATTATAAATCTGTAACACTTTCTTAATTTTTAATGTATCACAATCAGTCTCCACATATCACATTTATTGAAAAATCAGCAAATACAAATATTTCGGTCTAGGCGACATTTAAATATAAGAAAAAACAATAAAAAGTCTTATGATAATAATTACTAATCTTACAAAATTATAAATCTGTAACACTTTCTTAATTTTTAATGTATCACAATCAGTCTCCACATATCACATTTATTGAAAAATCAGCAAATACAAATATTTCGGTCTAGGCGACATTTAAATATAAGAAAAAACAATAAAAAGTCTTATGATAATAATTACTAATCTTACAAAATTATAAATCTGTAACACTTTCTTAATTTTTAATGTATCACAATCAGTCTCCACATATCACATTTATTGAAAAATCAGCAAATACAAATATTTCGGTCTAGGCGACATTTAAATATAAGAAAAAACAATAAAAAGTCTTATGATAATAATTACTAATCTTACAAAATTATAAATCTGTAACACTTTCTTAATTTTTAATGTATCACAATCAGTCTCCACATATCACATTTATTGAAAAATCAGCAAAATCAGCCTTAGATCCTTATTGATGTACTAATAACAGCGCTCCGTGAACATTTTGTATATTGTCCTTCACTATCCGTCGATTGCGCAGGTGTTACATTATTCTAATTTAAATTTAAAAATAGAAAGCCTTAAAATCGCAGCTTTTCCATGCAGTGGCCAAGAGAAATAAATCCACTTTTATATTCTTTTATAATATTGTCTATTAGTTGGTTTCTTTTTGCGGCATTTTTTTGTGAATTAGAAGTAGCAAATTTTTTTCGTATGTCAGTGAAATTCTTACAGTTTTCCTGTAAGACTCTTAAAACATTAAGTAAGTTCTTATTATTTTTATTAATTGATTTGTTAATGACCGAATAATGAGTCTCAGTATAATTGTTCGTTTTGTGAGTCTGGCCATAACAACACCATTTGTTTGACCAAAATTTGTGGTCAATCCATTGTGTGATCATGTAGTCGTTAAATTTTGTTATATTACTATCTTGAGGACTCTCACTCATAATGTAAAGCCAAGCGTCATCTAAATCATTCGGTGGCAAATAAGGGAGCACTGTACATAGAGCAACGTGCTTTCTATATATACTATTGTCGTTAAGACCTAGCTCCTTCTGTTTTTTTTTTAACGCCTTCTTAAAGTGAAAGTAACATCCCTTTACTGCTACGTTGGGAAATACAGACAGTATTCCTCTCACTGCGGCTTCTTCAAAGTCACTCGTGAAAAAATCTACAGTCATTGCTGGTATCGAAGATTTTAATAATTGAAATAATGTTTTATATGTAGACATTTTTTTATTTAGAAGCATAGCATATGCTAACGGCTTAACGACACCATCGATATCACCATGGATACTATAAATCTGCAGAAAAGGTTTCGGCGCAGATTTAAAAGTTCCATCACAATACAGATGACGTGTTTTGGCAAGTTCTTCTTTGCTTCTTGACGTGGCGAATAGTAGAATTCGATTTTTCCCATCGTAGTAATCAGCTAACAAGAAGTCCAAATATTGTTTGGGTACCTTAAAATAAATAGATTAGCTTAGTTTAGGATTAAATGGTGCTGTATATAGATGTCCAAACATTATTACTATTATACTCCTATAATCCATAAGCAATATCATAAAATTACATTTTTAATAAATATAATTATAAAAAACAAATAATATTTAAAAAAAATATTTAATAATATGGGGAAAGTACCTAGAAAAGGTGTTCATAAATAGACAAATTAGGTAGATATATCATTGTGTGTAACAAAATCACGGATCTAGAAAAAAATTAAAACACTAACTTTCAACGTACAGTTTTAGCAAAATAAAAAAATAGTTGTTTTAATTTTTTTACTTCATAGTCTATGTGAACTACTACCTACTGATTAAATTTATATATTTCAAATTGCAATTTTTTATATTGTGAATAAAAAAATAAAAGAATAATAATATAATATAATAATATTAATAGGATGGCGGCTAGAAGATTACTTACTTGTACCTCGCCCGCGGTTTTTGCATTTAGTCGGCTAACTCCACAAGCCCTATTTCTTATGTTATAAAGACTAGACTTAATGTTTTTATAATTTGGGCAATCGGCTACTAAGTTGAGACCTTCATCGAGTAGTTTATTTATTTTGCTCTTGTATAACGTAGGAATAGGACCATCGGTGGCTGCAGCTTCTTGTCGAAGTTCATCCATACTTTTCTTTATTTCTGTCTGGGCACTGCTCATGGGTTCACAGGTGTGTTCTGTAATTTTTATTACATCTTCATTGCCATCAAGCGTCAGGAACCCTCTACACGATATTTTTATGCACCGCCATAACACATTAGCATTATTTTTATATGTTTTGAATTTTCTGTACTGTCTATCACTATGTATTAGTAATGGCGCTCCTTTTCTACTGGAAATGTAGCTAATGTTACTATTTTTATCACTTCTACCGGCAACAGGCTCCATTATTGTGTTTTATAGATACTCACTAATAAATCTACTACACCTTTTGTTAGCACGGAACATACAGATACAAACTATTATAAACTATTCTTGTGACGTCCCTTTGTGCCCTGCCGAGCTATCCGAACTAATAATATTATTTGCAATTTTACGTAAACAAGCTCCGGAAGCGTTCGGTTAAATTCGTCATACTTTCGTGTGCTCCGGCGCATTGTCGCGTCGCTAGAACAGTGACAAGAAATCACGGCTACACGATAAACAGTCTTAACGCACTATCAGCCAAAGGTCCAATGTATGGCGTCCGATGGGTGGAATCGGTCGAAAATTGCTTGCTCGCAATGCGCAAGGGTACGACAAGCTGCACCCTATAAGAATTGTAGAGTAGCGATACTGTGTCACGTGTCTTTGCACGTTACACAGTATCGCTACTCTCATCACCTTTGATGTGAATAGACTGATTGTGATACATTAAAAATTAAGAAAGTGTTACAGATTTATAATTTTGTAAGATTAGTAATTATTATCATAAGACTTTTTATTGTTTTTTCTTATATTTAAATGTCGCCTAGACCGAAATATTTGTATTTGCTGATTTTTCAATAAATGTGATATGTGGAGACTGATTGTGATATATTATAAAATAAGAAAGTGATATTATTTAGTAAGATTAAACTAAGTCTAATTTTGCAATAAAGGTGAGGTGATCTGAAAAGACTGATTGTGATACATTAAAAATTAAGAAAGTGTTACAGATTTATTATTTTGTAAGATTAATAATTATTATCATAAGGTTTTTTATTGTTTTTTCTTATATTTAAATGTCGCCTAGACATATTTCTTAATAAACGTTCTAGTGATTTTTATCGATATGTTTCATTTAATAATGTCCTGTTAAACAAATGCATCCCAGCACTAGGCTGCCGAGCCGTAGGTGCTGTTCGTGGACACAAATAATAAAATAGATTTGTATCCACGAATAGCACCTGCCAAAAATATTGATAGGTGCTGTTCGTGGACTAGGCTCGGTGCTATTCGCGTCGGTGCTATTCGGACGGGTGCTGTTCGTGGACTACGTCGAAAAATCAACTTACGGCTAATACCTACTTGAAAAACTAAACTATAAAAATACAAAGTTACACTAAACTCTATTAAAAACACAATCTGAAGTCAGACTACAGAATTCCAACCTCTGCTTATAATACAAACAGACGCATAACGTAAAGTCTCCTATGACACTAATAGGGTACGAAATATTAAGCAAAGTATAAAACAGCTAAATATTATTCGTCTCTATGCCTTATCAAAAAGAGCGTAAGGAAAGAAAGTGGTCGATTTTGTTCAGAGGAAATAGGACTTCCGAATTCTTTCCGCCGCTACCGTATATATTTACATTTGTACGCTGATTCCAAATGAAATATTCAACCCTTGAGAAGCCTTTTTACGCCAGTCTTGGAATACATACCATGTAGTATATTATCAAGTTTGTGCAATAAATCTGTTACCAACGGGTCCTGAGGCAGGAACAATGCTGTTGGCCTATAGTTATACTCTCCTCATACGCAATGTAAGACTTACCTACATAAAGCAGGTAAATGGGCCAGCCTATTTGTAAGCACAGCACTTTGATCATAACTAGCGTATGTTAGCTATCACTTCCCCCTTCTAGGACATTTAGTACCAGAGATTCAACCACATTTGACACGAATTAGTTTTCACATCATGTTTTAGATTTAGAGCACTTTAATTAAACCAACCAGAAACCGTTAATATTTAAAATCGGAAGCACTTACACAGAAGTGGAGATTAGATTATTTGAAACGTTAGCACAGGTAGCACATAAACATTGAATTAAAACGAAAAGAGTTCATTAAAGACGTTGAGCCGCGTGCACACGAACGGAACATTTGCAGTGTGTTCACGTGCCTTTTGTCTTCATTTTCTTCCGGCTTATTAGGTGCTTGTGAGAAAGACTGCAGAAATAGTGACTTTTGAGGTATAATTATACCTTCCAGCTGAGTATATGGCTTAGCTCAAGTGGAATAGTTCTATACTAAAACATAGACAGAAATCACGTGAATCGGATGAGTGGGCTCCGAGTTTGAGCACTAACGGACCAGTAGAGAGACGATGGTGTTGAAAATAACATAACACCACGCCCGTAATACCCGAAAAGGTAGGCAGAGATGTACCTTAATTAGATTTTAATAATAGGGAAAATTCTTCAAACGTAATACCGAGGGTGGAGTTAGAAATAGAAACTAACAATATTATCATTCTTAGAAAAGTACCCACAAAGTAAAAGCATTTTATGGAAGGGAAGCTATAATATGATTTCCTGGAATTCATTAGTATCTAACTAAGCTAGGTAAATCAGACTGACAACGCCTTAGAATCGGAAATGAATTTATAGAAATAGAAGGAAATAAGATAACATTTATTGATCACAGACTAAAAGGTACGCGTCATAGGTAACGCTAATAGCTTAAAATAACTTCTATTTGTGTCGGTGTGTGTACGGAAGCTTCATTAAAGATTAAATAGTCTATAACGGAAGTATACCTACCGTTTGTAAATGACTGACGCAAAACTTACTTCAGACAAAACAAAATTTCACATTTTGTTTATGTTATGCTCACTAAAACTTTCATGTTTCCTCGATTCACTTCGCACTCGACTAGCTCATTACTTATTAACAAGAGGTAAGCTTAGCTTCGGAACATTTAATAGAAAACTTGAAAAAGTAATGTAGGTAATTTATTTGTTAATAAAATATTTGTATGTTTGTTACTATTCATTCGCCTTTTGAAGTTAATTATCGACATAATATATCTACTTTCCTATCGCAGGTATGTTGGAACAGATTTGTTTAGAAATAAGCATTACCTTTGAACGCATTTTTCTGTTTCTTTCTTCTTGTCCGTTTAAATTTATTTATATAATCATTTAGTACCTACACACGTAGGTCCTAAATGATTATATAAATAAATATATTTGCTGACATAAAAGTATCGTATTCTATATATTTTCGTTGATTTGTACATGTGTAATGTATGAGGTTTATTGATCCTATCGTAATCGGAGATGTCAGAGAGCTCTGAGGATTTATTTCTCAAGCTTTTGTCTGAGCTTATTTTAGGAGGAAATTCTTGTGTTACTAAAGCATTTACATAATATGTAAGTACATTTTCTGCTATCTTGATAGATTACACACAATAAGTTGATCATACTAATATAGATAATAAATGCGAAAGTGACTCTGTCTGTTATCTTTTCACGCCTAAACTACTGAACCGATCGTTAAGAAATTAGCAGATACATACGAGTAGGTAGCCTGGGGCCTGGGGCCGCATACTGGGTATTTGTATTAGAAACTGATGAAATACAAAATACACGCAGATGAAGTCCCGGGCAAAAGTTAGTTATTCTCATAAATAAAATATAATTCAATGTATTATTATGAAAGGTTTTTGCCGTTCGTTACCACGCGCGCCGCAAAAAGAGAACCTCATCGGAAATGGGATGTCGATATAAACACATCGATTTTGCTGCGGCGGCAGTCGGTGTGTCCTCGAGCTTAAGCAATCAATATTAATATCAGCGGAACGTATTTATGAAATAATACTGAAATACCTAAACCTTGACGTAACTCGGGGCTGATAACGATTGATCTGCGAACGATTTACTGAGCGGTTTGTTTATGTTTATTTGGAAGTTGGGTTAAGTGAAAAGTTTGATGGTATTGGACATTCTATAGTTCAATTATTTTCTAAAAATAAATTGCTTGTTTGGGTACTAAACATATCACACGTAAGTACTTTCAAGGTGGATGTGTGAAGTGTTTCTGTTTCCGGAGCTAGGATATTAAGTATTTATTCGCATTCTTAAATATTATGTAGGTACTCAGTTAGATGAACTTTTAAGGGTGAATAAGAACAAACTTTTATATCTGGTTCTTCTCCTGCGAATACATTTTGAATTTTTTACAGATTTCCCATATAAAAACCAAGTAAGTACCTTAGAAGACCTACGAAGTATGTATTTTCTAGGGGAGACTACGCGGCTATTAAGTCTGAACTCGACCAAATCAATTGGAATGAGTTTTTACTTGCAGATGACTCGTTAGATAGTGCTGTTGAACTATTTTATAATAAATTGTATGAGCTTAGAGATAAGTATATCCCAATCAAATCAGTTAGACAATCATTGTATCCGCCTTGGTATCTATGATTCGGCTTTGATCAAAGTATTAAAAGAGAAATATAAATATCATCGCAAGTTCAAAACGTACGGTAATAAGTCAGACTTTCACTCTTTATCTATTTTATGTAATACTGCTCTATTACGTAAAATAGAAAAAGAGCGATAGTCTGACATATTAACTTGGAGAAAACTTGTTTCAATAAATACATGGATAGAATTGAATCGTCGATCATTGAGAACCCAAAAACTTTTTGCTCGTATGTCAAGAGCAAAAGAAACTCCGGTACTTTTCCAAAACTAATGCATTATGGTGATAAGACCGCGAGTACACTGTACAGGTGAGGAGTTCAGCAATTTGTTCGCAGCCTATTTCCATTCAACATTCCAGGAACCCAATCCTGTGCCCGCTACTTCCAGTGGCAATAACGTTGAACATACTTTATCATGCATCGGCTCAATTGGTGTGTCTCATTCTCAAATAAAGTTATTAAAGACCTTGGACTTTTCCAAATCTGGCGGTCCTGATCACATGCCTCCAGTATTTATTTTATACTGTGCCGTTGGTCACTGTCAGAAGGTATAGTTCCGAAAATTTGGGAATCTGCGTTCGTTACTCCAGTTATCAAAAAAGGTAGTCAGTCTGATATCTCTGACTATCGACCGATATCTAAGATAATTATGTCTGTTTTCCAAAATTTTAGAACGCATTGTGTTTACTGATGTAAACGATGCTATGAAATGCAACTTTGGTGATGAGCAGTACGGCTTTCTCGTTCCACTACATCCAACTTAATCTGGTCCCATGAATTTACATCCGAGGGTATGGATGGAACACCGTGCACAAGTTGACGTTATGTATACTGATTACAATAAATGCTTTGATCGTATCGAACACACACTGCTCATGGAGAAGCTATTAAAGGCCGGAATACATGGAGATTTGTATAGTTGGTTCTCATCTTGTATTGATAATAGAAGGCAGGCTGTGGTGCTTCAGGGGTTCACATCTGGATGGTGTACTGTCCACTCGGGAGTTCCTCAGGGTTCTATATCAGGGTCCCTATTATTTACTATATTTATTAAAAATAAAAAACTTTTTTCAAAAAAGAACAAACGTCAACCCAAAAAAAACACTAAAGTGAAAATAACTTTAATTTCGGAAGGCGGTGAAAAAAACTAAAATACAGATCCAAAGACCGACTTCCGAAATTAAGGTTATTTTTCAATTTGTAGTTTTTTTTTGGCAGTTAGTTGTTTTTTTTTTTTGTAAAAACGTTTTACCTTTGCTGACGATATAAAGATTCATAAAACTATCCAAAACATATCTGTCACGCACCTGTTACAAGCTGATTTGAATAGATTTGAAGAATACTGTAGACGTATCAGGCTTGAATTGAATGTTTCAAACTGTTTTCACATGATTTTTACGCGACAGAAGTCGATAATTGATTCCACACAAACTGTACAATATCGGTATAGGCAACGTCAATAGTATTAGGGATCTTGTGGTTATACAAGACAGCAAGCAGCAAGCTACTCTTCGATCAGCATATTGATAGCATAGTAAATAAAGCGTCGAGAGCACTTGGTTTCATAATGAGACCTTAGCATGTTTCCGATCACGATAACCGATCAACGTCTTGTATTGTTCGTTCGTACGCAGCCACCTTGGGTATACATCACAAGTCTGGAACCCTCAATACGGGATCTACAATCATGTCTCGTATTGAGGGCATTCAGAGAAAATGTCTTAAGTACCTAGATTACAGGGCGAAACAGTGTCTGTTGATTACAATCACCGATGTATAAGGTACCATTTTCTACCGCTTGACCGTAGACATGATATTTGTTACTTGTTTAATATCGCAAATGGTACAATGGACTGTCCTGAACTTGTTTCAAAATTAAAGATATGCACTTATCAGATGGGGCTGCGACGGCGACCACTTCTACATGTACCTCATGCAAACATTAGTAGTAGACGTAATGCATACTTTCTAAGAGCTAGTCGCAGTTTTAACGAAATTTGTTGTGAACAAGGCATTGGCCTTTTCTGAAGCAATGCAAGCACAGTGAGGAAGCTCTCAGGCTCTCAGCCAAACAATTTTTTGTACAAGAGGCACCTGCCTGCACTTGAACCATTTATTGTCCGGATTGGCTTAAAATTTTAACAAATTGGCTTAAGTTTGAACAAAATTTACCAACTGCGGGGGAATAACTAAGTTGAATAGGTAGAGTAGAAAATTAAATCATGTATTTGCTTATGATCTAGGTAGGTATACAGATAAACTGTAACTTTGACTATGAGGGAGTAATCATTTTGTATTTATCTGTGTAATTAGCAATTTAGTAATACATATATTATTGTTATTATTCTTAATATTATTAGTCTGCAAGCCTTCTGAAAAATAAAATAAATAAATATAGATATAAAAGTTTGGTCGAATTTGCCTTAAGAGGTACTATCATGTGCAGTCTCATTTTGGTCGTCATGAATATGTAGGTTTCCGAGGCACGGAGGGTCTAGTAACCGCTGCCAGCTTTACAGGTGGCAGCTTTACAGGTTTCGCTGATCGACTGATCCGTGCTGCTGTTATATTTAGCGCTTCATAAAAACACTATCTATCAACGCCACAGACGCTGTAAAAAATAATTAAAAAGGCTTTACTAAATGAAACCCTTTGTAGTAACATCGTAGTAATGATGACGTAGCAGTGGGCTGGGCCGCCGGAAGGGGGCGCGGGCACGGTGGCCGGCACTTCCGTACGTCGACACCGCGCCAGCCATGGCTGTTACATGCTAAACGAACAACGGCTAATGGGGAACTGTTTACACAATATTTTACATCCACTAACCTACTAGGTGGATATGCTGAAGGAAAGGATACGAACAGTCGACATATGAAAGCCTTGACCGTACTTAGAACCTTTCCCATAATTTACCATGCAAATAGTGACGTCACAAGATGATCAATTAACAAGCACCGGGGGTATTGTGATAAATTCCAAAAGTGATGTGTTTCCCAGGATGATTACACGATTGCGTTGTCATCTCCAATATTAACGAGCACACCTTACGAGATGATACCAGTAGATATCTACCTAGCGGTTAAAGAGTTCCCTAGCTCGTGCTAAGATAATAGTGACTGCAGCATCAGGACATCTTTCAAATCAAATCAAATCAAATTATTTATTTGCATAATACAGGTAGGTATAAATAGATGTTACAAAGAAATATAACAACACAAAATTACAAAACAAAACAAACAAACAAAACAACAAAATCAACAAAATCAAAACAAAAATCATCACAAAATTATTAGGTATAGGTACTCAACAACAAAAAAATATTAATAATAAGTAATAATAAAATAAATTCAAAATAAGTACCTATTAAAAATTTCAATGGATTAATAATACAAATTGTCAGATGAATTATAATATATTATATAGAAATAAATTAAAATGTTGGTCAAAATTAAAATAAAATTACATAAATGTCAAATAAAATACCATACCTTTACCATATCTATGTAGGTATCGTTATCGAAACGGAACATAACGCAAAGTTTCAACTTGATATAAGAAGTTAGCAGTCTGTGATCTGTTCAAACCAAATTACGTTTGAAAAGTTCATGTTCCACCTCATACCTCACACCATGCAGGTACTAATAGGTATCGTGGATGGGAGTGTGTATCCGTCTGTTTTTTACCAGAGAGATATAATTTTTAACCCTGAGGACATCTTTACGGTTCTATCTATGAGGTTGTATGCCTATTGGTGAAGTGAGGCATTGTAGCATTGAATAATAACAGAGAACATAGAAAAATCGATTTCTAAGTTCCTTTCAGTTTCACTACAATTACAAGCTTTTAGTTTACATTCATTCAATTTCGCAGAATTTATACGGATGAGTAGGTACCTATAGCATGTAAGACCGTATTGAATATATGAATTAATTTACTCTTGGAACGAGCTTCATTTATCAATGATCGCTCATATTTGGAAAACATTTAACTTCATAACATAGACATAGTTCCGACATCTGTTCTGCAGTTCCTGCCTACCCCCACGGGAAAATAGGTGTGAGTTTATGTGTGTATTGCATGAATATATGAGACTGAGACAGGGTCCACAATGAACTCATAAAATTTTAAGTTGCCAACAAAACATCCAACACCAAGTTTCAGTGCTGACGAGCCGTCTGCGACAGCACTACACGCGAACAGGCGCTCCCTCATGCCAGGTTTGACCTTTTATTATCTACTAAGAACTAGGAACATTTGTTTGTCCAATAAACTTGATTGTTCACCGTAAAAGGCAAAAGTTAAGTTAGGACAAAGGCCATCTATTCATTACTTCCGGACTTCATTACTTATCTTTCTTCTATTTCTATAAATGTAATTAGGTACTTAGTGATTAGATTAGAATTAGGAGAAAGATACCTAAGTAGGGACTGATAAACATTGATATGATATGAGAGCTACAATAACCATAATCCAGCGGAAAGTGAGAGACAAATGAACGTCAAACTAGTTTCAAGTAGGTACTTTTAGGGATTCCGAGCCAGGCATAGGACACACTCAATCTAAGTTTGTCCCGAATCTTTCCAATCAAGTTATTTTGAAACGTGAGTTGTCGTGTCAATGACGTTGCTTCTGCAACGTAACTGAACACTTGGCATAAATACCTGATATTAGGGGCGTTTTTTGAAAGAATATCATAGAACACAACACGTATGGAGGTGGGCAGCGGACACTTCAAACATATATATATATATGAATATTTCGTGTTCACGGAACATCGTCGCGTGACGGCCGTGCGTCACTTGACCCTCGACCTTAATTAAATATGTCATTTTTGCCAAATTTTAACTGGTACGGTGTACGGTAGGTACCATAAACTTAGCATCATGCATATATTCCCAGAAGTGCCTGTTTTTTTTTTAAGTTCCATGTAATAGAGGGCGATTCTATCGACATTAACCGGGACTAAATCTCGGCTCCTGAAAGCTACTAAAAAATTCCTAAAACAATATTCCCGTAACAGTTTTCCCGACCCGAAGCAAACCCAGGATACCACGCTCAGCTGTCACGCTGGCGACTACAATACCAACAAGACAGTTGAATCAGTATGCCTAGGTAATGAATATATGACTGAGGATAGATAATATGCAGCAGTCTGCAGTGGCCACACACAACAAATGTATTGAATATTGTAGTGTACTTACCCACCGTACTTATTTACATAGGGCACTGTAGGTATATAGTTGCATGCGAGGGCGCATTCCCGCGGACGTATAGTAAGCTAACCGAGGCTTAGAGAATAGTGTCATTATAGAAGTTATTGTGTGTAGTAAAATGATAACATTCAATTTTTCAAAATGTCAGTGAATATCAAGGGCGCTTCACGTGGGGGCTGGGGGCTGGAACTGGGGCCGACATTTTTATTATGCTACGAAAGGCCACTCGCCAAACACTTTGTCAATAAAACGGATGGTGTTTCTTTATTTAGACAGGTTATTCGTTAAAGTGAAACTTTTAATATTATATTAAATAATACGGGTACTACAACAGCTTCGTTGGTCTACTGATCGCAAGCACGACTGCCGAGTATGGGGTCCTGGTTTCGATCTCTGAGGGCAGACCTCCAGCGTATGCTCCACCATGTCCTCCGGGCGATCCACACAATGGTGACACCCGGGCGTTTGCCTTATCCGGAACAGGAATCTCCCAAAGCATTCATGTCCGGTGAGGACCTGCGTCAGGCGGAAGGTGAAGACGCCGTGGCGCCTCTCTAGCCACTCCTCAAATAGGGGCCTTATCGCCGCAATTGTGGCGTGCCCAGCACTGGGTGGCTACAGTCTAACTCTCCATGTCGCCATGCGATCTCGCCGGAGCTCTGTCCGCTGTGCCGTGATTTCTCGCGGCAGCGGAGTTACGCCCCGGCGTTTTGCCTCCTCGCGCCACTCCCATCTGTGCGCGAAGGCTTTTGCCTCCAGATCCCATGGCGGCATTCCGGCAAGGAGGCTCGCCGCCTCACTGGAGACAGTACGGTAATGTTGAGGCCTAACTTGTAAACTTAAGATTTGTAGACCATTTTCTATCTTGTTAGGTACCAGGTACCTGTTGACAGGCCTACACTGTCCTCCCATACCTATAAACACTGTAATTTGAAAACATTATAAAAGCCAATTATTTTTAAAAGAGTAACCGTGGCGTTCCTTGCTGGCTCTTCTCCATAGGAAACGGCCAATTGGAACCGTGCACCTAGCTTCTGACATTTCATAAGTGCCCATGTAGGTTTATGTGAAATAAAATATTTAGATTTGATTTGAGCTGAGAAGAAATCATCAGAGCCGTGGGTGGGTATGTTTGAAGCTGGTTCTCGGCAACGTCCTGTGCCAATCGCTCTAGGCAGTACGCAGAGTGTTGTCGACTTTGGGCACGCTACCGCATCACTGGCAGCGTGACGACTATTTTAAAAACCTTTAAAACTTTTATTTTTATCTTCTTATCACATTTTTATCTCAGGATTAACTAAAGTGAAAAATCCAGCATAAGTAAAAATCGCGAAGTCTGTAGTAATGCAAAAGCAGAGAGTAAGCACTTTGTCGATCTACACTGTATATGAAAAGATTTTATTTAATCAATCTAAATAGACATCGTAATTTAATTTCAATAGGCTATTTTTTTTTAATACCCTGATACCTAGGACCTTTTGATGTGTGTAGGTAGCTGCGTAATGCACTGAAGAACGTTTCAATTTTGCTTGTTAAATCAACAGCAAGACGAATATTCTCGGCGATGACGTTATATTCATCTTCAGGAAAATGTGGTCCATAGGTACCCTTACCTATAAGCTTTGTGAAAGCTCTCCGTTAAAAAAAGGATCATCTTCAAGTGAATTAGATCTTGAAGTGGATGCGTAGGCGGCACAATCAAAGGTGACATATTACCGTGACCAGAACCAACAATTTAGATAGGTATAGTGAATACAAACGTTGGCTCTTCGATTATTCGAATTATTGTGAATATCGCAGTATCTATGTAACTACGTTTTGGAAAAAACAAGTTAGTTATTTTATAGATATTGTGACATAGTAGCAATCATCATCAAATAAACGGCGTATAATGACTCATTTCATTGATTCAGGACAGAATGCGGGTAGTAAAAGGAATGTTAGTAATTTTTCTATTAGTTTCCGCATAGGTTAGGTTCCGGGGAGTGCCGGGCTGACCACGCCATCCCGTAATTACGGAAAGATTTTGTAACTCATTCACGACACGCACGAGGACACGAGGACATGATATCTTAAAATACCTAACAAACATAGATTTAATTGCCCGCGGCTTCGCCCACGCCCACGGTCGTCAATTTACCCACGGGAAGTCTGCGCGGGTGCGTATTACATCGAAATCCGAACAGACAGATAGAGGTACTTTCGCAGTTATAATATAATTACTATGGATTATTGAATTTGAAACAAAAAGTGATGTCCAACCATCATCGAATACCATAGGATAACCAGCCTACAATGTTACCACCGCTGGCACACAGGCCTCAACTCGGTGAGAGGAAGTGGGCTGTAATCTACCACGCGGCGCAATGGGGGTTGGTAGATCAACTACCATAAAGTATAGAAAATCTCAGTACAGATACCTCCAGACATGCATATGAGACGCGACGCGTGACTCTTCGACGCGTAACATGACATTATTTCTCCAGCAAATTTATCAAGCGCAGGTACCATGTACCTACAGGTGACGGGAGTTATTGAATTACCAAATCGAATAAAGGGCCTCATCTCCCGAGGGACAACTGATACACAGGGTGGCCGGGGAGTTGACGTTCAAACGTAAAATTTAGATACTTTATGATGAGGAGTATCCGGATTACCCCCATGTATGTTCTACGATTTTTCGTAGTTTTCGAGATAGAATTTTTTTAATGATTTTTTTCGTAATTTTCACTTATCATCAGTTTTCGATTTTTTTCTCGTTCTGTTGAACATTTCTGGTTCAGTTTTTTTGTGATGATAACTAATAAGCATAGTCTAACCTAACACCCTAAAAAAATATGGTTTATCTAGGAATTGCAGAACTTACTTAGAATTTATTCGAAAGTTCAAAATTAAGATTTGAGCTCAGTACTGACAAATTTTCAATGTTTAAAAAAAAATAATGGGGAGATTTTGGGTTCAATCAAATCTTAATTTTGAATTTTCGAATAAATTCTAAGTAAGTTCTGCAATTCCTAGATAAACCATATTTTTGATGTTGACCTTGTGTGGATGTCGTCTCATATTATATTATTATTATTTGAGGGTGTTAGGTTAAACTATGCTAATTAGTTATCACAAAAAAACTGAACCAGAAATGTTCAACAGAACGAGAAAAAAATCGAAAACTGATGATAAGTGAAAATTACGAAAAAAATCATTAAAAAAATTCTATCTCGAAAACTACGAAAAATCGTAGAACATACATGGGGGTGATTCGGATACTCCTCATCATTTGGTTGCCGACAGAATAGATCTCTGCGCATGTTCACTGAGCGAGTTCGCAAGGGTAACGTTACACGTGTTGTTTTTAATTTGTAAATATTGTACGGCATGTATATTAATATTAGGTTATAAATTATTGCATGAATTGTAATTTAAATTTAAGTTTTAACGTCAACTCCCCGGCCACCCTGTATAAATCTAACAACAATGAATATACCCATAAACAAACCAGCTACGAGCTGATGTTCTTGTCCTAAGTTTTAATCTTAGGCTAATTGAATTGGTTAAAAATTTACCGCTAGAGGGCGCCGTGAATACTCAACCGTGCTCGTGCCATTTATGCTGAAACGGGCGAGCCTTGCGATTGCGACTGTTTCGCTGTGTACGTGAAGTAGGTACGATGATGTGGCGTGTATGGGCTCCCTAAGCCTACCCTCAGGCTATTAGAATCTGTTCAGATGGCACGTCAACGTATATAGGTTAGCGCTTTTAAAGTATTCGAAATGCGTATTTGCTGATACTCTTTGAGGTTGGCCGACTTTTCCACAGATTTGATGGAATAGAATAATGGCTACATAAATGGTTTATTGGTAATTGTTTGTATAGTGTAACATAGCATACATAACAGCCTATCATGTACCCACTGCTGAAACAAAGACCTCCTCTCGGTGAGAGGGAGTGGGCCGTAATCCACCACGCGTGCCCTGTGCGGGTTGGTAGATGTCACATGTCTTCGAATTTTTTGGTTCTAGGATATGCCGGTTTACTCACGATGTTTTCCTTCACCGTTTTGAGAGCAATGGTGATGAAATAATTTACACAAAGTAAAGCGCCTGTCTGGGTTCGAACCTACGACCTGCAACTCGTAAGTCGCGGCCGTTACCACTGGGCCATCACTGCTCTCCACTCTCTCTCTCTTTTATAGTGTGAAAACCGAGATAAATATGCTTGCATAATATTTCATTATGTAGGTAACTATATTACTTTATGATTGTATTACTGTTAAGATTTTACCAGCATTAATAGACATGTTAGAATAATAATTGTATCAATTTAATGTGTCGTTTTAAATTTTTACATTTAACATTTTATATTTGTAAGTATGCCAGTCCATGGCGAAACATGTAAGATGATAATTTTATTCTATTTATAATTAATGTACCATGTTTTAAAGCAAAAAAATATATTATATTCTAATTAAAATCATAACACCACGCCTTGTTTCCCCGAAGTTGGGCGGAGGTGTAGTACATTATAGTACACCCACATTTCGCCAGATGGAGAAGAATTAATTATTATTTAATCATACACCTTCAGCAACTATTTATTATAAGAATCACCTTACACAATAATACTTTTTCTTCCGTTGGGAAGTCCTCATGGATACCCTCCCTTTGGTAAGTACAGACTGTTATCTCGGACTCCTACCTCGTAAAACTCCACTGTTCCTTTTACTACCATGCCTAGCGGGCCCCATCACCACGTGCGGCCGCCCGGCCTGTCCCACGACCGCACGTCCTCCCTACACTAAAATACCTACTGTTTTAATAACAACGTGTGTGGCTAGCGCGTGTTTAAAAGCTTAATAGTATGAACGAGCGTCCATTACATTTTATTATCAATTATTTGATGTAGTACATAATAGTTTAATATACTTAGGTGTTTGAAACGCTACCTTTAAATACTTAAATACCTAGAATCGTCATAGTTACCGTATAGGTAGTTTAACTTTGTGACGCGGTGGTTTCCTTCTGCGAGACAGTCGTCTCGCAGAAGGAGGCTGCGGAAAGGGAGAGGGAAATCTCGTCCACTCACCCGACCCGCAGAAGGCGCACCGGGCGTCGGCGGAGGGCGGACAACGCCCTCTTCCAGCCCCCGTAAATGGGTCCAGGGGCGACGGACTCGGGGACGTCCGTCGCCCCCCACACACCAGGACCCGAGGTGGCGGCGCGTAGTGTTCTACGCGCGCCCCTCTTAGACGTCGCGGGGGGAGTCAAACACCTCACTCCCCCCCCAGACCCGAAGAGGCCCGCAGTGGCGGGCCGGCACCAGTCGGGGGTTGCGGAAAGATCGTACGTTCCCGTGACCCCCGGCGTAGGTGTGAGATGGAACAGCGGGGTGGTTTTTAGTCAGTAAGAGTCTGACAGACCCCACCGTCCGCCCCAGGGCGGCGGACATCCATGAGGATTTTCCACCCCGCAAACAATAAAAAAAAAAAGGTAGTTTAACTTGTCAACCGCCCGAGCGGTCAAAATATTTTTCTGTCCTCTCGAATTTATATTAAAAGTAAAGTAATCTTAAAAAGTTCGGTGTTATCATAGAAGAAACCAAACCAAACCAAAATTTCACCATTTGTGTCGTAATAGACAAAAGGTATTATCTACATAAGCAAATTTTGAACAAAATCTATCCGGTAGTTTTTAGCTAAGAAGATAGAGTATTTTAAAATAGTAGTAAGTATATGAAACTGTTGCCTATTGAGGAGTATTAAAACAAGAGTGTGTTTAAAAACCGAGCCGTGGGCGAATGTTTTTAATAGTATTTCACCACACGAGTGTTTTAATACCTAGTTATATGCAGTTTCATACACTACTTTATCTACTCTCATACATTGGGATTGAACCTACTAAATAAAACATCAAAAGTTTCCCACGAAATTCAGTACAACAAAACGTATGAATGTCGCCAAAACCCAGCACATCATCGCGCATGCACTAAAGCGGGCGCTGCCACAGACAAGTAAAAATTGGAATCAAAACTTTTTTGTAATGCTCTATAGATGACGCGCCCCGCATATGCATTCCATTGTTTTTCCTAGTTCAATGATTCCATTAGAAAAATAATTGATGGAAACTCCTTGGTGATAATAACTTCTTGGATTTGCCCGGTATCGTATTGGTGAAAAATTGTTTTATAACATTATTTTGTTAAAGAAAAAGTGTTATAATATGATTCTATTTTTAAATTTCGGCTCTGGGTTTATAAAGTACAAGGTTTTGCCCGCGGTTTCGATCGCGTTAATTTAGAATTTGACAATCAATTCGGGTTGTACTCTGTTTATTGTTTGGCCGTTGCACTCATGGCACTGACCTCTTAATAGAGGTCAGTGACTCATGGGCTCAGAACAGTGCCTACTTTTTTCTGGATGAAAGGTGGGAATTTTTTTCTGTATCCCTGACAACATATACGCAAAATGTCATGATGATGAGTTCAGCGTTGAGGTTCAGCGGTTTAGTGCGTGAAATGAAAAAGTATCAAGCAAACAAACTTACTTTCGCATCTACTATAATATTATAATTAGGAGGAAGAAAAACTAGTCTATCGACACTCTAGACTCATAAAATGTATTAGGTAGGTACTCAAATAAAAACAAAAACTCTTAACACACTACACGTGACGCCATCTATTATCAAAAGACTGTTATTGTTGTTTTCCTCGGGAACAGTACTTTTTTTTGGGATGAAAGACACCCAATGTCCATTTCTGTACACCTGACAACGTATATGCAAAATTTCAGGATGATCGGTTAAGTGGTTTAGGCGTTAAAAGGTAAGAAAAAAACTTACTTTCGCATTATAAATGATAAATGATTTTATTTCTGTAAGTAGGTTTGAACAAACACTTTTACACGTCAATCATATTTTTTTTTTAAACTATATGAGGTCGGCGTTTCCTATCTGAGTACTCTGAGAAGAAAGGCCGAAACAAACTCAGAGGTCACAGTCTCCTTTAAAGTCCAGACAAAATCTTGGTCAGATCATGTGAAGGCTATGTAGATCGGTGTCTGCAATGGTCTTTTGAGGAAAGAACCACACAGATTGAGTGGACCTGTCCAGTCAGTGCACGCAATTGTCAGTAATCGTGCAGCTCCACTTAGACTCAAGGAGCTCAACGATTCGACGAACAATACCAAAGAAAGGACATTTGAGTAGGCCGCATAAATTACTCAAACTGCCAGATCATGATTACGCTGAGAAAAATACAAAAATGAATATAAAAAAACCAATGACCGACATAGTTCTCACATTCACAATAATTAGAATAATATTATACCTAATAATCTTTGAGGACCATGTAGATTTGTGTCTGAAATGGTCTTTTGAGGAAAGAACCACACAGATTGAGTGGACCTGTCCAGTCAGTGTACGCATTTGTCAGTAACCGTGCAGCTCAACTCAGAACTTAAGGAGGTCATTTATAGTAGGTATTATAGTTAGGATGTCAATATATACTCGTTTTGAAGTTTATAATTATAATTTTACGTTATGAGAGTGGATAACAGATTGTATCGTGGTAAAACTATAGGATAATGAGGGCTACTTTTATAACCACCAATAAAAATAAACGATGAACTACCACGAATAGGGTTACCTACATTCCGGAAATCCTGACTAGGTACTTAATAGATAAGTAGGTAAGGGGGCTATTTGTGGACATTTATGTTAAAACAGATAGGTAATTTTATAACATAATAAATTATAACTGTCTTCCACGACGCGTCGTGTTTCACATAATGTTCATACAAGGGCAAGCAACTAAAAAAGATAATACCTAGCCTACCTACGGCGATTACATTAGGTAATCGTTAATGAGAATAAGCATAACTAAACATTAGTTTCCATTTCAACTGAAGGACAACGCTGGCCATGTAGGTCAGTAAGTTAAATACACTTTGAGCTACTGAAACTTTGACTTTGACCTTTCAGAAGCCTGACGGGGCAGCCCTGACACGTTGCAGCACTAAAAGCTTCCTGTTTGGCCAGTAGTGTCAACAACGGCAGGTCAGTGCCGACACCCGACATGTCCCGAATATCCCCGTGTTCTCCCGAGTACACCCGAGTGCCCCCGACGTCTCCGCTCCTGTCATATTGTCTGTAGTATCGGACACTGACACCCTATCCTTCCCTGGGGATACGGCGGATTAAAATTATAATATTAACGAGTTTGGACATTTCCTGGCCATTCGAAATTAACGAAAATTGTCAGTATCACAAGAACGTAGTGCCATTTCGGGATAATATACTGATTAAGGGTACTAAAATCTAAGTATATAGATAAAAATGAAATACTGTTCGTTGGTAACATCAGCATCACTTGAGAACGACTCGACTGATTTGGATTTTTTTTTGTTTTAAAATGTTCGTAATAGTCCGAATTAGGTTTACATTGGTAAACAAATTGGAAAAAAAAGGAAAAAAAATGAAACTCGGGAAATTCTGAACGTTCTTTTTATTTATGGGTTTTTTGTATGAACTATTGAAGTTTGGACAGGACAACGTCTGTCGGGTCACGACATGTTGAACGTCACGACGTCACGAACACGACGAATGTTGGCCGACTGACCATGCGGGTGATATTATATGTAGTGTACAAGTTTGTGCGCAGACACCGGGTCACATGCAGTCACTCTCACAGTCCGATGGGACGACAACCCGACACTACCGGAGAGAGATATAGGAACCCTCCGTCTAGGAAGATTGGGGTTGAACCTCAAGTGACTCAATCCTTATCTATGGTGTTCCTCTAATAACCGTCCTTGGCAGAATTCACTGCTCCCCAATTCGGTCTGTTGATACTCAAACTCAAACTCAAAGCATTTATTTCAATTAAACCATTTACAGGCACTTTTGATTTGTCAAGTGGTCGGTCAGTCAGAAATATGAAGCTATTTGCCCAACGTTGTAGAAAGCGTAGTAGGTAGTCTCACCTTCCCCGAAACCCCCGAGCCTCCCGACCTAAATTTAACATTCTTAAACATTTCGGCCTCCCAGTTGATTGCAGCCGTAAGCTCTTTCCGAAATGGTTCCGTCGGCGGCCTCAACAGCCGGACTCTACAACATCTAAAGGATCCATTGAGTTCATGCTCATCAGCCGGCGGTATAAACGATGCCGGCGTCGATTTAATGTCCGGGGCCAACCTACGAGTATGCGCTCCGCGAAAGGACGGCGGTTACCTCACATCGCCGTTAGGTTAGGTCTACTCGCGTCATTGTATTGGGCCCCGAGGAAGCGAGGGCGCGGGGCGAGGGACTGTTGCAGCGACACATGGAGCTGCGTCGCTCTTAGCTTCGCTAGGTCCTGGTGGCGGAATGGCGGGACAGGCTCTCACGCCCTACCCTCGTCACCATCGCGGCGCTCCGGCCGGTGCTCGAGCACTGGCTCGGGAGGAGGCACGGCTCCTTGTCCTTTCGGGCGGCGCAGGTGCTCTCGGGCATGGTTGCTTCGGGAAGTACCTGTGTCGCATAAACAGAGCCCCGGACGCCCGGTGTAACCACTGCGTCGACTGCCGCGGCCGGGAGGTCACGGCGCGGCATACGCTGGCAGAGTGTGCCGCTTGGGAGGAGCCGCGCCGTGCCCTCATCTCAATAGTAGGCAGTGACTTGTCGCTGCCGGCCGTAGTCGAGTCGATGGTCGGCACCGAAAAGTCCTGGGACGCGGTGGTTTCTTTGTGTGAAATAGTCGTCTCGCAGAAGGTGGCTGCGGAAAGGGAGAGGGAGATCTCGTCCACTCACTCGGCCCGCAGCAGGCGCATCGGGCGTCGGCGGAGGGCGGACAACGCCCTCTTTCAGCCCCCCTTAATGAATCCAGGGGGGACGTCTGTCGCCCCCCACACATCAAGCCCCGAGGTGGCGGCGCGTAGTGTTCCACGCGCGCCCCTCTTAGACGTTGCGGGGGGAGTCAACACTCCCCCCCTCCCCCAGACCCGAGGAGGCCTGCAGTGGCGTCCGGGTTGCGGAAAGATCGTACATTCCCGCGACCCCCGTTGTAGGTGTAAGATAGAACACCGGAGTGGTTTTTAGTCAGTAAGAGTCTGACAGACCCCGCCACCCGCCCCAGAGCGGCGGACATCCATGAGGATTATACATCCCGGAAAAAAAAAAATTGGATTGTACAGAAAAATAGGTACAAAGGTGATGCTTATTTCTAATGAAATCTCCCAGCAGACCTGCGATAGGATAGTAGATTTAGATATGTAGACAGCGTGTGTAAGAGTAAAAGAGAAAATAAAATATATAACATCAAAAACAATTCACTTAAATAAAACAAGCGAACACCGGGGTGGTTTTTAGTCAGTAAGAGTCTGACAGACCGCGTCGCCCGCTCCAGGGCGGCGGACATCCATGAGGATTTTCCACTCCGGAAACAAAAAAACTAAAAAAAGTTTGGCACCTACAGGCGTACGGCAGCCAAAATATGCTGTACCTAAGCTGTATAGCCAACCGTTTACAGCTATGTTTCAGCTCCTCTAAAATCTTGCTTCAGGGAGCTGGATTTTGGCTCGAAAAGGAGCTGTGAGGCTGCCTTAGATCTATGCCTTTTCAACCTTTTTAAACTCCTAAAAAGCTGAGCTCATCCTCAAGGTTGACGTTAAGAACGCCTTTAACTCGGTAAACAAGGGACACTTTGTTGGCTGATGTCAAAAAGGAACCACCCGATTTGTTTTACGCAAATAAATATTCTATTCTATGGTTTTATGTGGCAATGTTACAGGTACCCTTCCAAATTATTATACAAGGACAATGTTTTGGAATCTGCAGTAGGGTGCTAACAAGGCGACCCTCACTGGCCACACATTTTACGTGTGGTATTTAGATGATGGAATGCTAGGAGGTGATGTAGACTGTTTTAAAAGACCTATATACCCCCCCCCCCCTTGGTCCCTTGGACCTTAACCTTTTTTGGGACCTTAACCCCGCAAAATGTGAAATTTACCTTTCTGACATTACCGACAGACGATTGAACCTAGAGAAATTTTATGCAATAACCCCCACAAATACAAATTTTAGAAAAAAGTTCACCGCTGCTCCTAGGTTTCCCAATTTGTAAGTTAAATAAAAGTTGTAGGTAATATTTTAATCCAAGCGTCCGTCCTCGCGTCGGGGGACGACTATTGAAAATAGGAAGTTAACAACAGGTATCCTTTCTACAATAGCAGGCATTCATTATTGCTGGGTATAGTCCTCGTCTGTTTAGAGTTTTCATTAGCCTTCCCCCGACACGAGGACGCTTGGATCAAAATATTACCTATGACTTATATTAAACGTATAGGGCCAATACATATTATTATTTGTTTTTCATTTTTTCCTGCTTTTTAAATAAAATAACAGTTGGTAAGTATTCATCGTGTGAAATAATGGACTCGTAAGGCAACGTAACAAAAATACGACAATTAAAAAAAAACTGCGTTCAGTTTTCACAAAGGCTTGATTACCATTGATTTGTATTTATGTAAGTACATACCTACAGTAGTAGGTATGTAGCCGCCGGCCGTGCTACTCACAAACGTACCTCCATGGGATTAATAAATCAAAATTATCAGTCATGCAACTCAAACATAACTGGCGAAAAGTGGGTTTTAGCACTTTTTATAGGTAGAACTTTGGGGAACAGGCTTGGTTTAATTAATGAAAAGGCCAACAACATAAAGAAACTAGAACAGTCCCGCTACATTTCTTTTTTTCATTTAACATGATAGACGAGCTAGGTAACCTACCTACCATTTGCACAGCACGCACTCGTTGGCGAAACTTGATGAAAGGAGTGTCCTGTGATTAATAGTGGACCGGTGACCCTGTTACCTTCCTTTTTACTCTTTTCAGAATAGGCATACATAAATAGAAACGAACACATTTAAATTTTGTACTGCGTTCTGAATGCGGCGGCGGCGGCGGTTAGGTCTCGTAACTGTGATAAAAGTACCTAGCCGTTTCATTTTTTTTGCGATGGCGTTGCTTGGCGGTCCATAAAGGCCGACTATGAACGCATTTAATAAAGTATCAATAGTTTTTGAGTGTCAATAAATTAAGTAATTTGGAAACTATATAAAAATAATAAAGAAGGACATCGTGAGGATCACTGACATGTCCAGGAACCAAAAAAGACATGACTGTGAAGCCCAGTAACCCGCATTGGGCGCGCGTGGTGAGTACCTTGGGCGTGGTGACTTACAGCTAGGGTTACCGTTTCGATATTCGAAAAGTCCTGGCAAAAAACTGGACATTTGTAAAAAAGTCCGTCCATTGAACTTCTTATTAATCTTAATTTTTTCAGTAGGTAATCAATAAACTTTTTAATTTTTTAAATTAAAGTCCAAAATTCCGAATAAATGAGAAGGTCGGCCCAAGTCCGGACGGTGGGACAAAAAGCCGGACAAATCCGGACGGATGGTAATCCTATTTACGGCCCGCTCTCTCTTAGAGAGAGAGAGATGCTTGAGTGAGTCCCAGCAGTGGGAAAATATGGGTTGATAGTGATCATTTTATATTACTTGGTACTTACATAACGTCCTCCAAGGCTGCGTTGCGTGCTGGACGTAGCGATAGACTCTGTCTGCAGTTCGCCGCAACGATCGCACGACAGTGCGGCCTCTTTCCAGCCATTCTGCAGTCCTGGAAACTGGAATATTGAGGTGTCAGTGAATTTGTGATTGGTTAGAAGAAGTTTAGTCTTTATTTCTATATTTCACAGGGGTCACTTAAATCAACTAGTTGTCTTTTAGAAAACCTCCGCCGGTTCGGTAATATGTCCAATTAGACCCAAAATTACGACATATATGCGTCATCCTAATTGAATAAGTGAATATTTGGTATGCTTCCCATCAAATCATTATCATTCTGCTAGGGCCATTGCACTATCAATCAAAAATGATTTATCATGGGCGAAAGCGATTAAGCAAAACAATTTATCGACTCGAGTAATTAAAATGAAGAATATTTAAAATTGATAAATTAAACAAAATTGTTTTAAGCATTAAAATATACAAAAAAGCACTATCCATACTAACACTAATATACCTACTAATCCAATACTAGATACAATTTCGAAAGTAAGTCTGTCTGTCTGTCTGTTTGTTACCCTTTCGCGCCTAAACCACTGAACGGATTTCGATAAAATTTGGCGACGAGATAAATCGCATTCTGAGGAAGGACATGGCTACTTTTATCTCGAAAACAATCCTAAAGGGGCTGATGTAGGGGATTAAATTTTGTATGGGAAACTTAGCATTATTTAAGTTATGGATATGAAAATTCAAATTTGTGTTTTTGGTAAGAATTTAAAAATTACCTGTTTCAGCGTTTTTGTAAAATTATCCCCCAGCGGGGTACAATAGGGAATAATTTTAAAATTCACACGATTATTGATTTTTTTTTGTATATGTACCTCTTTTTAAGAGCTTATAGGTAATGGAAATATAATCAGAGTTCCTATCTTGATGTAATATTAAATTTTGTATTTATTTAATTAAAATCGATCCACCGGCCCTGGCTTCAAAGTTTAAAGTTACAAAATAACTTAGCCAATGTGGGTATTACGTGGGCAATGGCGGCGATAGAGTATTTCAAATTCTGTAAATAGTGATAATATTAAAACTACTTAAATAATATTTTTTAATAAAGTAAATTTATTGTATTTTTTTATTTGCATTAATTTCAAATAGGCACTTAAAAGACACTTTTTAACGTCAACATTTACATTAAAATAGAATTGATTGTAGTCGCCCCTTCCAAAGGGTAGTTTCGTATGGAGGCGAATGGGCAAGAAACTGCATCGTTACTTTTTTAAAACATGTTACAATATTTTGTATACTTATGTACATTCATTATGTAATTATATGTGAAGACGATGCACCTAGATTAAAATTACTATATCACAAATAGGTAAAATAATTAAAAACGTAGCAATGACAAATAAGTTAATTATGTGATAGATACATGGGTGCTCAGATATTTACAAACATTGTAAAAAAGTATCCGATTTCCCTATTTTTTTTTCAACAAGTAATTAGTCAGTAGGTATGAGTGTTAAAGTACTTAATCACGGAATGTAAACCAATGTCATAAAAATAATAAATTATACAATTAAATTAGCAACCGTTTGATTTTGTCTAGAATCTAGATTATAATATGGAGCTGGACCAGCATGTTTCCAAGCATTATTATTTTGGATTGAATCCTGTAATTTGTATTATGCTTGTTTACAACGTGGACTTTTTAATACTTTTTATGAGTTTTAAATTTTGTCTCATTTAATTGCAATATATGACAAGGTATTTTGTTACACTACCTAGGTACCCCATAAAAGATGTATGTACTTTAGCTAATCTAAAAATGATCTATTTTATCTTTATTTCTAGTACCTACTTATTAAAATTATGTCTATCACGTATTTTATTAAGAATTTGTAGATTTAATCACAAATCACAATCAATCAAAATCACAATGATTTAATATTGAGTACAAATCATTAGGCAAAATTAAACAATACAAACTTAGCTTTAAAAAAACACAAAATTAAAATCACTTTCACGTAACTTACAGAAACCAGCCGTACCTACACCAAATTAGCCAAATTCACCCGTTAGAATTGTAACTACTTGCACTCCTTACCCGCAGGTATAAAAGAGTCGTTTTTTTTTGGATTTTTAATCAGTTGCATACCGAAGGTTAACGTGATAACATATTTACTGAAAGCATACGGAAAAATATGGATACCACGCCCGCAGAAGCCGCTCAAGTTATTGCCTTGCTCGAAGCAGGCCATAATCAAAGTGAAGTTGCTCTACGACTAAATTTGAGCCGCTACTCTGTTCGTCGTGTGTACCAGAGGTTTCAAGAGACCGGTGGCTACATTCGGCGACCAGGATCTGGCTGGCGACGCAGAACATCAGAGCGTGATGACCGCTTTCTTGTGTCGAGGTCTTTAAGAAATCGGCAACTGAATGCGGTTCAACTGGGACAAGAGCTTCGAGAAGTTCGCAATGTCAGTATAAGTCGGTGGACAGTCAGAAGAAGACTTGGTGAAGCTGGACTGACTTCACAGCGCCCAGAAAATGGTCCCAAATTGACCACAGCTCACCGACGAGTCCGACTACAATTTGCCAGGGAACATTTAAATTGGACGTATGACCAATGGCGGTCTGTTATGTTCTCTGATGAGTGCAGAATGACATTACATGGTCATTATGGACGCTCTAGGGTCTACAGAAGGTCATCAGAGCGATTTTCACATTGCTGCATAAGCGAACGTGTGGCTTTTGGCGGTGGATCGTGTATGTTTTGGGGTGGCATAATGTTGGACACTAAAACTGACATTGTATTCATCACTGGGGCGAATACCGGCCCAAGATCGAGAGGTTTGACGGCTGCACGATACGTCGAAGAAGTGCTCGAAGGACATGTGAGGCCGCTTGCGTGGCTTATGGGAGAAGATTTTCTCCTAATGCACGACAACGCCAGACCGCATGTCGCTAGAACAGTTTGCGACTACATGGAAGACGGTGGAATCACCGCGATGGAGTGGCTAGCTCATAGTCTTGATCTCAATCCGATTGAGCATGTCTGGGATGAGCTAAAAAAGATGAGTTCGAGCAAGAAGCCCTGAGAATTGAAGAGGAGTGGAACGCTATACCACAAGATTTCATGGTAAAATTAATACGGTCCATGAAAAACCGATTAATAACTGTAATTAAGGCTAGGAGAGGGAAAACACCTTAATAAAACAATTTGATCAAGAATTTTGAGTTTGATTTTCATTATTTCATAAGCGAAATTGGGTAATTTTACCCGTTTGTTGGGTTTTGTGCCGTAAAACCTCATGGGTATTTTATACACTGCATTTGATATCATTAGAAAGGTAATGAGGTAGACTTTCAATTTGTGTGTGTTTTTTTAAATATTCATGAAAAAAAACTGCCTTACCAAAAAAAAGTCAAGGTATGCGATTTGATTGCTCTCAAGTGTAGTTCCCTGAGAGATTCGCGGCGACGTAGATTATAAATGGCTCTGACAGATCTTTTTTGCATAATAATGATTCAATGTCAGCAGCCCGATTCCACAGTAAAATGGCATACGACATAATGCTGTGGAAGTAGCTAAAAAATAGACCAAACGCCCGATTCTATTTCTACATCTGTTAACTGTCTTAGATTTCTAACAGCATAAGCGGCCGAGCTTAGCCGCCCCGCAACAGATGTTATATGAGGTCCCCATTGTAATTTCTTGTCTAGCGTGATTCCTAGGAAAACCGTGTGATTAATAAATTCCAGTTTTTCACCATTCAATATGATGTCACATTCGCTACTTCTAACATTAGGTCATTTAAATCTAATGCACTTGGTTTTTTTTTTTCATTTAATACCAAATTATTTACCTACAGTAAACCAATTTTGGACCTGAAGGATAGAGCTATTCACGTCGTTTTCGATGTCGTCGATTTTGTGACCGTCTATTTTAAAGATCAATTATGTGTCATCTGCAAATAACACCATATTCGGTTGCTTTTGAAGTAATTAGGATAAATCATTAATATAAACTTCCGAGAAGCTGGGCAGAACATAAGAAGACCAGGAACCGGCAGACCGAGATGTACTACGACTTGAGAGGACCGATTTATTGTTACGACCATGCTCCGAAATCGGCATCTCACGGCAGTTGGAGTTACAAAGCAACTTCAGGAGATGTAAGGCGGCGGCTCCTTGAAGCTAATTCGACCCCACATATAAGTACCCGAAAATGGTCCAAAATTTGAAAGGGAACATCGGGTAGCAAGATTACGTTATGCCCGCGAACACACACAATGGGGGGACGAAGAATGGGCAAGAGTAATGTTTTCTGACGAATCCAGATTTATGCTGTATGCACATGATGGGCGGCGAAGAGTCTCTGCAGCGGTGTATTAGTGGTGGTGAGTGCTAATGAGGTGCTGGTAGCGTTGGCGCCGAGGAAGAAGAAATAAAACGTCGGACAATTAAATTTCACGTGTGTATTGGACCAGTATCACCTCAGAACAATAACTAATTATTGTTCTGAGAGTATCACAGTTGGAAGGGAAGTGTTGCCACAGATCTCATAATGATTTACATTTTTAATGTTGGTGTTGCAATACTAGTTAGGTATTAATATACCCAACAGAGTCTACCGACGACGCCCAGGGGATCGTTTTATGCCAGCTTGTTTTAAGGAAAAAGTGCCGTTTGGCGGTGGATCTGTTATAGTTTGGACTGGAATCTCTTCAGAGAGTCGCACGGAGTTAGTGCTGATAGAAAATCATAATGAGCATGCCATACCTATTTAATTAATATATGGGTGAAAACTCAATATTCATGCATGACAACGCCAGGCCACATACATTTGAAATTGTAAATAAGTATTTTCAGGACGTTGTCATTAATCGTATGGACTGGCCCGCGAGAAGCCCGGAAGTACCGTAACCGTAAGAAACTGAATAAACAGCATGGAGCATGCCCAATCACCTGGCAGCTGTGAAAAAAGCCCGTGGAGGCATTACAAAGTATTAGGTAATTTTGTTTTAAAGTTCGTTTTTGTGTTGTAGGTATGTGAGGTACCTAACCACAAATCATATTTTTTCAACGTACCTACCTATAAATTATTGCTGTATTTTTTAATGTAATTTTGACAATTAAACTAATAACCGCACATTTATTATTGCACAAGCAATATCGGTAGAAGAACCGTTGGGTGCTGCTCGCACATAATGTGCATTGTTTGGTACTTACATGGGATTCGCAAGACATGAACAGCTTAAACTGACTTGGCGCCTACAATCACGCTTACCTACCTGTAAGTGCCGCAAAAATCGTTCAGCTGTTGCACCTATTAAGTTCCTAACCTACCCTAAGTAGGTAATTAAAGTAAGTATGTACCTACCAACCCAAAATCAAAAAAATATTTATACATGTACTAGGCTGAGGATCAGCACTTTTTGAACGTCAAAATGACATAAAACATTCCCTGCCTGCCCTTCACCACTTCCTAGTGCTTTAGCTGAGAGTAAGAAGTGGCGCAAGAAACTCCCCAGCTAGCAGCAGATAGCTGTGCTAGCTATCTGTTCAGTTAGAAGAACTGGATTCTATACAATAACATAATGTGCAAAGTAATTAAGATTTAAGAAACAAAATTAAAGTAATTAAGAAACAAAACATTCAATTAAATAGTTCATCGCTATGACCATATCTACCTCTACGTAAACACTTGACGCCTAATTACGTGCTAATTAGGCTGATGGCGCGCCAACAGTGGCCACCTACACTCCTACAGGCGTAAAAAGTGACAGCTGGCGTTTGTAATTAACCCCTGTAGCAGTCAGTTTATGGGGTTTAATGGTTCAAAATTGGGACTAGACGCGATTTAGATCAGTCACCAATTTAAGGGCCTACGTAGGTACGTGAGATTTGGGAAGGTTTTAGAAGTAGCGCCGCCTGTTCAAACATGATTGCATCAATGCGTGAACGTTTGCAAGATGTTATTGATGCCAAATTCAATGGTGGATATACCATATTCTAAAACTGGCAGCACCATTGCTTAAACCTTGCCCTATCTTATTTTAAAAGTTAGGTTTTCAGAAGAACAAATTAGGAATTTAAGAACTGTTACGTAGCTACTTACTTATAAAAAATATTATTATTTTTAAACTGACTGAAATTTACAAAAAGGTAGGTACAGTCTGCGCGTTGACCCTAAGATTTCCTTAAGCGTTGAAACAAAGATTTCCTAAAACTTAATTAATCAAATAATAGGTAGCTAGGTAGGTACAGCTCTCTCAACGTTGCGCGTTGTCAGATTGATACAGTCCTATTACGAACGGCAACATTGCATTATTAGTCGTACTTCAGCTCCGGCAAACAAAAAATATTTTAATGGTAAAGGCCAGTGCAATATTCAAAGCTGTATAGATATTTACGAATCCTAGGTTGCACCAAATATATTTAAATCTAGAGTAAGTATTTAGATTTATGTTGCGAAGGGTAGTCAGATATTTTTGACTGCACTACCGTAAGATAAATATGAACAGTTTATTTGATAACATTTTATTGATGTTTTTATAGAACTTTTTGTTTAGGTTTTTATAGAACTTTATTAGGATCATTTTAACGCTTACAATATTTTGAAACATTGTCACCGCCAATATACTTATTAGTGAACTCGACTGTACCTGCAGGTAATCGGTAACCGATAGTGATAGACTTAGGTACTTCTTTGCGTTCTCACCGTGACATACGCCATTTTTGAGCACTGTGATACGTAATACATAAATAATACAGTGTACATAAATAAAGGGTATCATTTAAGCTATTACCAATTTAATTAGTTTTGTGTTTCTTAAATAATAGGGTTTGTCCTCCAAATAGTAGATCTGTCACCAAAATGTAGTCACCAAACAATGCAAAATCAGTTCCACAATAAATCACCTAAAATCCTGAGATATAAGGTCTAGTACCAAATAAATGTTTTTGTATGTATTATAATAGGTGTGTCCTAATAAGTATTTAAGCAAACTAATTTAAAGAGATCACCAATAGTAGTAGTTTTCTTATTCACCACGGATCGATTGATATACATAATATGTCGACGGTAGGGCTTGGTCGACGGAGCCCCGCTTCGCGGGGCTCCTACTTCTGGGTGGTTTATAAAAAAATAACCACGAAGGGGATGGCGGGGTCTCTCGACCCCGCCATCCCCTTCTAACCTAACCTGTCCGAGTCGGGGTGCCCTAAAGTCCAGATTGCATCCAGTTTCTCCTGGTAATTTGTCTCGGGTATCATTTAAGCTATTACCAATTTAATTAGTTTTTTGTTTCTTAAATAATAAGGTTTGTCCTCCAAATAGTAGATCTGTCACCAAAATGTAGTCACCAAACAATGCAAAATCAGTTCCACAATAAATCACCTAAAATCCTGAGATATCAACCTGGGAACAATTTTTGTTTATCTGAGAACGAAAATATTTCGTGGCGATAGATCTATTTATTAGGTGATACAACTTGATGACAAATATAAATTTTGGTGATAGAAAATATAGTTCCTATAAATAAATAAATAAATAATATGATACGTTAAATTAAATTATAATAAGTGGGTAAATAGGTAGGGGGAAAAGGGACAATGAGAGTCAGAGGGCAATGGTGGTCAGTGTTCTAGTTCCTAGACGAAAGTAACTAAACAAAAAAATATCGTCCATACAGACTCGTTAAGTGACAGCTCGCGCGCCCGTTCATTCAGTACCATAGATAAGTATAAGTACTAATTCAGTACCAAAGAGTAAAGTAATTATAGTTCAGTACGCGTCCATCGTTTGCACGAGAAGGCCGCTGCGTAGTTTCGCGCGTATTTGATGTAATTTTACGTGTCCACAAAATAAGCGGTAAGTACATCAATACATATAATTTAAATACTTAGAGTAGGTTATTGTGTCTTTAAGCTTATATTATCGACTTACAAACAATTTCTGGTATTTTAATAGCATTAAAGTTTTATTTAATTTTTTTACACATTTAGTATGATCGGGTAAAAAGGGTCACTGCAGTGCGGGCAATGAGAGTTGGCTCCCATTGCCCGCAATCATTGTAACATACCTAAAAAAAAAACTATTAATTACTATTCCAGAAATGCCGAAAATACGTCACAGGTCCATAAATAAGGCTCAGTGGTCATCTGAAACACTGTCAAAAGCTGAAGTTCTCATGAGTCAAGGCCACTCTACGAGAAGTGCTGCTAAAGCCATGAATATATTTTTTTCAAGCCTCCAAAAGCGGTTAACGAAGAACAATTCATCGGAACCACGTCTCGGACGACTTCCTGTATTCACAGCAGATGTATAAAAGGTATTGTCAGACCGGATAAAATACTTATCTTCAATTTTTTATGGAGTCACACCGATTCAAATAAGGAAAGCAGTACCTATGTAGAAGAGCTTATTTCACACAATTTTGACAAGAGTGCTAAAATGGTTGGTCGCGATTGGCTAAACGCTTTTTAAAAAGAAATAGCATCTCTGTTCGGAAACCTGAAGCTAATATCTAATATCTGATTCTGCAGATATTAGTCTTAATACGACGTCGTCTTGAAGACGACGATTTGAATAAATACTTAGTAGGTATGTGGTGAATTTGGTGGCAACAATGAGTTATGGTACAGATCCACTTCTTGTGGCTTATGGGCACACGCTAGCTGCACAGGCTAGGCTGACACTCATTGTCCCCATAGTGACTACAATTACCCTCCGATATTGACAATGGTGATCAAACTGATCAAAGATGTTTTTCTTTTAAAGTTTAATGACAATTAATAGATGATTCCAAAGGTAATGAAACTGTCTGAGACTGATGGTGTAGTGATTCAAATACTTTAAAAGTTGATTGGAATAAAGATAAGAGTAACAATTGTGTGTTTTATTCTATATCTTGCTTAAGTGACTCCCATTACCCCCTTTTGCCCTACCAGTATTACCAAGGGGTATCTTATTACCTGGCCGTTAACTGGGTTGTGGAGGACAGATCCACGTAACATATGTTATTAGCTGCACCCGGTTAGACTGGAAGCCAACTCCAACATGGCTATGAAAAGGCTTTGCAGATGATGATGGATAAGGAGGTACCTACCTACCTATAGATATCTGTTTCAGTACGCAATTCTTTTTATACTTAGCCTTTCATCTTATTCAGTTTTGCGATTTAAATACTTACTTCATGGATTGACTTCAATAGAGGTTGTAAAATGTTAATTTCACGTACCTACACTGGAACAATGAGGAACGTTGATCATAGTGCGATGATCGACGAAGCACCACCGCATTCCGGTCAGGAAAAAGATAAGCAAACCGTAGGTGCATAATAATAATTATAGTAGGTACATTATACCTACTGTATGATGTTCTTCTACTTTTATCAAAGATAGATTACGTAGTTTATTTTGGCACGATTTCACGTGAAATCAGTAACTCCAGCCATGCGTGAAGGTCGAACAGTAACTTCTGGAAAACCCTCATTTAATTTAAAAATCCTCGATATATGATGCACAGTAATGTAGGTACTGTTCTCAAATACCTACATATATTATATCTGCAGGAAACCGCACGTTAGATAACGATTCCATTTAAATAACACACTTTATATCCACCTACCTTCACCCAGGCCTTCGTAGTCCTGTCTCCGTCTTGCTCTGCCAGCCATGCTCACTAACACCTCGATCACAATATGTTCACACTGCAGGAAATATCATAACACTCCGTTGGTAAACAAACAACACATTGATAACACTGACGGCGGCGCCGCGGCCGGGCGGCACGAACTATACTGCGTAATGTCATCACTATCTATGTTAGTATGTTTTCGTTTCCACTCGGCGCGAATTAAAACAGCAATATTATTGTAAATTATCTTTATTATCATTTGTGAATCAACAAAATGCTTCTTAACAATTATGCTTTAATACTTTACAAACTTAACCGTTTGGGAATACCTTCGTTAATACTGAGTAGGAGCGGACTTAGTGTTGGAGTGAACATTATAAAAATATGCATTATGGTAATTTATTTTGCTAATATTTGTAGAACTGACGCAAGAAACGCACTGAACTGCATTTGTTCTTGAAAGTTAGCTTTAAATACATTATAAAACATAACATGCATGTATCTTTGAGTAAACATTATTATCACTCAATTCCTTTCAACTCCTTGTCTCCCGTCACCTATAACCTAATACCTACTCTGAACTGACAAACATTTATTAAGAGTGCCTAACCTAATGTATTAAATTAACTAATAGAATTGCTGTTAATTAGCGGTATTATATCTTCTGAGTCAGACTTTTCACTTTCACTCGGCTCTGTAAAAGAAAAAATATGATTGAGCATCTATTTTTTATTTTAATAAATTGTATATAAGTATGTACCTACCTAGTAATAAAAAAAGAGTCAACTATTCAGGCAAAAATAATCATTTCAATCATATTCAGCACAAGCACAACATTGTTTGAAAGTAGTTGTAGGTAACTTGCTTGTACACGTCTTATTTCAATAATATTAAATATTATGACAGTATAAAACCAACGCTACACAGGGTTGAAAGCATAGAGTATAGTAATCTATAGGTTGAAAGGACCGCGCGACCCTACAAGAACAGAAAACAAAAGGATCTCATTCCTATGTTGTAAGCAGTATGTCGATTCTGTAAAAATGTGACCGTGAAGTGAACACTCGAGTGAAGCGAGCGTGGAGCACAGAGTAGTATGCGTGGAGTGCGCCGTCAGTGCACTCCCACTGATGCTAGGGATTGACCAAGCATTACATTTACAATCATAATCGAGTTTTTTTTAATGCTAATTCTGTTGATCATTTTATATTATTTTAAGGTTAGTATTTAAGTGGCTAAAATTACTATTTACGGGTTTTTTTAAATAAAACAGTAAAACAGAAATTTAATTAGAAACTCAAATAAGTTCTTTTATTTTGATTTCCTAAACTAGTTTCCGACTGATTTTCTGTGTTGCTGTTTAATAAAATAAAAAAAAAACTAATTAATATCTAATATTTAGACACTTCTATGATAGCTTTGAAATAATATAAAATGATCAACAGAACTAACATTTAAAACATAATTAAAATCTCGATTATGATTGTAAATGTAATGCTTGGTCAATCCCTAGCATCAGTGGGACTACACTGACAGCTCACTCCACGCTCACTTCACCTAAGTTTTCACGGTGAGATGGTTACAGAATCGCAATGCAGATGTTTAACACATTTGGGTTAGTACTACAATCATGATAATGAATCAAGCTTTCTAGAAATAAACAAGCCACAGATAAAATAAAAATCAAGCAACTAAACCCAGCGACACCTGCTTTAATTATAAGCTCTATTGTTTTGAAACAAGGTTTATACTTCAACAACAAACACAAGCTCTACTGACCTTTGCGTCCGTACGTGCAGCGTAGAGCATACCTTAATACTAAGTGGGTCTGGTGGTATGTAAGGGATCCCCAGCAAAATAATTATGAGGGGAGCCACGGCGTATAGTGTGACTAATAAGTATCAAAACATTGATTTTGTAATACATTCTTAAAGTAAATAACTGTGACACTATCTCAGTATAACAGGAACTCTAATAAAACAAGTATAATCAAAATGTACATTTGTTATATTTCACATAAAAAATACATTTAACAGTATATGATACAGCGGGCCTGCGTTTTGTGTAACATCAATAATTAACACATATGTACACACTTACAACGACAGCGGCTGTATAGCTAACCATTTACATTTTTGAGCTCCGTTTATGTTAATCCAATTATGTGTACTAACTATTATATTAAATTCATTTGAACCGACTAGATGAGAAAGGACAGAAAACATTTTGTTTCTCTAGCCGTCGCAAGCATTCCTAGCACTTCATACATATAATATATATATAGCACATACAATAAGAAGAAAACGTATATTAGTGGCAGCCAACACCGATATGTATCGGCTAGATATGAGGTGACAGCAGGAAGATGATGAATCATAATGGAGATTGAAGATACATTCAAAACTTATTAGTAGGACATAGTTTAGATTTTATTAATTGTCTATCTATGTATATCTTATTTTTTAGACATGTTCCAATAACAGTACTAGATATATATCTACAGAAATGGAAAGAATGAACATCTAAAAGTCACAAACTCAGTATTGCCTAGGGTTTAAACAGTCGCTTTAACATTTAATAACAAGTTATATTAAATAATTGTGTAGGTTATTCATATATCTATCTAATTTGTTACAATCCTCGCCGGTCAGCCTCTCTCCTGGCTAGTAATTATAATGATTAATTAATAAAGTAACCGGCTAAGAGATTGTCATCTTTACATTGACATACACTTTCCCAACTACTGACTATTATTAAACTATCCCACATTCCCTTCTAATATAGTGGTGCTTAAATGAACAGAAATCGTAATTAAAACATACATTTGTTTAAACTTAATGTTTTTAAAGACTTGATGAATACTTTGCACTTTTAGCTATTTACATACATAACCATAATCTCTAATGTATTCCTTCTAACTGACGTCTACCAGATCTACTGAACTAGCGGTTTCAAAATAACTAGTAATCATTTATTCAAGGTTACATTCTGTTAAAAAATAACTTATTAATAAATAATTTAAATATCTGCACAATTTAGTCCCAAATGACGCGCGAAAACGTCATCAAAGGGCTATCAGCACAGTACACGAAAATTAAAAATAAATAAACGTATTATTTACATCAGACCAGCTGAGCAACCTAAGTTTGCTATTTAACAGATTGTAACCTCGAAATGAGTCGAAATAAATGTTATGTACGAAGTGCGATTATATTGTGTTACGTTGATATGAATCAGTTGGATTAGCAGAGAAATGCTTAATTAAACAGTCCATTCACAGACAATCGCGATGTTGACAATTCAAGCTTTCAATGAGGATTAAGAAATATAGAAAATTTTATGTAAAGGATGTCCAAAAGTGCAAGTTAATTCCCTAATTTTGAAAAAGCACGCTTTTCCAAAGTTTAAGGCGATTGATGGACCACGTGGCATCAACATCGCGTATGTCACACATGCCCGCCCATAAACTTCTGTTCTACGGTTTAGTGGCAAGACTCCAAGCCCGACTTACTGGTCACAGCTTCCTATGTATACGTGATAACTTTCATCCAATAGTCGCGCCTCATCTACAACAATGACGCACAATATATGACTAGTGATGGGCATTGTCGAGAACATTCCGATTAGGAACGATCTCTATGATATAATGTGACTTGTTAGTATTGGAAGGACCCAGCACCTTTAGGGCGAAGCGTTAGTTGATAGAAAGCATGCACTCCTGTCTATCCCGCAATGGTTAAAGATTCATGTTTGCAGACAGTACAGGCGCGATTTAGAAAGTTAATTTTCTTTTTTATCATTCACAATTTGTAAACATGTTGGGTGCAGCCGATTTTATCAAATGATCAAAATGTAAGTGGGTATTTTAATTTCTGAGGCTTCAACATACAAAAAACTGTTAAGATGAATGAAATGGCAAGTATCTTTGCCCCGCTATCGTATATATCAAATCGTAATTGTAAACTACTTTCTAATGGTTCGTTATAATTAAAACATTGCTTTGTTTATCTTACATCCTAAGGATAATCCATCATCTTTTCTTTATTTTAACAAGGGATCAATAAACTACAGACAGGGTCATTTATACTACATACAGCTGTGTGATAAAGAACCAAAGTATACCTAACAATAGTACTGAAGTTGTCTGAAGTGGTTATTATATTCGAGAGCTGGCGGTCGCGACACGGCAACCCGCCGCCATCTTGGATTTCTTACACACAGTAAGTTACACGTATATATACGTTCCTGTTGCTACTCCCTAACTATCCTGGCACACAAGTTACAGCACCCTGGCGTTGATAAGATCCGTCAAGCTTTATGCTAGTCTCTTTACCATCACACTGGCTTCAGTGACGGAGACGACAAGACAAAGACGAACATCCTTTTAAACTTGATTTTCAATATTTTCAACCGGGTACTGTGATACTGATTGTCAACATATTAACGTCAGTGTTAGTATTCTTACACGGTACGAAATGCGACCTTATGTCGCTACTATAACCATTATTTTTACTTGTTGGAATATACATGTTATTCCTTGTTTGGACGTCCTAAGTGTGTATTGTTAGATAGAGAAGTGAAAGTAGAACGGCGTGAGAGCATCGCAGCCTTATCCCATAACATTATACATACCGAGCCTTGACTAATCAACAAATTTAAACGAAGTAGTTTTGAACGCTGCCGGCATTTTGAAAAGTACAACGAAATTTTTAAAACGAAATTTCTTTGTACAAGATAACTGAAACATTGTATTTTATACAACACTGATTTAACTGCCTTCAAGGCAGGGAGACGTATTCACGATAATTTTCCGATTTATCTACACATGAAATAACTTAATTGGACCGATAAATTGCCCCAGCAGCGCACAAAACTAACTTACAAGGCCACAGCAGACAAGTTACTTTTAGCATCGGCAATCAGCGATTTGGCAACTTCTGTAAAGTCGCCAAACGAGAGCGAGCGAGGTCGTCGTCGTCGCGAGTGTAGTTTTAGACTCTTTGCGTTCGTTCGCGGTAAAAAAAATTGAGCATAGAGTCGTATTCCGCAGATGACAAAATTTCATGATGATTTCGATGACAAAAAAGCGTTCAGTCGAGTTTCAGAAAATCGACCAAATCAGTAATCACCGATGCTAAAAGTACCGTATCTGCTGGCCCGTAAAGAAGCAACAAAAACAGAGGCGTGTGCGGCCCTCGCCACGCCACGCTCCCCGCGCACTAGGAGTGCGCATGCGCGGCGTGCTGCGCGTGCGCATGCTCGCGCTAGGAGTGCGCGGCGTGCTGCGCGTGCGCGTGCGCGTGCTGGCGCTAGGAGTGCGCGTGCGCAGCGTGTTGCGCGTGCGCGTGCTGGCGCTTGGCGCGGCGCGTACCGTTGGCGACGGCCGGCGCGTGCGCAGGCGCGATGCGGAACAGCTGGATGCGCAGGTGCGTGCAGATCTCCAGGCAGATCTGGCCGCAGTAGCGCACCAGGTCCACGCATACCCATATCTGCAACAGAAAAAAACGTTAATTTTGTCATAATAGTAGTTCCACAGGACAACACAAAGTCTAGTTAGTGCAAAGTAGAGTGCCACCAACAATGTTGAGCATTATTTACTAACACAAGTTTGTGTATAATAAAAGAACTATCATATATATTTAGGTTAAGGTCATTTATCTACCGGCGTGTCGCGTCAAATATTTAGATTATTATTATAATTATGGTCGGATAAGTTGTAAGGTTGTCGGTTCGGGAAGATGATTGAAACAAGTGCCTTCATTGGTGTATCGTATATTACTGCGCTTAGAGTATGTTCCATTGTTATAATATGTATTGATACTTAATATTAAGATACAGATGTTCACACATACATTAGTCTTACACACTACACGCCCACCGGCAAAATAAAATAAAAATAATGGTTACATTTATTTTTGTTTTCTGATTATACGAATAGCGCTACCTTATACTATAATTCTTACTTAAATACAATGCTTATGTATGTAGGTTAGATAGTGTAGAGATAAAAAAAATAATGATTTATCATTGGTTTTCACACAAATTCATTATTACAACTAAAGTATTATCTAATGTGGTTGAACATGAAGTCATTTAATATATGGTCTGGTTCTATTTTTATGTACTATAACTTCTTTACCTTTATACATTATCTTTAAATTAGGATTACAATCTTCTATAACTTGGTATGGTCCTATATATAATGGTTCTAATTTGTTTACAGCTTGTTCATTCTTAAGTAGTATCATGTCACCGGTACTGTATGTAACAGGGTTGGTATACAAATCATATTTACTTTTTCTGACCTGTTTACTAACAATTAAATTTTGTCTTGCGTCGTACTGTGACTTTTGAAGTCTATATCTGAGTTGTTGTGGATAATCGTAATAGTTATAAAGCGGTTCTATATCTGAAGTTAAATTACTTGGTAAATTGCAACGTTTTCCAAATACGAGTTCATACGGAGTGTATTTAGTTTCTGTATGTACCGTTGTATTAAAAGCAAAGCACCAATATGGTAGCCATAAACTCCAATTTTGGGGTTGATTCTCTGTTTGTATGCGTAGGAATGATAGTAAATTTTTATGTGTATTTTCTAGACCCCCTATTGTTTGATGATGATATGCTGTAGATGTTTGTTGAGTTATTTTTAATGTTTTACATACTTCATTCATTACTTTCGATACGAACTCGGTTCCGCGATCTGATATAATATTTCTGGGAATGCCATATCGCAATACAAAATTATTAATGAAAGTCGTCGCCACTGAAACTGTATCCTTATTTCTAAGTGGATAAGCTTCTACATACTTACTTAGTTACTTACACTGGAGTGTGAGTACATACATATAATTATCACTATCCTTACTTATGGGCCCAACTAAATCTAAAAATACTCTATCAAACGCCGAATGGCCTGTGTCAGTCAGGACTCAGGACCATTGGCTGTTTTATGTTCCTAAAATGTTTCTGTCGCTTGCATTTGTCGCAGCGATTTACAAACTCCGTGACGTCATTTTCTAATTTTGGCCAAGAATAACGGCGTTTTATATTATTTATCATTCGTCGTATACCGGCGTGGCCGCTACTCGGTAATAAGTGGTAGTCATTTAAGATGATACGTTTCGTATCGTTATCATTTATTACTTTTACACCTTTTATTATACACTGGTCATCAAAAAAATCGACCAACCCGTTTTTTGCTTAATATTAGTCGATTGTTTCACTGATAAGCTGTTTCACATGTTTGTTTTTTATTTTGAGGGTCGATATGATGATTGACGTCTTGTTTGTCATAAATCTTATTGCACTTGAAGGTACTTAACAATTTTTTTATACAGAAATACTGTTGAGTGCTGATTTGACGGTTTTACATCGGAACAAATCGACCCGTTCTTCCAGTCAGAAACAGACATTTGTAGGGAATTCATGTGCATATCGTTAAGTTTAATTGCTGAGGCTGTAGTTTTGATTAATTCTGTATCAAAATAATGGACACTACTGAAGCTGAGGCGGCCCAAGTTGTGGCTTTGCTGCAACAAGGCTTAAGTCAACGTGTCGTGGCCAGGAGGTTAAATCTCAGCCGTTCTGCAGTTCGACGAGTTTACCAAAGGTTTCTGGAAACTGGGCAGTATCGAAGAAGATCTGGATCTGGGAGACATAGGGTGACAACTCAAAGGGATGACCGATTCATAGTGGTATCAGCTTTACGAAATCGACACCTTTCTGGTGTTGATCTCCAACGACGCTTACGTGAAGATCGGGGTGTGGCTATAAGTGACAGTACTGTAAGGAGGAGACTACGTGAGCAGAATTTAAGACCACACAAGCCAGCAACGGGGCCACAATTGACCACAGCTCATCGACAAGCCAGACTTCAATTTGCGCAGAATCACGTCAACTGGACTATAGGCCAATGGGAGTCAGTTCTTTTTAGTGATGAGAGTCGGATGACTTTATACGGTTCTGATGGACGCCGTAATGTCATGCGACGGCCAGGTGAACGTTATGCCCAGTGTTGCATAAGAGAAACAGTCAGTTATGGTGGAGGCTCTGTAATGTTATGGGGCGGGATATCTTTAACTGGACGCACGGAGCTGGTTTTTATAAGAAATGGTGCTTTAACTGCCGTACGCTACATCACAGAGGTCTTGGAAGATCATGTGGTGCCATATGCCGGCTATATTGGAGAAAATTTTGAATTAATGCATGATAATGCACGGCCACACGTGGCGCGCATTGTCACCGATTACCTTGACGAGGTCGGCATTCGGGTTATGTCGTGGCCAGCAAGAAGCCCCGATCTGAACCCTATAGAGCACATGTGGGACACCCTTAAACAAAAGGTTAGAGCCCAAGATCCAGCCCCTACATCCCTCGCAGACCTGCAGACTGCCATCAGGGAAGAATGGAACCGAATCCCTCAAGAGACCATCAAAACCTTGATTAGGTCACTAAAACGGCGAATGCAGGCCGTCATTCGAGCAAGAGGGGGAAATACGCAATATTAAACTGCAATAATTGTGTTCATAACACTTAAGACTCAAAAATTAGAGCGTGTTGAAAATTTACCAAAAAAAAGTGTGAAATTATTCTTTTTAATTTTTTAATCAATATTTAATTTTTATTACTAATTTTTATGATTATTTTGTGTTTAAATTAGTGTAAATAAACAAGTTAAATTAAACATATCATTACTAAATGATTTTGTTTTGTTTCGCTAAAGAAAAAACGTGATTTGCGGTAAAATTGCAGGTGGGCCGATTTTTTTGATGACCAGTGTATATAAACGTGGTCCGGACCAACTAGGTGTTTTATTTACGCTTTGAACTAACTCTCTTGTTAGCTCAATGTTTTCACTACTTTGTACAATATACACATTATCAAGTTTCATTTTGTTGCAGTAATTAGCCAACTCCCGTACAAAGGCATCTCGTGCGCATTGTAATCGGTAAGATGGGTTTACTCTTAGTATGCAATTTGTTGAGTCATAACTAAGTATTGTATTTGATTGGTTATTCCATTCTTTTTCATTGACAAACCTTAACTCAGTGCAATCCTTTGGTTTTTCAAGCAACTCTAAAACTCTTGGGTGATCAGACCAGTCGTGTGTAGTTTGCCTGGCAACCGCAGGGTTGTCACTACCACCTTGTATACTTTGTTCATACATACGTTTTTTCTGACCTCTGGTTAATACTGACACTACGTGCTGATTAATTTCCTTCAATTCATCGCTTGTTATTCGGATACGTGACAAGGCGTCTGCAGCAGCGTTGTCTGTACCTCGAACATATTCTATTATGTAATCATATTCCTCTATTGTTAAACGGAATTTAGTTAAACGACTTGATGGGTTTGTTTGATTAAATAAGTAAAGTAATGGTTTATGGTCGGTTTTGATTACAAATTTTCTTCCGTAAAGATATGGTCGGAAATATTTTACTGACCATACGATAGCGAGTAACTCTTTTTCTATCGTGGGGTATCTTATTTCTGCTTTATTAAGAGTTCGACTTGCATAAGCAATTGGTCTGTTATCACCATTGCATAGCACGGACCCGATTGCGTACCCGGACGCATCTGTTTGTAAAACAAAAGTATTGTTTTCATCGAAATTGGGATACTGTAATACTGGTGGAAATGTTAATGACTCTTTTAGGAATTCGAAGGATTTCTGACACTCCTGTGACCATTCAAAGTTAACATTTTTCCGACACAGTTTGTTAAGCGGCAAAGATATTGCGGCAAATTCTGGTATAAATTTTCTGTAAAAGTTGACAAACGCTATGAATCTTTTTGTTTCGTCTGCGTTTTTGGGCACAGGATATTTTTTTACTATGTTTATTTTCTCTAAATCTGGTTTTATTCCTTCTGATGAAACAACATGTCCTAACAGCTGCATTTCTTTTCTTAAGAAATCGCACTTAATTGGATTAAGTTTCAAGTTAACTTTACGCAATCTAGTTAAAATATCTATAAGATTTTTATTGTGAATTTCCAAATTACGTCCAAAACAGATCAAATTATCCAAATAGACAAATAATTTGTCATATGTAAGTCCAGACATGGCAATTGTCATTAGACGAGAGAATGCACTTGGGCTAATTTTTAATCCCATTGGTAATCTGGTCATTTGATATTGGCCTGAAGGCGTAGTGAATGCTGTATACTTTCTGCTTTCTGGTTTTAATTTTGCTTGATAATATGCTTGTGATAAATCTAATTGTGAAAAATACATTGAACCGGATAGCGAATCTAGAATATCGGTTATATTAGGTAGTGGGAATTTATCGTCTAAGATTCTAGTATTTAACTTACGAAAATCTATAACAAGCCTCCATTTCTTGGTAGCGTCGTCTGACCTTTTAGGTACCAACAGAATAGGGCTTGACCACTCACTTTTTGCTGGTTCAATAATATTTTCAGAAATCATTTTCTGAACTTGTATTTCAATTTCCTTACGTTGTGAAAAGGGCAACCTGTACTGTCTAGTATAAACTGGATCAGCGTTTTGTCTTAACTGTATACCTTGTTCGTAAAGATTAGTGGTTGATAATTTATCTTTTGGAAGATGAAACACATCCGAATATTTTGCGCATATATTTTCGATTGATGACCTTTCTTCATTGTTTAGATTGTTTAATTTTAAAAGAGAAAACATAGTGCGTACTCTTTCTCCATCAATTTGACTGTCTCGTCCGAAGTTACAAATGTTATAATCTGATAACAAATGTATTTCTGGTCTAAAATAATTAATATCTATCTGCGTTTCGCGAGTATTTAATATTTTTACACTTATTTGTCTGTTGTTTGGTTTACAAATACTTCCTGCTATAAAAACTCCGTCACATAATTGTTTCGGTAAAATTACGCAGTCTTCGTTAAAACTACTGTCTAACATATAAATTTTCTCACATCTCGGTGGAATTTTTAAGAAACTGGTATTATTTAGTGTACTATTAATCATGGGCAGAGTTAATTTATTGTAATTTTTCTGTAATGTTATCGTATTATTTTCATAATTCAAAATAGCGTTATATTTACTCATAAAATCTCTGCCGATTATACCATGTTGTAAACCTGGTATGTGCTGCATAATGTAAAATTTGTGTACAAATTCCTGTCCTTTTGCGCTCAATGTAACATAAACATAACCTGATGTAAGTACTTGGCCACCAATGCCATTTATGGAAATGTATTCCTTTTGTATTGGAATGTTCCACCGTGCCACTGTTTCATATTTCAATATTGATAGTGATGCCCCAGTATCTATAAGCAATCCATATTTGGAGCCTTGTACTAAGAATTCAACCGAGCTGTTGTTGTTACAAGCATATATAAAATGATTATCGAAAAAACTGCAATGGTTCTGAAATGGGTCTTTCTGTAGTTTGGAGAGTTCGATTCCCGTCACTTAAATCGATACTATTCATGCCATTTTCTATAGCATGTACATTACCTCTGCGTGTACAAATCCGTCCAGGCCTACCGCGATATGAACCACGCATGTGTCCATGATTGTTGTTGAACTGTTGCTGATTTGGCCTATAATTTTGAAAAAATCCCCTACTATTTCCTCTTTGTATGAATACACGAACGGGAGGGCGGGATGGGTTTGAACGATTAGGACGTCTATTGTAATTGTAGTTATATCCGCGATTTTTAATGTGTTTTGATATCCGACATACACAGATGCGTTTGGAGATTGCCGACTGCATGACAAGTCCTCATCCTTAGCTGCTCTTATGGTATCTTTTAAAGTGTCGTAGTTGCGCGCTGCTAAAATAGTGCGGACTTCGCGGTTTCGCAAGCCATCAATAAAACATTTAATTGCAATTTTCTCATTTTGAGGACGTAATATTTTATATGCACTTAGATCCTCACCTGCCTGCGCGACCGTTAGATCTACAAAAAGCTGCTCGACCCCTGATCCATATTTTTCTATAGATGAACCGTTTTGATTAATTTGTGTCAACTCCTTATGTATTGCTGTACTTGACTTCTTCGTAAGAAGGTGTTGACGCATCTCAATAATAAGCAACTCACAGCTGTCATAAGAGGCAGACAATCTTAGTTTAGCGTTTTGGTTTAATCTGGTTTTTAAAACAAATTTAACTAGCATTTTGTTGCTTTCTTCGGTAAGTGAAGAACTATATAACTCTATGGCATCTATTAAACTTTTTGTCACATTTTCGTCACCATTCATAACTGGTAATAATGCCACGGCAGTCCTGTAATTAAAAGCCTCCATATTGTCTACTTCTATTTTAGCCTCGACTGTACACTCAGCACTTGGTTGAGAACTATATGTTTTGGAGCAAAAAGTTTCTATTTGGTTAAAAGTCCTTTCAAATAAATCACAGTATGACTGTATTTCCTGTAAAACTTTTGTACTAAATTGTTTCTGTTCAATTTTTGTAGATATGGTTTGTATACATTCATCAAATTGACGTTTTAACAATGTTGTTTCTTGCAACTTTTGTTTTAGTAAAGTTTCTGTCCTTTTAGGGTAACTTAGTTTTTTCAATGAACTTTCTATATTTTTTAATTGTTCATATAACAATCCTAGATCATTTGCCATTACCAATAAAAAGAAATATGCACGTTAGCAATACTTACTCTAGATAATTACATGACAGAACATAATATTAAAAAATAATATAATGGATATAGTAACTAGAAATTGGTCCAATAACCGTCGTTGCGGGAACATTTAATATTTCACTTGTTGTCCGAACACCAATCACTTCACTTATCACTGACTATCTTTTATCACTTACTGTGGTTTCTGGCCTCTGGTACCCGCTTCCTGGCGAGTCTCCTGGCGCTGCTGGCGGCACTCGTAACAGACACGAGTCTCGGTGTGTGGTCGTCGAAATGAACGTGCTAGGTTTTGAGCGAGAACCTCATTCCTTATCCAGGAATAATGACATTTTTGGTAAAGCTTGTATACTGCATATAGTCCAGCGATTCCTAATATGGTGCAGATTATGAACATAACGATACTAATGTTCGATAAATGGTACTCCTGCATAGACGCCGAATTTGAACCACCCGATGCACTTTGTGATATGATAACGTCTTCTTTTTCTATGTTCGATCGGCACATTTTAACCAATATAATATTAGTCCACTTTTAAACGCAAAAATTATCACTCAAGTAACATACTATGCGACCGAACTCGGCACCCGTCTCAGATGGCAGGGTCGCCATGTAAGGTTGTCGGTTCGGGAAGATGATTGAAACAAGTGCCTTCATTGGTGTATCGTATATTACTGCGCTTAGAGTACGTTCCATTGTTATAATATGTATTGATACTTAATATTAAGATACAGATGTTCACACATACATTAGTCTTACACACTACAAAGTACATCTTTGCGAATATAATGAAGGGGAGGTGCTTGTTAAGGAAAGATATCAGAACACTGTCAAAACGAGTATATGTATTTTATACTACCTTTTGCCCGCGGCTTCGCTCTCGTTAATTTAGAATTTGATCAATTCGGGTTGTACTCTGTTTGTTGTTTGGCCATGATTGCACTCATGGGCTCAGAACAGTACTTTTTTCTGGATGAAAGGTGGGTTATTTTTCTGTATCCCTGACAATGTATATGCCAAATGCCACGATGATTGGTACAGAGGTTTAGAGCGTGAAAACGTATCATGCAAACAAACTTAAATGATAAATGATTTATTTCTGTAAGTAGGTTTGTACAAACACTTTTACACGTCAATCATATTTTTAAAAACTCAATGAGGCCGGCGTTTCATATCTGGCTACTCTGAGAACAAAGGCCGAAACAAACTCAGAGGTCAGCCTCTTTTAAAGTCCAGACAGAATCTTGGTCAGATAAACTCTTTACTCTCTTACTTTCACATCTATAATATTATAGTTAACACACCACACAACACACTACACGTGGCGCCATCCATTATCATTTATTTATTTTATTTATCATAAGAACGTTCTTGTTGTTTTCCTCGGGAACACTACTTTTTTGGATGAAAGGTACCCCTATGTCCGTTTCTGTACCCCTTTTTTTTTGAGGGTAGGAAATCATCAAATAACTTTTCCAGCTCTGGGCGGAGCGGGAGGGCGTGTCAGACTCTTACTGACTAAAACCCACCCGTGTTTTTTCAGTTGCCTGTGCCAGGGGCCACTATAACCCTTTCGGACTTTCCCGCAACCCTGACCGGACGGACCCCTTCATTGGTGCTGACATCTCTGAGGCGCGCGTGGAACACAACGCGCCGTCGACCCGGGCCTGGTCCTTATCGAATGGCGAGCTGCCCATTGCTCGCCGTTCGCAAGCCCGCGCCTTTAACGTTGCCCCACACTATAGTGTATTCACGGAGACGAGTTAGTAGAGCGCTATCTCACTCACACAATTTTTTAACTGCGATTGGTCAGTGATAAACGCACTAAGGCAGTGTACACAGTTCGAGTATTTTTTAGTCTACTCACACTTCCCGTACTGTGCAGACGTGCTCTTACTTGTGACTGTATGCTCAACTTGTGAACCGGCTGGTGTATTGGATTTTATGATTGATTGCTTTCTTGATGACTTGGCGGCTTGGGAAAAGGACATTTCATTGTGAACTGAAATAGTGCGATAATGGCGGAGATTCATAATAAATGTAGGAAACGACGACAGTAGTGATAGTACGGAGAGTGATGATGATGATGATGATGATATATTATAAACTTGTATAGGTAGATAATATAATATAATAAAGAAAATTTAATCATTAACCCTCGATTTTATTTCTTTCCTTCTTATCCATCAGATATATAAAAAAGTAGGTACCCATAATAAAATTCTATCAAATAAATGTCTCTCAATTTATACGACAGACGAAGCCGCAGGAATAAACTAAGCGAACTTTTAAGAAGCGCAGTGTAAACGCACATTTACATTTCTAAGGTATTGTTAACGCCCACTGACCCTAAAAAAGTTTTTTTTTGTCTTTGTCATTTGTATGATAATGTGCGATAGAGAAGGCGCTATACTAACTCGTCTCCGTGAATACACTATAGGAATTTCTCCTGTATTGGGGGTGCGTTTACAAACATTTAAACTCACATGCACAAACAGCCAGACCGGCTACGGTGGCCGGGAATCAGCTTGCGATTCCCGACGCCCAGGGCGTCTCCTGCGGCGGCGGCGGCTAGGGGCGTGACGGCGCGAATTTTGCCTCTCCCTCACGCGTTCCGCCTCCTCCTTCGCGAGCATTATTGCTTCGTAGAAGGAGGTGACGGCTTCCCAAGCCCTTTCGCTCCGTACCATGGCCTGTACCAGAGCCGGACGCGAGAGATCGCCACCGCCAATCGCCTCCACGAGGACACGGCGGTGCTCCGCCCAAGCCGGGCAGACCTCCACCGTATGCTCCACCGTGTCCTCCGGGCGATCCACACAATGGTGACACCCGGGCGTTTCCTCCCGCCTTATCCGGGACAGGAACCTCCCGAAACAACCATGTCCGGTGAGGAACTGCGTCAGGCGGAAGGTGAGGACGCCGTGGCGCCTCTCTAGCCAGTCCTCAAAGAGGGGACTTATCGCCGCGATTGTGGCGTGCCCAGCGCTGGGTTGCGACAATCGCACTCTCCATGCCGCCCTGAGATCCCGCCGGAGCTCTGTCCGCTGTACCGTGATTTCTCGCGGCAGCGGAGCTACGCCCCGGCGTTTCGCCTCCTCGCGCCACTCCCAAACGTGCGCGAGGACTTTTGCCTCCAGATCCCATGGCGGTAATCCGGCAAGGAGGCTCGCTGCCTCACCGCAGACCATACGATATCCCCTGACCAGCCGGGTGGCCATGACCCTTTGGGGCGCGTTCAACCGGCGGGCTGGCCGCCGCCTCAAGGATTTCAGTACCCTTGACAAAGTATATGCAAAATTTCAGGATGATGGGTTCAATGGTTTAGGCGTGAAAAGGTAACAAACAAACTTACTTTCGCATTTATAATGGAAGTTAGTATGTCCTCTATTCTGCCACGTGCATTATCCGTGTCGCACTATAAAGATATTTCGGGTCGGTGGTGCAGGCCGGCAAGGGACCACTGACTCAATCCTCCGGTGACGACATAGTCAGAAACTCCTTTAATTATAGCGCCTGCTACTCTGCAGCCGAATGCCCCCGTGAATGTAGCAGCTAGGGATACGGCGCCGTTACCCCTAATTATCGTGCCGACTGAGCGAGAATAACATTATTTGCCAGATTTGCTATAAGTGTGTATACGTACCGTGCACAGCCACAGCACGTAATACTCAGGCAGCGCGTGGTTGAAGTACTGGTTGAGGAACAGCATGGCGGGCCCCAGTAGCGACCAGTCGTAGTAGTCCATCTCACTCTTGGTCATATGAGCCACCTGCAAACACCACGTCTTTATTATTATTGGTTCTAGCGTGATTGAAATGAAGTTATTTGAAGTTCTTGCATATATATATGTTGAAAAAATTACATAATTGACTCGAACGGAAACTGTACCGAAACTGTACATTTCTATAGTTTTAAATTGTATAATTTTTATTTTTTAAGTGATCTCAGAATCCAGAAAATTAATGGATAGATCAATTAGCAACTTAAGCCACAGGTCTTTCAATATACACTGACTTTAAAAAGGCCTTCGATTTGGTAGATCACGACTTACTAATTGCAAAATTAGAAAGTATGGGTGTTCATGGGTCGTTGCTTCGTTGGTGTGAATCGTACTTAAAAAATCGCTCGCAACTAGTGTATCTCAAGGGTTTTAAGTCCAATCAATGTAACATACCATCAGGGGTGCCACAGGGGTCACACTTGGGGCCTCTATTTTTCTTAGTTTTTATAAATGATTTGGGCCACAAAATTGATTCGGAATATAAACTTTTTGGTGATGATTTAAAAATATATAGAACTATATACAATGAATCCGATATTATTCAGCTTCAGTTAGATTTAAATAACGTACACAATTGGTGCATACAAAATAAAATGTCATTGAATCAAAACAAATGTTACCTCATTAAGTTTAGTAGAAAAAGGAATACATGTCCATATTATTACTTAATCAATAACAGCCCGCTCCAAGAAGTTGATACTATAAGGGACTTTGGTGTTTTAGTAGACAGTGGTTTAAGTTTCAGGAGTCATTACGATCAAATGATTAGTCGGGCATCTAAATTGTCAGGTTTCATCGTAAGGGAAATGAACATTTTAAACAACCAATTTTAACTATTTCCATTTACAACAGCGTTATTCGAAGTATTTTGGAGTATTGTAGTACGGTATGGAACCCGTTTTATCAGGTGCACTCGGATCGGATAGAGCGCGTTCAAAAAAGGTTTTTATATCATCTATGTTACTCGGATAACAGATGTCGCAGTCTGAACTCGTATAACTCTAGGCTGAATTATTATAAAATGAAATCTTTAAGCGCACGTACGAAATCTTCAGATTTCATGTTTTTGTTTAAACTAACAAATGGTTTAATAGATTCTCCTGATCTTTTAGAAAAAGTGAAATTTAGTATCCCTCGTAATAATAGCCGTTTACTAAACCGAAGGACTTTCGTCCTGCCTCACAGTCTGACTAATATCGGTAATTTTTCACCCATTGGCCGCATGCTTTCTCTTGCTAACTCCATTCGTGGCGAAATAGATGTCTTTGCTGGTTCTGTAGCCTCAGTTAGGAGTAAACTTAGAGCCTTAATTGTATATTTTTTCATATTTTTTTAATTTTAATTTTGTTTTTTATATATTTTTAATTGTTCTTTCCCAAAAAAATTTCATTAGGTACCTAACTATATGGATAAGTTCACATTTTGTAAGTTTTGTTTAATTTTTGTTTTTTAAATACTAATTGTTTTACTTAAATTATGCATGCTAGATTCACATCGAGTCGGTGTCAATCAGAAATATTGTGTTGTAACTGTTTTAATGCATTTGTGATTGTACATCAGTTTTGTGAATTATAATAACAATAAAAAAAAGTCTCACGTTCAAAATCAAAGCCAAATTCAAGCTTAGAAAACCACAAAAAGGCCAAAACAGAGCATGAAACTTCAAACAGCACTCAAAAATAGTATAAAACAGTTGTATCACTCACCACAAGTCTATTGGTGACTTTGGCAGCAACCATGCCGAACGCCATTATGTACAGGGAGGGGTGATTCTGGTACACGTTGGACTCGCTCTTCTGGAAGATGATGAAGGCCGGCACCACGACCAGCGAGAACGGGATCACCGGCGACAGGATACTTGTGCCCTACGGAAATAACTGGGTGTACCACGGCCTATGTAGGACGAAAGGGCCAACACATTGTAGGCTGTGTCATTGCAAGGAGTTAAGATAGTTTATTAAACAGCAAGTTTTTAATTTCAAAATTCTCATATCATTTTAGTGATTAATTTATTAAAGTTAGGGAATACTTTAGTAAAACAAAGCACTACATGCTAAGCACTACTTATTATTAAAGGTACAAACTAGCATGCGACGCCAAACAAGCAACGAAAACACAAACATGCGGTTAGTAACAAGCCAGTACATGCAATGAACGCGACACCCGTGCACTATGAGACACAGCACAACACTACAGGATAACAGGACGGACGGTACAACATTAGTGATCGAGTCATGGAGCATCGTCACGTGAGCACAGCGCGGTGGTCGGCGCGTTAGTACAGTCTGTGCAGCATTTGTATTGTTAAGTGTTATTCTTACGGCACAATGCTAATCAAAAGGTCTTACTGCGACTGTGGAGCCGTTTTTCCCCACTCCACCCTTCATTATGACGGTAACGTAACCGACGACTAGGTACAGGGTGAGCGACACGACTGCGTAGTTGGATATCAGATTCAAGCTGATGTTTATCGGTAACTGTAGTGTTAGACCGTGATATGCGATGGTGAGATGGTCACGTGATGACGTCATGCGGTTAGGCCGGCGGCGGGCGGCGTCGGGGTCGCGGGACAGCGGCCATAACAGAAAGAGAAACACATACATGCCATTAATATCAATAACATCAACTACGTAACGATTACGGAACGGACTGGAAGCGTACGACATCCATTAAGTTGACTGTTTGTATGTGCTGTCTTCACTCATTTATGGTCGTGTGTTATTGTACTGGTGATGGTTACTGACTAACAGATAGTATGTAGATAATATCGTTTTGGCGTTTAGGCAAGTATCTATGAAGGACTGAAAGGAGATTGCATGTTGCACCTAAACATAGGTATGTGTGTGTTACCATCAGTGAACCTTCCTGATCATAATTATATTATTTTAAATAAATTACCTATAGTATGGCATTTAAAATATAATACATATACTTAGTTGAAAACCCTTATACCTCTTAATCGCATGTTTACTTGTTAGGTTACAAGAGTTAATAACATTCAATCTGTGATAAAATGATGTAGTCGAGATACACACAACACAACGCGGGCAACTGACGGCATGTGGGTGTCCTACAGGTACACCGTACACCCCATCGGATTACATGCATGATGTTATGTTGTGTGTCTTCGAGATAAAAATAGACGTTTTACACCACAAAACAAAACCCGCGCTAATGGTGCCGATTCCCTTGTTCACAAACTAAACTAAATTTCAGTTGAGTGCATCTTTTTATTTCTATTTCATTATGAAAAGGACAGAAGATAAATTTTAGTTTAGTCCTGTCAAATTAATCAGCGCCTGACACAGTAGTGTCAGGCGCTGATTAATTTGATGGAGTACCATACAAGTTTAGACGTGATTAAAAAGTTGACTACTAAAGTTACATCAAATTACGTCAGGTACCGACTAATTTGACAGGACTAAACTAATATTAATCTTCTGTCCTTTTCATAATGAAATAGAAAGAAAAAGATGCACTCAACTTAAATTTAGTTTAGTGTGTGAACAAGGGAATCGGCACCAATATTTAACTAAAATGATATTGTGCCAAACCACCTTAGACTAAATGAAATATATGAGAGAGATTTAGAATGCAGGACCCATGGTTACATCACAAGTAAACACCACAATACAGGGTGAAAAAAAATTAGATAGGGAAACTCCGCAGACGAGATGGGTATCGAGCGATATCTAAAGATGATAAAATAAAAAAATTTGATGACTTTTATTGTGGAGTCATCGACCGCAGTTAGTGTAATCACTTGAAACATCAGTTTAAAAATCAGTTATTTTTTGAGTATACTTCACAGAAGTATCGATATCTATATGATATTTGTTTTGTCTACGATAAAAAAGTAAACAGATTTTATCAACTCATACTTTAAGTAACAACAATCCCAGCGGTCGTTGACCCCTCAAAAAAACCTCAAATATATTATATTTTCTCGTGTCTAGATACCGATACCCATCACGTCTGCAGTTTCGCTAGCTAATTTCATTTGACCCTGTATATCTTCTCCTAATATTGCAATACCATAATTTACCGCAATATTTGTGTGTCGCTCAAATAAATAGAACAAAACATTGCCTTCCAGCTATCCTACAGGACATAGTAGGTTGGCCATGTGTGTTAGGCAGTTTAATTATCCTCAAGAATGTTCAATTCACATGGGCACTTGCAGGAAATGTTGTTGATGCGTAGAAGTTAGTGTTCAAATAAATACGAAATATTAGCTGATAAGGAACCGAGGTAACCTGAATATTATTATATTATAAATGTCAAGATTTCAGCTTTGAATTTCTTAAAGAGTAGCATTAAGTATATCTTTGTGCCCTTAATACTCTAGTATTTAAAGAAAAGACCGAACAATTATGCTTCCTTATCGAAAATATCTTTAAGGGGACCAATCACTTAAAATGGTCTTATATATTTTTTAATGTAAGATTCAGTCCTATCCCTACCTAGGTATTTTAGAAAATTACAGACAGTTTGCGAACCCGAGAAGAGAAAAGAATAGACATATTGACAATAATGTAGATCTTCAGCTGTTGGGCTTCAGAGTTATTTACACGATGTGTTCATGCAGCTTGGTTAAATCACGAAATGTGACGATTCAGTCATTACTTGTTTTATTGTTCACGATTATAATAATTACTTGAAGGATACACTTTGTAGAAGGTAACAAGTAAGTTTTCGTTACGAGACGGTAGGAAAATTAAAAATTTTTAACGGTTCTTTTTATATCTAAATTGTAACTGAAACAAAGATGGCGGCTCTTTTCCACGACTGAATCGTCGCATTGACCCGAAGTCCCACGAACGAATGTCCAAGTAAACAATATGCAATCTTACAGCTACGGTCGATCCGTTCTTGCCACATCCTCTAACACGGAATGTGGAAAAAAAGTTGGTGGCAAAGTAAAACTGTAGGGCGAAGCATGTGGCCGTAACTTGCAGGCTCAGCGGCACGCCCAGCGGTGGGATCTGCGCATGAGCGGGCCGTTACACCAGGGGTCAGACACAACACACCCTACTCCGGGGATGGCGAACATTTTTGCTACGAGTTTAAAGAAAACTAGACTACACCCGCGCGGTAATTGTGTAACACGCTGACAGTAGGAATGGATTTCAATTTGACAGTTCAACAACATTCATTGCGTTATTTACGTTGTTGAGCTGACTAATTTTTCGAACATAAGACGCAATGGATTAGCAATATCCTTAAAATGATTCAGATTGTGATTAATAGTGTGTTACACAATTAGGGTGCTGGTCTCTGACGTGAGAATTTGAAGTTATTGTTTGAAGTTTTAGTGTATAGAATTGGAAAAAAATAAGAATTTGAAGTTTCATTTTTAGCAAATAAATGTTGGATTTTGCGGACTACGTTGAAGGAATCACGTTAAGTAATGCTAAAGTAGAGTCTGACAAGTGCTCAAATCAAAATTCTCAATTCAGAAACCGGGAACTAGTGACCTAAACGAGCTTGCCACCGATATCTGAGAAAAACTAAGTTAGATTAAACAAAAATATTTTTCCTAACACAGTAGGTAATTAATTAAGATTTAAAAAAATAAGAAAATGCACTGTATTATAGAAAGAAAAGGATAAATGTATTGAAAGCATTTATTTTTTCATAAGATCCGACACTATAATCGATGCTGTGAACTTCCTGTCGCATACCACAGGTTCACCACCCCTGTCCTACTCCTTCCATAGGCCGTAATGTGTAAAAAAACGTCGAGTCAACAAACATGTCGTTCTCAACTGTCTGGTCATGTTCGTGACCATATTTGGACATTATATGACTCCACTCGACAGCTGGTCGTCTAAAACATAGCGGTGTATGTACACAGCATGAATTCTTCAAAATGAGTGAAGACCCACATTTAAGACAAAATAAAAGGGAGACGCACCAGCCACAATTGATAGTAAAATTAACTATGAAGGCTGTCCCAAATACGAGCGACAGATTACTTTAAGTACGCCATAGTAGATACAAGTACAGAGCTCAGACGTAAGTCATAAGTGTGACATGTCGAGCTTCAGATAAACGCAAAGTGCCATACTTTTGGCCAGACACTGTACACTGTTCGTCCGTCGTTGCGGTCTTGATACAAATTCTCACCATGACGATAAAAAACGTCGCAGAAGCAACATGATGCACATGTAGGCACTCCTGTGGCACTAACCAGTCTATATCGCACTTATAAGGGACAGCCTTCACTACAGAACATGACTAACAAATCCTACACGGAAACAAAGACATTCTTATAATAATATTTATCATAGATCATGCTCCATGGAGAGACAGTAATAACATGTTATTTCGTAAAAAAAAACCTGCAAATAAAATACTTAATACATCGATTCTACAATATACTTCAACTTTTAAAATAATCAAACTACATGTAGGTACTCCGTGGCCGCAACAGGGAGCATAGTCTACTTACATTAATTAATTAACGATTTCATGCTATTAAAAAAACCCACATGATGTAAAGCGATGGAACCAAAAGTGTCTTAGTTATACAGATCAAAGCTAAGTTTACTGTGGCACTCACACGAACGATAGATCACATTTTAATAATTAATTGACCATTTGCTTACAATATAACATGTCTAGTCTAACTTTTATAACGATTGGCAGCAATTCCTCAAAACACATATTACAGTACTCCAGCTAGATAATACAGGATGGCTCCTACTTCGGGTACAACCCCAGACGACTCATAAAATAATAAGTAATATTATAATCTGTCCATGGAATGACATTTAAAAATTATAATAATATCGTTTATTCAAACAAAGCTAATCTAGATTCCGTCTATTATGAAATCAAAACAAAATCTTTTAGTAATTAGTGTAATTACAAGTACAGTACGAAACATTATAAGCAAAAGTATGTTAAAATTAATCTGTATCGTGTTATATCGCGTGAGAGTGCCGTACACTAACTGCTGCCAATCTGAAGCGGAGCTACTGACCGCGCTAGGTTATGCATGGCAACCGACGATGGTATACAATACGAAACAATTTAGAGACCCCATCTGTAACCCAATCAGTGCCGTGTGGGAGACTTAATTCGAACATACCTCGTCGTATGTCAAGATGACAGCACAAAGAAAAGAAATACAAAAAGGAAATATCTAAATAAACACTTTTTTCTAAAAGCACGAAGTGAAACGGACTCCTTACTCAAGAGTTCCATTTTCGAAAGTATGAACGCTCTACTAGACGTCTTAAAACAAAATATTCTGACAACAGACTGCTTCGATCAAGAATTCTATAAGAATATATTTTTGTAAAAAAAAACAAGTGAAAACATTTGCCAAGATGGGGATCGTCCTTGTACTCCTTTGTCTAATTCTGCTCGCATTTGCGTTGGCTGTGGTACAGCTTGTAATCACGGAAAGTGTAAAATAACTAAATATAACTAAATAACAATAATCTTTATTCTGCCATCTTGACAATAAGTAAAAAAAATGGAAAAGTGACTACTAAATTACTTGGTCGTATTATTATTATTTTTTGTCTCCCACGCGTGGTGATTGTATGTGGGACTAAAGAGATGTCTCACAGCGACTGTGGAGCCGTTCTTGCCCACTCCGCCGGAGACGATGGCGGCGAGGAGTGCGCCCACCGTGAGGGCTGCGCCCCCCACGGCCACCAGCGCCAGCGAGTAGCGGACCTCGAGGCCTCCGCCCACCTAGTGCACAGGTGCGTTACAAGTGTGCCGTGCCCAGCACGACCTGTGTGCAGCGCCTAGCCACGACCAAGTTCCACCAAATAGAAGCCAGGCTCTTGCGACCGACCTAACCAAAATTCTGGGTAAACAGAAGTAACTATTTTAAGAAACTCCGTCGTAGTACTGCTTAGAAAATAGCTTGCAACTTGAAAACAATAAAGTAACCTTCTAAATGACTCGAAATATTTTAGTAATACATGACACACACGAGCTTTTCGTAGTGCACTTCTAGTTGGCAGAACTGATAAGATTGTGCAATGACCGACTGGACAAAGGCATTGTGGTAGTATTCAGTTCAGGTCGAGTCAAGTGGTACCTGATGACGTGGAACACGGACAGATCACGACTATAGCGGTCATGTGGGTATTTTTAAACATCACCTAACAGTTTATAGATAGTCGTTCATTTAGTATTTGGTCAGTTGTTTAACAAATTATTTGGTGCAACACAAAAGAATTACGGATAAGGATATTTTTTTCTCGAATTAGGTTTGCTTTCAACTTTATTTTGTGTGACGAATCATCTGATATGTTTATAAAGTTTTAACGACTCGCGTAATTATTTCGTGTGTTCCTTCAATATTTGTGAGACAACATCAATATAATCTCAAACAATTTGTTCTGTGTAAGTGGTGTGTTATTCAAATGTTAGATAACATCGGACAACACTGAGCTTAGATTACGATATAATTTGTCCGTTACACCAGGCTCGCTCGCGTACAAAATGACTTGCATTCTGTTTTTGCTGGGATTGTTTATCGAGAAGTACAAACGTAATGTGTTTGAACATTATTCAAGTTCCATGAAGGCAACATGTCGGATACGTCATGAAGTTTACATTTACAGCAGTATTTGATAAACATGGTGCCTTTACGGACCATTTTGTTTGACGTCAGTATTCTGAAAGTCATTTTGCATTGCTAGCCTATCATACGCAGTGCAGAACAGTTCGATGGCGTTACCTGAGTGGCCCAGAAGCTGGGTCCTAGCGTGGCGGACACCAGGTGGATGGCGATGATAGAGTACTGGGCCTCCGTCACGTCTATCCTGCCCATCTTGAGGGTCCCAGTGACGTAGGCCTGCCAGTGCGCGCAGTAGAACAGCGTCATGGCGCAGAAACACTGGAAAGTTTATTTAATTTTATTTGGGAAAACAAACAATCGTACATAGTATATTATATAAAATACACCGTATGCTATAAGTAAATGTACAATCCACTACGTTTCCACATGCTACTAGCATATAAAAGATATAGTTTTGGTAAAATTAAATTAAAGTTACAGAGCATTACAAGAATACTTTAATGTATCATCGTTGTTTGAAGTACAATTGCTTGATTTATGCATTTCATGTAGTTTCCTAAATTAAAACATTTTATTGGCTCGTAATGCTAAAGATTCTTCTAATAGTGTGGTCGGCCTGTTTCTTTTTTTATTAGTCTTCCGTCCAATTTGTAAATACATGCATGGAATTATGAAGGCGTCGAGTCACAAGTGGCGCCCACAATCGCCTTTCTAAGAAAGTTCGCTGATTTTTTTATTAAAACGTAAAAAAGAAGACGGATGAATTGTAGTTCGTAAAGATAACTTGCTTTTGATACTATATTCATAGCTTTATATCCCATAGTTGATTACGATAAAACTATCAGCGAAATTTCTTAGAAAGGCGATTGGTGGCACCACTTGTGACTCGGCGCAGTCTTAAAGATTTTCTTGCCGCTTGATTTTCTATTGTTGGTTAAGCACAGACAAAGTAAACCTCAAATTGGCTTCAGCAAATCGTATCTACGCTACAATTGAGGTATTATAACAAACATAGTCTTGGAGAAAAGTTGCGATTTCCGAATAATTCACGTGCACTAGATTTAGAGAAATTTCACGTAAAGAATTCGTAAAAAATATAAATTGCGCAAATCGGTCAGTAGGTTACAGCTGTTACAACAGATTTTAACGGCCTTTAGTTTAATGTCGCCAATTAAAAGGCCAAAACGCAAGTGATAATCAATTTGCATAATCTCGGTCATATTTAGGTAAAACATAAAATAGTGAATCACAAAGATTGGCCAGTTTCCAGAGCTTGGCGCTCTCGGGGCGCGTGTGCTTGGCAGCAATCCCAAATAAGAATAATTATTGAGATAATAAGGGCCATGTCGCGAATATGGAAAAGTACATGGTCGTTAGTATTACATCATTGATAGCTATCTGCGTAGAATCAGTCGTGAATGAACTCGTCATTCACGACTGATTCTCTAATGCGCTGGTCAGGGTTTAAAGGTTAAGATCACTTGAAGGCTGCTACTAAGTGGACCACAGCCTATTTTGCAAGCCTTTCTAGGTTTTTTCCGCCATTTGGTTTTTTGAGACGATCTACTTTTCTACTCTCACTATTTCAGTTTGGCGCGGAATGCGGCAATGTTCTTCGTAATAATTAAGTAAGTATATTCTTTATTAGGTTATTTTTTATTTTCTTTATTATTAGAGCTAATTATCTTTTTTGTATGCACATTTTTCTGTGACAAATAAACCCAGTTTTCTTTCTTTCTATGCCAAGTTTCATTCCAACCTGTTACTTCGTTTTTGTGTGATATGGTACCAGCCATCCTACGTAATATTGTTGTTGCCGCTTATATCGATATTTGTTCAAATAATTATATAAAACGTGAAATATGGCCCATTCCTGCATTTTTAGCAAAAGCCCAGTTTCCACTACGTATAGTCTCTAGGCACTCTTTTCAACTTGATTTTCGCCGTTACGGCAAGTTTTGTACCAAGTACATATTTTATTGATTCTACTTTCACAGATATTTGTCATTTAAATATTTTTGGTATGTAATAGGTACGAGAAAACGAGATCCTAATCTATTATGTAGGTACCTATTCGCAATTAACATCGGTAAACACTCTTAGCCGACAATAACGAGCTAGATAGTTATGTAATGTCTCCAAATAAACAACAACAACAAACTCATTGGCATTCTTGTAATAATTTAATCAACGACCTATACTAGGTAATTGTCACGGTTTCCGACCTTGCTTTCAAGACACGTTTCCGTAAAGAATAAAATAATACTAATTGTATTAGCATGCAGGAACTAACATACATAGTCCACACCACACGGAATGCAATGGGGACTAAACAGTTAATTTTCCAAAGACTCCCAAAGGAAATGTACGAGTTTATTACGAAGTACTTATCTAAATTACGTTTTAATAACTAGTTAGTCACAACCATTCGCGACATATCGCAGGTTAATAATAATTATGAAGATTAACGATACGTGATAGCCGCAGTAGTCTCATTATAGTTCGACATTATTTCCTTTAGTCATCGTCGTGATGGGTGAGACTATTTATCGAATATTACCAAGTTAATGGCTATGGTACTGTAGAGATTATAGCCTATTTGGTACTTCCAAACTTTATAAATATTGATGGCATATTATGAGACAAGCACTTATTTGTATGTATTTAGAATAGAAGTTTAGCTGACAAGCATAATATATCATGATATAAAATGTAATTAATTAATTATTGTAAAGATCCCAATAATTACACGATATATTATAAACAGGCTTTTATTTATTAACGAGCCGGTAACATAAGGACGAGAAGTCCTTAAGCATACCAAAGAATTAATACACCTGGGCATGGGCTGAGGCCAGTTTTGGCCTTGCACAATAATGGTACTTACTTCATTCTTCTAAGGGCCGCTATAATCATTTAATTGAGCGTAGAATGTGATTCATACTAAGTACTTGTGACTGCCTATTTTATTAAGATGTTGACGACATGACGATTGAGCAATAAACGGGCCATTTCAGCTTGGAGGCGGTCCTCTCATACTTCAAGTGTCGACCAAAGGTGAAAAGATTAGCCGCGAGGCTGGCTGCCCAGTTTTCAAGAATCAATGTTCGCTCTTTAAATTAACTTCATGAATTGATGAATAATCTCGTTATGTGCTAGAATATAGGTGGAGAACACGACGATGATTTATTTCATATACATCCTAAGATTACATCCATAATTGTTAGTAAAATTGTGAGCTTACAAACTAATGTTAGTAATAAAATAATGTTTTTTTTTTTTTAATAAATGGTTTTATTAAATGACATACAATAACAATTTTATTATATGTCATTCAACTAAACACTAGTGGCAGGTCCGGGTGGACTTCCCGATGATGGTGGCAAATCACTAAACGACTGCGTGCCTGGCAGCCGTATCCACCGAGCCAGTATCGGAGAGTCCCACCGGTCTGCCAGCGCGCGCAGGATGGTGTTGGGACTGTCGCGCGTGCGGCGCATGATAGATGCGCACCGTTTGCGCATGATGGCCGCAAAGCCGTCCGTGTCAGCCGCCGCGAACATAGGTAATCAAAAATAGGTTCAAGACCAAAACATACCTGGAAGAACATCCAAGTAGGGTACTCTCCCAACTTGACAGCTATACACGCACCCAATGCTATGAACACTGTTGATATGCTGTCACAGCCGTGGTCGAAGAGTTCTCCCAGCGGCGACTGGCTGCCGGTCCGCCGCGCCTGCTTGCCATCGATGGCGTCCAGGCTCTGGTAAATGAAGACTCCTAGCGCGCATAGTGCGAACGCCCATCGCGGTGGCTCCTGCCTCGCGTCTGGACTGAACCTGTAGCGTCAAATGATGACTTATACAGCTGATAGAGTAGACAAGGTGATGATATCGTGTAGTACAAGAAACCTCGTTAATATTAAGGAGGACCTGCTGAACGGTGAGCAGGTCCTCCTTAATATTAACGAGGTTGATAAAATGATGAACAAGTGTGGACCTAATACGCTGCCCTGTAGCACTCCTAACGTCGATTGCAGTTTAGAGCGATATAATTCATCGTTACACTGTTTAGAGTGGCACTATCATCTGTTTTATTATCGTTAAGGTCATTGACTGCGATTCTGCTTGATTTATTAAAACTGAACAGCATCACTCAGGCCGTTGAGTTCCGTGCGTAGGTGTTAAACGCTTTACAGGTCACAACACACGGAAGGCTGATAGGTCTTTGCAGTATGGTATTTTTAGACCCCAAGTAGAGCGTGTTGACTATACGTTTGATTGAATGTGAGCAACGAATCGTCAGTTTTACGTTTGCTTTGGAAACACCATTATTGCCGTATTGCGATGTATAGGCAAGCAAGCGTGACTGATCTAATGATGTGTGACGCATGCGTAAGTACCAATGAGGTCGCATACGCGCATCCATAAAGTCCCTGAGGTTTTCCAGCCGTAGAACTAGGAATATGATGATATGACGAATCGGGCGCTTCTTTGCCTAGGTACTGGTTGTGGTGAAATTATACCTACTTGCTTTACGATAGAAATATGTTTAGGTTTGTGTTTACTCACTTGAAGCTATGAAGAAATCATACACAATCGCATATTGATTAATTAAATACAACCAGCGCTACGCAATCCACAAAGTACTTTACAAAAACAACCAAGGTTTTATTTAGGTATATAATTTTGAGTAAAGAAATGATTCCTATGTTCTTTTTTATTTAAAAATACTGTATTTTTATGTTAAAGGACAGATTTTTGCAGTTTGAATATTGGTCTTTTCAGGTGAAGGCTCACTTATTTAATATCAGTCCATGAAAAATCAGAAATAGGTATTATCTTATAAATGTTTTAAGAGCTAATTAATTCATGTTCCATTAATACAATATACATAATTGTATCAATAACAATAAGTGTTAATCATCTTACTGTATCACCTCATAATAAATTAATATTATTAACCATAAAAGGAAACAACAATACAAGTCAGGGTCATGACGGGTAAGTGAACTTTTCAATATTTCAATTAACATAATATTTGACTTCTCGCTACGTACAGGATGTACTATCCAATCGATCCTAATCCTAACTAATATTATAAATGCGAAATTAAGTTTATTTGTTACCGTTTCACTCCTACTGAACCGATTGTCATGAAACCTTGCTTATATACATGTTCAAGGGTAAGGAAAGGACATGGGTACCTTTCATCCAGAAAAAAGTACTATTCCTGAGGGAAAGAACAATAAAGACGCTAGGTGGTGCGACATGTATTTCGAATCATGATTGAATTATATTAGAAACTTTAGTAGTGTATTGGCATGTGCACAAATTCTAAGCAGTAACCTAACAAACAGTACTAGGCTTACTTAAACTCACAATAGTATTTCAATCATTGGTTTCATCATAGGATTTTGATGAAATTTAGCAAACAGGTAGTTTATAACCTGGATGACACATATGATACATTTTATACCAGTAGTATGATTCTGTGGGATAATTTCCGACAAAAGCAAAAGCTACTTCTCATAACTAAAATACTTTTATTGACTATAGTATATACCCACCACTTGTTAACTTTAAATAAAAAACCAGTAAACACACTATCTTGATCAAAACAGAATCAGATAGTCCCTTCCCTTCAGGTTGTAGGTACTTACAGAGGAGACCCTCAAAATAACATTTGGTGTACCTACTTTTTAATTCTTATCTTTTGATAATGTTTTTGTGTTCACTGACTGGACTTAATCTACATTCTAGTAAGCCTCCATTCATAAAGGTGCATTTAAATGAGGTTAATTAACATACTTACCCAACTACTACTAAACTTATGTTATATTAAGTAATTACCATAGAGATTAGGTTAAATATTTGACCTCTTTTCCAATCAAATGAATAATCAAGTTTTACATTATTTCTTGGCATTATGGCACAATCTTAGCATGGTACAAATGTTTATAAAAATGCTATCCAAGTAAAATAATGTTACAGCAAGTAGATACCTAAGACATGTTTTATTGCAATTTAAATGAGCTAAAGTTTAATTAATTCTCTTAACAAAAAAAAAACGTGTTTGAACCATAGTTTAACTAGTCAAGTCATTTTCTTCAACTAAATATTAAGCTGGAAAGTAAAGTATCAACCATTTGCAGCCAAGAACTTATGGGTGCTCCGAATAAAATAAAAATCGAATTCTAAAAAAAAGTTCAAAGGGGGTTTATTAAATTGTAACCAGCTTCTGTAAATAGTAAATAGCCTTCTTGAGAATTGGATAATATTAAAATAATTTTTCAAATCAGACTGGTGGTTCCAGAGATTAGCGCATTGAAACAAATAAACTGTTCAGCTTTATTGTATTAGTGTAGACAAATAGGAAATTACAATCTATTATTTTGTTATTATTAATAATAATTTCATAGATTACACCCATGTTATACTATGCTGATGCAATCTAGGGACAAGACTAGTACATTCGTACTGGGATTTAAAATTGAGTTACTTTATCTAATCTTATATCTGCCAGAGTTTGACATTAACTCAAAACTGTGATAATATCAGTTACTTATTATGCTACATTAACTTTACTTCAAAGTTTAGCACAGTCATAGATGAAATAAATTCATAGCAAACTTTACGAATAATTTTATAGTGCAACAAAAAAACTGTTGTTTTAAATTCTAGTTAATATTATTAGAATTGTATTGCTATGCTAATATTTTGCCTTGCAACAGTCAACTAATTTTGCACTTGTATGATTATTGATTACCTGTAAGTTGATAACTGATCACATATGTAAGTACAAGTAAAAGGTTGTGTCAAGTTACCTAATTGAAGATAGTTGAAGGTCCTCATTGACAAATGATGAGTCTGGAGAGACAGCTATTATTCATTTCCAGCTATCTTATCGAAACAGACGGTGGCGCGACGTCGTCTCGACCAATTGCACGCCAGAGTTTTCAAGTATTACAATATGTAAACATGCGTGAAAGTATCATTTTATTGAATGGAAAATGCAACAGTTACAGAATTATTACAGTGCATCTATTTAGGACAACTATTAAAGACCAATAGAAAGTCTTAGAGAAAATGAAAGTCGTTACGGTCGGGCGAGATCTGCGACACAGTTCCTATAATGTATTGATATAACCTTCAAGGTACTTACCAAACTAGTATTAGTGTGGTTACTATATTTACTATTAAACCTAATATTGTGATGAGATTCGGCGCGAGCCATAACGGCGTTTTAGATACTAGCCAGCACCACCACGGCTGGAGCCATGCATCCAATATACTGGCACTCGTACAAGAATATTTGTGTTCACTTAGTCTTTTTAACTGGGCAGCATTGAGTATTCTCTCTTTATAGAACTGCATTTTATTTCACTGTCACGACATTACAATGCACAACTAAATTCCACCATTAACTAGGTATAATCACAAGATAAATTCGCAAAATCGTAATGCAAATCACATTCACATCACTGTTCACACTACTCTGACATGACACCACAAACAAATTGACAGATTTTTTTTACGCAGCGATGATCTGTCATCCAGCCACGCGTACGCCATAGACAATATTATTGACAGTTACAAAGAATGTTGCCAACAAATAAGTACAATTTCTAGGAGCGTTCGTGGCTAACTTCCAATGACTAAAGAGTCTTTAGTCATTGCTAACTTCGATCAATAATACTAAATAATAACAACCTCACGGGACCATCGAAGGTCCGTTGGTCCCGCTATCATTCGTAAATCTTTGACAGTCGTTACAGGTAGCCCCAATGTCTGACAACCAGTTTAACCAAGGGGCACAGAGTAATTTTTTATGGGTATCGTGCTACCCACGGGTGTGTAACAGTAGTAACTGGGTTGTATAACGGTCAGATAGGCAGTTGCGCCATATAAAATTCTGGCTGCATCAAAGAGTATAGTAATATAGATGGGGATGCATCCAGTAAGGCAGGAAGTTGACTCCCAACGGAAAAGGCTAGGCAGATTGATTCGAATCGCTTTTTCAAGAATAAAACCACTTCGTTGTAATGATTGCTGACTAAAACCTTACGAGTGAGTTTATTAGTAAACATATCCAACATCCTTGCTTGCCTGCCTGATGTGCCTTGACTGTTTCGTCAGAAATGCACAAATTACTAAAGTGCCATAAACGGCTGATAGAAGTAATGAAGGTTATAAAATGTTGAGAATGGTGCGATTCGTTGGTTCATCAGTAGACTATCGATGACTATGTTATTGTTTTTCTCTGCCACTACGGGGTTCAATGATTATTGGAGCAAGGGCAGAGTTTGCGCTATATTAGGTACTACGTTCCGGTCAGTGGCCACTAGAAGGTAAAATTAAAAATAACGACTTACAGATAAGAAGCGGAAGACTATGCATATGTAGGTGCAGTACCCAGCACGGCCGTTCGAATACCAATACGTGTGAAAGACAGAACGTATCTAGGAATCTACAGGTGACAAAGCTATCAAATATTGGTAAACAGCTGAAAATGAATGAGGCATTGTACAACACAAAGCTTTATTTCAACAATAATTACAAAGATTAATACTTTTCAGTCATAAACTGCTTCATAACTTAAATGAGAATTACTGATCGAATTACAAAATGAAGACAAAAATATATTTTGTTACAAAAACATTTAAATCTCAATATTTACTTAACTACTAAGTTAATTTAGTACTTACATTTTAAATTATAAAATATTATCAAACTTCGTTACATACAGGTATTTCAGCATGACAAAATTAAAGCCTTATAAAAATATTTGGGAAAATATTTTATTTTCTATAGATCAATTACCTATTGTAATATAAACAGAGTAACTTGATTACTCAATAAGTCAATAACAACTCTAATAAAATTATATTTTTATTTAGAAAAATAATTAAACCCACCGAACATCTAACATCTGAATTAAAGTTATCTATTTTTCGCTTGGTTTTTTCTGGCTTCAATTCTTTTTTGTAGCGTTACCAATAAAGCACCAAGAACATTATGTCCGGGTAGTCGTTTACCGAAGAGCAAACGCTTAACGGAATCATCGTACGTGAGAAGAGCGACCATGTTTTGAAGTAGAAATCCCTGGCAGTATTCCAATAGTTGAGTAGCACCGTAAACCTGCAACGCAATCAGCCACAAATCAATTTATATAAATTTTGCGTAGGTTTAAAATACGAGTAAGTACTTATTAATGCATTCGACTTTGGGGTTGGGCAATTTAAATTATTTAGTCATTTGAATAGAAGTTTATGATATTTGATAAATGAACAAAGAATGTAATGGCTCGTACCTTAGCATGAATGTAGACTGAGACAAGGTTGTGTAGGTCTACAGACTTAGCCGCTCTTGCCTCGCAGTGCCTCTGTAGCGGCAGAAGCTGGAAGAAAGAGGCTGCGGCCAGCACCTCCAACACGTCTGTCTCAGGGATGTCCAGCCCCGAGCACCCGCCCGAGTAGAGATACTTCATTACTTGCTGTGACAATAATTAACAAAAAAAAAATACATTATTAGGCAATCACTTTCGCACAACCAGCACGATTTATAAAACACAGCCCCGGAAACACCAGCCTGTTACCACTTCCTAGTGCTTTAGCTGGCAAGAAGTGGCGCAACAAACTGCCCAGCAAAAAGTACATAGAAATTAGCTAATTATTCGAGTCAAAAAGCGTACCTCAAATATATGATACCGGATATCGTTGATTTGCACGAGAGGAGGTGCTGCATTGGCGACCGGTAAGGCTTCGTTCGATGATCTTGCAGGCGCTAGCATGGCTCGTAGGCGTGGTGACTCCGAGACAAGAACTATTTTGTGGCCATAGAACAGTCGCCCTTCAACCCTGAGGAATGAAACAGTTTTGACAATGATGATTTCTGAGAGAGGTTTAAGTCTTGACATCCATAGGTGCTGAAGTTTTTGCCCGGAAGTTACCTAAAGGTGACGTCAGCTAGCGATGGGTTGTTGACGTACGATGGGTCGACCCTGGCCGGGGCTGGCGCCACGGGAGGCGGCGGCTGCGCCACGCCTGGCACAGCCTCCCGCCCATAGCATGCGCACAGGATGTCAGCCAGCAGTAAGACAGTGCCTTCCTTCTAAACATAAGGGCTTTTATTAATTCTGACGGCGTTTTCCAACAATGGCTTTTAAATATTTTAATAGGAACCCCAGGCCAGTAGTGGCCAAAATATTTGTCACCAAAATTAATTAATAATATTAGTCACATTACCTTGCTGTACCGTAGAATATTGAACAGCAGGGGGAGGCACTCGTAAATGAACTGTTTACTGTAGTGGCTGTCGTCAGATGGACACACCTGAAAGAAAAAGTAGTCAAAAAACACAAACACGTTTAATAAAAAAAATAATAAAATAAACAGGTTTAAAAACATTTTCATAGGAAAGAAAAAGTAGTCAAAAAACAGGTTTAAAAACATTTTCATTGTTTCTACAAAATGATGAAAAAAGTGTTACCTGTAAGAAGTCTTGTAAAAGTTGGTCGATAACGCTATCGAGTGCTGCATCTGCAGCGGCGGCCAGTGACAGCGTCCACGCATGCAGTGACCACGGCACGCCTAGCGCGTGTAGTTCTAGTGTAATGTCTGGAAGACAAATGATTTAGGGTAAGTTTAATATTGCGACGGGTAACATCAACAATCACTGTATGAGAAATTGATCCAATCCAATTTGTTACTTGACCTATGATTTTCAGACAAATTAGTGATATTCAGACCCCGTTATCGCGGATGCTCGAATAATTGTTTTGTAGTGATTGATCATTTCATTATATCGACTAAGTATATTGATATCGATATTAACAAGCACCTAGCGTAGGTATTAATCATTTAGCCTCTTCTGATCGATATAGATACATTTTAGGTACGTACTTTTTTAAACATTTAAAATATTTATTTAGTATTTTTATACTTATAAAAATACTAAATAAATATTTTAAATGTTTCCATAAAAGTTTTTTCGTGTGTTATTAGGTTTGAGTGCAACGTAACTGAAATAAGTACGTGTATTTATAAAAATACTAAATAAATCTGTTAAATGTTTAACATAAGTACGTAAAATGTATCTACCTATATCAATCAGAAGAGGCTAAATGATTAATACCTACGTTAGGTGCTTGTTAATATCGATAGATACCAATATAGTCGATATATAATGAAATGTTCAATCACTACAAAACAATTGTTCGAGCATCCGCGATAACTAGGTCTGGTGATATTCTTACTTACTGGTCCTAGTAAACCCAAAGTTCTCTGACATACACAAGTCTGACATAGCTTACCAGCCGGTATATTCTTTAGAGATGTCACCGTGTAAAGTGAGCTGCCATCCACCTGAATAGGTATTGACACTATTGACAACTCACCTAACATATTGTTTTCACGGTGAGATTTTAACAGAATAGCTCAGCAGTGTTTTTCAACACATTTGCTTCAACTGTGTTGAAAAACATTGGCATTAGAAATATAGAGCGTCATCGAAGTCTCACCCAGATGGTCAGTCTCAGCGGCGCAGTACATGGCGTCATGTAGCGCGCGTTGCTGTTGCTTGGTGAAGGCGGGGTGTCGCGCGGGCGGCGCGGCCGCGCCCTCGGCCAGCGCCTCCTCCAGCGACAGCACCTGCGCCTGCGCAGCGCGCGCCCCGCCGCGCACCGCCGCGCGCAGGCAGGCGCGCCGCCCGTGCGCGCAGCACGCCGCCACGGCACTGGATATAACATTCATGAGTATAGGTTTGGGTTGCCGGTGCTGCATACTGCATACGAGCCTGGATCTAGTTAAGCGCTTTGTAAAGGGTCAAAAGCTGTCCATGCGAGTAACGTGCCAATGGGGCGAAGTATCGCTTCACTCTATTTAGGATGCCCAGTTTCTTAGCCGCTGTTTGGGCTTTGTACTCGATGGTGACACCGAAGTTGAGACCTGATGTCAACTCCATGCCTAGGAGCTCGAGCCGATCAGTTACAGGAACAGATGTACCCCGAAAAGAAGGAGCTTGGTCGAAACGACTCCTTTTAGCAGTAAAAAGACAAACCTGTGTTTTGATGGCGTTAACAAAGACCAGATGGCCATCACCCCACTGGGAGACAAGGCTTAAGGTCAAATCAGTACACTCTACCATGGCCTCTCTCAAGGTACGAACCTCGGCCCCGCTGGTTTTTGAACTAGACAAGTATCTCTACGAAACAGTACTGTCATCTGCGTATCTAACAATACCAGACTGAAGTAGGTCATTGATGTGCAGCAGGAAAAGAGTTGCAGGGAGAACAGACCCCTGAGGAACTCCGGCATCAATAGCCATAAGGTCAGAGGAGCAACCGGCAACGACTACTCTGATCGACCGTTCACTAAGGAAGTCTGATATCCAGCTACAAAAATCATCTGAGATGCCATAAGCAGGAAGCTTGTTGAGAATCCAGCGTGCCGGACCCCGTCGAAGGCCTTCGAGATGTCAAGCGATACAGCAGGTGCTTCACCGTGTTTCTCGATGGCCTCACCCCAGCAGTGCGTGACATACACAAGAAGATCGCCAGTTGACCGTCCCCACCGAAAGCCATATTGACGGTCACGGAGGAGATCTTTGTCTTCGAGGTAGGTCAGCAACTTACTGTTCTACTGATCAGTAAGTTGCCCTTTCCATAACCTTACATAGGATGGAGGTAATGGCGATTGGACGGTAATGGGCAGGGTCAGCACGGTCGCCCTTTTTGGGCACTGGTTGCACATTTGCAAGCTTCCAGGATTTTGGCACCATTCTTTTATCAAGAGAGAGGCGGAACAAGCGTGTCAACACAGGTGACAATTCAGGAGCACACTGCCTCAACACTCTCACTGGAATACCGTCAGGCCCGCTGGCCTTGTTCACGTCTAGACTGCACAATACTCTTCGGACCTCTTTAATGTGAACTGCATATTTGTATGACCTACATGTAGTTGGTCGGGGTCTGTAAACGCACCCACAATACAGGAAAAATTACTAGTGTGGGGCAAAGTTAAAAAAAATATATATTTTGTAATATAACATTTCAGTTAATACCTGACCAGCTAGGCAGTTGCATATTATTACAATACTGAACGTAGTGTAACGGGTGGTAATGTTAATCGCGACCACGACCCACGAACTCTCGTTTGTCCGTCCACGCCTTGACTGATGGACTAATGCTACTTGACACTGAACTTTACCAGGCTTATTTTACAATAATGTTATTATGGTTACTATTGCCTGTTATTTCCTCACCTGTAGCACCCATACTGTGCAGCAGCAGAGTAGCACAAGGCATCATTTAGTTGCGTGGAGAGGAACGGGTCTGCGCCATGCGACAATAACAACTGTACGAGCTCCAAGTTACCGACGCCACAAGCCACCTGAAAACAGAAGGTAATTAAGTAGGTAACAAATTCGAAAAAACACAATTCTGCAGGTCGTCCGTAGGCTGCTTAAAGGTAAGCCCATACCTGTAGAGGCGTAAGAGTGCACACGTCGTCTCCCCTGGCGGGCGCGCCGTCGCCCCGCGCGCCGGCGGCCAGCAGGCGGCGCGCGCACTCCACGGCGCCGCCGCCCGCGCCGCTGCACGCGTACACCAGCGCCGTCCAGCCTGAGGGTCAACTTAGCTTAAGTGTCGGGCTTGACAAACAATCTTAAGGGTTAGCGCACATTGAACAGCAAAATGCTCATGATTGTGTTTTTTTTTAATATAATGAAATAAATTACAAAATAGAGTTGATTAAAGCATACAAGAGATAATTTCCTACTTATTTTTTGGTCAATAGGTTCTTGACTGAAAAGATTTGCTGCTCTGTATTCATAAATGATTGTATTTCTGTAAGTATGTATATGTATACAAACACTTCTATGCATCAATAATATTTTTTTAACTAGATGAGGCCGGCGTTTCATATCTGACTAGGTAGGTACTCTGAGAAGAAAGGCCGAAACAAACTCACGAGGTCACTGTCTCTTTTAAAGTCCAAACATTATCTTGGTCAGATCATGTGAAGACTACGTAGATCGGTGTCTGAAATGGTCTTTTGAGGAAAGAACCACACAGATTGAGTGGACCTGTCCAGTCAGTGCACGCATTTGTCAGTAACTGTGCAGCTCAACTCAGAACTTGGAGCTTAACGATTCGACGAACAAAACGTACGAAAGAAGGGACATTTCGGTAGGCCGCATAAATTACTCAAACTGCCAGACCAAGATTAAAACTGGAACAATGACCCACATAGTCCTCATATTCACAATAAATAAAATAATATAATACTCTATACAGTAAATATTCATGTCATTGTATAGGTATGTAAAAAGTTATATATACCTTAACTTAAAGCAAAGAATAAAAGTAAGATATTTAGCAAAAAATCAACATTCACTGTGTAAATATAATGGAGCAGCTCAATCCCAGGCCTTTTTGTCCTCAATATAGTCTTTGACAGTATAATAGGCTTTCTCGCATAGTTTCCGCTTTATAAAAGATTTGCATTTATTAAGGCTTAGTTCTTGAATGTGGCTAGGAAGTTTATTATAATATACGTTTTTATAATAAACTTCCTATTCCATTGGCATCTAAACGAGCCCCTTATTTTCTTGAGCCTGTTTGTAGGAGCAACAAATTTCTGTTTGTTGCTAGTATTTATATTACGGATATCACTGTATTTTTTAAACAGATTCATATTTTTATGTGCATACAAAAGATTTTCATAAATACACTGAGACGGCACAGTCATTATATTAATCTCTCTACATTTGTCTCTGAGGGAGTGTTTGGGAATTAATTTATAAATTGCCCTTTTTTGTAAAACAAAAATTGTCTGAATATCGGCGGCATTTCCCCACAACAGAATACCGCACGACATTACACTATGAAAATAACTAAAGTATACTAAACGGGCTGTCCCTAAATCTGTTAAATCACGATTTTTTCTAACGGCGTATGCTGCAGAGCAAAGCTTTTTTGACAATTTATCTATACGGGGGCCCCATTGAAGCTTAGCATCCAAAGTTAGGCCTAAGAATACTGTGGTTTTTTCGGATTTCAACTCTTCACCCTTTATGAGAACACTTGATGCTTCTTGTCTAACACGAGGTGTCGTAAACTTAATACATTTAGTTTTTTTCTCGTCAAGAAGTTGAACCAGTTCTTTTGCGAGGGCGCTATTTTCATTGTAAGTAACCAGCTGCTGACGTTTGAGTTTAAATAAAAGTGAAGTGTAGTCTGCAAACAACACTTTATCATGTTTATCATTTATGAGGTAGGGCAAGTCATTTATATTATAAATAAGAAATAAAAATGGACCAAGAAGTGAGCCTTGGGGATCCCTTTTCTTACTACCGATCCGGGTGATCTTTTTCCGTTAACATAAACTCTCTGAATTCTGTCACTTAAGTAAGAAGTAAGAAGATCCTGATTAATGTTTCATGAAGAACACAATCGAATGCCTTGGACAAATCGCAGGAGATGCCCAAAGCATGGCATTTATCCTCCCATGCATTATACACAATATCCTAAAAGTTGAACAACCCCTTGTTAAACCGAACTGTTTGATAAGCAGTAATATACGTATTATGTTTATTAAAAAATCTTTGCATTTCATTTGAAATAAGTTTTAAAAAAATCTAAAGGTAGGTAGCACTGAAATAGGTATATAATTAGTAGGGTCTATTATGAACTGACCGTGAAGTTCAAGGGTACGTCTATGGGCTCAGAGCTGATAAGTTAGAAGATAGGTTACCTGCTGTCGGCGGCGTGTATGTGGGGGTAGTCTGTTGTGTGGATGGCGAGCGCGGCGACAGCGGTAGCGCGCAGTGAGCTGCGCACGCGCCGCCTGTCTCGATGTTAGGGTCCGCGCCCGCTTCTAATAGCATCTGATATAAAACCATAAAGCCAACAATAAAACCATTTTTTGCTTCTATTTGAGAGCCGGCAAACCATTCACTATAATTATGGGACGACACTAATAATGTTGAATGACCCATAACCTCTACTAATGGAAATATCAGCTGTTATGTCTCTTTCAATGCATATCGTATCGTCTCAGACAACCCTGCTGTAAGTTGTCCCCTCAGACCAAATAAAAAATCTTTGGTCTGAGGTTGTCCCTTAAAAACTGTTTAGGCAATAATGTATTTAAAGATTCCTCTTTGTCCCACCTTCGCGTGGGACAAAGTGATATAAATGTAGGTAATTCATACGTAATATTTTACTTTTAACAGAAAACCAACTTACAACAACAATCTGCTCATCGCCAGCAAACGCCGCTTTCATGAGCGCCGTCAGTCCCGATGCATCTGGTGCGTCGATGCCAGCTGGTGGTAGCAACGAGCGTACGCCGCCTACCAGCTCCGGTCTCCCACTGAGCATGGCTCGCTGGGCGACTCCGACGGCGGCCCTGCTGAGCTCGTCAGCAGTGCGGGCGCAGCGGGACCATACTGGCTCTATGGCGTCTTCTAGTCTGTGGTTTTTAAACAAAGATTGCTATTAGGTACCTATAAATAAATAAATAACTAGCGACCCGCCTCTGCTTCACATGGTTTTTATGAGTTGACCAAACATGAAGGTTTCTGTGTTATAGGTACATAAGACCTTCCAAATAATTCTCTGAAATCCGCATCAAAATTCGTTGCCTAGTTTAGAAGAACAAAGAGGTCACACAGACAGACAAGAAAAGATATTTTAATTTATAATATTATGTACAATCCGTGTGCCTGATAGATTCCCCATCGGCAAAAATGATAAACTTCCATACAAGCTATCATCCCATATTGAACCGCTTTAGGAGATGAATTTTTGAAAATAAATTTTAGTGCTCATATTCGTTGTCTATAGAACTTTTGTGCAAAATGTTTTCCTTCTTGACCCTGAATTTAGCCCGTGCGTTGTCTGTCAGTGCATGAATGAATGGATTTAATATAAGTAGATATGTATGGAGGATGAATGAAATATGTCATGTTACGTGATAGGTCTGGGCGGGCAGTCGGCATGCGGCAGCAGCAGCCTCGCCGCCTGCATGACGTCGTCGGCGTCGGGCACGGCGGGCGGCGGGCGCAGCGCGGCGTGCGCGCGCAGCACGCGCAGCCACTCGCCCAGCGGCGGCAGCGCGCCCGCGCCGCGCTCGCCCCACAGCCCCGCGCCGCCGCAGCTCCCGCCACTTGCGCTTGAGTGCTCCAGCTGACGAGGACCAACTATTTATTATATTTCCGGAACGAGTGATCTCCGTTACGTTAAATAGTGTCCCTGCTGTCATCACTCGGACAGACATCGTCTGCTCGACAGTAAAACGACTCATTGGATATTGTTATATTGCTAATGTAAAAGGAATTGTCATTCCAAGGGTCAAGGGGATACGCTATCAGAATGTTGGTTTTGGATGATAACTACAGCCATTATGTAAAGTAAAGGAAAATGATAAAACACACACCTGTGAGCATCTCATAAAATAGTATAATGCTCGTTCAGCAGCCGGAGAGAGAGGTGCGAGCCGCGGATGTACTCTCCGCAACACAGCTCGCAACTCTGATGCGGACCCGGCGCATGTGGTCAAAAGAACTGACGCCGTCGAACCCCCAGAACTGTTGTTGGACCCAGCTGAGGTTCCTGAACCACCTGCAGATGACGAGAACACTCGTAATGTTAATTTATTTAATAAAGGACATCAACAGCTCACATTCAACATATCGGCTTACTATAGTAGGTAATTAGGTTAAATATTACTGCTAATGGTAGGTAGGTACATAACTTTAAAAAAGAACACATAATGAACAGAAGTTGCTTCTAAACCAGAAGAAGTACAATATTAATAGAACGTTTGATACGTACCAGAACCGTTGGTAGTGATACCAGAATCATGACTAAGTCCCAACGCTCTATGTTCAGGACGGGACACTCCTGATGATGACCCGGAACCCAGCGAGCTCATTGATTCCCAACGAGACAGTGATAAGGCGCCTGCAGTTCGAAATAAGACCGGTAAACTACTTGAAAATATCAATTGAAAATGATTATCATAATACAGGAATTTTGGGATCCTAACTTAAGTGATCGAAACAAAGAAGATTAAATGCTATGGACCTCAGGTCTAGTTAAAAGAAAAATCCATTGTTTACCTGAAGCTACTCTTCCAGCATTTAAATGGCTGTAAGGCTGTAACAGACCCCAGAGATCAGCGCAGTTAGCGACGGCGTGGTCCACCACAGCGGGTGTAATGGGAGAGCTGGCTGCACTGCCGCCGGCTATCAGCGCAATCTCCTCCAGCAGCGTCTCCATGCCAGCACATAGGTAGATCGCTGCGTATCTGAACACAATAATTAAAAATAAATAACCCTGAAGAATTAATAAGAGGAAAGCTTGCAGAGCGGCTCAGCATTAAAAAAACTTTTAAAAATATTTTTGTTATTTCTTATTCAAACTAAAACTCAAAGCATTTATTTCAATTAAACCAATTACAGGCACTGTTGAATTGCCAAGGGGTCGGTCAGTCAGAAAGACGAAACCAGTTGCCAATTCCAAAGCGTAGTAGGTTACTTTTAAATCAACATATCGGTTGCATCATTCATGTTGGAATCATACATGTGAGAACGGATCATGAGTGTAGTGAGGGATTCAAGCTCGCCCAAGAGGAAGACACCTTTATACCCGAGGAGAATATTCTACGTTTCGCACCTTCTGCGAGGTTATAAAAACCAATTCGATTATCGAATTAGTAGTTTAAGAAACTGTTAAATAACCGGGGAATACCTAGTTATGTGTAGTTTCATACACTATGTACCCGACTACGTGATAGCAAAGACAGTGTTATGTTTTTCATGCGTACGTATCTGTGTATCTTTGTGGAATTCTTTTTACCCTCGAAGCCTCCTAACGGCCAGATGGATTGCTAGGTCACGCGAAGGTGCTAGGTTTTGTTTTTATAAAATAAAAATGGCGGGTTTTAGACGTCAAAAAGAAAGTTCTTGAAAACAAATAATTGTTCGTGACTATGTGGGGTATCAAAATAAAGGAACTGAAGAGACGATTCCAAAAATGTAACACACTACGAATATACAAAAAAAACAGTATCACCCGACTGCAACTAAGATTCAAAACAAGCTCACTTTTCAAGCAAACAACGGGTGGTGGCATCAAATCTGAGATTGAGCTACCTTTAATAACTTAGGAACTGCCTGTCAGGTTTTAGATTTTTTAAATCTAAACTCATTCAATTTCATCAAAAACACAATAAATATTAGGTCTATTCCTATGAAATTGCCGTTTACTAAAACAGAAAGTTAATATTTTTTTTTTCTATCAATCAAAATATACACCCATGCTATCGATGCATCTCTGCCAGCGCAGTGGTAATTTTTCAATGCCCTTCAGGAAGAACTACGGTGTACGGGAACCAATGACCATATATATACCATATAGGCTATTATGGTCTTTGACGGGAGCCAACCAATTCTTCAAAGACATTTTGTACTGCCTCTCGGGTATTGAATGTTTTCCCTGCCAGGAAGTTGTCCAAATTTCGGAAAAAGTAGCGTCTGTCGGTGCAAGGTCTGGTGAGTACGGTGGATGACGCAAAACTTTCAACCCTAGCTCTTGTAGCTTAGAGACCGTCTATTATGCCGTATGAGGTCGAGCGTTGTCGTGTAGGAGCAGCGGGGACGAGCGATTAATCAAGACTGGCCGGAGATTTGCCAGCTTCTCTATCATTGTGTCCAGTTCCTCACAGTACACATCCGCAGTAATGCTGGTGCCATTTGGTAAGAAGCTGTGATGTATTATACCGACACTAGACCACCAAACAGTGACTATGACTTTCTTAGGAATAAGTTTTTGTTTTGGCCGTTGGAGCTGGACCAGGGTCTAACCAAAACGATGACCGCTTACGATTATCAAAAAGAGTCCAATTTTCATCGCAAGTGACAATACGTTTGAAAATCCCTTCGTCTCTGTGTCTGTTAGGCAACGCAAGGCATATCTTAACGTGTTCGTCGCGCTGGCGATCGTTCGGTTCGTGCGGCACCCACTTAGCAAGTTTTTTTACCTTCCCAATTTGACGCAAATGGACCAATATAGTTTTGATGCCAACGTTGAAAGCTGCTGCTAACTCAGCCGTAGTTTGAATATCGTCAGCTTCCGCTATCGTTGTTGAATTTAGTTTTCATGCGACCATCGGATTTATTTTTTAGATCAAACTTTCCATGTCGGAAGCGTTCTAACCAATAAAGAGTCGTGCGTTCGTTTGTAGTGTTCACTTCGTACACGTAATTAACGTTGCGAGCCGTTTGTGCGGCATTGTTACCGCGGCGGAACACGTAGGTATTCCAAAGCGTAGTAGGTTACTTTTAAATCAACATATCGGTTGCATCATTCATGTTGGAATCATACATGTGAGAACGGATCATGAGTGTAGTGAGGGATTCAAGCTCGCCCAAGAGGAAGACACCTTTATACCCGAGGAGAATATTCTACGTTTCGCACCTTCTGCGAGGTTATAAAAACCAATTCGATTATCGAATTAGTAGTTTAAGAAACTGTTAAATAACCGGGGAATACCTAGTTATGTGTAGTTTCATACACTATGTACCCGACTACGTGATAGCAAAGACAGTGTTATGTTTTTCATGCGTACGTATCTGTGTATCTTTGTGGAATTCTTTTTACCCTCGAAGCCTCCTAACGGCCAGATGGATTGCTAGGTCACGCGAAGGTGCTAGGTTTTGTTTTTATAAAATAAAAATGGCGGGTTTTAGACGTCAAAAAGAAAGTTCTTGAAAACAAATAATTGTTCGTGACTATGTGGGGTATCAAAATAAAGGAACTGAAGAGACGATTCCAAAAATGTAACACACTACGAATATACAAAAAAAACAGTATCACCCGACTGCAACTAAGATTCAAAACAAGCTCACTTTTCAAGCAAACAACGGGTGGTGGCATCAAATCTGAGATTGAGCTACCTTTAATAACTTAGGAACTGCCTGTCAGGTTTTAGATTTTTTAAATCTAAACTCATTCAATTTCATCAAAAACACAATAAATATTAGGTCTATTCCTATGAAATTGCCGTTTACTAAAACAGAAAGTTAATATTTTTTTTTTCTATCAATCAAAATATACACCCATGCTATCGATGCATCTCTGCCAGCGCAGTGGTAATTTTTCAATGCCCTTCAGGAAGAACTACGGTGTACGGGAACCAATGACCATATATATACCATATAGGCTATTATGGTCTTTGACGGGAGCCAACCAATTCTTCAAAGACATTTTGTACTGCCTCTCGGGTATTGAATGTTTTCCCTGCCAGGAAGTTGTCCAAATTTCGGAAAAAGTAGCGTCTGTCGGTGCAAGGTCTGGTGAGTACGGTGGATGACGCAAAACTTTCAACCCTAGCTCTTGTAGCTTAGAGACCGTCTATTATGCCGTATGAGGTCGAGCGTTGTCGTGTAGGAGCAGCGGGGACGAGCGATTAATCAAGACTGGCCGGAGATTTGCCAGCTTCTCTATCATTGTGTCCAGTTCCTCACAGTACACATCCGCAGTAATGCTGGTGCCATTTGGTAAGAAGCTGTGATGTATTATACCGACACTAGACCACCAAACAGTGACTATGACTTTCTTAGGAATAAGTTTTTGTTTTGGCCGTTGGAGCTGGACCAGGGTCTAACCAAAACGATGACCGCTTACGATTATCAAAAAGAGTCCAATTTTCATCGCAAGTGACAATACGTTTGAAAATCCCTTCGTCTCTGTGTCTGTTAGGCAACGCAAGGCATATCTTAACGTGTTCGTCGCGCTGGCGATCGTTCGGTTCGTGCGGCACCCACTTAGCAAGTTTTTTTACCTTCCCAATTTGACGCAAATGGACCAATATAGTTTTGATGCCAACGTTGAAAGCTGCTGCTAACTCAGCCGTAGTTTGAATATCGTCAGCTTCCGCTATCGTTGTTGAATTTAGTTTTCATGCGACCATCGGATTTATTTTTTAGATCAAACTTTCCATGTCGGAAGCGTTCTAACCAATAAAGAGTCGTGCGTTCGTTTGTAGTGTTCACTTCGTACACGTAATTAACGTTGCGAGCCGTTTGTGCGGCATTGTTACCGCGGCGGAACACGTAGGTATTCCAAATTACCTAGTCGTATTTTTATCATGGCCATACTGATGTAATAGATACAATTAATGTAGTGAAAACAAAACACTAATCAATAAACAAATGACTGAATTTGAAAATAGAATTCCATATTTTTTTAAATTAAATTCATTTGAATTTAGAATTTATTGCCAGCCATACATAAATTTGTTCCAAATGGCCAAAAACGGCAACTTCGTAGGCAAGACATTATACTCGTAATATCGTCCAATAGGACATCAGCCCAAATCCAAAATTTGAACGCGGGGGATACGCGCCACATTAACCGATTATTTTGTTCGTCAACAGCAACTAAAACCCTATGAGGCGAGAACTCTTTGGTCGAGCTGTACCTTTATTAATAGTTTTTTTTTTTTTTAAGTTTTTGTATACGATTTTCTCAGTTGAGGTTTCAAGTTCAAATCACATCAATGACAACGGGTAATAATGAAATTCAGTATATTATTATAATGCCCGGCTAGAGCCTAGGGCTTAAATGACTTGGTTAGGTTATGGTTGGTTGGACTTGCTTATGTTTGCACTTCGATTAATCCGATGAGGGCGGATCAGAAACTTCTTATTTGAAAAATACATTTACTTTTCAATCGAAGTAGTAAATATATTGCAAACGTTAATAAGCTTTATCTCAGGCTCGTGGCTCAATAACAGCAGCTGAACGGGTCGATCGATCAGGTTAAGCTACGCTTGTTGCGGTTGGTCCGTGGATGTGTGACCATCTTTACATATCGAAACCCCTCTGTGCTTCAGAAAGCACGTTAAGCCGTCGTTCGTGGCTGTCACTCGCGGATTTTTGACAGTCGTTACGCGCCGTCAGAAGCCCGTAAGACTGACAACCAGTCTTACCAAGGGGTATCGTATTATCCACAGAGCATGTAACTTTAGTATTATCCAGTAACTGGGTTGTGGAGGTCGGCAGTCGCTCCATGTAAAATACTGGTATTCAGCTGCATCCGGTTAGACTGGAAGCCGATCCCAAAATTGTGTGTTGGGGCTGCCTCGCTACTTTTCCCTTGGTGTATATTATTTCCTTGATTATCATAATAAAAGTAGAATGTCTACGATTACAATAGGCACTTACTCATGTACAAATGATGCCACACGAACATCCAGCATCCACCTTTGGAACCGTCCTGGTGCCAGGCTGGTCCTCGCTCGCGCTGCTGAGCCCAGGCGTCTCGCTGCACTGCCTGAAGTCGCGTACATTGTTGCTGCTCGTTGGCAACCCTGCCAAGTAAAGGACCAATTTGTTTAGTTTCAAAACGCTGAATAACAGAGCTGCTTCGATTGGCACTTTCGACTTTAGAGAAGTAAACATTCTCGCTCTAGTAATTCCATTAGAAATGATTGTTCTCTCACCTTAGTGCACGCGTCAGCGAGCGGCGTGCTGAGAACTATCCTAAACGCACCAGCTACTTCGTGCTTAGAGCAGAAGCCGAAGTTCTGGGAAAGACGTTGGGCTTCGCGGGATATTCTTACCAGTGCCCTGAAATCACGAGAACAGAAATATTTAATTATAATGTCGTTATTTTCACGAGCACCGTAGAGTTGTCTCCGTCGGCGCGTCGCCTCGTATCATACGATTATTTGACCCAAAACAGAAGTCATAATGTGAATGTGATGGGATGAATCATTTTCAGCAAATTGCAGGAACGTACCTTTGTAGTAAGTAGGCGAGCCTGGACGGTGTGTCTGGTGCCATCCTGGGCGCTATGTCTCTGCACCTGCCAGCTTGCAGCGCACGACTGACCTCGCTCGCTGTCCAGGGCACACAGCGAAGCTCCACCAGCCTGCAATAAGTACCAGGTAGACTACAGACACGATTGCTCCTTGTACTATGGTCATGTTTCATAATGACTTACTGAGGCTATTCAAGACCTAGTTTTAGTATATTCGCCTTACGAGATAGGCATACACTTACTGGGAGATAAATAAAGCTGAAATAGACGGAATTGGAAGAGGAAATTCCTTATGAGGTATGGGGCTCTGGCTTCAGAGTGATCTAGCAAATTAATTGTGTAGGCAGAAAAAAATTCTTGTTGCATATATTATACCTAATCAGGGATTAGAGGACATACCTATTGTGCGAATCAACCCACACGAACTCATCGGCACTGGTAACGTTGGTGCAGACTGTGTCGAGTGAGGGCTGCCGCACCAGCGGAGCTCGTCTCCTACGTGCCTCTGCCGCACTGCCACTCTCTGGAAACAAAAGTCAACGCACTTTTATATATGCACATGCACCTCGAAACATTTTTTTGAATACGAATCTGTCTAAATGATACTTACTACAGCAGCATTTGGCAGAGTCAGACTGGCTGATCCTTTAAATTACATCGAGAGCCTCCATGACTCTGACATTAAATAAAACTGTTGAATTTTCGAATATCAGCTTCGCCCACCTCAAGTAATGGGTGTAGTATGTTACTGAAACGCTACGGGCTCTGTACCGATTGAAAAATGTGTTACTATCGAGTACGAAGACAAAGCTTGTGAATTAAGTATTTAATTTTCCCTATCATCGATTGTGGTGATGTGTACCTACTACTATGACCTGAATGCAGATCTCCTCAACAAACTTGACCGTATTTTCAATAACTATATTCGATTCGTTTTCAATTGCGTAAATATGATCATGTCTCTGCGCATCGGTCGCTTCTAAAGTAGTTGCCCCAGCGAAGAGAGCAAAGGGCGCTGACCACCTTGTTTTTCTTGTTAATTTCTTCACTCCGCCTCTCCTAGTTATCTACCTAGCCTGCCACTTTCAGTACATTTGCGTCAACCATAATAGAAATCTACGTTCATCAGTTTCATCACACAATCCGTCTTCTTCAATTCTTGTGTAAATGTGAGTACCATGGACCCGATTATTATGTCATTATTATTCATGTTGACTTGAAAGCATGGCAGTTGAGAGAATGTCATGCTCACATAAATGTCTCACTGATGGTGGCGCGTGTGTGGGATCATTCGGTTCCCTACATATTGTTTAAGCTGGATGGTGCTGATCCACGCGTCATGTTCGTGAACGGGCGCCATCGGTTGAGACTGGTCATCTCTTAACCTGCCAGGGCTTATTATTAATTTATATTTTGAATTGTTACTTCGTTTTTTTTACACGTTTCTGACATATAGAAGCAACAAAAATTATGTACTAAGGATTTTGTAATATCTTGATTTAAAAGAGTGTCCTTGGAGTTTCTTGCCCGTTCTTCTACATAGAGACGTACGTTTTGGAATGGGTAACTAGCTTCAACTTTCTGACACTCTTTGACAGTTCAAAAGTGCATGTAAATGAAATGAATGCTTTAAACGTAGGAATTTGAGTTTGAATGTCCCACTCACCGCCCAGATTTCATTCACTCTTCCTTCTTCGTTCTGTCTAGCTCTCTGTGGAACGCGCTCCCCTAGGAGATTAGGAGTGCAATCAGCCGAGTCAAAGTTCGCGAGCACAACAAGAAGCTGGCAGTGTCATCACAACGGTAATGTTTTCCTATTGTTTCGTCTTATTTGTTTTAGTACATTCATATATTTATTTGTGGTTTGTGTATATATCATATTTATAGTTTTTAATAGATATGTACGAGTATATATTTATATTAAAATAAATATTTATACCATAGGTCTCGCTATTACCTACCACTGTTTGTCTCTGCATCACCCAAAGGTTGACTGGTAGAAAATGGCATTGAGTCGCCTCTGTACATTTGTGTGCATAAACTATTAAATAAATAAATAATTAATAAGGAGATCAGATTGCAGTAGCTTCATGTAAAATCTTGATAATTCAGAAATGGCAAGATGGGTGAACATATTTTTTATAGGTGACATATGAACGTACCCTGAGCCCCATTATTGCTACCACCTCCGGCGCTTGATGCACTCGTGGCGGTGCTGCTGCTGTCTCTGGAGCGAAGTGTCAGCTGTTTAATGGCTGACCTGATGTCCTCCAGACCTCCGCCTCCGGGCCATGGTGACTGTAACTGAAGTATTACAAGGGTGTACTTACTACAAACTTATAACTGCATATTTCATTTACTTATACCCAACTCTTCCTTGCTCACAGTTTCGTCTACATACATATCAGAAAGGGTAAGAATAAAATTAAATAAAATCATCTTGATCACGGCCGCTCTGTCAAGATGAGCGAAGAAGAAGAACCAAATGATCCCATACAAAGCATCCCTATTGGTTCTAGACTTTGTTGTCGAAATTTACTTCTAGGGACAAGATATATTTATATTGAAAACGGTTACTGAAGACAAAAACATCGAGAGAAGAAATGGTCTCAAATCGCCAACACGCAGTTAGGAGGAGTGGTGGACTATGCTCGTTTTGTTATGGGGATCGGCTCTGCGGTGGGGCAATCACAGGCAGGTATTACTATGTACTTATGTACCTTATTATGTGGTCGATGCTTTGTCCGGGCGTGTGGCGGCTGCCGTGTCCGGCGGGGCTCCTCCCTGCCCGCCTCCCCGCCACCCCCGCTGTCCGACATGGACGCGTGTCCGGACGATCTGTTCTCGTCGGAACTGCTGTTGCATTCTCGGACGCCATTCTGTAATGGGGAAGAAATTTGTTGTTTAGTAATAAGTGATATTGTAGAGCAAATGAAGTATGTAAGGATCGTATCAGGCTTGCGAAAAGGCGTGAGTTTTTGTATGTGTATATATTTTAGAGAATAGCGACCAGATTGTGATAGGTACTAATACCAATATTCATTCAAATCTGAATAAGGGATTTCGTTTTAATTATGAACTACTTACTGCATGAGGATGATAATCAGGCCGTCCGCCGTATCAATTCAGTCACTGAATCGTCAGCTTGTTTATCCAGAGATTCAAAATTCGATCGAAATTCGATTCACACTGTCAAACTAGGTAGGTAACTATGGTACTTCAATAAGTACAAACATCTACAGAAAATATTTCTCAAGATCGAGTTCAGAGTATTTTTACGGCATGCGGCACCACGTTCGGATTAATCTTAACAACATCAACGAATTAAATCATCCGTCTCCATTAAGATAAAGAGAGCTCATCGGTCTTATGAAACACGTGCTGACGCATCTGCATGCACCCAACATACATAGCTGCCATTGTCGCTCATGCTTTCGCTTTCAACAATATTTAAAGCTTCCCACCGATTACGCTTTTCCCTATCAAGAGATCGTGGGAGTTTGTTAAGAACAATGGTAATTTATTTTTTCTGGCGGCAACACTTTCGCCGCGTAACGCTCGCTCGGATGATAATTATTGTAATGGTTTGCGACGATGTGATCGCGACTAATTACTAATTAGCTCACGAATCATGATGAATGCAGTACTGCAATCAATGAGCTACTGGAGAGTAATTCAAATCCACGACAGATTAACTAATGGAACTAATTAAATTGATAACCAGGTAGAAGAGAGGCATTCAATGTATAAGAAGAGTGTCCCACGAACTTTAAAAGGGATAATTATAGAGATAACTAATTGATATGTACCTGTACCTACTATTACCAGACAATTTGCAGTTATTTTACGTCAATGTTTAAAATGTGTCCAAGCACTCATTTTTACCAGGTGCACATGCTGTGAATCAAATTTTCACGCACGTAACTGATTTTTAATCTGTCCAACATCTGAGTCCCGTAACTATAATGTCGCATTTGCGTGCTCTTGGGCAGCGCAGTTAACAAATCATTATTCGATCGCTATCCATGATATTGATGACCGGATGACATCAATTTATTACTGGTCTATCAATTTTCTTATAATTACTTAAATACTATTTAGCGATGAAACAATATTCTACGTCTGTCTGCGGATTTTCTTATCTTTTATCATAAAAAGCCTATCTAAAGTTAAAGGAACCACGAATGACATCACTATTACAATACTCGCGAATTCGTATCGGTGTCAAAACCGTTACGAGCATTGTTTCGGTAATTGCATTTGGAAATTGTTTTGTTATTTAAATGCTGTAATACCAAAATTAATTGAAGAACTCATTTTACGAGTATTGTTGGGCAACCCTATTTGACTACTTGGCTTTTCGGGGTTAACATCGCATCGGCAAGAGTTTTTAAGCGCACAGCAAAGTGTGCTTTCTGATAGATTGAATAGGTTTCGCAATGTAACTATAGTTGCAGTACCTGTAGCTAAGTGGTTATAACACCAAAAAGCCATAATTTGCAATGAAGAAGATAACTACATAGGCCTAAGTTTAGAGACAAATATCTATTACATTGACATCGTATTTTACAAATATGATCGGAGAGCCTCGACGAGCTCTTTAATATTGGCATTGATTCAAAGCGGGAGTTGTTTATTTTATTTTAGGTACTGAAATAAAAAAAAATACAAAATGCATGTTCAATAACAAGTTCGGCAATAATGACTGAGCAGACATGGCCGAACAAAAAAAGTCGGACGGAACTGCGCGAAGACAAAACTGAGTCCCGTTTTATATGTGTCAAATGTGTGTGTGTGTGTGTGTTGCCGTTTGCGCGCGTAATGGCCGACAGTCTCGTCGCCGCCGTCCGCGCATCGGCCGACTAATGTGTGAATGTATGCGTACAACGACCTGCCGGTCGATTCTGTAGCAATCTCACGGTGATAACTTAGGTGAAGTGAGCTTGAAGTGAGTTGTCGATAGTGTCAATCCCTAGCATCAGGTGCTCACTTCACCTAACGGTGAGATTGTTACAGAATCGACCGGCTGTTTTTGTTCGACCATGTGAGCAGTAAACTAAATAAAAATGAGTTCATAACAAAATATTTAAATGGGTAATTAAATAAATAATTGAGCAGTAAAATGACTGAACGGACAGTGTGGGTAATTAACAAATCGGAATAAGTCGGTAAGAAATCTAACTTGGATGTACCGGATGGTCACCGTTCTAACCTAACCTAACCCATTTTGTCGGGGTCCTGGCTTAGTTATTGGCGACCAATTGGACTCGCACGTGGTTGGTCACAGTTCCAAACAAACCTATCAACTACAAAGCTATTTATCTAACCGCACATTCCAAATGTTTACTGCCCATTTATTAACTGTTTAATTAACAGATGTAAAAATTTTAAGATTTTTAAAGAAACTGAAGTCCAATTCCAATCGGAATAAATTTTTCTTTTTTTTTTAATGCCCGTTTTTGTAAACAAAAGTTTTATAAAAAACATATTTCTTACATTTTAGTCTTAAAGGTTTATTTATTTATTTTATTATTTATGTACACACAGTAAAACAGATACAGCTAAGACATATTAGAATTGAGTACAAAGGCACTACTTATTTCTTAAGAAATGTCTTCCAGCAGACCCGCGAAAGGAGATAGGAAAAAGAAATGTAGACAATAGTACCTATGTGAGAACAATAAGAGAAGAATTTGGTTTTGTGACATCTTAAACTAGAATATTAAATACACCTACATATAATGCATACAAATAACATATACCTACTTAAATATATACATATTGCTAAAATATATAAACATATTATAAATAAAAATATATAAATTTCACAGTTAAGAGGAAAGGTCTCTCTTTTAATCGATACTTGAATTGAGAAATAGATTTTAAATCTTGAATGCTAGGCGGAAGTGAGATCCACAATCTTACAGCATGAACAGAGAAGTAATAAGAATAATAGCTTGTTATAAGTGGATGGGATTTAAAGAGGGTTCTAAGGTGTGATCTACACGGTGCGTCGCTAGTGCGAGCGTAAGAAAATCGCTCACGCAGGTAGGAAGGATAAGACGGGTTGTGTAAGATGTTGAAGAGGAGACATAAAATCCGAGTGTTTCCGTGAAAGCAGACCGGGAGCCACTTGAGTTCCTTGCGAAGGTGAGAAACATGGTCATACTTTCGCAGACCGAAAAGGAAGAGTATGTTATTATTATTAACATCTTTTATTTTTAAAACATAGCTTTTAGCATTTTTTTTATCATCTTCTCGATGAGGTTGCGTTGTTTTATGACAGAGTTCCTGTGGCCACCTTCCGGTCACCAGACCCTGTAGATCATCTATTAATAGAGTACTTACTTGTCAAGACAAGACAAATCAAACGAGCCCAAATTACCAAATTTCAGCTCAATCGAACACCGGGAAGTGGGTCAAAAATAACTTGCAATTTTTGAAGAGTACAACTTACATAGATACGAGGGTACGGACATTGCAAGTTATATAAACGCTTGTAAAAATGATTACCCTTTAATATTGACTGTGGTTGGCTGGCCAATCCAGGATTGTTTATAGTCAACAATTATACTTGTTAAAAAAAGAAAATATAACAGTTATACGGTTTTAAGTAGCTAAGTAATTATAGGTGTTAATTCTATAAAACTATAAAATACGAAAAGGATTGCCCTTAGTTAGTCTTAGAATTTTAAGGTGAAAAAACTTCTATCGTGCATTGTGCCCCACAATACTTTAAACATGAATCTGTAACTTCTCCGAAATCACTCCCATAACGAGTTATTTGATCTGTTCCAAACTAAAGTTACAAGTAACTGCATGTGTGGCTTAATTATAACAAGTGAACTGTAAGTTGTTGTGGTGTAACTCAACCACAAATAGATCATGGTGTTTACAAACCGCGGTGTATGAGACAGCATCAACGTGATCAAACTATGTGAATAAAACCGCAGAGCTGCGGTTGGTGATATACAGACTGTTGCATTTGTCATACAGCAGGCGGTTGTACTTAACACTTTATTTTGTTCAGGTGGTGATCATACCCGTTAAACTGAACAACTTTGCAGCTTAGGTACAACCGGTTAGTGTAAATGCGTATGGAATTAAGTCTGACTCTGTGCATTTGTGTGCTTAAAGTATTCAATAAATAAATAATAACTATGTATACATAACAACAAACATGTTGTTTGCATAGCATAATCTTCCCACTGCTGCAACACAGGCCTCCTCTATGTGAGATGGAGGTTGCAAAGTTTTGTCTATTTACAAAAGTTGCTTTTATTCCAGAAATCGAGTAGGTATGGGTTTGGTATTAAATAGCAATTCAAAACTGCCTGTAGTATCTAATGGTCCATATATATTAATCGAAGTAACAAAGTTCGGCTTTGACACCATTTGTCTGTCGTATATGTGACAGTCACAAAACTCAAACTCAAAGCATTTATTTTAATTAAACCATTTACATGCACTTTTGAATCGTTAAGGAGTCGGTCAGTCAGAAAGATGAAGCTAGTTGTCCATTCCAAAGTAGTAGTAGGTAGGTAAGTAGTAGGTACCTATGGAGAAGAACGGGCAAGAAATTATATGGACACTATTGTGGCGGTATCAGCATCGCCACATTAGAACTACGTCACACTGACGTCACGCAAAATCCTGCATCGCGCAAGCAGAGTTTACCGCACAACTAGCACATATACAACATCCCGACAACAGTCGTTGGGTAGTTGCCCACCAGACACGACACCCATCTGGTCGGAGGTTCCTCCCTTTACCAATAGGTATGAGCGAACGTTACACTCTGTTCCTCATACCTCTATACTGGTGACCCCGAACAAGGACATTGACGACGAGCGTGAGCTTTCGAGCGGCGAGTCTCAGCTAGCCAGCACACACAGCACCAAACGGGTATCCTGACCACCACCATGCAGCGAACGTGCATTCCCGGTCATCACCCTCAGCCTCATCAGCAACCTTGGCACAGCACACTGCATTTTCGGCCGGTCAACAAGCAGAGCCATTCACACCTCTCCTGGTCGACACCAGTAGTCAGCCTCAACCCGGCGCTGTAACACATCCGACGCACTGGAGCATAACACAGCGCCACCCCGACTCACTGGGGAATCACCGCAGACAGTTCCGACCCACCGTGAACTGTGCGGCACCCGGTTCCGACTCACTAGAACCTCAATTGGCACTGGCAAGCATTGCAAAGATACACGACTCTTCCCACTATCGACCTCCGGTCTCCGGAGGGGAGTAATGTGGCGGTTTCTACATCGCCACATGAGAACTACATCACACTGACGTCACGCAAAATCCTGCATCGTGCAAGCAAAGTTTACCGCGCAACTAGCACATATACAATCTCCCGACAACCATCGTTGGGCAGTTGCCTACCAGACACGACACCCGTCTGGTCGGAGGATCCTCCCTTTTCTATGGAGGTATGAGTCAACTTTACACCCTGTTCCTCGTACCTCTATACTCTTTTAAATTATATTGTTGCATATATATTAGTTACATATTTAATGTTGAATTTATAATTATATGTGAGAGCGATGTAAATAAGATGAATACGTTAAAAGTGTCCAGAGTACAGTAAATAGAAATTAAAAAAAACAATCTAAAAATAAAAGTATACTTAGTTAAAATAAATCGTGGCAGCTAAGAGATGACCAGTCCCAACTAACGACGCCCGTTCACGAACATGACACATGGATCAGCACCATTCAGCTCAACCATTTTGAAGGGAGCTGAATGATCCAACACACGCGCCATCGTCAGCGAGACATTAGAGTGAGCATGACATCTATCAGCCGCCAGGGCATATTCAAGTCAATGAAATATACTACCCGGTAAATGGTAGCTCGATGTACATAGTACTCACACCTGTCTTGCAGTTATATAATACAAAGGAGATTCATCATCATCATCATCAGCCTAAAGCAGACCACTGCTGGACATAGGCCTCTCCAATTGCACGCTATTTAACTCGATTCTCGGCAACTCTCATCCAGCTGCTTCCAGCCACCCTGAGAAGATCGTCGCTCCACCTAAGGGCGTCCTACCTTACATTTGCCGATTCGCGGTCTCCACTCAAGAACACGTCTACCTCAACGGTCATCGGTCATACAAAGGAGATTGAGCTCATACAATGCAAAGGTGTTAACAATCTTCAGCAGCTCCAACAGTAATTTCATGTGTTAATCAAATAGGTGTGGTTGTGGAGCAGGACCAGCATTGAGCCAAGCATCTTTATCAGCAATGTGATCCCCCAAACTTATATTATGCCTACATAGTGTGCGTTTAATACAAGATTTGAATTTCGTCTCATTCAGTCTCTTCATAAAGCTTGATGTGTCTTATTAAACGCATCGAAGGCCATCTCTCGCACTTAAAAAACGTTCAAATCTTAGTCGCAATCTCATTTCAGATTGCATCTCATCGGCAATCAATGTCAAAAACTTGTCAAAAAAGTACGTAAATTACAGGTGTTTTTGGAAAATTTATACTGAGATTAGAATGCGAAAATACGAGGATTGCCCGTCTGGTAAATGCTTTGACTTATTTTATTGTATTTACCTAGTGACGTTGCTCTTGGCTTTCAAGTTATTCGGCCCATCATTTATCGTGAACTTACCTGAACAGGCGGCGCAGTTTCAACTGGTCTATGATGATGGTCATGCTTGGGCGGTCGTCGCTCAAGTGCGTAGCTGTTCTGTGCGGGCGCACTGCGGACGGGCGCGCTGGCCACTGTCAGCTGGGATACCGCACCCACTGCCTTCAGCTGTGCAGAGCTGGGACCTTCTGTAGATGGCGGTGGGGGCTCCTCGTGAATGGCTGGGAAGAGAATGTTCATCAGCATCAAGTATCACATATTATTTTTACTAGTTATCCTGACCATCATAATCGGCCTATAAATCAGTCCATTGCGAAGATCGTTACCAGGTTTGCTGATTGGCAGTCTGAAAAGACTACCAGAATATATACCTAGCTACGTGTTACCCTGATATCCCACTTCCTGATCAAAAACTGCTGCTGAAGTATAAAAAATTGCAAATAAAACATTGTTTCTTTGATAATTTGCAAAGGAAACCTATATTTTTAATCCATCAGACTTTTTAATGTTTTCAAAGTACAGTCTCAGTCAGATATAATAGTCCCATTAGTTTCATAAGGGTCTTTCGTCGGTCCTGTAGGATTGCCGTCCCATCGGACTATGAGAGAGAGAAGAGAGAGTGCACCTGTGTTTGCGCACACACATGTGCATTATAATATCTCCGACGTACTTGGCTGATCTCCGTTGAGATTGGCCGCCGTAAACGAAATTCGGTCGGGTGGATATTATTTTATTATTATAATTTTCATAAAGTCCTACATACGTTTATTAGTGGGTGACGTCGGCCTCGGCGGCGTGGTGGCTCGGTGCGCGTGCGGCGGCGGTGACAGGCGGCGAGCGTGCGCGGGCGCAGGGGCGGCGGCCGTCCCGCTCACGCGAACGCGCAACGCCCGCGCGCCTGACACGCCACCGCACCACGCCCCCTCTTCTGATGGGCGACACCCGCTTGATGGCCTAGTGAGCATAAACATTAACATTTTAATTACGCGGCTCTAACTACTAATAAATTAAATGTAAATACTCAAAGATTCATGTTTTAATCGTTCAAAATCGAAATATGTTATTTCACATAATCCTACAAGGACACTTATGAAACGTCTGAAGCTGCACGTGCAGGTGTACGGTTCCAATTGGTCGTTTCCTATGGAGTAGAGCCGGAATAATATAAATAATAAATCTGGATTATGTCAACTGAAGTATGTACAAAAAAATACTCGTTATTCGGGAGCAATTAATAGACATTTACATAGTAATACCGTTAATGAGGTACCAGGACTACCAGAGAAGCCACATGCGCAAAAGGAATTATTGCCAGACTATGAAAGAATATGCTTATTTTTTATAAGGATACTTTTGATGTAGGTTTTGAACTTTCCATCGCTAAGTTCTGTAACCGATTTTAGCAAGTTGTTATAAAAGCGGCTACTGTTTATAAGAAATGACTTGCTTGTTTTAGTTAGGCCTAATCTAAAATTGGGTATCACAATTTTATTTTTACTATGTGTATTTATATTAGGGAAATCGCTTCTTATTTTGAAAAGTCCTAAGTTTTCCCGAACATACAAAATAGTTTCCAAGATATAAAGAGAAGGCAGAGTTAGTATATCAATTTCTTTGAATTTGTTTCTAAGAGACTCGCGAGGAACCATAATAAAGACCGCGCGGATTGCCCTCTTTTGTAAAATAAAAATTTATTCTACGTCAGCTGCCGATCCCTACAGCAGAAAGCGTAGGTAAAAGGGTTCCCGTCTGAGCACTTTACGTGGATCTCACAAAAGCGTTTGACTTTGTGGATTATAAGGTATTGTTAAAAAAATTTGATGCTTACGGAATAAGGGGTAAGGTCTTATATCTGGTTGCATCTTATCTTACTAGGAGGAAACAATGTACCCAAATAACTCGTTTATGTCCCAAACTAAAAACAGAAGCACATTTCTTGTCAGAATATAGGGAAACTAGCGTAGGAATTCCACAAGGAGGTATATTAGGACCACTTTTATTTAATATTTATATTAACGACCTCCCAAAAATAACAAAATACCCAACTATTATGTTCGCTGACGATAGCAGAATTTTATTTACAGGTAAAAATAAATCACTTATTGAATCTTAAATTTTAAACACCCTTAGTAATGTAGTTCAATGGCTGACATTAAATAATTTAAAAATTAACTTAAGTAAAACACATTTAATGACATTTAAAAACAGAATCCCCCTAATGACGAATACTAGTAAGTATTAACTATAATCACGAAACTATTAGTGAAGTGGACACAACAAAATTTTTAGGACTTTATCTAGATGGTAACTTAAATTGGGAAACACATGCAGGGGCATTGAAAACATAATATAACTAATTTGGTACGATAGAAAAAAGTCACGAAGATACCTCTTAAAATTTATTTTAGCGATTAATAACCACACTAATATACATCCAATAATTCTGTTTCTTTTTTCAGATTGTTATTTAAGCAACATATTAACGTGATAGTGTTTTAATATTTTTGTCCAATCAAATTTTTTTGTAAATAGAGCATTGCTTCATATTTTGGAATAAATTACCAGCTTTCTGTCATCGCGCGTCTCTTTCTTTTCTATGCAGTCCCACAGTGACCGCGCTTTAGCTGTTGTGAGCCCCTTAAGAGGACCTGTCCAGTCAGTGCACGCATTTGTGAGTAACCGTGCAGCTCAACTCAGAACTTTAGGAGCTCAACAATTCGACGAACAAGTGTATTTAAACATAAAGTAAAAAAAACTTCTCGTGGAAAAGGCCTATTACAGTGTAAAGGAATTTATAAGTGACATGCAATCTAATAATGAGAGACGACATATTGTGCTGTTATTATTTACTTGACTTATTTTAATGTTTAATTGTTGTTTGGCTATATAATTATGCATTACTAATCGACTTGAATCACGATAACAAATCCTGACATTTTATTATTTTGTTGTATTAATTAATTAACTTTATATAATTAGCAGTAGAAACAAATACATATAAAAATTGCATGCCTTCACGCAGATTATGGAGAGACCAATGTACACATTATTATGTTATCTGAATTATGTACCCATTTTCGCAATAAATGAACTTGAACTTATTTTTCTGACTGCATATGCAGCTACCTGACCTACCTGAAAAACCTCTATTAAGGGCACCCCATTGCAATTTATAATCTAAAGTAATTCCTAAAAATAAAGTTTCCGTTATAGCGTCTAGTTTCTTGCTATCAAGTTTTAAATTAAAACCACTTGGGGTTAATTTGGTAATGAGAACTTAAGACATTTAGTTTTGTTCGCATTAAGTAAAAGATTATTAGTTGCGAACCATTTCGTAAACAACAGCCAGACTATCGTTGACATATAAGACATCCGTATATTTTCTATCTATTAAAACAATAAGAGAAGTGTTATCAGCGAATAAAATGATATCCGATAAGTTAGCTATCATGTAAGGAAGGTCACGTTCCCTGTCCGCTGAACCACATATGGTTCAGGAAACTTGCGCTTGGAAAACACCAATACGTTCCTGAGCCATATGTGTGTCAGGGGACACATACAACTTCTATAGCGATTATTTCTACGGGACGCGCTTGTACTGTACTAAATGTGCTTGGGACGTCCCAAGCATATTTAGTACAGCTAAGACGATCGTATAGTAGAGAAAAACGCCAAGACGTACGGAAAAATATCTTTATTTTTTACCAAATTACACTGTTTCTAATTATGTTTGTTTTTGAAACATGGCAAACAAAAGGTATTTTTGCATTGCAAACACTCGGTGTCTACGCGTTTGACTTGTTTAGCAGCAATTTCCCAGCTTGTACCATCTTTTCGCAAGTATTCGTAGCATCCATTACAACGTTTTCGGATAATTTTATTGTCCTCTTTTCGCTGAATTTTTGATAGAAAATGTTGAGTTGTGATCGAACTAGTAGATGTTCTTGGACTGCTCAGTGTATTGGCATTCGTATCTGATGAATTGTCCAATAGCAAGAACTCCCTGATAATGTCTTGCTGCGCCTGTAATATCGCTTTGCGAGATTTTCTGTTTGCAGTTGGGTGTAGTTTTTGATACAATAGCGTGGCATTTGTAATCGACGCACAAATCAAAACATCCAGAGCAATCTTCTTATACCACGCTAGAGATTTTCTTTTAGGGTCGTAATAGCTTGAAAGCTGGACCGATAGATCTATGCCCTTCTTTCTATCATTGTAGAAAAGCACTGCTTTCGGCTTGGACATTGGGCGGTACCCAGAAGACATTTGCATTCTAGCTAAATTATTGCTAAATATTTGACACTGACATGTTTGTAGATTCTATGTTGTAAAGATATATAATTTGTACAAATAAAGTGTAAACAATCAATAAATATTTATAAAAACCCCTAAAAAATATAAAAACTTCCCTGAACCACATATGATCATGAACGTGCAGGAACAAAAATGACTCTCTACACTCCTGAGCCATATGTGTTTCAGGGTAGAAATACCTACTTCCGGTTTTTTTTTTTAAATATTTTTTTTGTATTCTACTAACAACATAAAAACAGTATTTTGCAAAAATTATGTTGGACTTCCGGCTCAATTTTGCATTTTTGTTTGGGACAGGGAACGTGTTAATATAAACTAGAAATAGGAAAGGGCCAAGAATTGAACCTTGAGGCATTCCTATCTTAGCTATGGACCCCGAGGACGTGGCCCCGTTAACGTTTACTTTTTGCTGCCTGTTTGATAGATAGGAAAGAACAAGATCAGCAGCTTGTCCACGAATTCCGTAGTGGTGTAATTTACAGATCAGTGTATTGTGAAGTGTATTGTGAACGCAGTCAAACGCTTTTGTGACAGAAAATGCCAATTGCATCCTGCGACTTTTCCCAGGATTCCAAAATGTGACTGATGAGCTTTACTCCCGCATCAGTCGTCGACCTACCTTTCGTGAAACCGAACTGGCGCACAGTGGGCTGAAAATCGGCTTTCATAGACTTAGGGATTTCTATCTGCAAGTGCCGGATTTTTTGCCGGATATTACTTCTATTAGTTGTTACTATATTCAAAAATGACACCCGAGTTAATTCTGGACAAAAACGAAGGAATTATAATTTTTTTACGAAAAATTTGTATGAAGCTAGTATGAAAAAGTTAATTATCTCGCAAACAGCAAGGAAAACCGTAATATCCTTACAGGTGGTTATAGTACTAATTATTTATGATTTTTTGACATATGTCATATAACGGTTATCGCTGCAGATATTTTTTTTATCGTCATAATTTTTTTACTTGTTTTTACATATGAAACGGTTCCTTTTAGTGACTAAATTAAGAACATTGTTAATTGTGAAGAATTTTATTGACACATATAATAAGAATTAAAAAAAAAATTAGAAAGAATGAAATCAAATATTAAACATTTTCTTTATCACTGTCATTGTCGGACTCCAATTCTGAGTCAGAATCCAGATTGGATATATCTAAAAACTCGAAATCACTTTCCTGAAACTGAATTAAGGCGACGGTTTCAGCAAAAAAGCTCTGCTTTCTTTTGGCATCTAACTTAGGCCTTTGTGCACTTAGGAAAGGATCCGAAGAAACAATAAGCATATTTAAGATATCTTGATTAGAATCTTGCCTGCTTCTTTTCCGCGAATGATGTTCCCGGAACCTCCTAAAATCTTTGTTTCGAGACTCTGAGGCTTCTTCCGAGAGAGTCCCAATCGGCACAATATCATTTTTCTCGATTGTGTCAGCCCCGTGTATTAATAATTTATGTACGGTTGACGACATGTAGTACCAGTCGTACAATTCCACGTACTTGTCTGCTGTTTTGCGGGCAAAATCTTTAAATTTTATTACGTCGATCTTCTCGCCAGATGTTATCGCTTGCAAAATGACAGCAAATCTTTTAATAAGATCTTCGTCCAAACCGGTAATAGCTGCAGTTTTATTGGGAAACTCGAAAAACTTTCTTGCGGTATTCCCGTCATTGGTAGTGCCCGAGCCTTGTTTCACAATATCAATCAACAGATTGAGCTGATCTTGGAATTTATTTTGAATAGATTGTTTTCTGTTCTGCAACATTTCTTTGTCCTCATTACTTCTCGCTGCCCACCGTTTGAAGTCGAGCCTGTACGCAATATGTAACAGACATTCCATACAATTAATACGTGCGTGTAGGGATGACAAGCCTAATTCGTATATGTCAGCACATACAGTCTTTGATGTTACAACATCTAAGTGGTTCATTTCCGTAGGTTTTGCTAAGCACAGGTAGTACGATGCATTTGATCTGGCCTCAGAAAGGTACGGGCAGACTTTGGCGTCGATCATTGTCATCATTAGTTGATGAGTCGCCATGTTATTATTAATGCACTCTTTGGGGTTAAGGGCCTCAATTTCATCAACCATTTGTCTTTTGAAACCAATGACCACATTCCTCGCTCTCCTTTACAAAAGTAAACTGAACTGGACGACAATACAAAGTTGAGCATGGTTTTGGGTTCGTCCATACAGTATTATCTCTATCTGTCAGTTTTAGTGGCACCAAGGAGGTCATGAAAATGCTTGCATCATCTTGCTCTCCCTCCATTTTCTGCTTGTATCGGCTTTGGTTGGAAGCTCCATCAAATCCCCACTTGGATATCAGCTTTAGCTGCTTATTTTGCACATCCGCATAGTCAGAAAGACTTTGAAGGATCCTCGTCACCGTGATGTCAAGTAAAGCTTGAAGTGTAATCCTAGCCGAGGAATCCGTAACTGACACTGATTGCTTCGGAGGGTAGCAATCAAGCTTAGTTTGTTGCACTTTATAGTAGGATGGATAAATATCCTTAGCACCTTCCCGAATGGCAGCCTCTCGCAAAGTAATATATTGCCACTTTGACAGTTTTAGTGAAAGAAGCAATCCAAGCACTTTCTCTGGTGTAAATATGACTTTTTTCACTGGTTTCTTAAGCGTTTCTTTAACGGCTGCTTTAGGATTTTTCATCATGTATTCGATCACAGATGCGATATCCTCATGCCCTTCTTCTTTTAAACGCGCTGCAGCTGCATATGCCAATTCACTGGAGTCTTCGCCTGTATGATCATCAGATCTTCTCTTTTTCTGTTTACTTCCCAAATCTTCGAATGGTTTTCGGGACCTTTTTGTCATTGTTCCAACGCGAACGGACAATGATGCCGACGACGACGGTTCTTGCGAGTCTGATTGTGCTCTTGGTATCTCATCAACAGTTGGTTCTTGATTAACTAAAGTTTGCACACAACTTGGCCAATCAATATTTGCTTGCAGCCAATTTCCGTACAGTCTTCTGAAGTGATCAAGGAATCGGTTGGATTTCTGCCATCTCTGTAAAGCAGCTCGCGTGAATTTTCGACAAAATTCTTTGAGGGTTACTAGATCTTCGGTAGAAAGGCAATCGCCTATGCGGGATACAACTGCACCAAACAATACTTCATGATTAAATGAAGTACTCTCACTTTTTAGAAGAACAAACAAGTCTAAATTGGTGATTAAACTTTCCATTTTAAGATTTTATAGTCGCAGGGCAATAATTTAGTGTTAGCAGTTACACCGTTGTGAACAATCTAAATTATAAAGCAAAATTTTAGCCCTTTTATTGCAAAACGTCGATAATTAGTTAACTACCCTCATTAGAGTTTTAAAAGATGTGCTAATGAAAATTTATAATCGTCCAAAACATTTCTTAGAACTCATAACACAACAAATTAGCTTACTTATCAGAAATCATTAACAATCATTTAATCACCTATTCAGACTTATTAGAAGACTAAACAATTTGTTATTTGGTATTTTGGATGTATGTAAAGTTTTAAAACTCATTTTGTATTGATAAATATCTAATTCAAACATAGTTGTCTAAGTGTGGAACTACTATAAAACCTCTGACTACTCCTTCGGGAATATAGTGGTGATGCTATTTTATGTTACGTGTTGTTAAAAGTCTGTGTTCCTCAACCTAAAAATCAAAAGAACCAGTTTCATGTGTAAAAATAAATAAAAATATTTTGACGATTTAAAAAAAAAATTGCATTGATAACCGTTATATGACATATGTCAAAAATCATAAATAATTAGTACTATAACCACCTGTAAGGATATTACGGTTTTCCTTGCTGTTTGCGAGATAATTAACTTTTTCATACTAGCTTCATACAAATTTTTCGTAAAAAAATTATAATTCCTTTGTTTTTGTGCAGAATTACCTCGGGTGTCATTTTTGAATATAGTAACAACTAATAGAAGCGATATCGGCAAAAAATCAGGCACTTGCAGATTGAAATCTCTAAGTCTATGAAAGCTGATTTTCAGCCCACCGTGTGGCGCCTCTGTATATTTGAGTTAAAATGTGACAACATCTGGTCTAGCATGATTTTTTTCATAGATGTTACTCTTGCTGGTAGCACAGATATAGGTCTATAACAAGAGTAATGACTCCTACTACCTGATTTCAAAATTGGTACTACTTTACTATATTTCATTAAATCAGGAAAAGTACCGCTGTCTAAACATTGATCAAATATGCCTGTTAGGACAGGGGCAATTGTGTCATTGATATCTGCAAGAACCTTAACGGAAATCCCCCATTAGTCTTCAGTGTTTTTTTTATGTTAAGACTTTTGAATGCTTTTTTAATTGTGACAATAGAAATAAGCTTGAATTCAAAACTTGGAATGGCCTTACTAAAGTTAGAATTTCGTTGAATTCCTTAATAACTCAATTCAGAAAACCTCCCATTCGAAATGACGCTAGCCCAAATTAATTTATCCCTAGCTTTACGTGGAGTCGTAGCCGAGATGAAAAGTAGTGGAGCATAAGAATGATAACGAATTTCAGTTTCTTTTTTTAGAAACTCAACTATACGAACAGAGGACTAAACATAGATTTAATTGATGGAACTTGCTTGGATATAATGAATTCGCAATTATAGAAAGGATGTTTATAAAGTTATTATAGGCCGGAAAGGATGTTTGATAAAAGCTGGACATTATTTCAGGTCAAACAGTTGCATAACAATTAAAATAAAATAACTGATAATTAGTACCTAACAGTTTGTTTCTAAAATAGTGAGGCTAGAAACATCCAGCCGTAGACGTTGAAGACAATTAAAATTCAAACTTAAAAGTTAACGCCTGAATTTACACAGAGTTCATGATACCGCTTCTAACTGTCAACCGCACAAAAACATTAGCTGCACTCAATTCCCCAATAACCTGTGCCTCCGAGGCGTGGCTAGCGTGCTAACGGCCGCTGCCGGGCTGCCGGGCCGGTGTCAACGGAACGCCTGATCCGGCGCAGTGCGTGACTAAGGACCAGTCGCCACTTAGCCACGCGGCCGGTACAGCCGCGACCAATCGCCCTAATGCCACAATATGCGGTTACTCGTAACATCTCACTCCACATCTACCAACTGGTCAGCGTAATACTTTTGTGCACGACGTGCGACGTTCCGATAAATGAGAATATAATTCGCTTCGGGCCAGTATTATGCCTCATCTACATTAACTCTGCTGAATGCGTTGAGGTCTTGTAATACTGCTATGGAGCAGGTTATACCGTTTCTAGCACATAATACTTATGATACTTTACATCAAAAGGTATCGTCGTCGCAAGAAGTGCGCACGAGTTGTCCACAACTGCATTCGGATATTGGAATGCGGACTGCTAAGCATCCTGCGTGCCTATTGACCGAGTTCTCGACTAACTTATTATTCTGGATTAGGTTACCAACTTGATAACTGTAGGTTTGGCAACTGTGACTAAGTTAGGGTTGAAGATGACTGGTGCTGGAAAATCTAATTTCAGGAAATCTCATATAAATTTTTTCGTCAACCCTTAATTTTACCCTCGCAGTTATTTATATATAAAAAATAAAATAATTAGCTGGTATTATAATTTATTATATCCATAGATCGCTGGTTTATATTTATTTATTTATTAAAACTTTATGCACAAGTAAAAACTGTACAAAGGCGGACTTAATGCCTTGGGCATTTTCTACCAGTCTACCTTAGGGTGGGTGTATATCCGACACGAAGGACCAACATTTACTACCAGTACAACCGAACTTAAAAAAAGCTTATCACGCAATACAGTATTTACCTTTTTTATATCCTAAGGAAAATGAGAATCGAAGCGCGACAAATGACAACCACGTCTTTGGCCTAAAGATGGTACAATAGTCGTAATAGATTCACAAATAGAGGACTACACAGACGAGGTGGAGAGGCGTGACTGTGGCGTGACCGTGGCGCAGATAAGCATGGCCAATTGTATGATGATGTTACAGGTGGAACTAACCGTTTTTGTATCCACCAGTCATGTGAACTGATTTCCTTAGATTGTGTTTTGTCAAAGAAGGAAGTAGAATTAATGTTGAAAAGCTTCCGGTTAAACTGGAAACTAATTCCAATATAGTTGGAAATAGAAAGGTTAATGGAAAACAAGAAGCAATAATAATTTTTCGACCATTTTAATATTGCTCCTGTGTGGAAATGTTTCACTATGATGTGGCTATTATGAACGAAGAAGCCTAAATGAAGTAATCGAATTATATATCGGATTCCACATGAATAGAAATAATTACGTGCCAGAGATACCTAATCTAGTACCTACATAAGTCGTGAGCCTATTAATAGCTATACTGAAGAAAATAAAGCAAAATTGATTATCTCCTAAAACTTTCATACAAAAAATAAATAATCAATTTGCAATTTCCGTTATACTAGGAATTGATTGACAGCAACACTGAAGTCCAAATTAAATGTGTATCAAAATCTTTTACATGAATGTTGAAAATTAAAGGCATGAATAAAATACATGAGGTTCCCAACAACAGAACGATAAAAGCGGAAAGCTTTTATCGTTCTGTTGTTGTTGTTTGTCACGTTCAAGAACATAATAATGGCGAAGCAATTCTGATCTTCCGATTTTGATACAACATTGAGTGACAACAAAATCTATCTATTCCGTGAACAAAATAGCTGCAAGCTTGTTTCTAGAAAGAAATTTGTCATTTCGTCAGATGTAAGCCAAATAAGCAAAGGAACCGGAAAATGTTGATGGAGCAGTTATACTGAGAATATTCTAGCTCAAATGTAAAACGCAGCCGCTTACTAAGTTTTGCAATATCCCAGAAGTAGAGCAATTGTTTTGTTCATTGCAGTCACGTGACAGGAAGTCTGACCGCTAAGCTTAACCTCCTGAGCCTCTAACAATAGTCCTCTACAGGCTATAGGGGTTTAATAATGAATAATCACAGACCATTAAAATTCTCGTATAAAAACAAATTCTGAAGCTATCGGCTACGCACGTGAAATGGTTTGGCAGTCAAATCAATAACGGTTTTGTTAAGGGATCCATAATTGAAAACATAAGAAGCGGATATTTAAGATAAGGTGAATTTAGGTCTCAATTCTCATCCTCATGCCCTAATCCCAATAATCCTACGTGTTCAGCGCAGTATTTTTTTTTCATACGTCTCTATCACATGCCATCTCTGTGTTCACTTTCTTTCTAGCCATAATAATTGTTCATGCAATCCATGCATCTTTTCTTTTAACACTGTCTAATCTGAGTAATACGATCCTATAAAGATAAAGAACGTAAAATGCATAGTAAAATGAGAAACTTTACATAGGCAATATCATGCGCATGCATAATATTTACGTAATTTATGAGTGGAATAAGACTAAATCGGTATCGCCTGGTTTGTAAAAACTACCGAAAACTTCCCAAGAAATTAATTTCCCCTTTTGTTTTTTACTACCTAATTGATCATGGTCAACTCAAAAGAGTTTCAGTGCGAATATCGTAAGGATTGAATGTTTTTTTTTGTGTTTATTGATTCGTTTTATCTTCAAACACGGTTTGTTAAAGGTCTTTAACGTTTGCTAAGGAAGTTTTACACAATTTGCCTTCGCACAGTCCCACATGAATGTTTGGAAATAAAATGAAGAATGCCATTCCACTAACTAAACGCGGAGATTTGTACTCTTCAGATATATACTCATAATCTGATGAGTACAAATATGCTCGTTTTAAAAGTGAAGCTCTTACGTCATATAAATGAGCTAGCGCGTAATAATTGTCGCCCAAGCATGAACACAATGCGATGCGCCCATAACAAACGCCTGCTCTTAACAATACGCACGCCAAGCGAATCACGACTATGTTGCCCTGAAAATGGTTCTTGACGAGTACAAAAATTGCATCAAGGGACATTGTGACATGCTGTCCTTGGGCATCCTTCACGGACATTTAACTGTTTTGATCATTTTGAATGTCATCATCATGTTTTGTTCATGTACGTAAACACGCATTTCCTATTGTTATTGACTACTGACTAGCAAAACAATTTTAGTCAAGGACCCAACTGACCGAAGTTTGTTTGGGTAAGCAAAGAGCTGCGGTCATGCAAAAGTGGAACATAAAGTCCATCAGCATGCAACAATGATTTGGCAAAAAATTGTTGAATCGATTGAGGCAAGCAGGCGACAAAGCTCGTGACCGATAGATTAAGGTGCCAACACTGTGGACAACTAGGCTTCGGCACCCAATCGGGCGTGCGGTGAGTGCCGTGACACGGGTTAAGCATGACGTATTGGGTAATGCAGCCAGGCTATGAGCACCGGATTGGCTAATGCAACCAGGTTATGGGCGCCGGATTGGCTAACGCGTGCTCATGGCTTTGACAGCCTTGCAGTTTGGTATGTTTATGTGAACGAAAAAGTGCACCCTATGTTAAGTCGTTAGAACAAACAGCGTAGGTAACAAACGTCTACTTTGAGAACTATCTGATAGACGGAACAAAAAGAGCGTATCTAACTTTAACAAGATTGTCTTACTGATCTTACCAACTGAAAAGATAGTCCGTTTAACAAGGTAGCAAACTTAGATTACAATTATAACCAACTGTGTTGTTTATAATATGAGCAACCATTCAGCATTATGCAATCATCTTAAGACTACTTAAGATACACTACACACTACTACTAGTACGATATTACTACTAAGATATACTACTTGAGATACTTAAGTAATCAGTAAGTAACTAAGTTGTTTAATCCCATCATCCGTGAATGAAACTTCAGGAAATTGAAGACTGACGTTTCGTACGAAAATACCAATGTTGATCATTTAATGTTCCAGTAATGCACCGCTATCTTCATTTCTCCGATGTAGTTAGAATACGTTGATTATCGAAATATTAAAGGCATACAATACTGTATCAAACTTTCTACAATTCAATATCGCATGAGCATGAATTCGTCGAAAAAGTATAACAAATTCAACTTGAATAAGAACGTAATGATAATTAACTCCGAGATAAAAGATCGCGCCGGATTATTACGAAACCGGCATTCATTTTTAAGAGCATCACCATTTTTAATTGAATTGTAAACAGTTTTAATGTTGATTGTGTTGAATTCTCAGGGAAGTAAGTAAAGGTGCTAGAAAAAATCCGACAATCAGATAGACAAGAAAATCTAAGAGATCATAGAACAAAAGATGATCTAAACGGTTAAGCGGAACCTTCGATGTTGATTGAAAGAGGAGTGTGTCATTTAAAATCCAGATGTGACGTTAGACGATAAGGTCGAGAATGTAATTGCGTGTGTTGGGGCGGTCTTGGCCGGATTGGTATCGCCACAAAGATGCAGAAGCTCGCACGAGTTCGTCGACCAACAACACACGATTGTTATCGGCGGAATCACTACGCAATTAACGCGAATGTCTTCCCGAACGCTCACACGTCGGAAAAATATGGTGCGTGTGTGTCTGTTATGTACGGAAATATAAAAAGCATTGAATAATTAGAAGAAAAGTCTGTAAATACACGGTAGAAGTGAATGCTAGCAACGATCTCTCTATGTGAAAACATAACTCTTAAGTGACGGCGGCTTAAGTTAATTGAAACCAGTTGAGATTACGTACCAGGACTAACGATTTCTTAACGAGGCACAAGTGGTGACAAATTTCTACTGCCTGCTAGCCAATAGGAACAATTAATTAAATATCAAACAATTACGAATTAATATGGATGTCTTGGTCTGTGTAAACTTTCCTAAAAACTGTGACCTAAGAAACCAAGTGACATAGTTTGAAGAGGTTATAAAACTGTAACAATATCGCCTGGCCTGCTTCCTACACAATTAACAATACTTGAGCTCTCAGGTCACACCGTAACTGTTAAAATTATGAATATTGCTATTATAAAACAAAGCAGATGGGATCGAGGTCAGCTCGTCTGGAGCAGACATAACAGCATCTTTGTTCTTACCGCTTCCTCCAGTCTTGGATGAAACTCCAGTCGCAGTGTTCATCTTCGTCGAGCACCGTAGCCTCATGGTGGTCAATCCCGCATCCATGCACCAGCTCCACCAGCTGCCGAGCCCTTTCGAAATTACCCTCAAACTCCACCACTAGGAACCCGTCAGAACTCATCGTTCCAAACACGTCCTTCTTGTACGTCGCATCATTAATAGTCACGACGTCTAGCGTATCTCTACCGCCATCAGCCTTGATCTCAGAATATATAGCTTCCGGAACCTGAACTTCAGATACCATCTGTGTATTGCCTCCGCCCCTATCTATTTCTCTACTCAGTCCCAAATTACCCGTTTCCTCTAAAAGTCTATTGGCATAAATAACTTCTTCTTTAGCGGGCTCCTCTTTGAGTCGATATTCTTCCCTTTTTTGCTCATTATGTTTGCGAATAATGGAATCTCCAAAATAAATTACCACTTTGTTGTTATTCTGTGTGATCTTATTCGCTAATCCACCTTCCATAAGAGGTAAGTTTGCTTTTTTGTTCTTTTCCTGGGAAAGCCTCTGCGCTAATTCCTCATAGCACGGAAGCCGGTTGCTGTATACCTTTTTGTCCGCAGAGCACTTGCTCAGCTCTTCCTTCCTCTTTTCCACGCTCTGGTATACCGGCGGTCGACAACACTCATCGAACTGGGACTGTGAGCTCCTTATGGAGGGACGGGGTTCACTATAGATATGTTCCGTGGGCGACGACACCTGCGGCAAAGGAATGTACTTTTCATGAACATTCTTAGAAGTAGGAGCTTCAGTCTTTCGGAAATTCAAAACACTACGACGTACTTTTGACTCTGAAGCATCACTAATGTTTGGTTTCTTGTTCCGGGAATTCCCGAGTAGTTTGAACAGAGCCTTGTGTTCGGACTGCGGCTTCACCCGGTCAGTGCTGGGCGCCCGGCGCATGCAAAACGGTCCCGACTCCTCCTCGGAGCGGTGCGGGTACAGCTGCTCGCAGCTGGTGGATTTATGCGTCGCGATCCTCGTCTTGTTGGACGTGAGGGGATCTCTGCTCTGCCAGTGCCTGACCGAGAGGCGCGCGGCTCCGCGTATGAACTTCATGGGTTCCCACGCCTCCGCCTTCTTCAGTATGAAGTTGTCGCACATGTTGTTTTTGTTGCTGGGTTTCCTGGAGTCCGCGGCGCGGCAGGACTGCAGCTCGCGGCAGAGGAAGCACGAGCAACGCGCGGGGCACAGCATGTCTGCGCGGGCGTGCCGTTCGCACTGAGCGCGCGCTGCGCCGGTACCGCTCGCCGTTAACCCTCCAAGCAGCATTGTTGCCGTCGCCGTCGCCCCGCTACAAAGTCTCGCGGTAATTGCCGACACACGTGTTATCCATGGATTAATGTTACCGTTTTGATGAAAGCTAAATGCGCTCGATCTTGAGAATTTTTAATTGCTCTCTCGTTGATTACTTGTAAAAGATCAGTTAATAAAATCGGTCGTTTGATATTTATAGACAGTTTAAATGGTTGTGCACATGGTCGGGCGGCGCTGGAGTGGTTTGTGAGATGTGTGGCGGTGCTCGGAGCCTGGAGTCTGGACGGGAACACTTGCATATGAAACTCGTCTATATTCAATGCGAGGTGAACGAAACCATAAGTTGTGTAAGCTAAATATAGAGAACACTTCAAACAGAGGGGTTATTACTGAATCACTCGCAGCGTAATGATATACCGAGCCTGCATGAATCCCTGACTGTGCAGTTTGTTTCCTGAGATACTTATTTATTACGTCAGCATACAAAATATACCAGAAAATAAACTCGATAAAAGTTTTGCAACTCGTTAAATGCTCGAGTTCACATAAGAAATGCGTAAACATTACATTACATAAAGTGGAAAAGAAACGTCTTGCGAACAACATTGTTTATCTAAAATTGTAATTAGGAAAGTGAAAACCTTATCAAATGTATTTACAACCGGAACTAAAACCAAAACATTAGCTTTAGCACTAATTAGAAGTACCTAATTGAAGTGCTTTCGTACGAATTTGCCAAATCGCGAGGAGATTTAAAAATGTTTTAACTTAAAGCCCGATAGAAGTAGGTAGGTACTACCAGCCAAGCCTCTGGACTTTTTGAATTAAATACGTCTAAATCGTATTCGTAAAAAATATATTATCTGATATTCTCAACTTATGATGAAACTATCGAGTCAAAGTCGAAATGTTTATTGCCAACTAAATGTACCAACATTTAACTATCGATTGGTGATTATGCAAGAAACGCGCTCTGACAGAATATCTAGAATTTTACACCGCTGAAAAACAAAATGCTATTTATAATTTTTCAGCAGGTAAATACATTGTAGTGAGGCGGTAACATAATACTCTTTTATATGGACAAACATTAGACTTAACGAGAAAAACGTAATTCTGTAACTGTAACAACACGAAAAATATTAATTTATGAAAAGTGGAAATCTATTTCTCTCTTACTTACTTAAATAGTGCACGCCTCAATATCGGGTGTGTTGCAAATAGCGGCCGCTTGGCTGCGTTATGCTGGACACCCACTATTATACTATAATATAACGCATAATATTATGCGCTTCCGTTCCGATAACACCACAATAGGAACAATTATAAATATCATAATATCGGACGTACAGACAGAATTTATATGCTTTCATTTATAAATGTTTCTGTTTAAGTCATGAACAGACGACAACGTACGCATATTTCTTTTGGTTGATAACATGAAGTTATTCAATATAAATAATTGGTACTTCGATCCGCCAAAATAAATCAATACTTATTCATACAAATTAGGCTGAAAATTTGCCGTTTATGCGTTCAACGTCAAAAACTTAACTCTAGGTTATGATGACTGAGGTTAAAATCTTCAGTCCGGAGGTTCTCGACCGTGACCAAACCTAACTTGGACCCTGTTCCAGATACTGGGCTCCCCTGAGGACTGGGTAGCTTACTTACTTACTTGTATTTAAACACAATGTAAGTAGGACTTAGTATTGTTTCTAGGTAAGTTATTAATAGCGTCATAGAGTCGCCCACGTGTTAGTGACTTACGAAGTAAATGAAACTTGCAGTGTGTGAAACTTCAGGAAGTACCTATTTATGTACCTAGGTACCTACATTTTTCTCTTCTGATTATGGCGTTTCCTATTTCCGTGATCTGCTACGCGCACTACTACGTGCTACGCTTCGCTACGGTTGCTGATAAAAACAGTGTTTTATTTTGTTATATTTTTAATCTAATTATGTTGTTAAAGTTTTTATGTTTTATGAAGTTAGGGCTACTTACTGTGATAAAAGATAACTAAAAGTATAGTAAGAGTAGTTTTTAGAACTGCTGTTCGACGCCGCGAATCGAATTATGTGGAAACGGTATGGTTAGAGGTACGGTACTTGAAAAAGTGATAAAACTTCTGCAACAATAGCCCAATAATTACGGCGCGGACGTGATGAGAGCCAGTGAGCTCGATGATAGTGAGCCAGTGAGTTCGATCCTCATCACACTATTGACGTGAAACCATTTCTAGCACAAGCGTGTTTGGAAATTATTTTCGCTGCAAAATATCTGTTCCCCATAAGTTTTCCTGGGTTATTTTCAGCTGAAACGAAATAAGTAGTTTTTATTAACTAACACACAAAACTGTGCCAACAACTTAGGTAACTTTTGAACTCTTTTGAATTACAAAATTATCATAAAGTTACGAAAAAACTGAGTGAAAATAATAATAAAACGAGCAAGTAACAGTTACTTTCATTGCATAAATACGGGTATTGTTCACTTCATAATCATAGTGAGATTCAACAAATATTTCCCATCCCAGCCAGAGAAAGTCCTTCGCTTTATATAAACTTTATTTAGCCATTGTTTTACTTAATTTTCACATGGAAAACTCTGTTTGTTATAGATGAGTACGTACCTAATACACAAGACAATGTCGTTATAAGAAGTTTTATGGTTTCGTTGACACCTAAGTAAAAGTCACTGAAGAGAAGAAAAAAACACGAATAATTATCTAAAACCAGTCTTATAAAATAAAATAAAATGCACGAAAGAAAACATTACTAAGGCACGTGCTAATTTGTCTTATCTATTTACAACTAGCTGCCCCGGAGAACTTCGTACCGCCTTAGAATTATTAAATGTTGTGTTTAGTTATTAGCTGAGTTATATCAACTTTTTGTTACAATAAAGTAAAAAAAAACACAATAATAGTGAGAGACAAATGCCCGGAATAGCAGCTTCACTTATCTGTCTAATTTATACTTATAAATTTAACATTTTAATTTAACATTTTAATTTTGCGATTCTATAATTACTTCTAACCAATCTACGGTTGAGTCATATTTTTTTGATAACTCACTGTTTACTATTGTAATATGTCTAAATTATTTAAATTGCTATTTCTTCCAAGTCTTCTATGTTGGAAGTATTGGCGAGAATCCTTTCTTTAAATTCTTTTGATTTTCAGTTAGTCCTTTCCTTCCGTTTTCGCGTTCTATGTAATGTGTGGATTCCAAGCCACCACAATGATTAAAGTTTTGGGATATGATATTAATGGAGTCGCATTCAATGCAGCTACTGTTGATGTTCGTTGCCGAATTAAATCTAAGTGTCATTTTTTTTATTGCAATGCTCACAATTTTTTTTTGCGAAGCTTTTCGTTGCATCCATTGCCCACAATTGTGCTCCTCAGTATCCTATGTCCATCTCCTGGTTCTAAGATACCTCCCCACCAATTTTCAGCCAAATCGGTTCAGCCGTTCTTGAGTTATAAATCGTGTAATTAACACGACTTTCTTAAATATAGATAAACAGGTTTCAATATGACGCGAAATCAACTAAACTGTATGGCATTTTTACGACTTTGTACATAGTTATTTCACTTGAAACTTGAAAAGCTTCTACGTATTAATATGTCTATACTGCCTCGATTAGTCTTCGCGGTGCGCTTGCGCATGGTGCGCCATTGTTCTACGTGCCGTACGTGCGCAACCGACTAGCTAGAGAGACAGCAAGAAATCGCATAAACTGATGGAATTTATTTATTTCAAAAACTTAGTAAGTATGTACTTACCCATATTTCAAGCAATCAGGCAATTTGTTTGCCATGATTATTGTTATTATTTGTCTATTTACTTTGCCAAGTTTAGGAGATTTAGGTAGAGACAATATTTATATCTTCTCGGTGTTTATTGTATTTTGAGTTGAATAATGTACTCTACTTGCTACGCCGCCGCCCGACCCAAAAATAAATTGGGAAAAGGGCCGCGCAAAGATGACGTAAAGTTGTATAGGTATACCTACCTACCTAAATACTTCTTGTTTTCAATCGAGAGTAACTATATTTTATACGCTGTTATATGCTGTGTCTATGTATAATTAAAGTTTTACCATAATGGCAAATGTACAAGGCGCAGTACGAAGTTAATACTGCTAGACAATGTTTAGATTTTACCCCCTTATATAAGGAATATATTGACAAACATAACTGCATCTACAAGTCTTCATAACAGTAAAAAACAGAAGTTACACGAAGAAGCAAATTACCTACCTTCTTTTACAGATTACAGTTACGCGTAAGAATGAAAGTATCCGTTGATATCTGAGATAAAAACCCGCGTTCGCGTGAACTCGCAGCTAATTGTAGGTGTCGTCTAGTTATTATTTGATGTAATGAATAGCTGCTCCTGAGGTTTTTTGTTAGCGAAACCTGTTATTGTAACGTTGGATGAATGAACTGTTGCGTCAGTCAAGATCTGAGAGAAGCAGTATAATTTTTATTCATACTTATTTGAACGTGAAGTGAAATTTTCAGCTAATTTTAAAGTTGCCATTTTTTGAGGCTAAATTAATAATAAAACAAAGAGAGCTTAATAAATCTGAGGGGTTCTAACTGAGCAATGCAAAAAGTTTCATGGTACACACGTAGGACCAAAAGGAATACACACACACACGGCGAAAGCGTCAAGGTAGCTTTCGAAATTCGCTGACTACCTTGTTTTCATTTCTTGATTCTCCCTCTTCCCCTGGTAGATAACTAGGGGAGCCCCCCACTTTCAGTACATTTACGCCAACCACAATAGATATCTACATTATCACACAATCGTCTTCTTCAATGTCCCACTCACCGCAAGGACTTCATTCACTCTTCCTTCTTCGTTCAGTCTATCTCTCTGTGGAATGTAAACCCCCCCCCCCCCTTATTTGTGCTTATATTTATATATAATTAGGTATATATATATATTTTATTTATAGTGTTAATAGATTTACGCGTGTCTTTATATTTAAAAATATTTATTCCTAAATTATCGTTATAAATTGCATCTACCACTGTTTGTATCTGCATCACCAAAAGGTTGACTGGTAGAAAATGCCTATAGCATTAAGTCCGTCTCTGTACATTTGTGTGCATAAAGTATTAAATAAATAAATAAATTCAAATTAAACTAAGGCCAATTGTAACTTATGAAGTTGTATTGCTGATTCTAATGATTATAATTCTGTAAAGCCATATTTGTAACGCACAACCTAACACTGACCTCCTAATTGCAGAAAAAGACGTACCTAAGTAGCTTTGAATTCCGCGGGCACGAAGCCGTATTAACTTATGCCAATTCAGTGATAACCCAAGATTATCACCACGTACTATCGAGGAAGTTCATATCTAAGCAGTTTTAGAACAAAATCCCGTGAACACGATGACCGCATCTGTTTTACGTTAGTTACTGTTAGCGCCCGAGCGCTACAGGGAAAAATAGTCCTAAAGGTGCATAGATATGAAATTCCTCGATAGTACCTATAAGATTGAATAAGTAGGTACCTACTGCAACAAAAACCTGGATAAGTTTCAAACATAGGTATAACCTACTATCAGCGTTCCGTTAAATACCACGTTTCCATTAAACCGCCAATCTGTAGGTACCTAAGTAAATTGTACAAGCGAAGAAAACTTGTAACCTTTTTAAAAAAATAGGTGAGGATTTCCCATAGTTACCTTCATTTATAAAATAGGATCATTGAAAAGAAATCATTGCAAATGCATATATTTGGGACGTCTGTCTCGTGATTCGTGTACATTCGCAGATTATTTCGTCATAATTATGCGCTGCGTTTGCGACGCGGCGACGGGTTCACGAATTTTAGTGTCTTCTTTATTTGGAAAACGCAATTTTGTTTTTGTTTTTTCATAATTGACTTTTTGTTTTTATACACTATGATTTATAAATGTTTCAAGGCGATAAATAATCTTATATAATATGTACCTACTTAACTTTACGTTTTACGAACTGAAAATATTTTTGCTAAATATCGGACTGACTTACGACGATATTCCATATAAATAATCAATACAACACATTAAACAAAATAAATCTCCGTACACTACACCTGCCCATTTCTGAAGCCCGCAGAAATAAAATGAATATATTATGTCCAATTCAATTGAAGCCACGCAGCCCCGCGGCTACCGTGCGGCGATCGCTCAGCAGTGGCGTCAGAATTGAGAAACAGGAATTATCAGAGATGTGGAATGCCATCAGTGTCCGGCTACAGGGACCGGGACAGTATCGCGCCGGGGGGGACAAATGTCCGCCAATTATCTGCACCCGGATATACCAAGTTACCAACAATCATTTCAAAAAAAAATTGAAGAAATTAAACATTTAAAATCGTACGAAGCAGATCACAATTTGAGCATTCTCTGGGATACAAAATAAATTTTAATTAGCGGCCATTTTTGTCTAGCTTAAGATTTAAAATAAAGGTTTCACTAGAATGATTAAGTTAGAATTACCATAAGAATGTGTGGCCTAAACAGTTATTCAAATCCAACCGTTCAACAAATAACTGCAAAATGGAGTCAATCGTCACGCAAAGGCAAAGGGTCGAAAATGTTACAGAAAATATTTGTATTGTGTAGCAAACTAGTGGAACCGTTCCGAACAGTTCTATACAGTCTATAAAACTATTCGACAACACGTATCAACAACTGTTTGGCCCCGTTATGCATATCTGATAGCAAATAGTGTAACAGTCCAATAGATCAGATGGCTGCAATGATTCCGTGTAAATGGTGGTAGAGAGCGCACGAAGCGACAGCAAGGCAAGATGGCTTTTGTTGAAATACTACTACGTCGCATTCACCTGACATCTAGTAATGTATGATTATGTACTATGTTGAGCAATAAACATTTGAATTTGCGTGTACCATAAACAGACAGAGCTGACATGAAACGAGTTAGGAGTTCTATGATTTTGGTTTCGGTGACACGATTATGTTCCTTGAAGTAGATGAACATAAGTAGGTAGGTACCCAACTATATGATCAGTTGATCACCCATGCGGACGTGACTTTGTGCCAAAAAGAGCAGCGAGCTGCTCTTAAGCATCAAAGACATGTGCAATAGCACTTGCCCCATTTGCAAAACAAGCCCGAGATCACCTACATGAACCGCAGCATGGACGAATGAATTTCATTGAAAAGAAAGGTAAGACCTTCTCTTATCCTATCTCACCGTGCTAAAGCAGGAATTCTAAATACGCGTCAGACGAGGTCCACGCGCCGGCCGTCGCCGCGTCGCCAGATGAGGCACGGCCGCCGCCGGCCGGTCCGGCTAACGGCACGGCACGGTACGCCAACTTACGATACTGCCACATCTGACATCTGTCCCATTTACGAGCACAAAAGGAAGCATTCATATTAAATGTTTGCGGTCTTTAATACGCGTTTACGAGCTGTCATTGGACAAGTTATGATTATGACGATTTGTTGTAAAAGTAAGTAGAAAGCCATTTCCGTCGGGGAAACGCTTTGGTTAGCTGTGGGAAATTCGGATGCGAAAAAAATACGCTGATCCACGTGGAAGCGATTAACAAGAGAAACTAAAGGCAGTATAAAAATTGTCTTACAGTGTTACGATACAGGAAGCTTTGCACTTTTGCAACAACATGTTTTTGATATCTGATAAAATTATGGCCTCGTCCAAAACAGAAGCAGAAGACCGTGACAACATTTTCTTGACAATCTTTACGCCTTCCTATTACCGGAATGGTTACAGGAAACGCCCAAGTGGGGACGCAGGAATAAAGGGGGGTTTTGTACGCAACAATTAAACATGATTTGATAAAGAGAGATGTAAAGTCTAGAAAGGTAGGAGTGAAGGATTTAATTAGTACCTGCATTCAGGACATTTACTTTGTATGAAATATGAATAAGGCTTTATGCAAGGCGTACAAACAATAGTTGCAGTCAATTATTCAAGACAATAAGTACCTACTTGAAATCATGTCTCGGAAACCCTTTCAACACTAACCTCAGTTACCGAATTTCAAACAGCTACATGTTTTGTCAAAACAAGCAAGGAACCAAGCAACCTTATTTGGTTAGCCTGAAGCTCAGACTCAGAGACACCGAATCCCACGTTTAGAACCTTTTAGATACTCTTTAGAGTAACGCTAAGGCTTAACAATTAAGTACCTTCTAGGTTTGGGTCGCAGAATCTCGTGCGGCGCGGGTTGCCTGTGCGGCGTCCAGGCGGCGCAGGCGCAGGCTCGCTCGGTGCGCGGCTCCCCCGCGCCGGCGCTGGCGCCGCTAACGCTCAGCGGCGCCTCCTCCGCTCGCGGCGTGCACGCATCCTCACTGGTAACAATAAACTCATCGTATTCATCATTCTTATATTAACACTATCGTACCATCAGCATCAACTTCCTGCTCTTGTCCCATGTTACTTGGGGTCGACACAATACGTTTTTTTCTCCTGTCAGTCGTCATTCACTCCTTTTTATTTGAACACTATCGCACTAGGCTAAATAACATCCTTGCAACGATGGATGTAAATAAAATATCCGTAGTAGCAGCTGCTATGCTCTCTGACCAATTATAGGTAGGATGATTGGTCAGAGGCGACGCTCGAATATGCAGAAAATCAATAAACATTTTGTATTTTTATTGTTTTAATTATTGTGAATGTGAGGACTATGTGGGTCATTGTTTCAGTTTTAATCATGATCTGGCAGCTTAAGTAGTTCATGCGGCCTACCCAAATGTCCTTTCTTTGGTATTGTTCGTCGAATCGTTGAGCTCCTAAAGTTCTGAGTTGAGCTGCACGGTTACTGACAAATGCGTGCACTGACTGGACAGGTCCTCTTAATCTGCGTGGTTCTTTCCTCAGAAGACCATTTCAGATACTAATCTACATGGTCCTCAAAGATTATGTTCGAATATTTATATACTTACACATTGACATTGATGAATTTTATACATACAATGACATGAGTATTTAGTTTGTAAAGTATTATATTATTTAAATTATTGTGAATGTGAAGATTATGTGGATTATTACTTTTTTTATTTTATTTCTTAGTTAGTTTCACGATCTGGCAGCTTGAGTAATTTATGCGGCCTACCCAAATGTCCTTTCTTTGGTATTGTTCGTCGAAAAGTTGTGCTCCTTAAGTTCTCAGTTGAGCGGCAAGATTACTGACAAATGCGTGCACTGACTGGACAGGTCCGCTCAATCTGTATGGTTTTTCCTCAAAAGACCGTTTCAGACACCAATCTACATGGTCTTCACATGATCTGACCAAGATTATGTCTGGACTTTAAAAGAGACTGTGACCTCTGAGTTTGTTTCGGCCTTTCTTCTCAGAGTAGTCAGTTATGAAACGCCGACCTCATCTAGTTTTTAAAATATGATTGACGTGTAAAAGTGTTTGTAACAAACCTACTTACAGAAATAAAATCATTTATCATTTATTTTTTACCTCGCTGTTCGTAAATGTCATAGGTACCGACATTTCAAAATCATCTGAGTACCAGAAACATGAAAGCAAAACCTATTTGAGCTTACGATTCTGCATTCGGTTTGGCCCTTTTATACGGTAGCTGTTTGCCATAGCAAATATAATCTATTCTTAATTAATTCTAGGTACTGTTGAAAGCGGAACCTTAATCGAACAAATAGCTGTTTAGAACAGGTATTAAACAAATTGCGCTTTGCTGCATAAAAGTCCGTTATCCTAGTATTCCAAAAGGCGGCAACGGTAAGACAATCTTAAAATACATTCTATCTTTTATGAGGATTATAAATATTGGCGTAAACTAATACTATTAGCAGAAAGTAACTGTTTACTTTACTGTTAACGATACTTTATTATGATAAGATAGCCTTGTAGGCTTTGTAGTAACAAGCTTTGTTGCAGGTTTAAGCTCCTAGATTCAAATCTTACAAACGATTGTTAATTATTGTTTGAGACGTAATCATGCTTGCCAGCTGCTGTTGTCTTAGCTTTCGTTAGCGACGCTGGAAAACGCTTGAACGATGTCAAACTGCCTGTTTCGTGGAAATCGCAGATTTATCAAAGATTTGCCAACGGGAGCCGGTCTGTTTCGTTGGTAACCTGTTTGAATATTAGATTCTTATGTCAGATACTTATTGTGATTCCAAAGCTTCATATCACTTTCAAAGTAAGTGTTATTAATCCAACAAGCTGACCCAGGCCAGTCCACTCCTATATTCGTTTTTCCCGCTCGTTGAACACATTTGTGCAATCACGCAAACGTCGCGGACTGCGTTCCCATCACGTACGTGGCACGGTGGCACGTAGACAAGGCACCCGCTGTTGCAGGCACAATGAGCCCCTTGTGGCCGCGTGCAGAAGGCATGCGCGTGCGCAGGAACGTGCGTACTCGAGGGATTGCGGTACCGGTTCGTTGCTATTTGAACTAAATACGCGGTACTGTTTGTAGGTGATCATAAGCTTTGAAACGGCATATTTTTGCTTTGTAAATCCTTTCAAAGAATTTAAGGAGAGAAGGATTCGTTGAGGGTATCATCAAGGCAAAAAAATCATGAGCATAACGTGTGCGTAGAGAACACAATAGCCTGTTGTCAGTTTTAGCACTTATGTATGTACTGCCATTCATGTCATATTCTTGGAACTAATTGCAGTAGACATGTACCTACTGATGTCGTTGGTTCATGTTTCTGTTTCTTAGGGGTCATCAGAATCGTCTAATGTTTAGCGATAGCTGGTAGAAGTATAGGAATCATACTCAATTTCATAAAAACAAAAGGTCTTTCCAGCTAATGATAATTTTAAGACCTATAATATCTTCGACGAACCTTGAAATCCATCCGATCCCACGTTCCTTCAGTTCCTCCAACGACTACCTATTGGGTAGATTCCTACGTGCAGCTGTTCTCGTAGATAAATTTTGACATTACTTTTCACCATTACCATTAATGACGATGAAGGGCCGAGTGAAATGGCCCGGGGTCGGCATCGGCACGGTGACTGCGTCAACTATTGTTTAAACCACGGCCCATCGCACAAGTAGGTGCGGCTTCCTTGCTCTCCCCTCGGAACCTTCCATCATTGAAGGTTGGAAAGCTAAGGCTTGTGAGTCATTGACTGCTATTGATTGGGTTAGATAGTTTTTACTGTATCGTGAGTCGTTACTTTTGCTTAGAGATAGATTGATATTAGATAGCAATTTAACGGATTGGTGATACAAAGCAAAAATAACTACAATAAGATTAAAACTTAATGAAACCATAAATACCAACAGTTACTGACAAACGGAATAATTCTATTTGCAATATTTTTATTTCAAACAGCGATTTTTGAAAAAAATTGTTCGTGTTTGAAAAGAGACGTAGGCACATAATTTGATTCCCAAAACTACTTCTCGTACCCTGGGTATGGTACTTACCAAAGAGACTAATTTGGTTCAAAATTACCCTATAATCATATAAGAAGATAATGACGTTGCCTTTATTCCAGAAATGCATTCCTGCGCATCACAATCACAATCAGTTGCTGGTCCAACTGTCCACGTGTTTAACAAGAACGCTTTCCATTTTAATTACTGAAGACAGAGTTGAGACCATTGATTGGCAAAACAGGACATAGATAATGATGTACCATTCAAGAGCAGTTGTGAATTCCAAATCAATTTCAAAAGTTACCAGAACCTTTTATAATTTACACAAACGCAGCTGTTGTATCTCATATAAAATAATGCCAAATCTTATTCGTCTTTTTTCTTAAATCTCTGTCGAGGAGCAGCGTGGTCACGTTGTGTTAAAAATTGGTATGCCGGGTATAATTTAACGTCTGCGGATCATCAATCATCCCTGACAGCTGCCGAAGTGCAGGATGTTTGAGTTACTGAGGCGCTCGCGACTACTGGGCTTGAGTTTAAGTGCTCGACAAAAGATTCAATTATGTCTGTTAGTGCGACTGCTGACGCAATTGGACCAATAAAGTAGGTAGTAGGTAGGCACGTTGTCTTCCCTTTATAGTTGACGTAAAGACGATGGGCTACAGCCACTGACCTCTATTAAAATACGCTGGACTGGCTATCGCTATCAATTTCATGTGCCTATTTGAAAATCGCCATTTTGGCGCTGACGGCAGCAGTGTGGGGGAATGGAACTAATACTAGTGATGTATAACAAAAGGTTTGTTATCGATAAAAACTTTTCTGATATCGACCACAATGATAGAAATATCACCAACGCTATTGTTACAGATTTCCTATAAATTAAATTGGTTTAGGTAATTATTAACATGTAACATTCGTGTTGTCTTTTATACGTAATATGTTTTTAAAAACGTGAAATTCGTTTTATAACATATGTTAAGATTTACTAAAATTGTAGATAACAATATAGGCATAATATATTTTGTTAAATGTTACTAAAACACATATAAAAAGACATGTCTGCACTAGTTGAGTACCTAACTAAACTAATGAACTATAGATAGTCGTAATAAGCAGATATTTTACGTAGAAAACATAACTTGAAATAGCAGTATCTAGTACTGTTTATGGACTGTAATAATAAGTATCACATGTCCGGTTGACCCCTTCCTTCCTTGTTCTCCTTAATCGGATAACAGTTCACTATAGGATCAATAAATAATAAAATTCTGTAAAATAGTAAATTACTAAGATAGAAATAGTAATTAATAAGATAATCCCTTCCTCTATAGAGTGCACAATAAGATATTATTACTAGTCAGATACCGCATGTTGCCATGTGATAAGAGACACAATAACTTTCTATTAGGTCTGTAATTACGGTAATTAACTTGTAACAACTTAATAACCGCAGGGGAGGGGGACAGGGAAATAAAAAAAGCATTCTCAAATCACATATTTTATTAAATTAAAAATTACTGTCGAGACATTTTTTCAACGTAGTCCGTGACTGATGTTTTAAGAAACAGGCTTCCGCGAAGTGTTTAGAACACAGATAATGATACATTGTCGGAGTCCAGTTGACAACCTTCATATTTTTAAACCAAAGTTTGAGAGTGTAATCGGAGGGGAACCTGTAATTAAAGGAAACATTATAGTAGGTATGGGTAAAAAAATATAAATTATAAACATATATCTATAATTATAATAGAACACTTAATGAGAATTATGAATCATACATAAGTGTTAAATTATTGGTTATTGACTCTAATAATAATAAACCTTGAAGTGTTTTGATATTATTAGAGATCATTATAATGTGCGTATCATTATTTTAACAATTATGAGCATGACTTTTGTTTTACATCTTATTATTACGAAAGTATCGATATGAATTTTGACATCCCTAACAAAAGTTGTTGGTGTTGTAAATGTTCGTAAAATCCCGTAAACTCGAATAGTTTACGTTTATTATTGTAAGAATACACTGTTTTAAGCGGTTTTCTAATAAATATTTATGTTTTAGATTCACTTACTTGTGAAAACTGACACCACTGCCCTTTTCGTATTGTGTTTTACAATATACGCACGATTTCATGTTGGACGAACAATACAAGCTATGATACAATCACTGTCACTATTATAACACTTTAATTTATATCACAATCACAGTAAACACTTTAGAAAACGTTTTATTCCGCAGAGACACTTAGCGTAAAATCAACAAACAACGGCCATTTGCAATCTTATTAGTTCTCAGAACTCTCACGTCTGTCACTGGGGGCGCTTTGAATCGGCACAGCAAATAGCTGTCATTTTGTATGGGATAGCCAGTCCAGCGTATTTTAATAGAGGTCAGTGGCTACAGCATTCTGTGTTAGATACTCGTAACAAAACTTTTGGTGAGAGCTCACTAGAAGTAGGTTCAGCTTGTCAGTTTTTTCCCAAGAAACTAGACATGACCATAGACCAATAGATGCTTTTTGCTTTTCGAGGGCTGTTGTCTGATGAGTGAATCTAACTAATAAGAATAATATTGTCTTTTGCACTCGTAAAGTTCAGAACCGCATTTTCGCTGTAATTCAACGGCAACCTCATTCAAAATGACGCGGTTTTCAGCATAGGAATCAATTATTAAAATATTTTGTGAAACAACTTTGCGCACCCCTGTGTGACGATAAATTGCAAAAACTTGTGACACGATAAAGTTCATATTGTGCGGTATATACGAAGATATAATTAGAATTCGCATTATTCATAGTAAACTCAACGTGTTGCTATTGGTAACTCATTTAATTAGACGTCCACATGATTGATATTGACGCGGCACGTTATTTGAACCTTAACGACATTTGCAACAGAGCTATTTTAATATAATTTGATGGTTATTATGTACAAGCGGTGATAGCAACGATATTTATGTCGATGCCATAAAGGGTTTATCATACTTTTCACAAATACTTCTCACTTTGTCACACATTTTTTTTTTTGGTCCTGATCCTTGCAATGACAATTTATTATCGTAAGAATCTGGATCAAAGGACCAGACATTTTTAAGTGCAAATGATAAGTTCTCTTTAGAACTCTATAAATTATCATCTTTTAGGTTATGATAGTTTATCTTCATTTATTACCAGTGTACTTAGGCAGGAATATCATGTCAAACTAACCTTGTTCTACAAATAAAAGCTAATAAAACTATATTTTTTCTAGCAGATACCGCGGTCCCTATAACAGGAATGATTAATTAGTACTACGGTACATATAATTAATTTATTTAAAAAGAAAGTTTAAGTGGTAGGTACAGTCTGTTACAATAAGTAATAAGACTATCTCCGTACGACTTTGATTGAGCACTATGAGTTATGGACAAGTTAGTAATAAATATAGTTTTATCGCTAACTTAGTGCACATTTATGTTCACAAAGATAATGATGGCAGACAGTCTTAACAATAATTAGAAATGAGGATGTAAAGAGAGTAGGGTTTGGGAAGTCTCGACGGTCTCAAAGTCTCGGGACACATGACAACCACGACCAATGTCCCGGGACATCCTGGGACTTCGAAACTTCACAGAATAAAATTTTAATCGCGTTAATTTTGGGCCATATGTATCAATACGAAAAGCAATTTGTTTGTGATTTTTATAATAATGCCACCGGACAAGGAGAATACTGTAATTTTCAACAGATCTCGGTTTTCTTATTTTTAAAGCTTTGTAAGGTAGTTCCAAACTTTTTAGTACGTTTTCCGGTTGCTTCAAACAACTGGAACTCCTTTCTCAATGTAGGTTTTGATTTTTTTTTTGTGAGAATTTCGGGTTCTTACCTATATTTTCTTCGATTGTTTTACTTTGAAACGACTCGTCGGGTCCGTGGTGTACTGTATAGCTACTGTACGTAGGTACTAGGTTCAGGGTCCATTATTTACAAATCTGGCGTTTGGATACGAGGGATATCTACAAGAAGTCTGTTGTAGTTCCTCCGCAAAAGCAATAAGTGCAGTTTTACTCAAATTCTATGTATAAATATTCGTAATTTGGGACTGTAAGCTGTAGAGTTACTGACTGTTCTCTGAGTAAAGAACACATGGAGTAAGTAAGTACCTACTAGGATATTAAAAACATCTTCAAGATTCTTCATACTATGGAGATATGCTTGATGTCGTGTCTAACATATGCCTGCCAAACATGGCCTCTAACAAAATATCTCTACAAATATTAAGAGTGTGCCAGAGAGCAATAGAGAGAAGCTAGGTATATGGGCACTAAAATAAGAGAAAGAGTCAGAAACAGCTTAATACGACAAGAAACCAAGGCTACAGATGTAATCAAACAAGCACGGCACGGTTGGCACAGTGGTTAAGCGATTGACTGCTGCGCTGCGTGTCGCGGGTTCAATTCCCGCACGGAACAAATATTTGCATGACCCCGGGTTTGGCTGTTTGTGTATGTGACTTTAAATTTTTGTAAAAGCACCCACAATACAGGAGAAATGACAGATGGATAAAGCCCATAACAAACTGGTATCCAATCAACAAAAAGCGAAGACCTGGTAGACCCAACGAGAGATGGAGTGACGACAAGGAAAAGCACGGAGCAGACTAGCTGGAGATAGAACAAGATGGAGACAGATTGGGGGGGGGGGGGGGCTTTTACCGCACTGGGCGGTCTGTATATTGGAATAAAAATACTTAAAACTAAAGACGACTACTAACTTTTATGAATTTATGTACTAAACACAATAATTACTAAATATTTCAATGTATTATTTATTCGAATTTACAATTTATTGATTTCTCACACTTATCTTTATTTACTTATTATTAAAATTTTGATTGGATTTATGTTTTAAACTAATATTGTAATAAGTCCTATTGATGTTAGGTAAGTAAACAATAAATTATTATTTTATTTTAATTGAATTATTTTTATTAATAATACACCTGTGTATTTATAATAACTTAAAAGGAATCAATAACAGCTTTTATTATTATTAATCCTATATGATTAATTGATTACATAATCTCGGGACCATGGGTCGCCGGTCCTTTGGAAGGCGTACGAGGGGCCGAAGTCAACTTGCAGAGGGCCCTTAGACAATGTTAATTGGAGTGAGGTGTCAACCGATGATTATGCCTGTATGCACCATGCAAGTGCACCCAAGGACAACCCCCGATTGGTGCAGGACTATTATTGAACTATTATTGTAAGCTGTGGAGGCCAGTGTCTCGAGTTTTGACCCGAAAGTCTCGGGACCCAAGGCAACTAAGAAGTCCTGAGATTTCAAGACACGAGGCGTCCTGGGACAAAAAAACCTAAAAGGGTGGCTCCCTTTTAGCAAATAAATTGAAAAAAAAAACATGAACTTAAAAATCGCAGAATGAACAAGAGCTTCAAGCAAAGCTGAGTTGTGCCCTTCGTCCGGTAGCTAACATTCTGTTATTAATCACTGGTCACATGCAAATGCGCAGCGCGGGGCAACACGCCTGTTTTAGTTAGTATAGGTTCTATGTAATATTTTTATTTTAATAGTTTGTTAGTCACTTTAGTATTAGAAGTGTATAGATTATAAAAGCTGTAACGTAGAAATATTATCAGCGATGCTCTCCACTACACAAGGAACTACATAGGTACCTACCTATATCCCCTGAAGAGCTATTTTGTCAAGGGGCAAAATTCTTTTTTAAATTTTTAGCGTCCCTTATATAAAGTAGTAAGTTCTTGTAAGTTGACTCTTGCTTCGCGCAAAGTGAGAGTGAAACCATGTATCTCCTCCTTCCAACAATCGTGCTTGGTTAAGACTGGTCCTTCGGTACATTCTGCCTGCCTGAGTGCCTCCGATTCTTTATTACCCAGTAATTTGTCGTAGCCAGACACCCGCATTGTTTAAACGTGAATAACAACAAATATTTGTGTCTCAGCTCGCCATGTCATCTCGTGAGATATCTCAAGCAGATACGGCGAGGCATCCAACAATTACTTTGGAGATATTTTATAAAATCGAAAAGTTCACAGTATCAATGATTTATAATTAAAAGACTGAAGACAACAAAACAAAATAATTTTATTAGTCATTAAAGTCGATGAGGGTAATCTTAATCTTAATCTCTCTATTTCCGAGATTTTAGCTAGAGCTTTTGTTCTTAGGTATATTGTTTAAAATTTTTTTTTGTAACTTGAATTCTGTGTTTTTTCTTCTATTTTGTTGTGAATCCTCTGCATGTCTGTAATTGACGTAAACACTAGTCCATGTCTCTGTTCTCTGTTATTTATAAATGTTGGTGTTTGTGTTGTTGATGTGCCATATTGATAAATAAATAAATAATTAAGTTACTTGTTTTCGTTTTCCTTTTAATATTTTTCCATAAGTATAAGTGGGTAGGTAGGTACCCAGGATAATTTCTTTCAATCAGGATTTAGCTATTTGATTTAGACTTTGAATTTTAATCAGTTCATTGAATATTTTTCTTAGAACAAAACGAAACTTTAAGACTTAGGTAAGTAGAATTGCATTTTTTAATCATAAAACTGCACCCTAATGGCGTAACACACTATCAATAACGATTTTAAGCGTTTTGATAGATATTGCTAATCCATTGCTTCATAATATGTTCGAAAAATTCGTCTGCTCAGCAACGTAAATGACGCAATGAATGTTGTTGAACTGTCAAAATTAAAGCTATTCGTACTGTTAGTTGTTATCTACGCGATTACCCCGCTGTACCTACCTAGCAAACAATACAGCGAAAAACGCTTACTTTTTCCGAAACTATCAAATTTTATAACTCACAAACTGACCTTTTATTATTTCCCGTTACCTAAAATTAAAAACCCATAGATTCAAGTAGGTGGGCCTGGGACGAAGTAACTATTTAGTAATCTGTGGCCCTGGCCTGGGCATTACCGGGCAGGTAGCTACGTCAGTGCCTACTTAAATTATTATTATTATTTAATTTTAAAATTAAATTAAAAATTTAAATTAATATATACATACTTATTAAATACATACATTGCGTGACTTAGTCATGGCTATTTACCCACACTTGAAAACTTCTATTTAGTGTTCTTAAAAGACCATACGAAAAGGCTGTTTTCATGAGAATGGACCAATAAATATATTATAGACGCGGAAATTTGATATACATAAGTACTTAGTTAAAATCTTCTCTCTCTCAGCTCATCATCATCTCAGCGGTCGAACTGGCCGTTCGACCGCTGAGAAGATTTTAACCTTCGTCATTGTTATCGACACGGTTAAGTTAGTACTCCTTTTCATCTATTTCAATCAATTCACAATCTGTCCTCATAATTTAAATAACAATAAAATTCTACATAATTAGAATCTAAGATTACAGAAAACGGGCCGTACGTTGTAACTTAAAAATCATAATCGCTGCATGATTAGTTGATTACTGACACATGCGTGCGCTGACTGGACAGGTCCACTCAATCTGTGTGGTTCTTTCCTCAAAAGACAATTTCAGACACCGATCTACATAGTCTTCACATGATCTGACCAAGATTATGTCTGGACTTTAAACTCGGAGTAGTCAGCTAGGAAACGCCGACCTCATCTAGTTTTTAAAATATGATTGACGTGTAAAAGTGTTTGTACAAACCTACTAATAGAAATAAAATCATTTATCATTTAAGTATCATAGATTTTTTTTATCAAATGAATAATTTACTTATAATGACTCCTAAAGCTACTTTATTCGCTCATTAAATCCGATGAGCAGACAATCTAAATACGATCAGTAACATCAGGAATCAATTAACAGTATAACCCGATAACGCAGCAGAGGTTACCCGACAATGGTGCCTCTGTCATCAGCTATGCGGGGATTATTCTCCAACACTGGATCATTTCGAAATGTTTGACAATCAAAAACACATAAAAATGTCGATGAATAAATAATTAGCCGCCTTTTTTAAAACTTGATTCATCCAATAAAAAAATTTACATAAATAATTTTCTTATCATAATTTTAATAATGTTTGTATCATAACTTCATAAAATTCATAATAACGCTTTCGTAACATAAAAAAGGTAAAACGTAGTTGTTTTTTTACACTGAACAATTTACACGCAGCGGGAGTTTTATCTCACTTCCAAATTATTTTGAAATCAGACAACATTTTACGTGTCCCGTGCGTCCGCGACGGTTGGCAACCCTACTGTATACCTGACACAATGGAATCCAAAAACGGACAAAAACTGGCCGAAGGAGGATTTATGTGGCCCTCTCGGATGCCACGCGTTCCTTCGTTTTATACCCTCCGGCGATATTCCGCATACTGTATATTTTGATGACAACAAATCCTTTTGTAAATGTCAAGTTTTCAAGCTACCGAATAGTTGGTCATTGACCTGAATGAATTAAGTTTTTAATCGAGTGCGGGGCGTTGCGTGCTCACGGATAGATTTGTTGGATGATTTGTTTCAATGTAGGTAAGTGCATGGCCATGCGTTCTGTGGAAATCATTTATTGTATTTGACATGCAGGGGTCAAAAACCTTGGTAACTTCAGAGAGGGGAAGGACTACTTAAACATAGATTGACGATACCTTTGAATTAGATATTCCTACGACAAAAAAAAACTGTACTGAAATCCAATCATTTGTGTATAAAAACCATGAACTGCATCACTCACAACTTCTCATAGTAGCACTACAGCACGTTGTTCTGGGCATTTAACATATTCTTACAGCTTACAAGACATTAGCATAGCTACTTACGACTATATTACATCCATTATCCTGGCAACAAGACAATGAAGTGTGACAAATGAGCTATAGGTACAACCACAAATCATCATAAGTGTTCACTAACATTGCCTAACTTTCACTGGTTAGAAGCTGACGCGACGTCTTTCCCATGCTTTTTGCATTCGACATGGGATTCTCACATGAAATTAATAATTGGTTATATGTATTTTCTAAAAAATCAAGCATCTTAACTTGAGGTAAGCATGTCTCTTCTCTATAGCTTGCAGTTCAGAGAGAATTAAATGCAATGACAACAGACTCGCTTGCTGTTGATTGACTGTTTTATAAGTAAAAAGCTGTGCTTGCATCGTATAGGGATCATTGCAAGTCCAACAGGCATTAAATATTCATGTGCATTGCATGAATTGACATCAATGACTTCCTAAGTATTTCGTATTTTTTATCCGTTCTTAAGTCAAAATAAGTTGAGTTTGGTTCAGTTATTTTTGGTCCTGTATCCTGTACCGAAGGACCAAAAGTATCCGGGTCCAAAGCCGCTACGAATATTGTTCTAAAAACCAGATTAAAACGACTTCAAATGAGACTTCAGACAATAACTTCATTTAACTGTTCCACAAATGTCTGTAGCTGTATTTTTATTGCTGCATGCACCATGCTGCACGTATGAGGTCGATTCAAATTAGCATAAGTGTTCGTACCGAGTGGTTTATGAAAATGTACGAAGCAACACATCGAGTGCACTCTGATGCGTATTTAATTGCTTTTAACTTTGACATGACGTTATCCAGGCAGGCTTCTTGAACCAAAATAATGTTTTTGATTGTGGCCTGTCTGGGCTTAAAATGTGCATGAGCGACAAGCAGGAGCTTTCAAAATAAAAGTACTTAACATGTTCGAAACAGTTAACTTTTTGTAATGATAATTTACTTGCAAATGTTTTGGTACGTGTATTCAAGAGAACTTAAGTAGATACTTATTCCTACAATTCGATGATAGAAGATGAATATATTTCATATAATTATGAATTTCTAATTTAAATCCATGTGAAACCGGTCTGATGAGTAAAACCTAAGTACATGCAGTGTTATGACTAGCTGCCTATGTAGGTGCTAATAAATAGCTAATTAGTAAACACAACAGCACATGTATGATTTTATGATCTAAACTAGGGTATAATGGGTTTAATTAGTCAAACACCTAATGTACGATTTTATAATTTCTAACGTGACGGTGATATCGTGGACGACCACGTCCACGTCACGGCTTCACGATAACACAGGAAAGTAAAATGTATGGAAATATAAGACGCATTTAAATTTCCGTCCACGATAACGTTATAACGTGTACGTATTTCCACACATTTTATGGAAGTGGACGTGGGAGTCCACCATAATATCGTCACGATAGAACTTATTAAAGCGCACATTGGTGATATTAGCGTATGAAAAGTTCAGTAGTGAGTGAGTCAATTCCTAAGTATCTAGGTAAACAATTTTAATTTTGATCCTAAGTACCTAGGTACCAATTTTGATCATGGCGGGAGAGCGGTACTTACATAAGGGACCATCATTATTGCCGTTAATGTATGAGTAGGTATGTCGGTAGCGGTAATGATGAAATAATAGCTAGGTAGGATAGAAACCGGGGATTAATAAGTCTGTTGTAAATAACCGTCGTAAGCAGTATTTGTAATGAATAACCGCGGAATACGACAGTATTGTACCGCCATAGACTGCAAATGAAGTACATAGTTGAAGTACCGGTAGGTACTAAGTAAAGTCGAACATTGCAGGCTGCAGGTATCAGAAAGGTAGCAGGGCGGAGGGCGCGCCAAAAGCTTCAGACAGTAGCCAATTACCGTACAGTGAGTAGGGACTTGCTAACACAGCTAATGTGCCTAATTGTAACTGAGTATGACCCAGATGAGTTTTTTTCTTATTTAGGTAGGTAGGTGGTTCTGTGAAAGCAACATATGATGGATGGTGACGAGGCTGGCGGGAGCGCACGAGAGCCTGTCCCGCCATTCCGCCACCAGGACCTCGCGAAGCTGAGACCGACGCAGCTCCAGGTGTCGCTGCATCGGTCGCTCTCCCCGCGCCCTCGCTCCCTCTCCCCGCGCCCTCGCTTCCTCGATACAATGACGCGAGTACTTTCGCGTCGAGGTCCCAGGGCGGCCGGCGGGGATCCGGCCAGTACGCCAGCCGCCTCGTAGGAGATCGTGCGATATCCCCTGATGACTCTGACGGCCATCGCTCTCTGCGGCTTTCGCAAAACTGCGATGCTGCCGGCCGTCAGGTCAGAGGCCCACACCGGGGCCCCATACAGGGCCATGGATCGCACGATCTCCACGTAGAGCCGCCTACAGGCGGCGCTCGGGCCCCCCAGATTGGGAAGCAGCGTTGCGAGCGCGCCAGCCGCGCCCATCAACTTGGGCGCCAGCCTTTGGAAGTGGGGCCCGAAGTCCCACCGGCTGTCGAGCACCAATCCTAGGTACTTCATGGTAGACTCGACAGCGATCCGAGCCCCCCCGAGTCCGTCTGCACCTAGCCTGACAAGCTATTTGTCCTCCAAAGCTTATTTTACCGAAAACTCACTATAAATATAAAATCTGGTTATATAATGAACAATTAATATGCCACCCCACTATCTCAAGCCAGCTTCTGCTAGTAGCATGAGGGCATGAGCACAAGCAAAGCTGTCTCATGTTACCTTTTCAGCAGGTATCAGACAAACATTCTGCAGTGACAGTACAGCATGTTTTAGCTTTAGTAGATGAAGAAGATCACACATAGATGTACCTACCTACACTTATTTACATGTAGATGCTTACACTAAGGAATATGCGTCTTAAAATGTTTCTTGAAAACTGGAAGCATTATGAACTGATATTTACGTCTGGCAATCAATCTGAATCGAAAACCGGTGTAGTCAATAGCCCCGACGGCGACGCGATGACATCAACATGGCCATCACAATTAAATGGCGTCAATGATTATCTTAATTTTTTCCGCATTTGTAGGAAATACAGTAGGTAAAGCAGTGTTATTATTTTACTAAACAGAACAAGCTACGTAATGATACTCGTACTAATAAAATGGCGAACACGTTCCGTCGTCCGACTCGGCAACATTACTATAATTTTAAAGAAACCCCTCACTTATGGGATGTTCAGCCATCGTGGAAGGTGCCGCCATAATAACCGTTGCGGGCAACGATGGAGACGTGCAAAAATATATCGTGCTTGGTTCTGCTTTGACTTCTATTGACACAGAAGTCAAAGTTATCCTAGCGTATCCATTTCGGCTACACGGCAGTACAGTACCTACCTACGCAACGCACGATATGCTATCCTGATATACCTACACATTTATGTTTAAGACGGTTCTTAGTTTTCTGTTCACAAGCTTCTCATTTCTCCGCAACATGACCCGTACTACGACAATCGGCTACTCCTCAGCTTTGAAGGTTAATTAACATTCACGGCGACTAACTGACTTTCTTTGATAATTGATTTTCTTTTGCAATTAATGTTGATCATGGAATTAAGTACCTACTAATTTTAATTCTGCCTCCTTCTTCCTTTTTGTGATTCACTTATTCTTCGTGGTCGCTTATTATATTAAAGGTGTTTTGACTGTCCAAATTTCTACCTATTTTTGAGTTGTTCTTTAATTAATTCTCTTTTTGCTCAATTACATAGTCGTACTCGTACCTATGCCTCTAGTTTCTTATGTGTGTGTTCCTAATTTCTAGTTGTATTTTTTCCTTGTTTTAGTTTCACTGTTCTTTTCTTGTAACATTGACTACCCTATGAACATTTTAGTACGAATGTTTGACTTGGTGCAGGTAAGTAGATAGGTAGGTAGGTATGATAATTCGTTCGTTTCCATTTCTTACTTTTGTAAATAAAACCGCCTGTGGTTTTTTGTACAGTAAACAAAACTTTCTTAATTCTTCATATTTACTTAACATAAAATCATGCCTGCATTTCATGAAGAGCGGAAGGGGTAGGCAGCTATGGAGTTCAGACCCCCACATGTTTTTATAGTTTAATTTTTTATTCACGGATTCAATGTAGGTACCTAACTACATACTTATTGATTAAATACTTATATACCTAGTTTATACTTAGGTATATAATTATTTTAGTTAGGTATTCCATTCAATAACATCCCGAACAGTGCCAGTAACCGGTCTCAGTAGAAGTCAGATTCGCAACTGGCTCACAAGTCACACTGAGCCAGCACGTTGCATTAAGTTGTTACAACTAAAACTATGCACACTACGCTATGCGCACTACATATCTACTTACTTACATTATCCCAAGGCCCTACCAATCTATAAACATCTAGTGAACTTTCGCTGCGAGCTCCACAATAGGCCAATTTCCCACAAGCGTGGGAGTCTTTTTTCCTCTAAATAAGACGATGCATACCTAGCCATCCATTCCAGTGCTCGCGTCTGTTTCACTACCACTGCACTGCACTGCACTGAAAACTTTTACTTTTCCCGGCGTACGCTGGCGTCCACAGGCGCGCTGTCGGCGGGCGGCGCAGGCGCAAGCGAGGCGCGCACGACACTGCCGCGACCCGCGCCCGGCTCTCCTATAAATTCTTTACAAGACTCGTGCCAGAGCTTGGCCCTGTACAGTCGGGCACGGCGGCACGACTGCCCGCGCGCACGCCCGCCCTTACTATTTCAAGCTTTGCTGAAAGCACCCCTGACGATTTTACAGTAAGTTCGGAAGGTTTCTATAGGAACCTATATGAATGAGCTTTATTAGAAGGACAACAGTGAACAGCTTTTTTGTAGTACATAACTGAAATAATAACAGTAGGTACCTAGGTAAGTATCGGGTTATCGTATTGGTAACAAGAAAGACGTGCTTCGTCGTTATTGATAACAATATGAACGGTACGAAACTGATACAGAATAAAAGTTTTAGTTCATTTGGCGCAGAGCGCAAAGGCAAAAAAAATTATGAAGACAATAACAATTTGGATGCTTGAAGTATAAAATGTTTACCCCAAAACTGAGCGATATCTTTTTATTAAAGGAAAAGACGAGAAAACACCCAAGGTGAGAGATAACACCGATTTTAAACTGCATTTTGCGTCAAGATATAATCTTGAGCGACCACGTGGGCTTTAATTATAAAATTAAGCACAGGATTGTACCTGTGGCCGGCGCGCGCGCAGCCTCCGGTCGTCGTTCGAGCAACCAGTCAGACCGCATACTCCTCCCCCGCCCGCACACCTATGTCCCAAACTTTCAACAGCACATACGAAAACATACCATAACCCTGATTGACAAAGTCCCATTTGGAATAAACACTATTAGTGTTTAAAACCGTTTGGTGTCGAGCTCAAATACCTCTGCTATTTCGTACAAGACATGCCGTACAGGGTTCCCTACATATTTGTCCAAACTTGGCGGCTGGTGCACCTTATTGGGGCGGCATAAGGCCGCATTTGCCCGCTCGGGTTGTAGAATGCACCTGCTCACAGGACCGTCACAATCATTGCACTTACTACAGCATCGACTGCGTTTGTTATAACCGCCGTATTTTGATAAAACACGTGATCCCCGAACTAACAATAACATCAAAGTAAGTAATAGGTACCAATACCTACGTTTATTGGAGCGAAGGGGTTCACGTGTACCTATGCATGTTTAGGAATGTTTGGAATTTCATCTCAAAAATATGAGGCCCAAATTGGTGGTACAGAAAAATTTGCTCGTTTTTATACTGAATAATGCGACTCTCAAAACTTAACTTGCTCAACACACAGGCTCAGCAAGGCAACACCAACAAATACTCCCTCCTTTGATACTGTCTGGCCTGTCATTACATTCCTTCTTGCATCTTTTTTAGGCAAATTGGTTCTATGTTCTATCTATCAGAGACAAAGAGAAAAACTAATTTTAATTTTGACATTCCTATATCCTAACCAAAGACTATAATGACTATGATTCTAACATTATCATGGCCTCATCGTACGTAGCTCGGATCTTACGTATAAAAACAAATTATGCCATCAAATAATACCATGACTCATTAATAACTATCTTCAATACTAAACACAAATATGAATGGTAAGTGCTTTGGACAGTATACGAAGAAAACCACCTGTTTATACTCGTTTAAATTGTCTGAGAGCTGTAACGAAATATTATTTAACCTTTTTTTTCTTAAAATATTCGTTTGTTTGTTGGTTTATAGTATACCTAGTAACTAAAAAGGCTGTAGGTAGCTACAACATGCCTGCAAACAAACAGCCCAAGCAAGCTTACCGACCGTTCTCTACTAAGTTACGTAACACTCCTTTCTTCAATCTTTCTAATAAGAATGCACCGTGTCTAGACACCAGCCTAGGCTTTTGTCGGCTTAGGCATTGAAAAAACGAAGTCTGCCGCAGTTGGACAGTCTCTCCAAAATGGGAAGTAATTGGTAGGTAGAAGGAAAACACCGTGAAGAAATCTGAACTTATCGTAAATATAAGTCTGAATTAATGTCAATCAGTCTTCAGCAAGCGTGGAGATCCATGCTTATGCTTCCTCTGTATGAGAAGAGGCTTTTGGCCTGCAGTGGGCACTAGGGCAGCAAGGGTCCCAAAATCTTTATTGTCGTAATGAATATAAATACAGTTACAAGTCCCAAATATTGATCTGGTCTGACTTTATAAGTAAATAATTATATCAGTACCTACTAGTACCTACATTGAAAAAACCAACAGCTTCTGCTTACACCGTATCCTAAGTACCTATAGCTAGTAGGTAATTAGCCTTAGACTTAACAGACGCCAATCGGTGACCGTAATTAGATACATACCAATGATGTTGATGATGGTTACAATTTCAGGCAGGCCAGGAGGTCCGGGCACTCCAGGGAGCGGGCCATCCAGGCAGAGCGGAGGATACAGGTCGAGCGGGCTATACAGGCCAAGCGGGCCATACAGGCCAAGCGGGCCATACAGGCCGAGCGGACCACGCCGGCCCGGCGGGCCTGGAAGTAACAACGATAACGTCCTGCCTCTTATCACCGGGGTATTAGGCTCCAGTATACTCGCTTTCTCGCTCTACGTTTTCTCCCAAAACCCCGGGCTTTTGGGAGAAATTGTACATGGGGATGACGACGAACCCGATTACCCCTCTGTCTATGTCGAGGCTAGCATGCCAGACGCCGTGGCTTGCGAGCCATACGCTGCGGCTTGCGAGCCAGCCGCTGCGGCTTGCGAGTCACCCGTCGAGGCTTACCAGTCGTCCTGCGAAGCCTGCGAGCCAGCCGTCGAAGCGCTTCCAGCAAATCCCGGTCCTAAGATTTCCATCGAGAAGAAAAAGTGGCTAACAGACCATGAAGAAAAAATAATTAATGAACGACGACAAAAAGAGAAACAAATTAGGGGAAAACTGCAAAAAGAACTTTCGGAACATCTGCAAAAAGTAAAAGAAATAAGGGATGAGCTGCACAAAGAAAAGAAAAGCAAATACCCCTGGGACTGATCGGGATATCAAATAAGTACCCTTACCCAGCTGGCAAAGAGCGGACTCCTTGCCCATACTTTTGAGTCACTCTGTCTATCCAGGCCACTTGCAGATGAACCAGACACATGGCTACCTGGCGTCGTCCCCCTTACATACACACCCATATCCTTATCTGTTACATATATGCCAACATCCCGCAAGAATACGCCTGCCATTCACCACTGGCCACCGCCACCTCTGTCCAGACTGCAGAACTTAAAGCCATGGCTTACTTAGCGAAGAAAGCATAAAAATACCATAAGCGAAGGTGGTGGCCCGCACTGGAGGAACAGTTGGAAAACAGAAAGGCAACGAATTAAGATTTAATCATTAGTGAAACATAGCATTAACTAATATAATATGAAAGATCACGGCTAGTCTTTTATTTATGTCTGATTTCACGAGACCTATATTTCTAAGTAGGTACCTAATGAGGATGCGTACCTAAAAGATAAGTACCTAAAAGGTCAGTATTTTACAGAACACTGGATGGATAATTGTACCGGAAGACCAAGTTTTCTGTGAAGACATGACTGACAGATTAGACTGTCAACATTGACGTTGCCAACAGAACAAAAATATTTTCCAGTTTTGATACCGTCTGGCGTATTGCTTGCAAGCATCCTCACTCACTTGTTTTGAAAGCGCGTATAATCGAAAAGACTTGTCGTACTAGGAAATGACGTGTAGGTACGTTACCCTAGCAGGAAAGTGGTTCCTAGAGTAATATGAGTGAAACTTACTTTTCAACTTCAGTGTACTCGGGCACAACACGTTTCAATCGGATCGTGACTAAAGTAAAGATGGTCATCGATATGTAGGAATCCGTCGCTTTTTTGTAGTCATTTGAATTTGGTCGGATAACCAACCCGTTGTTTACATGTTTTGTTTTTTCGAAACATTCCAAGCTGAATATTTTCGCTGTATATTTTTGACTAAATACACTAATTTTTGGTTTACACCTACACATCTTGGGTTGAGCCGGTTTCTTGTATTTTGCCGTCAAAGTTATGACACCGTCGTTTTGACTTTTAGCAATATTATTCAATAACGCATGCATGTACACTTTTGAAACTTTTTATGGTTATTGTAAGCGTCAAGAAGGACTGAATACAGCGAGTATAGTTAGTTTTCAGTTGTTTAGTTTTCAGCGAGCTTATACGTTTTCTCATTCAGGCGCTACTATGATTTTTTCGGGTTTTCAAAAAACCGCGATTACTTGGAAATAAATATTTTGTTAAATCTCATTGTCACAAATACGCACAAATAAAGAGCTACTCGTGTAAGTTTATCCTACAGGCGCACGTGCAATGGTTTTAGAGGTTCACGATTCTGCGAAACGTTACTCCATCAGGAAATACAATATCTCGAAAACCTGAAGACGCATAAATTATATTTTCGGTGCACTATTTTACACAAATATAAGCTCTCTGGCCATGCACAATATGTCTCTCTCCGATCATTCGTTTAGAATTTTCCTGCTGGAAAAACGTTACTCTAGCAGGAATCGTTTTTTCCGTTTTTTTCCAAAATTTTGGTGCACATACACAGCAGATTATGCACTAATTATACGTTTCACTCATATCACTCTGACACCACTTTCCTGCTAGAGTAACGTACACGGAAATGACGGGTAATATGTACTACGACTAATATGTGTACGTGTACATATGACTTCAATTCTCTAAAGCTATGGTTTTCTAAAACTGCAGTGCACACAGGTAGCGTAGATGCTCAAAATAAAACGACATCAAATAATAATACATGATATTGTATTTGGAACAATCTTTCTCTCTTACCGCATAATAATATAAATTATAGCTTGGTGAACGTCACTGATACAAAATATATAATAATTAATAGTAATTAATTAATAATAACTTATGTATAGGTACACCCGTCGCCGCTCGCACGATGCCGCTACAAAACAATGTGTTTTACGAAAATGTCGTCGCCCTTATGTGTTACTTGCATTGATACTTGACTTGAAGGCCGACACACTCGAAGGCAGAATGTTATCTTAAGGCTAACTCACACCAATACCAGCACACTAATTGCGTAACACACTATTAACAATTTGAATAATTTTGAAGGACATTGCTAATCCAATGCTTCATATGTTTGAAAAATTTGTCAGCTCATCAACGTAAATAACGCAATTAATGTTGTTGAACTGTCAAAATTAAAGCCATTCCTACTGTTAGAGTGTTACGCAATTACCTCGCTGTTCAAAGATCTTTTGGCGCGCGGCCAAATTCGGAACTAACGCCGCCATCTTGTTTTTTCAATACATTTCACAAAACAATTTTACCCACAACGACATTCGAGTGCCAAAAGCTCCTTGTATGAGTATACCTACAGTCATCCTCACGTCGGTGGTAACAGTTGGACGTTGACAGTACCTTTGTTTCGTAGTAATAAGGGCGGTTTTCCAAGTGTTACTACAGACATGCAGTTGACCGTGCACCTCTTCCAACGTCATTAAAGCTCCCGCAGACCAGCGCGACGCGACGCCGGTAGCACATTTCCATGAGGTTTATAGAAATTGTTCCACCAAAGACGCGTTGCGCCTGTCTGCCTTTACGGTCGTGCTGTCGCAGCAATTCACGACTTAACAACCGCAGTTTTTTCGGAATGCTGGGTTGATGAACCACAAATCAGTACTATAATAGTGTTCAAAGAGGAAGCAAGCAGCAGGCTCTACATAATATAATCAGTCGTAGGCTTGATGTCGGTCGCGACAGCGACAGTTGTGTGGATGATAACTGATCTACCACGCACTGCGACTGTCATCACAACCGACGGCAATAAGTCGGCTGTAAATATTGCAAGTCATACTTTAGAAACACTGGCTTTGAACAGGTTCGTGTCTGTCGGTAACCGAGTGACAGTCTCCTTCGATGTACGTTTGAATACTATAACGTGATCCATACTAGCTTGCTACTACAGATATCGACTGTTTTGTGGTTCTAATGTGGTTAGAGTTTAGTACGTGTGAGTTTAGCCTAGGTGGTTTCTACTACAATTTGAAACTGATTGTTTGGACAAATTACTTCTTATAGTTTTAGCAGACACTTTGTTTACAAAAGGTGTTCAAAATTTGAGTATCCATCAATCCTATTAGCATAGGCAGCTAGGTAGTACAAGTACGCATTTGACATTTTATTTATACGCATTATACAATTACAAGCCACACTTAAACCGCACATTGATACGCCATTATAAAAAGCATTAGGTATAAAAATAATTAACCTTGGAAGAGCTTCATTGTATTTAAGGGACATACTACAGTGTGCCCAGTGTTTTCTTAAATTGTACTGTCCCGTGTTGACCAACATTTAATTATTGATATTTGGTATTGTTTAGTTTAGCTTGCTGGTAACACAGGTTTCAAGGAATTTCGACGTCTGGCTAAAATAGTTTTGAACTTGAACAGAGCTCTTACTTTTTAGCTCACCACGGTAGCAAAGTTGCGAAATATTCCAATATTGCTAAAAAGGAGGTGGTAGATACAAGTACTTTATGACTAACAGCAGATTTTTCAAACACAAATAAAACCATATTAATTGAGTGTAAAACATCACCATTGCACTTGATGGGAACCTGCTATATTTCGCCACAAAGCTTCATAGTTTTGTCTTCAAACGTGTGATGGTCTGTCGGCGACGACGTAGAATGCTAAAACTAATGGCGTTACATGTGACTAACTTATCTGTCCATCGCGCACGTACACATCAAGCCTTCTTGTATCACGTGGCCACATCAGCTGTAGGCTGCAAAGGATAGTGTAAATTAAATTAGCATTAAAGAAAGGGACCAGATGGACACATTAGGGCGTACCAGGGTCATGGCCTTCTGGGCTCCAAGCCCTGAAGTGTGTCAGAATAAGTTCAGATGCAAGTACACAGACATCATGTGTCAAGAATGCCTTGACCCAGTAATACCGTAAATAAACTTTAAAATTAAATGGAGATATAATAGATTGTGGAAAAGTTTTTTCGGATTTTATTGGTATAAAGTTGTAGTAAAATCTCTTTGGCTGTACTTTTTGTATCTGGCTGGTTTTGATACCATTAAATAGATGACATTTAAAAAAAGGAAAATAATAACTACATAAAACGATTCTCACCCCTTTTCAACTGTTTTTCTGTCTGCCAAAATTAGTGAATCTAACGAACAGTTTTATAATTTAAGAAGTATTATAAGAAAAACCGGTCAGGTGCCAGTTGAACTCGCGTGGAGAGGGTTCCGTACGATGAATTTATGTTAGCCAACAAAAACAAAGTATTTCAAGTCATACATTTTGACCAAGATGTAAGGTTTAGAGTTAGGCCTTTTAGAGTAAAGAGCATGGCTCTACATTACATCTGATAACTTTTTAACAGCGAAGTCGTTATGTAAGTCTTGACAACCTACTTTACATGAAATGTTTTTGGTGGAATTCAATTTCTTTTTGTAGGTCTATTTATTTTAGCGATATTGTACTGATATTATACAGACATGTTAAAATCATAGCCATTACTTCTAGCATAGTCGGGTAAACAAGGTATTTACTTCGCGCCAGCAGTTATCTTCTTCATGACCAACGAAAAAGAGTTTCTTCTTCGTTGTTTATATGCATGCTAATCTAGCTCATAACAAATGTAAGTAGGTATACCGATTATCCGTATGTAATATAGACTTGCACCTCCCTTTAAGGGGGTTGGAGGGCGAAAGTTTTTTGTTTTTGTGCAAATCCTAGCCTGCATACCAATTTTCAGCTTTCTAGGACTTCGCGAAGTGGCCTAGAGGTTTTGATGAGCGAGTAGTGAGTCATTTAGTGACCAAAATGGAATTATTTTAGACATGAAACTTTGTGTTTATTATAAATCTGCATAATACATTTTATCCTGAGAAGTTGAGCTCTCTAGCATAATCCAGACCGAAGCTATGATTATACGACGAAACGCTTCGAGAAAAGGTGGGTAGTTCACCTGCTTTTATTTAATAAATAAATTTAATAAACATCCACTCTTTATGTGTAATCCACCTATTTTAAACACACGCGCTAAACATTCCCACTTCCATAACACACTACACGCAAACTCTCACTTCATTCACTACACTCAACACTGAACACTATCACAAAACACCCCAGACACTTACCACACACAATCATCAAACAATTGCTCTTATCTAATCACTCTTCACTTTCTCATTCTCACATTTTTAAAGTTTACCACAAGTACAAAAATGCATCCACTTGACACAGTCCACTGGCACGTCTGCCACATTCGAATTATACAAGCATACCCTTTAGCCGGGCACAGCCCCTTAAGATACAGGTGTAGCCTAGTTTAGGGGACAGGGTTGAACGTATTGTACTTATCTATATAATACTAAGTTAAGAACTCTTAATCTGTATACAGTGCAATGTACTTGACCTTTGTGGTAATAATAAACAAACAATTAAAAACAATTAAATTTTGTTTTTGGCTCGTCTTGGCGGGGGTACCGTGCCCCCTGATCCCAAGAACCAACTTTTTTTTGTGTCAAATATTTGCTTCCATACATTCCAATTGCAACTATAAGTTTGTATACACTATATTGAAAGATTTATCACGTTATTTTAAGAGCATAGACTTTTTATAGGTTTTCCTGTAATCTGTAAGTAAAGAACTAATTTCTGTATGTTTTTCAAAATTGTAGTCCCAGTAGTTTCGGAGATAAGAGGGGGGGGGGGGGGAGGATAGTCAACTTTCAAACATTATCTTAAATAACTTCAAAACTGTTGATAAAAAAATTATACAAAAATATATTTGAGACTCTCACAACAAGCCCTTTCATTTTATGTCACAAAGTACAGTTAACAAGTACAAAACTATTGTTTTTAAAGTGGTGCCATTTTCTTTAAAGTGGAGCAAGATCGTCATGTTGGTAGTTACGAGATAGTTAAACAGTTAGGGGTTGACCGCAAAACAGTTCTGACCCATTTGAAAAAGTCTAACAAGAAGAACAAGCTCTAACTCTTGAATTGGTATATAAATACGAAAGAACTTTTTCTCCGACCTAATATGTATTGTTACAACTGACTCCTACCAAAAGGACTAGGCCACATTAGCCGAGGTCAGAAGTGTTTGGAAAAGGAAGGTCTTTGCCTTGCAGTTCTACAAGGATCTTTTGGCGCCTGAATGACATTGAAAGGGGGCGCTGTTGGTAAGCAATTTGTGAAATTGTCACAGAAAATGTATTGAGAAAACAAGACGGCGGCGGTATTAGTACGGATTTTGACCACGCGTCATAAGATCCTTGTAGCGTTGTGAATTGATAATGTTACACTCACCATTTACAGGTGTTATTTCCTAGCCTGCAGCGCATTGGAGAGCCAGTCCATCGCCTGGTCAAGTCCCTCTCCACGCACGGCTGAAGTCTTAAAGATCTGGAAGGTGCGGTCGCGTAACGCGTCCAGACCTAACGCCTGGTGCACTTCAGCCACCGTTAGGCACCCGGCCATGTCCTGCTTGTTGGCCAGGACTACCAGTATTGCATTGGCTAGTTCTTCTTCCTGGAATGGTAAAGGTGGTTATATTTAGTTGACTGGTCTGCTTGGTAACAGGAGTGGAATACAACAGGTGGCCAATTCCCGTATTTTTAAGAATGTTCACATACTAATCTGTCTCAATCTGTCAAAAATTGTTCAGTGTTTACCTACATTGTTCCGTAGCCAAATGGCAAACAATGAAACCCTTATGGATTCGTCATGTCTGTTTGTCTGTCCGTCCGTATGTCACAGCCACTTTTTTCCGAAACTATAAGAACTATGCTGTTGAACCTTGGTAAGTAGATGTATTCTGTTAGTCGCATTAAGATTTTCACACAAAAATAGAAAAAAAAACAATAAATTTTGGGGGTTCCCCATACTTAGAACTGAAACTCAAAATTTTTTTTTCATCAAACCCATACGTGTGGGGTATCTATGGATAGGTCTTCAAAAATGATATTGAAGTTACTAATAGTTTGCGTGACAGACACTTCCAAAGTGGTAATATGTGTACCCCCCCCCCCCCCCCCCCTGTAACTTCTAAAATAAGAGAATGATAAAACTAAATAAAATATATGATGTACATTACCATGTAAACTTCCACCGAAACTTGCTTTGAACGAGATCTAGTTTTACCTTTCATTCAATCACGTCAAATATTAAAATAAAATAAAAACATTTAGTTGCTGCTACGGAACCCTTCATGGGCGAGTCCGACTAGCACTTGGCCGCTTTTTGACATTTGATTGTCGCTGAGATGAGATTGCGACTTGATTTTGAACGTTTTTAATTACGGGATTTGGCCTTCTGGTTTATTTTGTAATAACAAACCTATCTATCTTGCAAGATGTTAAAGAAATAAAATTGTATTAATAAACATTTTATAGGTTTTGTGCCTTTTTGAAAAGTATAAAAAAATAAGAAAAAAAAGTGAGAAAATTAAGGACAACATATTTCCTGATAGGAAACAGCTAACTCATAGTCTCACACTGATAACATTATGAGTGACAAATAATTTTGCGAGATAAACAAATATCACAAATGATAATATGCCTATTTAATTATTAACTTTACTGTTTATTGTGACATTGCCATTCACTACCTTTGCCTGAAAAAAGAAGGTGTTAAATAATAGTATTGTTGTAGTGACTACAATCAAACTTATTTATTAGCAATCTGACTTCTGCTTTAACCATTATCTAGACTCTAAACCAACAGATTTCTAATAGTGTGAGATAGTAGTGTGTGTGTGCGTTGATTTCTTTCTATTTCTATGTCTAGAGCCAACACTGTTGCAGTAAAATCAATGAGATGTCAAGATATTCTTACTAGATTCACATAGACATTTATTACTTGTGTAAATAAAATTAAGTACATAATAAAAGAATAACATATCAATTAGCTCCTTGAAAACCAAGGTTTTGAGGAAACAAGTATATACTTAATACAAGAAATTACTTCCACAGTAAATTTGGAAATTGAGTCAGGAAATAACATACTTTTGATAATATTTACTAGGTACTAGAAATTACTTTTAAACCATTAATTTAATCATTGTTTTAATCTTTATTGAAAATGAGTTTAAAAAACCAGTTATCATACAATCTACATATTCTACATGGCATGATAATTAAAATTGACAAATTGTAATGTGTAAAGTTGTGTTAAAAGAAAAATGTTTAGTATAATAATTGTAATCAGTACACAATACACCTAGCATGAAAACCACTATATATGAATGAATTGATTATAATATACTGGGTCAAACTAGATTACCTAGCGAAACTCCACAGAGGTGATGGGTATTGCTAACTAAACACAAAAAGCAAAACCAAAAATTCTTATCATAAATCTTTCTTTTCTTTTTTAAAAAGAAATGTTGCCCCACACTAGGAATTTCTCCTGTATCGTGGGTGCGTTTACAAACATTTAAACTCACATACACAAACAACAACTACTTGCAAGTCATACAAATATTTGTTCCATGCAGGGATCAAACCCACGACACGTAATGCAACAGTCAATCGCTTAACCACTGCGCCAACTGTGTCGTCCATTCTTTTGTTGAAGTAAATAGTCATGGTAAACCTTCAAAACAGGATTAGATAGCAAAAATAAACAAGTACAAATGACTCTTTAGTTCTTTAAAGTTACTAAAACTTCAGCTGGTTAAAGCTAATTAATACAATGATTGATGGTTTAATAGCAACATCAAGTGCTTTCTAGTGGTTCCAATTGATTATGGTTTTAAGGCCACCCTAGTTTTTCTACATTTTCTCAACAATGATAGGATTTGAGTGCCAGTTTAACAAGTGGTAGGATAATCTTTCTATTTTAAGGATGTTCCCGGGTGTACTGTATACAACAGTAAATTGAAAAGTGAACATTCAATAAAGTGGACTAGTCTAAATGCATGCAGTACAAATTAAGGAAAACTCAACCACTCAAGGTGATTCATGACAGATAGACATAATATGCTATGTAACTTACCCTCAACATGTGTACCAATTCATCTTTAGATATCCCTATTCGATCTCTATCTGCTGAATCTACTACATATATTATTGCATCCGTGTTCCCGTAATAACATCGCCAGTAGGGCCTGGAAACAACAACAAAACATCAATGTTACATGACTTACACAAGTGTGAATGTACTGCAGGTATTGTGTACAGACACAGAAGGTTGTCAATGACACAAGGACAATAACCGTATCTAAACAGGACCTAACCTATACATTGCACAACACTAGCTCACCTAATACTGGTCTGTCCACCAAGATCCCACACTTGAAACTTTAAGTTCTTATATGTGACTTGTTCTACGTTGAAACCGATGGTAGGAATAGTCGTCACCACCTCCCCAACTTGCAGTTTGTACAATATCGTCGTCTTCCCGGCACCGTCCAAGCCGAGAATCAAAATCCTCATTTCTCGCGCCCCTAGCAACCCTCTGAAGTAACTGAATAGACCACCTGCAATATACCAACACAGTTACTAGATTATCAAAGCGCTAAATACGATTAAAATACATTTTTATGACAATTAAAATCACTTACCCATTTTCCGATAAGCTTAGCCTATTTTAATGCATTAGTTGTTACGTCTAAGGAATGATTTTGAATTATGTGTGCGCACCAAATGTTCCCAATTTTTTTATTATTATTATCTTCACTTTAATATTATTTCATCAATCACTTTTAGCGATAAATACAGAACATTTTATCATAAAACCTAGCAAATCATTTGACGTGTAAGCAAGCACTCAAAATCGGTTGCCAGCGCAATAAAATACCTATTGAAAGACGATGGATGACATTTCAATTACAAAAAAAACGAAAGCAGAAGGCAACAAAATTAAAGAATATGTTCAAGAAATCTAAAATATTGGGATGGACTTGACATGATATTATTATATTAATTTTTTTTTATTAAATTTCAAATTAGCACATTGCATATTTCACAATAATTACGTTGTAACACTTCATGCCAAATACCAGCATTTCATCCATTCGGCCTTACCAAAGAGCCTTACAATATTGAATTAATTAATCAAAGAATAACTCACTTTTTATTATTTACATTCTTTGATAGTGAAATACAATAGTAATTTAATAAAATGAGTAAAAGACAGTATTTCTTAACACCCGCACCTTTGCCTTGTATAAACACCTGAGCAAAGTGCTGCACGGCAGCGACATTTTTTATGGTAGTGAGTATGAACGAAGGCGTAAAATAAAGTGACCTCGGTTCAACTCGGTTGGAATCAAAAGAACAAATTGCATTGCCTACTGTTTTCAATTCACAAAATTCGTATTAATAATCATTTAGTTAGGTATTGTGGACTTTCCACTCTTTATTAGGTAAGTTTATGTAGGTACTTAAATATAATAAGATAGGTAGTTATCACAAATTATATATTCAAACAACCAGGACGTAGTCTTACACAAAAAGCGAATAAAATTAAGCACTTAGCTACCATAATTAGACATTTTATGATTTATTTGTAGAAAAAGTTGCACAGTTTAGACTGGCCTTGTGCTGATACTATCTGACTCATGGATATATACTTACATGGGGGTTTTCCAAGACGTTTAGTTTCTAGTTACTACCTGGTTGGTGTACCTATTACTATATTAACTATGTAGATAGCTGCAAGTACTGTAATTGTTTCCGCTAGGTAAATGAGATATCGAGACGTCCCTGTTGTCGTGACTTTGTTAAAAAATAAGATGTTCTTAGTTGTTCTTTAAGAGGACACGTTACTCTAATACCAATAGCACTAGTCCTTTACCCTCGAAGTGGATGGTATTAGAAGTGAGTGGATGTGGATGTATGTTAACAATTAAAATAAAGGGAGCCAAAACATTTTCCATGTAGGTACCGGGCAGTGGGCATAGTTCAACACATCGGGATGCTGCTGGCTTTGTCTGACTTGGTAATCTAACCAGGAAACTTCGCCATGCTACGTAGGTACCTTATTAAACTTTCTACCGCAGATCTACTCACCAGCTTCCATTTTCATAAGAACCACCTAGTTGTTACGAGTAGGTAGGTACCTACATATACTCGAAACGACTAGGTGGTTTTAGTCATTAGAAAACCGAAATATCCATCTTTTTTTTTGAGGGTGGGCTATCATCAAATAAATTTTCCCGCTCTGGGCGGAGCGGGAGGGCGTGTCAGACTCTTACTGACTAAAACCCACCCGTGTTCCTTGAGTTGCCTGTGCCAGGGGCCACGGTATCCCTCTCGGACTTTCCCGCAACCCTGGCAGGCATTGGCCCTAGGGGACCCCGTCATTGATGCTGACGTCTCTTTGAGGCGCGCGTGGAACACAACGCGCCGTCGACCCGGGCCTGGTCCTTATCGAACGGCGAGCTGCCCATTGCTCGCCGTTCGCAAGCCCGCGCCTACGGTGGCCGGGAATCAGCTTGTGATTCCCGACGCTCAGGGCGTCTCCTGTGGCGGCTACGGGCGTGAGGGCACGAATTTTGCCTCTCCCTCACGCGATCCGCCTCCTCCTTTGTGAGCATTACTGCTTCGCAGAAGGAGGTGACGGCTTCCCAAGCCCTCTCGCTCCGTACCACGGCCTGGACCAGGGCCGGACGCGAGAGGTCGCCACCACCAATCGCCTCCACGAGGACACGGCGGTGGTCCGCCCAAGCCGGGCAAACCTTCACCGTATGCTCCACCGTGTCCTCCAGGCGCTCCACACAATGGTGACACCCGGGCGTTTCCTCCCGCCTTATCCGGAACAGGAACCTTCCGAAACAACCGTGTCCGGTGAGGACCTGTGTCAGGCGGAAGGTGAGGACGCCCTGGCGCCTCTCTAGCCACTCCTCAAAGAGGGGACTTGTCGCCGCAATTGTGGCGTGCCCTGCGCAGGGTTGCGACAATCGTAATCTCCATGCCGCCCTGAGATCCCGCCGGAGCTCTGTCCGGTGTACCGGGATTTCTCGTGGCAGCGGAGCTACGCCCCGGCGTTTCGCCTCCTCGCACCACTCCCAAATGTGCGCGAGGAGTTTTGCCTCCAGATCCCATGGCGGTAATCCGGCAAGGAGGCTCGCCGCCTCACCGGAGACCGTACGGTATCCCCGAACCAGCCGGGTGGCCATGACCCTTTTGGGCGCGTTCAACCGGTGGGCTGGCCGCCGCCTCATGGAACGCGCCCACACCGGTGCCCCGTAAAGGGCCATGGACCGCACAACTCCCGCGTAGAGCCTGCGGCAGGAGGCGTTTGGCCCCCCTAGATTGGGCAGGAGCCGCTTCAAGGCAGCCCCGGGACTTTCTAGTCTGGGAGCCAAACGTCGGAAATGCTCCACGAAGTTCCACCGGCTGTTGAGGACGAGTCCCAGGTACTTCATCGTCGACTCGACGCCGATGTGAACCCCTCCTACCGTTATTTGGGAACCCCACGGTGGCGCGTTCCGAGGACCATGAAAACACATTGCCATACAAGGCCATAGCTGCGTTTGATAGGTATATGAATAAGCGACGCGACTTTTCTCGTTTGCAGTCATCCGTCTATCATTTGAAATCCTCATTCACGTAAACATTGACAGTTGCAAATGATCGTTATGGGGACCAATAGCTGTTGTATGTCTCAATAAAATAAAATAAGGTATCAAACATTAAGTATTTACTGAAGGACTAGATCATGGAAGAATAGAAGCGGAGTTTTTCGTGAGGTGTCAATCCAATTAGCACATTGTAAGGTGTTATTAAGTACCTACCTACTTAAATATCGGTCGGCTGTAATAACAACTTCAAAATCGTAAAGTTAACCTCGCAGCACGATAAAACATGACTCATGCGGCGTTACCTCACTCTGAGGCGTTCCATTTAAGGCTTGAAGTGCAAGCGAGAGCGCGGAACGAGCGACAAAGCGGCACAATCGGCCTCCGCATTCGGCAGCGTTCGACATCTGTCTCTCTCCTACTTGAGTGAGCGATGCATCCGCGTGGACAGCTCCTATACAATAATACATTTACATGTTTTCGTCAATGAAGTGCAGTGAAAAGTGAATGTGGTGATAATTACGGCGATAAACTAAAAAATTTACATAATTGTATTTATGCGTACAAATAAATGTAACTTGATCAATTCAATTGTGATTTCCATTTACCTCCTTCTCTACATATAGGTATCCATACAAATTATCAATCAAACAAATAAAATTAAAATTTTCTTTTGAAAAATGCAACCATTCCATCAGTATTTTCTTATGACGTTGTCACGTTCAACTATCGTTAGTAAACCGACTTTACAGACAACCGATTTTTTCAGGTTAACTGAAGACTAGACTCTAGAGGAAGTTTTCTATGATGACGCAGCTAGTTTAAAAGTCAGATCCATATTCGACATGAAATATATATATACTTTTCCATGGGGATTGGCTGAAACTACAGAAAGTCACGTGCATCGATGATACTTCGATCGTGGATCTAATTCTAATTTTAGTGGAAGCTAAAAGTAGCTAAATAAAAGTAGAAAATGTTGCTGCGCACTGCTGGGTAAAGGCCTCCAAAAGTAGTTAAATGTTGCTGCGCACTGCTGGGCAAGGGCCTCCATAATTAGTTAAATGTTGCTAGTCATGCGAATGCATCAGTTGCGAAGTCAAAGTCAGAGGCAGGCCATAAAATAAAAATCTTCAAATATTTTGTCACAGCTACACATCAGCGACTCTACGTCACACACGATCTCTGTGATAGGCTTGAGTAACATATTTTTCATTACTCATACTCGGAAAGTAGGTCTGAAGTTGCCTTAGTAACAGGTTGAAAGTATTACTTTTCGGCCCTAAGCAGAAATCAGAATCGCTTTCAACTGGCACCTGTCAAATTATTAAAAAAAACTAGTTCTATTTTCACATTTCTATTGAACCATGTTCCAACACCTTAACAGCCACTCAATTACAGCGCAATGTAGGTAAAATTGAAATAACATAAAGTGTAATAATTAAAGAATATATTTTTTATAATGACTTTATTATAAGTTTGCTGTCAACAATTTCATTAAAATAACATAGATTTTGGCAAATTAAAATATTTACCATTTTTTCAGTGATGGAAATGAAAAATAATGGCTGAATAGCTAGATTCCGGCCACAGAAAAAAAATAATTGGCGGGAAAGCGGCAATCCGATCTTCATTTGATTTTTCGAGTTGTAGAGTTTTGTTTAGACTTCCGTATAGCAGAAATTTGTATTAAGACAATCAGTCTTATTACAAAAAACTAAATAAACCTTGATTTAAACCTGTGCTACGAAGTCCAGGCTTATCTGCAGAACCATGGTCTAAATTTGTCCGTATTACATATAAGTCAATGGTATTACAAAACTTCAAAAAACCGTGGTCTTCTTAGTGCCGTCATTTGAACCATTGTCTTTGTAACAACCACAGAGTAATACAAATATTATTCGTTCACCATGACATTCTATTGCAACGTTCCGTATGCTCAGAAATGAAAACTTTTTGTTAATACGCTAATGATTATTGTGATGTTTAGGAGTGTTAAAAATATTGAGAGTGTTAATTTGCATGGAATATTAGTTATTTCGTCGATTGCAGTTTTGTTTAGGTTTAAGCACATGACTTAATGTCGTATTAAGTACTAATAATACATCTAGGTACGTGTAACGAAACGTAAAATTTTCGCGCATTATATGAAACCATAACATTAGACAATACCATCGCAAATTGAACAAAGTTCATTTAGCTTTGGAATTTTTAAGTTATCGAAGTTTTTATAGAACAATTGCGTCTTTGTATAGCATTACCTTCTATAGTAGGTAATTTTAATATCATATTGTGACGGACCAACAAAAGAAAAAACGATCTGAGAATTGGAGTACTGAGGAAAAAGTAAATAAACATAAATTACTTCGATTAACTTGAAATCAGTGTTTAGTTGATTCAAATTTAATTTTAATTTATTTGATTGATTCGAACACGATTTATGTTGTGTCGGCGTGGCGTTCCCAACAACTCAGCGGCTTCAATATCCTCAATATCAATTAAATCGACCATATTAATATCCATTTTCGACTAAAAACAACACAAAACAATGAAAAAGATGCTCTAACCTAAAATAGAAACTTTGACAGATACGATTTAGACCATAGTTTGATCGTTTAAACTAGGGGCCGCCGAGGTTTTGCGTTAGACCATGATATGGTCCACGGTTTTTCGAAAAACCACGTTTTGTAATATCATTTTGGTTTAAACCGTAGTTTATAGAGCTTTAAACCGGGGTTTTCAGTTAAACCGCTTTTTGTAATAACACTGAATGAGTTTATCTGATTCAGATATGGATTTAATGCCTGATTTCATAAGAGAAGAGGCTCATTTTTTCGTTAGCTAATTCATGTTTTTATTTTTACTTTCCTTGTATTCGTAATGAAAAGCACATATTATTATAGTGTTTATCTCGGGTTAAAGTCATAGAATGAAAGTTCGAAAGTGCTTCTTAGTAAACCTTTTAGATTTCCTACGCATCTACTTTATATGGAGTACAAGGTTTTGACAGTCCGGCAACTTTTTATTTACCACAGACACTCAAACTTGCCATTAAAAATTAATAATCCTTCCATAACAAGAAGGAGACCAGAACCCCCATGTCCAACAAAAAGCTCGCAAAGGACTTTTGCTAGACGACACTACCCATATCTAAGCCCCTTCATTTATAATAAACTGAACCAGATTTTGAATATACATTCCCTAAACACATTTAATTGTAGGTAAATCTAAAATTAAAGAATATCTATTAACTCTTGACTACAGTGAAACAGAAGACCTAAAATCGCAATACACATGACCAAAACAATGACCACTATATACATTCTGGCCCTCACACACATACACACACCCCACACGCACTCACCACATCTTTTTATAGAACTACGTACTTTACTACCTTATTGTACTACTTACTTATAATATTTGTATGGATGGCCCCTGTAACACAGGTCCCACCTAGCATGGGGGTCATTGATCAAATATCTGTGCACTTGTAAGTTCCACGTTGTAAATGCTGCGCATACTAATTGTACTGTACTTTACTTTTTTGGAAAATAAAGATATATTATATTATATTATTACTTATTTAGTCCGTCGAACTATTGGCGCCCTCGCTACGTTCGGGCGCCAAACCCCGTCTTGGGCCTAAATAAGTTACTTTCACCCCTAGGGTAACAATGTACTATTATCACGGTTTTTGCTCCCAAACTGTGATAAAAATGTGACTCAACCCTATCACAGTAGACCGTGCTCGTCCCGCGGGTTGTAACACCAGTGTAATGACGAGTATTTTTTTTTCTCGTCGTCACTCCGCTAGTTTTACTAGGTACACCTTTTGTATCACAACATTGGTGACCATCGCGCTATAATTAAGTGGCTGTATAGGAACTTGGAACATGGTTCAATAGAAATGTGAAAAAGGAACTGGTTTTTTTAAAATAATTTTACAGCTGTCAGTTGAAAACGATTCTCCCCAGGGCTGAAAAGTATTACTTTCAACCTGCTCCTCAGGCAACTTCAGGCCTACTTTCCGAGTATGAGTAATGAAAAATAACTTTTAACATAATAAAACGCTCGCCATTTTGGCACTCTATCATCGGCAAAGGCATAACGAAAACTACCGACGACGTTACTTAGAAAAAAAACTATCAAGTTGACCGCTGACTGCTGTCGGCTTGCAGGCACTGTTCATGTTTGCTTCGTTTCGAATATTTATAAATAATTCAATCAAAACTCGGCTTAACTCAAAACTCAAAGCTTTTATTTCAAATAAACCAATTACAGGCACTTTTTAAATGTAAAGGGGTCGGTCACTTAGAAAGATGATGTTGCCCATTCCAAAGCGTAGTAAGTAGGTACATAAGGAGAAGAACGGCCAAGAAACCCCACGGACACTGTTCTGAATCAAAATATTGTTACAAAAAAATCGGTTACATAATTCATGTCATGTCATTCACGTCTTTCTACATCGTTCTCACATGTATAATTTCAATACATATAAGAACGATTAAGAAAGACGTGCGCGTTAAAAGCGTCCGTAATAAAAAAGATACAAACAAAAAAAAACAAATCAGAAATTGAAATAAGCCGTACTGACGGTGCCCGTTCTCGAACATGACGTATATGGATCAGCACCATTCAGCTCAACCATTTTGAAGGGAACATAATGATCCAACACACAAGCCAACACCAGCGACACATTTGAGTGAGCATGATATACTCTCAGCCACCAGGTCAATGATCAGCCACCATATTCAAGTCAATGAAAGACTTACCTACCCAATAAATGGTAGATTTATAGATGTACATAGTGCTCACACATACAGGGTGTCCTGAAACTCAACGATAACCTGGTACCGGGCGAGAGGCCAAGGTATACCAGTTATGAAACAAATAAGAAAGAAACAAATAAGAATAAGAAGAAAAGAACCAAAAGCGCTATTGGATAGATAAACCACCGTTAAAAGTGCCTCAGAAACCGGGCATAAGATTGAATTTATACAATAAAAATATAGTTTTTACAATCTTCATCAGCTCCAACAATATTTTCGAAAGCTAATCAATTAGTTTTAAATGCACTTTTGTGGAGCAGGACCAGCGTTGAGCCAACCATTTTTGTCAGCGATGTAATCCCCCAGCTTATAATATGCTTGACTGCACAGTGTGCGTTTTATATAACGAAGAAGACCAAACAAGAAAATATTTTCAGTGAAAACAGGGTATTGCGCATTTAAATCGGCCAACAAATTCCACGCAAATAAGTACCTACAAATTCTAGTTCAACAAACCTTGTAAATCTGACTTTAAAGGCATGTCTCGCCGCTGACATTAATGGGGATTTTATGATGATGCCAACTTCCGATAAAATATTTCACACGGAAAACCAAAAGAGTAATAATAAGGGTCACATTCCCGCACACATTTAAATAAAGACTGGTAATGTTTTGCCACATAAAGTTAAAATAAAGCATACCTATTCTTAGCAAAGACGGAAAGGCAAACTTTCAACTATTTATTAGCTGCAAATCACACTTTAATTGGCAAACATCTGGTACAGTCGCAAACATAAACATGGAACATTGTTTTCTACCATGAGTACCATGACCGCTGATTCAGATGGTAATTCCGTAACATTCGGTATTTATATCGCAAATATTTTGGATTATTTTTAACGTAAACCGATGATGATGTTCGGTCTAAATATTGAATAATACGTGTATAGCCGTGGCAGCGACTCTTCTTGTTGCACGATACTTTGACAAAATTATTAAACTCTCGGAATTACTTTTCCGGTGATTGACTTTTCTGTGGTTCGAAAAATGAGCTACTTTTGCAAGTAATTAAATAGCCATAAACCTGATTTTTGCGTGATGCGCTCACAGACAGACATTCGTGTGTTCGGTGTTACAAAAAACATTTTATGTTTATACATACATAATACCATTAGAATTTTCTTATAATAGTATATAATTATATATTTAGATCGTCCATCATGCCATGGTATGTATAATGCGACTGAATCACGTTCATTAACATCATGGCGTAACTATAAATCTGTTATTTTAAAAATATACAATAGGCCACGCTTTGTTGTTTAGACTAAACACTAGCTGACCCGACCCGACAGACGTTGTCTTTGTCTTTCACTATAATATCCATATACCTACTTAGAAATCACAAAGAAAAAAGGAGGTTCAGTGTTCCCGAGTTTGAAAAATTTCCGGGAAACGTTACCAATTTTTCTTGCCTTTAAAACCTATTTCAAACTATTACGAAGATTTTAAAACAATTTAGCCAATTTGGTCCAGCGGTTGTCAAGTGATGCAAACCAACTAACAGCGTTTATTTATTTATTCACAAGGCAACTACAACAGGTAACAATCACAGCATATCACTAGGTTCACATTATAGGTTTCGACCTGATTATCACCCAAAGCGTAATCGCACAACATGACTAGCAACAACAATAATAATGATGACAACAACAGTAACAAGCTTAGTTCACAAAATTACAGCCACAAACTCTGTGCGTCTGCCCGCCGACACACTCCTACTTAGGCAGGAAATGTGTGGGAGACAAAGAAATAAGAAAACCATAGACCATTTACATCCAAATTGTGCCTCTTTGTAATGTAGTTGTCGCACCTGCGGGGCGGGGCTAGCACGGCATACTGTGATAGGCTTGAGCTCAGATTCTCACCAGGACAGCGAGCACGGCCTCTCTGATAGGCTTGAGTCACACATTTTTATCACAGTTTGGGAGCAAAATCCGTGATATAATGCGTGACTCAAGCCTATCACAGAGGCCGTGCTCGCTGCCCTGGTGAGCATTCCAGTGTTCCTTCATCAGGAACAGTTAACCTCAGTAGCAGCTCAGAATCCGGATTAGTGTCCCGTTGACGGCAAAGGTGGGCGTACTGTCCCTACACCTACCTCTGCTTAACCTTTCCAGGAGTATTCACAAGGACTGATATGTTAGTAACAGGTATACCGGCAGCGCAGGACTGACGTTGCGCGGGACATTCTGGGAGGAGGCCTATGTTCAGCAGTGGATATATTTTGATGTAGGTACCTACATACTGTAGGTATAACTGCCGCACTCAGAGATGCCCCTTGAAATTAATCAATCATTAACTTTGATTAGGTAACCACCATATCTTAGCACATGTCACCAAGGTTGCAACGTTTTCCATCTGATATAATTACTTTTGACTGACAGCGTTCCAATCTATACTGGTAAGTTAAAGTAAATCATTGATTAATTTTAAGTAACGACTCTGAGTATCGGAGTAAGAAGTGCCACGGCTTATTTTAATTCCATAATTGTTTTTATCTTTTTATTACGGACGCTTTTAACGTGCACGTCTTTCTACATCGTTCTCACATCATGTATAATTACAACATGAATGACAATATTTTGACAATATTATCTCTATTGTAACAATATTTTGATTTAAAAGAGTGTCCATGGAGTTTCTTGCCCGTTCTTCTCCATAGGTACCTACTACGCTTTGGAATGGGCAACTAGCTTCATCTTTCTGACTGACCGACCCCTTGACAATTCAAAAGTGCCTGTAATTGGTTTATTTGAAATAAATGCTTTGAGTTTGAGTCGAGTTAATCAAAGCAACCCATGCTTTCGGTGAAGTGTCCAAAGGGCTTGATACCACCTTAAATGTAGTTAGCTTAGTGATCAATGTCTTCTCTCTATTACAAGAAGAGTTTGCCAAACAGTGGAACAGTTAAATGCTGAAATTATTAATTAATTTTCGTTTATGATAAGGATCCGTCCACTTTTCATCTGTTTCAAAGATAACCCCGCGAAGTTTAGCCTCCAAAACTTTCATTATACATTCTTATCCAACGAAAAAACCTCTCGTTGTGTTAGTCCGTAGAGCCACCAGTTTTTATTCCAACAAGACGGATGCAGATGCGGACCACGGCTAATTATCACAAACAGCGAGGGCACGACGAATCGACGCCATGCTGTTATCTTCGACAGATCTGTAACCATAGAGCATGAGCAAATGGAGACACTATGCAATGTGCGAATGGCTGGCGTTTAAACTCATGTTGAGTAGTATGTCATCGCAAATTCACAATCGTTTAATGTCAATATTTTCTGATCCAGTATATCTATACCTATAGATATAGAGAAGCCAGTGACTCTCCAAATTTTTAATAACGCCAACCAAGAAACTTTAAGGAGGCTCATTTCCAGCAGTACTGCAGACGTCTTTCGGCGAAAAGGATGATGGTGATAGTGATGAACAGCAGACAGGAGGACGTCGCTTTTCGCCAACATGTAAAAATGGTCAGATAAGCTTTGTTGCCCGAATGGCTCACCAAGAAGATTGGGAAAAAACTAAACTGATCAACGTAAGACAGGAGAAATGTATGCTTATGAACACTCCATTTTGTAAGTATTCCGTATCTGCAAGTCATTTGGGGCTTTCCGCGGACATTGTGTTTCTATTGACGTAGTTAGCTAAATAATACTGTTACTTATCTATGCTAATCGATTCCCATGTAGGTGCAATTCTGTTAAATAAGGATTTTCTTCGCATTGGTTTTGACTTGTGTAGGTCTGCCATAAGAAAGAAGAATTTGTGGCCATATTTAAGAACACAGGCACCAAGTTATAACTATAATCTTATATCCACTGCCTCGTTGAATGGCAAACGTACCTAAGTTGGGCTCAATTTCCACCTGTGCCGTAGAATTATGTTGACATTCTATTAAGAAAATGAGTCATCTTCGCTCAAGTTCAATAAAGAAATTCCACTTGTTTCCATAAACATTAGTCAGGTGCGCGTGCGTGCATTTTAACCATTGTGTTAAAGACTGTACACGTTAACATTATAGTTTTCATATAAAGCTTGTTAGTCACGTGAGTGCGCTACATGCTGTATATTATAGCCCACACACCTGAGCAAGGCCGGGCTATGACGACACAGTCAGTGACGCGCATCCCTAATTTGAATTACGGGGTGTAATGTTTCGCATGTAGTAGTTACCTACATTAGCTTCTGCCAGTGCGTACAGAAATGAGAATGACATCATTTCAAGCTGGCCTACTGTAAGTTCATGCTGATTTAAATAATTATGACAGGTATTGATTTGATGATGATCAGAAGATAGCCGGGAGACTATTTTGCTGAATGAAGATGTCCCCATTTTCAAAGCCTAAGCCAAGTAGGTGCTATACATACATAGCCCCAAGATAGAATCTTGAGTTCTATCCACATAGGCGGAGATGTAGTCCTCCAGCAATGTGTGATTCCATTGCAATGTTATTTTTAATTTGATGTACTAACCTTTTACATAGTACAATGTGGAGACAACGTTACGACAGTAAATTAAAACACTGGCCTTACTAATGCATAACAATATTTTGGAACTATCAATTTTAGCCTAGCATCGAAATGAATAAAGTATTTTTTTTTAACAAACTAAATAGTATTGAAGGACCGAATATGGGTTTTGCCGATCAGCGACTAGCTATAGTGACTAAACAGGCCTACACTGTCCTCCCATACCTATAAACACTGTAATTTGAAAACATTGTAAAAGCCAATAATTTTTAAAAGAGTAACCGTGTAGTTTCTTGCCGGCTCTTCTCCATAAGAAAGGACAAATTATTGAAACTGTGCACCTAGCTTCTGACGTTGCTGCGTTGGTTTACTCCCTGAGTACTCCGTCCCACAGCGCACAGTATACGATTTGACCAAACTAGAGGGACAAAAGTCTATAAGACAATTAAAGGGTTTGTAATGGGTCAACGTTATAACTTATAAGTTATGTGATGATGTGGTAGCAAATTAAACACATTTTTTCAATTATGTAAATTTTAATCTGACTTTAAAAGCGATTTTAAATCAATACAATGTTTTAAGTTGCTTTTTTTGGTAATTTTCTCAACAATGATATATAAGGGTCAGATGACACGAGTAAATACTTAATTAAATCAAAATTTGTGCGGACACGAGAAGTTTTCAAAGTGTGGCCTAGTCTGACTTTACGAATTTCTTTGTTTTTGGCCTCCGAAGCCTCTTCGGACATTTTGTCCTATTGGTATGATTGAATGTCTTATTATCTCTGCTCCATGAACTAGTAATTTATGTAATGTAGCTGGCATGTTATACCATGGGTATAAGGAGAGGTACAAGCCTCTCGTTTCTGAGCAGTATGAATCAAACTTTATCGGGTCAATTTCATAGCCAGAGTTGCAAAAGATAATTGTTCAACGTCATATTATTATTCTTCCAACATATGATGAACTTTGCGTTTTTTAGTTTTCGTGGAACTATCTTCAAAACTCTTTTTTGGTCTGCCAAAACTGGAACTCGGTTTTGGGGGCTGTTCACGAAACAATGTGAGCACCAACTCTTCATTTAACCATTCTTCGTAATCAATTAAAAATAAATCTAATCGCCTTTGTTTGCGAAGCCATTTCAAACGAATCTTCTCACATTCCTTCTTCAAATAGGCCTTAAGTGGCTTCTCCTGATCTTCCGGGAGGTTCAGATCAACAAATCTTGACTTTATAAATGTCAAAACTTGATCTAATTTGCCTTTAGGCGGTGTAGAACGCCAAAATTCAAATAATGATTTTCGCTGAATTCGGGCACCTTTAAAGAAATAATAAGAAATATTTAGAATCGCATAAAGTCGCATTTCCAAATTATGATTTTAACAAACTTAAATGTTAAGAGAATAGGTATGTTAAAAGCGTAATTACACCTTGACTCAACTTGACTACCTACTTTAAGATTGGGTAAACTTAGATCATATCTATTTTTTGTTGTTTTATAATCGATCTATTTAGATACATTATAACTACGCCTTTTAAAACAATTTGATGGATTTAAATCAATTTATATACAGATAATTAACTCGAGTTACAGAATCCATGACTAGAAAATACTTTAAATCGCACAAAACCTCGAAACACATGCACAAACGGAACCGTTCACAACTGCACTGACCGTGCGGGCGGCTACCTGAGTTCGACGCGGTAACTTCGCGCATTGTTATTGAAGGGATCACTACACAACAGCATATTATTATTCTGACGTCATTATCGGCTGTAGGGTTCGTCTAAATGGGTAATAATAGTAAAAAAACGGTTTGTTTTAACATTATGACTTGACGACACGTTTGGTGTAGTGGCTACAGTGGCTAAGTGTAGTCAGCGAAACCAAATGGTCCTGGGTTCGAATCCCGGTAGGGGCAAATGTTTGTATGATGAATATGGACATTTGTACCTGGGTCATGGATGTATATTTATAATATTTATGTATTTACGAAAAAAAAATGTATTTATGTAGTGTATCAACCATCTGGTATCCATAACACAAGCCTTAATAAGTGCTTAACTTGGAACTAGATGGTGCTGTGTGCAATGTCAGACGATATTTATTTATTTATTTATATTTATGACTTTTGACTTTTGTCCCTCTAGTTTGGTCAAATCGTATACTGTGCAGCGGGCTGAAAATCGATATCCATAGACTTAGCGATCAACTTAGTAATTTTTTTCCTTTTTTCGGCAGAAATGGGTTTAGGTAATATTGATAAATTTAATGCTATTGCGGATTCAACTTATGCGAATTAAACTTTGTTCCCATAATATAAACCTAAGTACAAGCAAATACCTGTAAGAGTTTGTGGAACGTGAATCAAACAAGAATCACATTACATTACATTAGATCTCATTATTATAGTTATTGGCCAATGGATCATCATAAGATCTCATGATTAAACCATCCTCGTTAGTAAATTACATAAAATATTAATTATTAATTTCCATATTTGTTATGTTTAACCGGTAGCTATTACATTTCTGTTCATATAATAAATAATAACAATTAAGTACCTAATGTCAAATAGAAACCGGTTTTTACCCTTTTTATATTCTAAAACACATTTTATTTTTTTCTCCTAAAATCTAACGCATGCGCGCATTGTGTAATATGTCAAAAAATGCATTAAAATAAGGGGTATAATGGTGCCAAAGGAAATTCGGGGCACTTATACCAAAATCGAAATACATTCATTTTTACATATTTCTCTATACATTTTTTTCAACCAAGTGCTATAAAGTAAAGAAAAATGTTTATTGAAAAACTGAAATAGCATTAAATTGATCAATATACTATACCTAACCCCATTTCTGCAAAAAAAGTAAAAAATTACTAAGCTCATCCCTAAGTCTATGAAGATCGATTTTCAGCCCACTACTGTGGCGCGTCCCGGAGAACCGCGATACGATAAATATGATTACATTTCTTTTTTCTATTATTTTCAACTTGTACGGTCGACATAAAAAGTGCTTAAATGTATGTGTTTGAAATACATAAGACGAAAGGTAGAGTCCGTTTATAATGACATCGAAAGGAATTGACAAACACGTCATAATAAGCGGACGTCATATAAAGCGTTATGTGAAATGAAAAACTTTTTTTATGTAAATATGTATGTATTTAAGTATTTTAATACAGAAACATAGTACATATGTAATTACATATGTAAATATTATGTATACATACATATTAAATCAAAATCAAAATTGCACGTAATCAGCACATTATTATAATAACACATACAAGTGTATTTTTTACTGTAAGTAATCTGAAATTTTTGTCTGCTTTTGTTTTTTCATTTTATTGTAAAAACAGTCTCTAATACTATTGTGTATAGAAGACATAGCTATGGTCAAATTATCATTTTCAATATTGCTGTGAACAAATCGTGATAATAATTCTGCAGCTTTTAATGCCTCTTCTGCGGTAGGTAATGGTACTTCCTCGACTTCCTCTTCCCCATCACTTTCGAGTTGTTCCTTAGCACTAATGTTCTGTACGATATTTTCATCGGTGGGTTCTTCGGATGTGAGGAGACCGCTATCGATGTCAACATAATCTTCCCACATTTCCGGTGCTGCTAAAGAATCTGAGTTTAGGTTTCGTGACCACAAAGATAAAGGAATGTCATCTTCTTCATCGAATTCATGTTCTGATATTTGAATAGGTAAACCGTTGTGGCTTTCAATGAATCCTGCGTGTTTGAAACAGTTATGAATGGTACTTTGAGACATTTTATTCCAGGCATCATTAACCATCAGAATTGCATCTAGCACCGTTACTTTTGTAGAAGAGTGGTTTTCATCAGCATCAAGACAATTAATCATTTTGAGCACAAGGTTCTTCCTAAAATTCATTTTGAGTGATCGTATTATTCCCTGACCATTGGCTGTAGTACTGATGTTGTATTCGGCGGAAGGAAAGCAAGTGTTATAGACTTTAAATCAGTAACATTTGGATGCGCTGGGCAATTATCAACCAGCAATAGAATCTTTTTCTTCTTCTTCACCAAATCACGATCCCAATCACGAAGCCATTTTTCAAAAAGTTCTGACGTCATCCAAGGTTTACAATTGTTAGCATAATCGACAGGGTAATGATTTGACACCTTTAAAACATCTTGGTTTTTGTGACTTTCCAATAATGAGCAATTTCTTCTTCTCTGTGCCACTCATATTCGCTGCTACCATGACAGTCATTCTATCTTTCGATAACTTACCTCCACTACAATTTTCACCTTTAAATTTTAAAGTTTTATCCGGCATTAATTTGTAAAAAAGTCCAGTTTCATCAGCATTAAATATCTCATCATCAGAAAATTGTCTTCGTAAATTCGGCCACACAGATATCAACCAGTTTGTTGTTGAATTTTGATCTACAGACGAAGATTCACCGACAATTTTTCCCGCCACAATGTTATGTCGAACTTTAAAACGACTGATCCAGCTTGCAGAACAATTGAAGTCGAGAATACCAAAACGCGCGGCAAAACCATTTGCCTTTTCCTGTAGCATAGGACCGCTGATAGGTATTCCTTTGTTTCTCATGTTTTTAAACCACTGAATTAATGCTTGATCAACATTTTCTTGTCGTGATTTTCGAAGCCTCTTCGGTTTCAAAACATTTGAATTGAAGGATTCCTTAATGCGGTTCTTGTTTTTAAAAATCATTGAGATTGTCGAATGACCCACGCCAAATTCCTTTGCGAGACATGAGTTAGATTCTCCATTTTCTAATCTGCATATTATTGCACCTTTCTCCTCAATTGTAAATGCTTTACGTCGTTGAGATGACATTTTTTTCACAGTAACAAACGAAAAACAATGCGTGACCTTCAACCGTCAATTACTCACTGAGATTCAAAACAAAAACGAGCCACGTGCCGAACGTCGTCGGGAATCAACGAACAATACCGAAGGTGTAAAGAATCATACAATGTCGGTCATTATAACCGGACATAATTTATTAAAAATGGGTCATAATAAGCGACATGTCACTGTAAGGGAAGTCATTATATCCGACTTTTTTATAAAGAATTTTATATGAAAACCAAACTTCGTAGTGCAATTACGTCATAATAACCGGCTGGTCAATATAGGCGGAGTCATAATAAACGGATTCTACTGTAGTTTATTTGAAATTTTGTACGATGTCGAGTCATATTAATAGAGGTAATTACAGTTTGAATAAAATGTATCAAAAATATAAAATAAATGTTACAATATTATCAAATGATACTTAACAAATATATTTTACAATTTATGAAAACAATTATTATTTACAATTTATTTATTTTTTATAGGTACTCCAACGACTTATTCATTAATAACATATTACATAAAGAACTTATATATCATTTGGTATGGTGAATTATTAGTCACATAAAGAAGTACACAGCTTAGACATATTTAATAAAATAAAACTTATTTTCTGTTACAATGAAAGATGTGAGCTAGTTTCTATAAAAAGACAATGTAAAAAAAAATACAACAACAGATTTTCTTAATTATGAATGGTTGGGGATCATAAGTTTTTTACGGAATTGGTAAAAGGTGTCGGCAAAGATGTCAATGTTGCTGCTATTGTGGATTATATTATAATTAGCCTTAAATTGGTTCATAGGGGCACTGCGACCAAGGTTTGTTCTCGATGAGGACATAGCAAGTATATCTGTACTGCGTACAGATCTAGTTATAGTGCGCCTTGGTACAGCGATATTTAAGTTCAGATAAAAGCTCCGGAACATCGGACCGATTACGGACAATTTTATAAAGAAATATTTGATCGGAGAGATTTCTACGTTGTTCCAGAGATATCATATTGAAATAGTTTAGTCTTTGAGGATGACCGGGGTCTCGATCGCAACTAGAACACCTAAAGATACCTGGTGTAGGCCCTCTGTATACGTTCTATCCTATTGACATGGACGCGATATGTAGGATTCCATGCCGGAGATGCGTAATCTAGTATACTTATAACAAGCGCGGTGAAAAGAAGTTTTAGGGTCGGTATGTACCGAAACTCCGAGTAAGTTCTCTTCCCAAAACCTGCCATTTTCGTCGCTTTAGATACGATTAGGTCAATGTGGTTAATGACCGAAAGTGTTTTGTCGAGCTGGACTCCTAAGTCACGGATGGTGTCCACCTTTTGCAGTGACACTCCATTTAATATATAAAACGAAGGTACTATTTTTGTTACGCGTAAACGACATGTGATAGCATTTACTTACGTTAAGGGAGTTAAATTCGAAGCACAGCCGGCGAGAAGGGTTGCAAATTTATTTCCTGAGCACCTACCAGTTATAATAAACAATAGAGATAGTGCGGCCAGCTGAACATAAATGTCTGTCTTTTTTAATCTTGCGACCTAATTGTGACACATTGGTGTACCCGATATTTTCAAAAATGAAGTGCTTGTCACATTCAGCCAATTAAGTGAAGAAGTGGGCATCAGTTATCATCCAGCTCAACAGATTTATGAAAAAATAATGGAAGAATTAAAACACAAAGGGCCCAGTGCTGAAATACCAGCTTGCCGATCTCTGAAAAGCTCACTATAGATCAAGAAACAAGGAATGGAAAGCGCAAAATACATTTAGACACAACACAACACGAAAACAATTCAGAAAACTCAAAAATTCAAACCTAACCTTTTGGTAGATTATGCCGAAGACAACAATCGAAATATTATATTTGTGTCACTGAAAGGCCGAAAAGACCTAAAAAACGTGAGAGATTTGTTTGATGGCACATTTGATTGTTTCCCTGTACCTTTTAAACAGATTTATACAACACACGGAGACTTATGTGAGACCAATAATCAAGATAAAACAAATATATAGTTCCCATATTCTACGTACTTCTTGATGATAAGTCTGCAAACACATACACACATCAAAAGTGTCTAGGGATCAAGCATTTTTATGCGGATTTCTTGAGATTAAGATGTGGCTTTGTAATAAATTTATGATTTTATAAATTTATATGGATCCTTTTTGGTGCATTTCATAATTTGAATCAGGAACTGTGAATCAAATTCGAGTAAAAGATGAAAATCAGCTGTCAATATTTTCCCTATAAAAACATACAACGCATTGAAGACATTATTAGTGCTACTGTTTCCCTACTACTGATTAAAACCAACGTTATTATGGAGCGGCGACGTCATTTAAGCAGGGAAGAAATGCTCAGAGCCGTGGGAATGATAGAAGCTGGTTCCCGGCAACGTACTGTGGCTTTAGCTCTGAATACAAGTCAGAGTGTTATCAGTCGACTTTGGACACGTTACCGAAGCACTGGTACCGTGGCTGAGCGCCATGGAGGACGGTATCGCTGCACCACACGGAGACAAGACCGATACATTCAAATCTTAACTCGAAGAGCTCCAACAATAACCGCCATGATGTTAGCCGTGAGGCTTCATCACTCTTCAGGGAACTTAATTAGCGACCAAACAGTCAGAAACCGCTTGCATGAAGTGAACCTTCATTCCCGAAGACCGCTACGGGTACCACCTATAGCAATGCACAATCGTAGGATTCGATATCAATGGGCTCTTGAACACAGAAATTGGGCAGAAGAACAATGGCGTTTCGTGTGCTTTTCTGATGAGTCTCGTTTTGGTATGAGACCGGATACAAGACGTATACGACACTGGAGAACCCCTGGACGCCAACAGCGATTAAAATCCTGCCAGGAAGTCCATCCTTATAGTGGTGGAACCATCATGGTATGGGCGGGTATTTGGATCGGCGGAAGAACTGAGTTGATTTGGATCAGAGGCAACCTCAACGCTCAAATTTATGCTGAGACGATTGTATCAGACGTCATCGTTCCTCTACAAGTGCAAATCGGTCCCTTATTTCAGTTAATGCATGATAATGCACGACCGCACACCGCAAGAGTTGTAAGACAGACTCTCGCCGCAGCTAACATCAATGTCCTGCCCTGGCCTGCTCAGTCGCCAGACTTGAACCCGATTGAGCATGCATGGGATTTGCTACAGAGAAGAGCTCTGCCGAATATGGAGGGTATCCAGTCGCAAGAAGACCTTTTTTTGTTGTTGCAACGAACATGGGCGGCCATTCTACAGCGTGATTTGGATGAACTCATTTTGAGTATGCCAAACCGATGTTCTTGTGTTGTTAGTGTTCGCGGTAGAAACACGGATTATTAATTGTTTAAGTTACCCAATAAAATTTTAAAGAAAACTGTTATTTCAGTCTTTTTTTCGAACTTTTGTGTTAGTGGTTCAAATGTCAAAAATCCCTTTATTAGGAAAATGGCAAATTTCTTTATTAATGCAAAGGTGACTTGGTTTATCGTTACTGTGACAAACGAAAACACTTTATTTTATGAATCCTTAAAGAAAATTTTAATTAATATCAATCAGGAGAAAAGTTATTGCAAAAATATATGTTGATCCCTAGACACTTTTGATGTGTGTATATTACAATGTTCAAAAAAATCAAAGAATCTAATTTAGTAGAGGCATGGAATAACAGATAGCAATGAAATTAGCTTGAAACCCCATTTTGTTATTATTTTTACAAATGATAATGATTGATGTAGCAAGCTACGATACGGCAGAAGACAAAGTGCGGTTCAAAGCGAAACCCATCACCAAACAGAAGCGCAGAAGTATTCTCAACGAAAAAGCAATCGCAAAACTGACAAAGGACTACGAAGAAACATATATTGCATTAACTAAGTTTTTAAAAGACCATAGTAAAATCGTGAGCATAAAGCCTAAAAAGACTGAATAAAATTGTTAATATTTTGTTTTTTTAAACTTTTATTACTAATGTTGATTATTTTTATTGTTTATTTTTGCATGCTTAAAAGATTATTTTAGAGTTAACTATTTACTATGCTACATTACAAAAAATATTTCCTGAAAGTGAGAAAATGTTAAATTATGTTAATGTGGAATGTAGAGTAGGTATAAAACCCTGTGATTGCTCTAAGAGACTCTATATTGTATTCTCTAATTATAATATTAACCTTAACCAAGCAAGACTTAATAAGTTATATTTTTTTGCTGATCCTAAAAGTTTAGTTTAGTTTTAGTAATAACATTTTATTTAACATATTATTATATCATCTGCTGACGGTACTTTTAAGCTAAACTGACTTTTAATTGAGTTTATCACGATAAAAATAAATGGGGGTCCTCCGGGACGGGGGCCTCAGGGATCAGGGTACTCTGGTAATAACCCCTGACGTTTCATAAGTGCCCATGTAGGTTTATGTGAAATAAAATATTTTGATTTGATTTGAAACTATTGGCTGATTTAATTGAATTTTCGTATGCAGACTGGGAACGTCATTAGCAGGGATCGAATAATCGGATGCATAGATATGCATCCGATTATTCGAAACCTACCTAAAGTTAATTTTTGGGTAAGAAATGATGAAAGCGGTTTCTAAAATATATGCCATGCGTCATGTTCGTGAACGGGCGCTGTCAGTTGGGACTGGTCATCTCTTAGCCACCACGGCTTATTTTAATTATTTTATTAAGGATTGTTTTGTTTAAATTTATATTTGCTGTACACTGGACACTCAATGTGTACGTCTTATTTACATCGTTCTCACATATAATTATACCTATATTCAACATTAATGATGTAAATATTTATGTAACAATATAATTTAAAAGAGTGTCCATGGAGTTTCTTGCCCGTTCTTCTCCATAGGTACCTAATACGCTTTGGAATGGGCAACTAGCTTCATATTTCTGACTGACCGACCACTTGACAATTCAAAAGTGCCTGTAAATGGTTTAATTGAAATAAATGCTTTGAGATTGAGTTTGAGTTTATACATTTATTTTAATATAAATCCCGGGATTCCAAAAAATCGGGAATACACAACTAATCGGATATATGGTATGGAAACGACTTCTTAAATATATGGTATTATTTATTTAAAAAATACCGGGACACCGGAATCACAAAACTATTCGTATACTAGTTTACTTGAAATTCATTTTTAACCCCCGATGCAAATATATTGTGTATAAAACAATAATCGCAGTGCGTTTAAAAAAAATATATATTAAAATACCATTTTTGGGGTCGCTACCTGCAGGTATAATTTGCCGTTTTACTCACACGCTTGCAAAATTCTTATCAACCCTCAAAGATTACTTTTGCGGTGTTAACATAAAAATTCAATACTATAAACATTTTTTTAACGAAACTCAATGAACGTATAAATGATAAATGACTTTATTTCTGTAAGTAGGTTTTTACAAACACTTTTACACGTCAATCATATTCTTTTTTTAAACTAGATGAGGTCGGCGTTTCCTATCTGACTACTCTGAGCAGAAAGGCCGAAACAAACTCAGAGGTCACAGTCTCTTTTAAAGTCCAGACAGAATCTTGGTCAGATCATGTGAAGGCTATGTAGATCGGTGTCTGAAATGGTCTTCTGAGGAAAGAACCACACAGATTGAGTGGACCTGTCCAGTCAGTGCACGCAATTGTCAGCAATCGTGCAGCTCACTCAACTCAGAACTTAAGGAGCTCAACGATTCGAGGAACAATACCAAAGAAAGGACATTTGAGTAGGCCGCACAAGTTACTCAAACTGCCAGATCATGATTACACTAAGAGTAAAAATACAAAAAAAAGCAATGACCAACATAGTTCTCACATTCACAATAGTTAAAATAACAGCATAATACTTTACAAAGTAAATACTCTTGTCATAGTATATGTATATAAAATTCATTAACGTCAATGTGTATATAAAATCCGGACATAATCATTGAGGACCATGCAGATTGGTGTCAGAAAAGGACTTTTGAGAAAAGAACCACACAGATTGAGTGGACCTGTCCAGACAGTGCACGCATTTGTCAGTAACCGTGCAGCTCGACTCAGAACTTAAGGAGCTCAACGATTCGACGAACAATACCAAAGAAAGGACATTTGGGTAGGCCACATAAACTACTCAAACTGCCAGAACATGATTCAAACTGGAACAATGACCCACATAGTCCTCCCATTCACAACAATTAAAATAATATAATACTTTATACAGTAAATATTCATGTCATTGTATATGTAAAAAGTTATAGATACTTATAGCAAAGATTAAAAGTACAATAGTTAGCAAAAAAACAAAAAAATAAATCAACGTTCCCTGTGTAAATTTATTGGAACAGCTCACTCCCAAGCCTTTTTGTCCTCAATAAAGTATTTGACAGTATAATAGGCTTTCTGGCATAGTTTCCTTTTTATAAAAGATTTGAATTTATTAAGGCTTAGTTCTTGAATGTGGCTAGGAAGTTTATTATAAAAATGTATACATTGACATCTAAACGAGCCACCTATTTTCTTGAGCCTGGTTGTAGGAACAACAAATTTGTGTTTGTTCCTAGTATTTATACTATGGATATCACTGTATTTTTTAAACAGATTAATATTTTTATGTGCATACAAAAGATTTTCATAAATATACTGAGAAGGCACAGTCATTATATTAATCTCTTTAAATTTTTCTCTGAGGGAGTGTCTGGGACTTAATTTATAAATTGAACGAATTGCCCTTTTTTGTAAAACAAAAATCGTCTGAATATCGGCGGCATTTCCCCACAGCAGAATACCGTACGACATTACACTATGAAAATAACTCGAGTATACTAAACGGGCTGTCTCTAAATCTGTTAAACCACGATTTTTTCTAACAGCGTATGCTGCAGAGCTAAGCTTTTTTGACATTTTATCTATATGGGGGCCCCATTGCAGCTTGGCGTCTAAAGTTATGCCTAAGAATACTGTGGTATTTTCGGGTTTCAACTCTTCCCCCTTTATGAGAACACTTGTTTCTACCTGTCTAACATGTGGTAACGTAAACTTAATACATTTAGTTTTTTCTCGTTAAGAAGAAGGTTATTAACGTTAAACCAGTTAACTACTTTTGCAAGGGCGCTATTTACATTGTCAGTAACCAGCTGCTGACGTTTGAGTTTAAATAAAAGTGAAGTGTCGTCTGCAAACAACACTATATCATGTTTATCTTTTATGAGGTAAGGCAAGTCATTTATATAAATAAGAAATAAAAATGGACCAAGAATTGAGCTTTGAGGGACCCGCATTCTTACTACCGATCCGGGTGATCTTTTTCCGTTAACATCAACTCTCTGAATCCTATCACTTAAGTAAGAAGTAAGAAGATCCAGAGAGGTGCCACGGATTCCGTAGTGGTGCAGTTTCCTGATTAATGTTTCACGAAGAACACAATCGAATGCCTTGGACAAATTGCAAAAGATACCCAACGCATCGCATTTGTCCTCCCATGCATTATACACATGCCCTAAAAGTTCAACTCCGGTATCGGTAGTTGAACGACCCCTTGTAAAACCGAACTGTTTATTATGCAGTAATTTATGTACGTTAAAAAATCTTTGCATTTGATTTAGAATAAGCTTTTCAAAAATTTTACTAAAGGTAGGTAGCACTGATATAGGTCTATAATTAGTAGGGTCTGATGTACTACCCGATTTAAACAACGGTATTATTTTACTGTTTTTCATAAGACCAGGAAACTCACCACGGTCAATACAATTATTAAAAATAACAGCTAAAGTTGGTGCTACAATGTTTATAATCGACTTAACAACGTCCACAGAATTACCCCATAGATCTGCGGTCTTTTTAACATTTAACGTGTGAAAGGTTTTAATTATATCAATTATATCTTTACACGTGACATATTGGAAATAAAATTCAGAATCACAAACTGGAACGTTTTCTTTAAGTAAAGACTCTGAAGCAGTGGGTGAAGAGTTAAGAGATTTAGTAGTCGATACGGGAATCTCTGCAAATAAATTTTCAAAGGCCGCGGCGACTTGAGAATCTGATTTAATTATATTGTCATCAATAGCTAGGCTGTAGTCACTACATCGGTTGCATGACCTTCCCGTTTCGCTATTAATGATAATCCATGTCATTTTAATTACATTACCACTATTTTTAATTTTTGAACTCAAATAACGTGACTTGGCTATACTATTTAAATTAATTAAATTAATAAATAATAATTATTTAAACAAACTTTTTTAAATAATTTAGAATAATTCTTGACATATAAATTAAATTCAGCAGTGTTTATACATGCCCGTTCATCATACAATTCATAAAGTCTTTTCCTACTTGTATGTATACCAATGGTGGCCCAGTCACTGAAGGAAGCGTTACTATTAACTGAGAACGTCTTTGGAATGAATGTGGTATTGAATTGTGTGCAATATATTAAAAAAAAATCATTATATTGTTGATTAGGGTCATCATTAGTAAACAGAAGTGGTAATTTATTTAAAAGTTTAGATTTAAATGTTTCCAAGCGATTAGTAGTTTTAGGGTTAGCAGTGATACCTTTTATAGTAACTCTTTTGTTTATATTAGAAATAGTAATCAATTGTCCGCAATGATCTGAGTCTATCAAGTTAATAATTTCTTTGTGGGTTGGTATAACATCTGTATAAATGTTATCTAGGCATGTGGCACTAGTGGAAGTTATTCTAGTGGGCTCCAAGAATTGGTTAGCAAGATTGTATGACTGAAATAGACATATAATTTTAGTACTTAACCCAGAATTTTCTAACAAATTAACATTAAAATCACCACAAGTGATGACAGATTTGTTTGAATTACAGATTTTGTGCAACACTTCATCCATAACCTTTTCAAAACAATCATACAATCCTGAAGGTGGTCTGTACACACTTAATATAATGAGCTGCTCCAATTCTACACAGGCTATTTCAATTTTCCGCTCAACAGAGAGGCTCACAATATCCTTGCGGTCTTTAAATTTAAGCTGTTTATTTACTAGAATTAAAGAGCCACCATGTACAGCATTTACTCTGCTGAACGAACTACCAACCTGGTGATTACTAAAATTGAACATGAACTGGTGGCTTTTAAGCCAATGTTCTGTCATACAAAGAATATCTATATTGCTACAATTCAGGAATAACTCTACTTCTAAATCTTTGTTCAAAAACCCTTGAATGTTTTGATGCACCAGGTTGATACTATTTACTTTTTGTACACTTTCATATGATTTATTATTTGCCTTAGTTATATTTTTGCAAGAGACTGACTCTTTTGTCTTAATTTCTAATTTAAATGATGACCATTGTCATTAATTTTGACCAAATTATTGGCAGAATAATTAAAAAGGTCATTGCATTGCTCAAAAGAAGCAAGTTGTTTAGCCAAATTTTTGGCTGAAATAGCAAAATAATATGATAGCGACACAGCTATCTGTCTTTTGTGATATTTAGAAAGATAGTACTTAACAATATTGTATCTATCTTTTGTCAAATACAACCACGTTGTTTGTCGCTCTTTCTGGAGCAAAGAAAGAAAATTACCTGTCCTGACGTTTGCCATGCCAGTTTTGCACATAATATACAACATTAGCCAGCATTCGATTTTATACTCAAAAGTACAAAATTCGGAATTCCGAGATTTTTTACGCTCGATACAAAAGTGCATTCCATATTAGCCAACAACTGAACGAAAGTAAATGGTCGATCACAGGCCCTGCAGTCTCGACATAGTTAGCAATCGTTTTCGGTTGCTAAGTCCTAACAATCCAGATGTAACGATATTTGGTAGTCTCCAGACTCAAATTTTTCGGCTGTTACCGGTATTTTAGGTAGGTACGGGTAGGTAACAACCGATAAATTTGGGTGTCGAGACCACCAAACATTTACATCTGGATTGTTAGGACTTAGCAACCGAAAACGATTGCTAACTATGTCGAGACTGCAGGGCCTGAACTCCGGGATGTTTTCGATACAAAAGTATATTGCATATTAGCCAACACCTGAACGAAAGTAAATTGTCGATCCCAGAACTCCGGGATGTTTTCGATACAAAAGTACATTGCATATCAGCCAACACCTGAACGAAAGTAAGTTGTCGATCCCAGAACTCCGGGATGTTTTCGATACAAAAGTACATTGCATATTAGCCAACACCTGAACGAAAGTAAATTGTCGATCCCAGAACTCCGGGATGTTTTCGATACAAAAGTACATTGCATATTAGCCAACACCTGAACGAAAGTAAATTGTCGATCCCAGAACTCCGGGATGTTTTCGATACAAAAGTACATTGCATATCAGCCAACACCTGAACGAAAGTAAGTTGTCGATCCCAGAACTCCGGGATGTTTTCGATACAAAAGTACATTGCATATTAGCCAACACCTGAACGAAAGTAAATTGTCGATCCCAGAACTCCGGGATGTTTTCGATACAAAAGTACATTGCATATTAGCCAACACCTAAACGAAAGTAAATTGTCGATCCCAGAACTCCGGGATGTTTTCGATACAAAAGTACATTGCATATACTCGACTTTAGGTAAATATGCACCCGATTATCCGATATCTGCTCATTAGATGTAGATATGCAGTTTAATTTATTGTCGTATTGTTGTCTCTACCTTGTGTAACAGTACGCCCGTGTTCCCCTATAGTAAGAGCTATGTTTAAGTCCCGTTTAAAAGGGGTCGAGCCTATCTATTGCCCTCAACCGGACACAAATCCCGATTCCGGGCCCCTACTTGGATGTAAGTCAAAGTCAAAGCATTTATTTAAAATAGGCACTTAAAAGGCACTTTTGAACGTCAACATTTACATTTAAATAGAATTGATTCTAGTCGCCCCTTCCAAAAGGTAGTTTCGTATGGAGAAGAATGGGCTAGAAACTTCACCGTTACTCTTTTAAAATGTGTTACAATATTTTGTATACATTAATTACTTATATAAATATATGTGAAGACGATGCACCTATAATAAAAATTACCCTACCACAATAGGTAAAAAGAATTGAATAAACGTAGAAATGATAAATAAGTTAATTAAGTGATAGATACATGGTGTTCACATATTTACAAACATTGTAAAATTATATGATTTCCCAAATTATGTAAACAAGTAATATGGCAGGGTGTGAGTTATAGTAACCACAGAATGTAAATCAATGTCATAAAAATAATAAACTATACAATTAAAGTAGCAACAAGTTTAATGTTGTCTAGACCCTAGATTGTCCTGTGGTATGTAGGTATTAGTAGCATGAAATAAACTTTTGAACTAAACCATCGTGTGATTACAGTCTCTAAATTTAAATATCCTCGACGGAAGAATCTGCAACAGCAAGCGGGAAAATAATTTTCCCAAGCTCTAGGAAAGTCAAGCTCGCAGGACAGCTGTCAGTTACACCTACGTCATCAATCAGGCAGTGTGTGCACAAAACTGGCATTTCCCTTTACTGACGCACCGAAACGAATTCTCTGTAAGTTCCACAGACCATATTACATGATCTGTGGTAAGTTCCACTTGAACTTGAGTGACGTATTGCATGCATTTCTTAGGATCAGTATTAGTTCTTTGTGGCATGTGAGCACTAATAAATCCTGCTCAAAATACCTATCAGTACAGTCAAGGACATACATTTGGAGACACTTAGCAAAATAATTATAAAGTGATTTTCACCTAAAATGACGATGCTTTGGTGTAACCAATAATAGCATTTTCGAAACCATAATGTGATTTATAGGTCTCCGTCTCAATCTAATTTCTGGAGAAAATCGCTTAAATTTTGTCAAGTGTATACTTAAATATTAATGATCGTGAGTGTACCTACGTTGTGAAGGAGACCGGGGATTTCCCAGAATATCCGGGTGAGATCGCCGGAGCATGTCGAGCTCACCATTTCGCAGCTCATTAACTGCTCTGTACATATTTATGAATACAGCGAATGAATTATATTGTATGAAGTCTGTTGTTGTTCGTAAGTGTGCGTTTATTATATACTATAAAAATTACGCAGAAATTATTCTAAGGAGACTTAGTTCCGGCGTCATTGATATACTTTACATAACTTCTTCTTCTACGTCGTATCGATGATTCCATTTAAAAATATATTTTTCGTACCACTTGCTCAAAAAAGTGACATTCTATGCCACAAAAAGCGAACATAACAATAGTCATTTTTAACCTGTTAAAAACAGGGAAAGAAAACTGTACTGAATTTCATTCATCCTCTAGGGGGAGAATGTGATTTAAATTTGGAATACTTACCGAAATTTATAGGTACTGAACTACATCTGTGTTTACACCATTGAGTTTGTATATAAAGCATTATACATCTTTTTGAAAAAGGAATACGCATTTATTATGCAGTTATGATTATTAAATAAAATTACGTAAACCGACGAGGCCGTATGAGCTTGATGCCTTTGCTTTTCCGGCAAAAAAATATTAGTCTAGGAATTTGCCGCGTTTTTGTTTTCTTCAAATACAAATAAGTTAATGTTCTAAAAATACGTTTAATTGTCATTATTTTTAATAAATGCTTATCTCATATTATTATTGTGTTCATTTTTTCTCAAATGGTACGAAAAGTAGAGTATTTTCCTCGGTGATAAAGCTGTCTTAGTCTTGGGTGAACTTAAATCCCTCGCTGCACTCAGGACTCGTTTTAAATCCCTCGCATCGCTCGTGATTTAAGTTTTTAACACCCTCGCTACGCTCGGGAGTAAACCTCGAGTCCTTCATTACCCTCGCGATTTAAATCGTCACCCGCGACAGAAGACACTGCTTTATCCCCTTGGTTAATAATCTACTATTTCACATCACCTGCTCGACAATGTGTATAAATTTTTTTAATAATTATACTTAAGTCTCGACAATTATGTCACTATTCCTAGTTCATAATATTTATATAGATTTTCCTAACTTTAAAATTAACTTTGGGATTGGCTTCTATGATAGCGAGTCATGATAACACCGATTATGGGTTCGAAATCAAAATTATAATTATTAGTATCGACTAGAAGAGAGAGTTGATCAAAATAAAAGTCGGTATCGACTAGAAGAGAGATTTGATCAAAATAAAAATCGATATCGACTAGAAGAGAGATTTGATCAAAATAAAAATCGATATCGACTAAAAGAGAGATTTGATCAAAATAAAAATCGATATAGACTAGAAGAGAGATTTGATCAAAATAAAAATCGATATCGACTAGAAGAGAGATTTGATCAAAATAAAAATCGATATCGACTAGAAGAGAGATTTGATCAAAATAAAAATCGATATCGACTAGAAGAGAGATTTGATCAAAATAAAAATCGATATCGACTAGAAGAGAGATTTGATCAAAATAAAAATCGATATCGACTAAAAGAGAGATTTGATCAAAATAAAAATCGATATCGACTAAAAGAGAGATTTGATCAAAATAAAAATCGATATCGACTAGAAGAGAGATTTGATCAAAATAAAAATCGATATCGACTAGAAGAGAGATTTGATCAAAATAAAAATCGATATCGGTAGAAGAGAGATTTGATCAAAATAAAAATCGATATCGACTAAAAGAGAGATTTGATCAAAATAAAAGTCGGTTACCTACTCGTACCTATCTACTGGTTTCACTTTCATTATAGGTATTTCAGTCATTCGAAAAACCCTTTCTTTTTTTTCGAAAAGCCTTGAGATTATGATTATTTTGTCTGTATTAATTATAACCTGCTTTACCTACTCTGTTCATATTCATTTTATGACGATTTAAATTACCATTTTAAATGATACCTACTTATTTTAGAGCTAGGTAGGTACATATACAGAACGTTTTACGAAAGTTGATTATTAGATTGTTTAAAAAAAATCCCATTTAGAATAGGTAGAAGTTTATATTGTTAGTATGACATCAATCAATATGATATTTATAAACGAGAGATACATATTGTTTTCTTGAATATAACTTAGGTACTTAAATGCTTAGAAATGTTTATACTACACAACTAAAAATGTATACTAGATACCTACTAAATTAAATAACCATCACAATTATTTCATTTCTAACTGTACTTTAAATACCTAGTAAGTTACTACTTATACAAAACAACAGGACAGAGATAAAATAAATATAGTAGAGCAATCAAATTGTATTCACCTTTTTAGGTAAGTAAGTAACGTACCTATTTATATATTTTTCAACAATATTGATTCATATTTTCTAGCCGGATTCTATGGGTAAGTAATGATTATACTACGATTACAACATAAACTGACTCATTCCACATGAATCCGTATTCCGTGCGGAGCATTAACCTGTAAAACTTTGTAATATCCTGTGACCAAGGTAACTAGATGACCAGCCTATGAACAAATGTGACGAAACTCTTCCTTATTTGGTAAGGTCAAATTATGACAAATATGTAATTATAATATGTGACAATCGGCCTTCTCTGCTGGGGTTTCCTCTAAAGATTATAATAAGGTTCTTGACCTGATAATCTGGAATTGCGTTACATTTATTATTCTCTTTATTAATTCATTCGAAATATAGAAGAGCTCGTGGCTAAGTCATAACAGCCGCACGGGTCGAGCGATCAGGTTAAGGTACCCTTGCCGCGGTCGCTCCGTGGATAGGTGACCATGTTCACATACCGAGACCCCTCCGTGCCACGTAAAGCATGATAAGCTGTTGGTCCCGGCTGTCATTCGTGGATCTTTGACAGTCGTTACGGGTCGTCAGAAGCCCGAAAGTCTGACAGCCAGTCTTACCAAGGGGTAGTGTTACCCAGTGATTGGATTGTGGAGGTCAGATACTCAGTCGCTCCACGTAAAACACTGGTATTCCCCCCTGAAAAAAGCTGGGAAAACGGTGAGATAATACAAAATATAAAACAATAGAAAATTTGTCCCTCGGTCCTATTACTCGGAAACATACCAACAACCGATAGTGCAGTTGGTCCAGTGTTTCCTGCTTTCCCTTGAGTCTAATTAGGTTACCCAATAATTGTTTACTCTCAATTTACATTACCTACCACACAATATGACGCCTGTCATCCTCGAAGGGTACACCTACATAAGCTAGTTATGTTTACATCCCGTGAAACAGGGGGCTCGGAAATTCTTAGTTTTAAATATTCTATATTGTACGGAACCAACGGCAACGGTGTACGCAGTCTGACTCGGTAAGACACTTTTTTTAAAATTAAGTAGTTAGGTACCTACCTACTACAGACAAACAATTTGGGAAATTCCTGCAATAAGTAAAACTAGTAAAAAGCTGTTATAAATATCTTAATCCGGTTGCCGTTCTGTAATTTAACTAAATGAAAATATTTAGATAAGATAAGATAAAGTAATTTGCGAATTAATATTATTAAGTAGGTACTCGTAATCAATTAATTCATAGTTTTCCCGTGGGGAATCCCAAAACAAGCTCGAGACGTTCAGAAAGTAGCAATGCTCCTTAAGTAGCTAGCCGAAGGAGTAGTTAATTATTTGGTCAGCTTCCAGTCTAACCGTATGCAGCTGAATATCAGTATTTTACATGGAGTGACTGCCTATCTGACCTCCACAACCCAGTACTGGGTAACACGAAACCCCTTGATAAGACTGGTTGTCTCTTGTGTCGGGCTTCTGACGCTCCGTACTAAACGACAACAACCCAGTCACTGGGTAAGATGAAACCCCTTGATAAGACTGGTTGTCTCTTGTGTCGGGCTTCTGACGCTCCGTACTAAACGACAACAACCCAGTCACTGGGTAAGATGAAACCCCTTGATATAAGACTGGTTGTCTCTTGTGTCGGGCTTCTGACGCTCCGTACTAAACGACAACAACCCAGTCACTGGGTAAGATGAAACCCCTTGATAAGACTGGTTGTCTCTTGTGTCGGGCTTCTGACGCTCCGTACTAAACGACAACAACCCAGTCACTGGGTAAGATGAAACCCCTTGATAAGACTGGTTGTCTCTTGTGTCGGGCTTCTGACGCTCCGTACTAAACGACAACAACCCAGTCACTGGGTAAGATGAAACCCCTTGATAAGACTGGTTGTCTCTTGTGTCGGGCTTCTGACGCTCCGTACTAAACGACAACAACCCAGTCACTGGGTAAGATGAAACCCCTTGATAAGACTGGTTGTCTCTTGTGTCGGGCTTCTGACGCTCCGTACTAAACGACAACAACCCAGTCACTGGGTAAGATGAAACCCCTTGATAAGACTGGTTGTCTCTTGTGTCGGGCTTCTGACGCTCCGTACTAAACGACAACAACCCAGTCACTGGGTAAGATGAAACCCCTTGATAAGACTGGTTGTCTCTTGTGTCGGGCTTCTGACGCTCCGTACTAAACGACAACAACCCAGTCACTGGGTAAGATGAAACCCCTTGATAAGACTGGTTGTCTCTTGTGTCGGGCTTCTGACGCTCCGTACTAAACGACAACAACCCAGTCACTGGGTAAGATGAAACCCCTTGATAAGACTGGTTGTCTCTTGTGTCGGGCTTCTGACGCTCCGTACTAAACGACAACAACCCAGTCACTGGGTAAGATGAAACCCCTTGATAAGACTGGTTGTCTCTTGTGTCGGGCTTCTGACGCTCCGTACTAAACGACAACAACCCAGTCACTGGGTAAGATGAAACCCCTTGATAAGACTGGTTGTCTCTTGTGTCGGGCTTCTGACGCTCCGTACTAAACGACAACAACCCAGTCACTGGGTAAGATGAAACCCCTTGATAAGACTACTTGTCACTACTTTCGAGCTTCGAACGCGACGGTCAAAGATTTACGAATGACAGGCGGAATCAAGGGCTTGACGTGATTTCCGGGCACGGGGTTTCTGTATATATCTATTGGATGGTCACCCATCCATGGACCGACCTAGGCAAGCGTTGCTTACCGTGATAATCGAACCGTGCGACTATTATTACTCAGCCACGAGCCCCAAAGGAGTTTACATCTACGTCATGACTTATATTAGTTATATCTTATTTACCTAAACATTGTTCTTTTTTAAAGTAATTTTAGCGAGGTCTGGGAACAATTCTATAATTGTTAGATTTTTGGTGTATTTGTCTAAATGTATGTTCCAGCATCACACAAATATTACTGGATAGATTTTGTTCAAATTTTGCATACTTATTCCATATAAGTCTGGTCAGTCTATGTATAAGTTATCACGCTTTTTGCTACGGGGTATGAGCAATATTGCAATTTGTTCGTTTTCTTCTATAGTTTACCGCAATTGTAAAAAGTAGAGCCAATAGGTTAGAATATTGCAGATAAGTAGTTACAGATTTAACCTTTTAAATGATTATCATCACGTTATACTTTTATGGAGCTAAGCAGACAATTATGACATTACAAGGTGGATTTTTGAGATGGAACAATAAGGGCAGGTACTTTTACAGTTGTCGCTACAAGAAAACGATCTTAGGAGACTGGTCTTAAGTTATTGAAACATTTTGATCTGCATTCACAGATTTTGAGAAAAAAAATACAGTCGGCCAGAAAATGGGCAATTTTCACAATAAATGTTTTGGTGCCTATCGATCCTGTTTCATAAAAAGATCAGAAAACTCTATCGGACCAATTGAAATTTGAGTACCAAAAAAGTCTGAATTCGTAAAACTTCCCATACATTTTTTTCAATGCTCAATATTCAATCATTTATTGCATTCCACAGTGCTTAGGTGGTAAGTAAATTCGTAGGAAATGGGACAAGATGCGAGAGAACACAATATACCAGTGTATGACAACAGTCGAATTATTCCATTACTTCACTGGGCTGAATAGGGAACGAATATATCAGATAGTTACAGATTTAACCTTTGAGCAGTCAATCATGACATATTTTAAGAACGGATATTTTAGTCAACTTTCAACAAAGCAAATAGTTTAAAAGTGCAACGACTCCTTTGCTAACTTGTGTTCAATATTTTTTGTGCTTCTTTTTTTTACATATTGGTAAATAATACCTAATATGATAAGTCGTTCGTAGCACGTACACAGAAAAATATAAAGTTTAGGCCTCTTTTGTCAACTTTGGTTATTATAAAAATCTATGGTTGAAGGTGACTGTTGATGTGAAATCCCGTTTGTTTACAATCTACTGTTATATTATTTTAGTGATAGCTGTTCATCACGAATAATCTGTAAGAATTCATCAGTCAGTGTATCAGGGTAGTGCCATTAGGTAGTATAAGCAGGAACGCAGGCGTTCATTAATTTACTAAAAACGAAAAACTTCGCAAGCAATGGGAAAATACTACTGAAGCCTGCGGGTGTCGACCTCAGGACGAGCTGCTTCTCACACGAACAACTGTACGTCGCTTGCTCCTGCGCCACCAGTCCTGACTCTCATCATATTTTGGCTGCTGAGACCAAAACTACAAACGTAGTGTAGAGGGAAGTTTTATAACGACTTCCACACGAACGATGTCGCGGGTAGAAGCGAGTACTTAATAAAGTTGAGAGTCGCGTGAACTCGCGTGGTAGCGAAATGTTAATTAATAAAAGCGTGAAGTCAAGTTTACGTAATTTTAAACAATAAAGTATGACCTAATCGTAATTAACTTAAAAAACCTTGTGTCACATCATTATTATCATACAGCACACTGAACCTACTATTAACCAATTTAACCTACAGATACTACTTAATAATAATGATTTAAATAATATGTAATTTGAGGAAAATTCTATTACAGAGTTAATTACAGATAACAGTGAGTCACGCACGATGTTTTACTTTTAAATAGGTAGATTGTAATGTACGTAAATCAAATAATTTACATTCCTTCGATACCAGCCACTACTTATCGTGGGAGAAAAATGCTCTTAAAGATAAAATATAGTGAACACTGGGTTTGCACACGGCTCCGCCTGTGGAATTAGGAAGTGGTCGATATCCACGGTTTACTTCAAACACGTGATGTTTTTAATCATTTGAAAAATGTTAAATTTGTGAGTCTGTTTTTATTATAATTTTATAATGTAATTTACGCCTTCTTGATTTTTGAATTTCGCTTAGAAGTTGGCGTAAACAAACACATTATTAATAACCGCAATTGTATTCGAAGTACACGACACATCATCATCATCAGCCCACCGCCGCCCACTGCTGGATATAGGGCTCTCCAATCGCACGCCATTTCACTGGACTCTCGGCAACTCTCATCCAGCTGCTACCAGTCACCCTGCGAAGATCACCGTTCCACATACCTAGCCTGAGGGCGTTTTACTATACGTTTGCTGATTCGTGGTGTCCGCACCAAACGGTCATCGGTTTTACTAAATTACATAATTAAATCACACAAAAAGTTATCTGTCAATATTTTTCCACGAAAGGTTTATTAATAAAACACAAACACAAATATTCCCCAGATACAGTAACGATACTAATTAGTGCCTGTTGCTAAGCCCACTTATCTTGTTTCGCAGATCGCACTAGTATGTAGTTTGTTACGTATTCAGTCTTCATTGACTGAATGTTAATATTTCCGTCACAAGTGAAGGTCAGCAGTGCATAACCCTATACACAAATAAGCAGCCTATAATGTTCCAACTGCGTGCGCACAGGCCTCCTCTCTGTGAGAGGGAGTGGGCCGTAATCCACCACGCGGGCCCAGTGCGGGTTGGTAGATGTCACATGTCTTCAAATTGTTGGTTCGAGTAAATGCCGGTTTCCTCACGATGTTTTCCTTCAGCGTTACCCGTGACACGTATTTTATTATTAGGTATATCCATTCATTAAATCTGTGACAGTTTCATACTTGAGCTTGGACTCTGACCACTGACTGATTGACGGTAACTTTCAGTGACCATGTCTGCCAAAACGTGATCGTTAACCACGTGTCTAGGTGAAAGATCAACATTGTATTGTTTCGGTCGATAAAACACTGATTCGTCTATAAAAATAGGTATATAGGTAGGTACCGGTCTGTTGTAGTCCTTTTATTATTCGTAGTTGTAGTCGAATAAAAATAGCAGCTATTTTCGTCTAGCAAAAGTTTACCTACTTGTTTAGATGAACATGCGCGAAAAGGAAATCCACATAATATGGTGTTTATTGAAACTTTGAAAGCTCTCTTCTCTCTCTCTTTTATTTTACTTTGTGTCCGACATGTGCGACAATCGAGTTCACTTTGTGGAATGCCAAAAATATAGATATTGATTGAGTATTGGAAAGATAGTCAAATATGAAAACCCAATGGAAAGAAAAGAAGGCACGCGAAATGAATATAGATTTTCTTTTTATAATGAAACTCTAGAAAAGTCAAAGCAGCCGGTTATGAGCTGATTGTTAGGCAAGTGTAGGTTACCTTGCTGTAGGTAACATTTATATATTCTTTCTACAGTGTAGACAACATCCCATTACAGTTGTATTAGGTACACTAAAGATGTCCTCTAGATCATTGGAACCAGGGAAATACTTTATCTAAATGATTTCCTCATGTGGGTCACGGCCGCGTGATTCAGTGACCCACATGCCTAAGAAAGATCTATTCCAAGAGTGACGCGTACCCACAATTATTTGGAAAATGCGCCTGTTTAACAAATATCCATGAATTTATGAACGTTCCTCGTGTGATTTATTAAAGTTCTGATTAATAAAGAAATGCTGCGTAAACTAACATGATATATGTAATGTGCCTCGTATGTTTACATGCCTAATAATTGTCGACCCACATAATTGTTTTAGGGTGTTGTTATCTTCCTACTTTTATTTTAAGGTGACCTGGAAATTACAGCTATACTATTCACAATTTATTATTGAAAACATGTTTTTGGAATGTGTTTGTCAAGGTCAAAGTCATTTATTTAAATCAGACTATTTTTGTAAGTGAAAAGTCAAAAACGATAAAAACACACATCAAAAGTATTAGGGGATTAAGGTATTTAAAACAAATATTTTATTGCCCTATACCTATTAAAATTAAATAAAAACGTAAAATTAGATTGATTAAATAAAACTGTTTTCGTATATGTGTAGATATACTCGCCAGTTGACGAACAAGTCGATGAAGCACTCTCAGCTTTCGCACTAATAAAGACTTTTCTCGATAGTTTACTCCTGACATTAAAATGTGATAAAAAAAAGTTTTTAAAGGTTTTTATTGCCTAAAGTAAACAATTTGTAGTCTGTATTACCGTCGATAACGCGTATAACATAATCACAGCGAATAGGTAGGTACCTATTCAATGTGAGTTCATCCAAATCACGTTGCGGAAGGGCCGCCCACGCCCGCTGTAACAAGCGAAAAAGATTTTCTGGTATGTGTACTTCATCCATATTTGGTAGAGTTCTTCTTTGAAGCATATCCCATGCGTGCTCAATGGGATTCAAGTCTGACGATTGTGCAGGCCATGGTAGGATGTTGATATTAGCTGCGGTAAGTGTGTTTGCAACGACTCTGGCAGTTTGTGGACGTGCATTATCATGCATAAGCAGTAATGAAGCACCAATTAGGTCCGCAAAGGAATGACAGCCTCTGATAATCGTTTCAGCGTTAATCTGTGCATTGAGATTGGCTCTGATCCAAATTAGTTCGGTTCTTCCGCCGATCCAAATACCCGCACATATCATGATTGTTATACCAATGTATGCGTGGACTTCCTGGCATGATTTTAAGCGTTCTTGGCGTCTAGGAGTCCTTCAATACCGTGTACGTCGAGTATCTGGCCTCATACTGAAGCGAGTCAGAAATACACATGAAACGCCATTCTTTCTATGCCCAATTTCTGTGTTCACGAGCGATTGTAAACAGGCTCTGCGATTGTGTGCCTCAATAGGTGGTACACGTACCAGCCTTCGGGAACGGAAACTGACTTTGACGGAGATTTGATCGCTTATTAACATCGCTGAAGAGCTATGAAGCCACCACATCATCGCGGCCATTATGCGATTTCGTCGACCAGTAATTTCTATGTAACAATCTTGTCTGCGAGGGGTGATACGAGCTCGTCCTCTATATCGCTCTGCCACGCTTCCAGTGATGCGGTAACGTGTCCAAAGTCAACTTATACTCTGCGTAGTGCCCAGACCGATTGCCACAGCACATTGCCGAGAACTAGATTCAAACATTCCCACGGCTCTGATCATTTCTTCTCAGCTCAAATGACATTTTCTCTCCATAAAAAAATTATTTTATAGGTATTGATTCCACTCCTCTTCCATTCCACATGACCAAATATGAAATCGCGAAAAAAAAATCTGCTGGTACCTACATTTTGACGAGTTCTGCAAACATAAATGTAGGGAACAACTGATTTTTTTTCGCGATTTCTTATTTGGTCCCATAGTAAAAGTTTATAATGATGAGTACAATGACCCCTTAAGAGGTTGATGGTGTTTTACCCATTCCGGGGCAGTGGTGCAACTGCTCTGTCTAACTAATTAAATTAAACTAATTGGACCATGGGTCTTTACTGGGGGCAGTTGTCCAAATTTAAAAATAGTTGGACCAACTAGCACTAATCAACTGCATCTTTATGCGTGTATGGAACTCCATACACACATTAAGATGCAGTTGAGGTTTTTAGAGTTGGCAAGTTATTTTTTAAATGAATTGGACCACGGTACTCTCAAAAGGTGCTGTGGTCCAACTATTTTTAAAGTTAAACAACTGCCCCTAGTAAAGACCCATGGTCCAACTAGTTGGGCAGAGCAGTTGGACCACTGCCCTGGACCTGTTTTACCAATAACCCTGTCTATAGGAATACTACTTGACAGAAGATTTTTATCTTTTAATCGAAATTCAAAAACGATTCCGTTTTCAAATTCAAAATTTTACTAAAAAGTATATAAATATATCTCCTTGGGTCGATTTTAGCGATAAGACCGCCCACTGTGTCACCCTGTGTAACATTTCTACATATCTATCTGTAATTTTTTGGTGTACATAATAAAGAGTATTCTATTCTATTCTATAGAGGATTTTTATATTTTTAGTAACTAGCAAAAACGTGCTTGATCCCTAGCACCTTTCGATGTGTGTAAATGAGTACGGTGTTTCCTATCCGACTACTCTAAGAAGAAACAATGTAACCACCCAAGAGGTCACAGGGTCACAGTCACGATTAAAATGTTCTCGGTCAGGTCACGTGAGGACCAAGTAGATGTGTGTTTAAGATGGTTTTTGAAAGGAAGACCCGCAGAGCTTCGAGTGGACCTCTCCAGTAAGTGTACGCATTTGTCACTAATAACGATTACTGCAGTATTGAACTAAAGACATACCTGCCTATACTGTTTTGATACGTTTGCTACTTGTTATGTTTAAATTGATTAAACCTAAGCCTTCCTTAAGTCTTTTATCAAAGAATTTCACGATGTCTTATCATCAACCGATGCAGCTGCCTCAAAGTAGATAACAATTACTGGAACTGGTAGTAATGTCATTACAGAGGTTAGGTCACTCCGGCTGACGTAAGATTAACCTGCATTATCGGGAATTATGTGGAAAAGTTTAATATGGCAATTGATTTAAAGAGATAGAGTAATCTTTATTGCACTTATTAAAGATATATACATAATAACATGAGGTCTTTTCCTGAAATATTAGTTTCGATTATAATACCGGGTATAAGGGATTGCCCCGCGTACTAAGCGGTTAAAACAAGCCATATCCGTTCACCCTTTAGTGGTCTTGAAGACACCACAATCATCATCTCCGAGTCAATTATCTACAAGCGGCCTGCTGACAGCAGCAGGCCGCTTGCAGCAGCAGAGTCCATGACGCATGCAACACACATGTGTTGCATGCGTCATGGACTCTGCTGCTGCAACCACACTGGTGTTTCCCCTGCTGGTGTCCCATCATAACGGGGAAAGGCTACTCTCCTTTCACCTATATTGCCATTTCCAACTAATCTGTGCCAAAAGAGTCTAGATCGTCCCGTCACTTCCATCTGGGCCTGCAGCATCTGCTGTGTCTTTGTTTTCACCTGAGCATCCGGCTCCCAGCAGATGAGCAGATCTAATTATTCCAATTCCATTTTGATATGTTTGGCAGCCGTAATGTCAGCAAAAAAATAATGAGATTCCACTCCATTATTAATTAGGTATTATAAAAAGCGTGTCTGATGTCATGAAGGCTATCTAATGTCAATCTGTAACGTGTTACTTGATAGAGATGATGACGTCACGGCACAGCACACGGATGCCCAAACGGATAGGTCGGCGAGATCAAGTCATTTATCCGTGACGTCATCGTTGTTACACTGATTTTAATGACGATCAGCTTAAGTAGAGCCAGCTGAGCTTAAACCCAGCGTCATTTAAAAGAAGTACCTAGGTAGGTACTTAAAGTAAGTTGGCAAAATGACGTTGCATTCCGGGTATTGATGTAATCCCTTTTCCAAAATGATTCGACTGAAACAGGTACTTTTCAACATTAATACGCAAATTATGCAATAAATTGAATTTAGTTTTAGATTGCGGAATTGATTTCGTTTTCATAATGGAATTGCAAACTGCTAATTTAGGTACCGTAACTTTTCTTAAAAGTTACGGTAATGCGGCTAAGCCCGAATGGCTGATACTTACTTGTGGCTACAATGGTAGGTAGGAACCTATAGTAATTTATACCGCAAACTTACCTACTTACTTAATTATCTCTGTCAGCTAATATTGATAAACCCAATAAATTCCTACTGTTTTGTCACTGATAGATTCCGCAGAATTACAATATTATTGCAAATTGAAATGCGACTGCCAAATGTACAAGTTCACGTACATTTTTGCTCCTGTTATATATTGTTGTGCAATAAAATGATAGGTACTCGTATGAACTCCAATCTATACCTACTTCGAGACGACATCATTATTTGAATTCGATGACAAGTCAAGTTATGTATTGTGACTCAATACCTACCTGCTGTAACCTTTTCTTCATAATTAAGTTTAAAATGTCCATGTAATTATATGATTCGACTTTGTACAGGGTGCAGACTAATAATAATTACCTATATTAAGAATTTTTCTTTTTAGGGCAAAGTCGATTGGTTTGACTTATTACTGAAATATCTACTAAATGACTAATACTTAATTAAAGACGATTATAAGATGGTTACCCGCAGTAGGCTCTACAGGTTTATATTTCCAAATGATTTTCTGAAGTCTACGAAAACAATATTCACAGAAAATAATGTTGGGAAAATGTTAAGACCTAATTAATTCAATATCCAGACTCTAGTAGACTGGCCAAAAGACGGACACCGTAGTACGCCGTAGCAGCTACAGCGTGTTCCCACACATTCATTAAAAATATTACAACATTCATAACTACGTACTTGGCTGCCTGTTCCATGTGAACTAGTAGGTTGAGAAGAGAACAATCGAACTATAATGTGGACAACATCAACACGAGATCCTCAACATTATCTGCCTGCCTTTTCACATCGATGTTGGCGTCGGCTTCCATATCTAACCAGATGCGTCTGAATACAAGTATTTAAAATGGCGCGACTGCCTTTATGACCCTTGGTAAGACTGGTTATCAAACTTTATGACCCTTGGTAAGACTGGTTATCAAACTTTATGACCCTTGGTAAGACTGGTTATCAAACTTTATGACCCTTGGTAAGACTGGTTATCAAACTGTATGACCCTTGGTAAGACTGGTTATCAAACTTTATGACCCTTGGTAAGACTGGTTATCAAACTTTATGACCCTTGGTAAGACTGGTTATCAAACTCTATGACCCTTGGTAAGACTGGTTATCAAACTTTATGACCCTTGGTAAGACTGGTTATCAAACTCTATGACCCTTGGTAAGACTGGTTATCAAACTTTTGGGCTTCTAACTACCCGTATCGACTGTGAAACATCTCCGAATGACAGCCGGGACCACGTGCTGTCTGAGGGCCCACGGCAACTAGGCAAGCGTTGATTAACCTTGAAGATCAACCCATGCGGCTGTTATTACTTGATCCTATTTTCTGTAATGAATATCTACATGATAAGATAAGTCGACCCTGATATTACAAATCACTGTATTGTACTGACGACATCTTAGGGGTCCCACATCTTAAAACACCGCCATAAAAGGTTCAACTATTTCCGTTTCCTACAAGTTTTCCCTATTACCTTGGGCACTAGAGCCACGTGTTTTCTACCTCGTAAAGTACGCACGGGGCTTTCTAAACCGGACAAACAGAGGCATGTAGAGGCATGTCTACACTCTCACAGTCTCACGTAGACGCATGAACTTAGATGTGACGACTGATAAGAGCTACGTGCCAGGCGCTGCGTATACGACTATTCATTCACTGTCATGTGATCATTTCGTGAACGGGCTTTTTTCGAGGCCGTATCTGAGGTCGGGCAGGTAGGGGCATGAAAGCGAAGTTAAGCGTGGCTGAATATAGGTTTTCCCCAATTTTTATAACACGTTCATTAAACCTTGGCGTTGTGAACTTTTGAAAATACTGAAATAGTAAAGTATTCCTTTACGTGTAGGATGTCTTAGAAACGAGATAGCGAACTTATCGTTACGTTTACGTTACAATATCAGTTACGCGGATGACTTGGTGTTGCTGAGCCCATCGATTAACGCAATGATGAGTCTGCTTGAGATATGTGAAAGGTATGCGGAGGCCCATGGGCTCAGATACAATGTGAACAAAAGTGAGGTACTAGTCTATAGGGCAGGCACTAAAAACTACCCAATTGTACCACAGTTGAAACTTTGCGGAAGTCCCTTAAAACAAGTCACATCTTTCAAGTAGGTATCTGGGCCACTGGGTTTCCGAAGACCTTAAAGACAACCTGGACATTGAGCGTGAGCGCAGAGCGTTGGCTGTCCGCTGCAATATGTGGCTCGCAGATTTGCGAAATGCTCGACTGACGTAAAGGCTGCGCTGTTTAGAGCGTATTATCAGTCGTTTTACACGTGCAGTCTGTGGGTCAACTATACGCGGAGGGCATACAGCGCTCTGCGCGTCCAATATAATAATGCGTTCAGGGTGTTGATGGGGTTGCCGCGCTACTGTAGTGCTTTCAGCATGTTCGCGGAGACGGCAGTTGATGGTTTTTACGCAATAATGCGCAGGCGATGCTCCTCCATCATGCACCGGGTACGCGCCAGCCCCAACAACATCCTGAAAACCATAGCAAACAACAGGGACATTGGCTATGCCTACATGCCAGTGGGGCGTAGGTGCCTAATTAAATAGTTTTTCTGGGTAGCTATAAGTACTAACACTGATTCTAAGTTTTTCGTATACTAACCAATCAATGGACTCTGTTTGAAATATAATATTTTTATTTATTTATTTTATTATTGTCACCCTTTCCACATTCATGCCTTGAAAATCGCAACGGCCCATTGCAACTCCTGACAAACCATGGTCTAGAGTACTCTACAGTTAGAAGGGCTATGTTTTATCCACGCAAATAAGGGCGAGGTCAGAGGCCAGGACCCCGTTAGCCTTCAGTCATGGCCTGGGATGGGACCCTGACCATGGCTTCCGCTTTGTACGGTCCTTGGGTCAAGAACCGTTATAAGGAAGTTCCGGCCTCGGACGCGCAAATTACGCAAAAGACCCGTCTTTAAAACATACTGTAATACTTGCTCAACTGATAGTGCCCGCGGCACGTGTGATAAGACGTGTGACGTCACTTTAAAGTTTAAAATCGAGCTCCCAATTTTTTTATTGATAAACTTGTGTCGACTTGTTATAATAAGCCTGAGTGAATCACGAGCGGTGTTGCTATGCGGTCTGATTGTTCTGATTGAACTTTACAGAATAATTATTTTGTTTGTCTATCGTAGGCTCGTAGCGGTACTTTGGCAGACGACGAAATAGGGAGTTTAGTTAAATAAACAAAAGTGAGTTGCTGCAATGTAATTTTGAATTTTTCGAAAGAAAGGTACAACTAAGCTTTCAGTACTAACTAACAACTAAAGCTTTCAGTATTTTTCAATTTCGTGCTACAAATACGGAAAATTTCGAGTAAAATCTTTTAAGCTTAACAATATTCGATACATCGCTCTTGTTTTTGCCGACACTGCCCCACTGCTGCGCAAACTTCTTCTACAACTTCATAATTCTTATTTAAATAGTGGTGAAATAACTGAACGCGTGCCTTCCTCATAAAACGCAAGTCATCGACGTCGTCATATTACCTACTTACAAACGTGTAATCCGCGGACGGAAAATAGAAATACATACAAAGATGATTATGTTAATGTTGTGTCGCTCCCGTAGCGTCATGTTGAAACTTGTAGTTGTAGCGTTCGTTAACCCTCGGATGACACGTGACTCGTTATCTACTATCAATTTCGATACGCACCTACGTCATTTTGTAACCGATTGATCTAGAAACTTTTCTAACAAGAAAGTCAGACCGAGAGTTTAGAGTTTAAATTCCCGAGTCTGTTTCTCAAATATAATTTAAGTTTTCTTTAGTACCTAATTACTGTCAGTAGCATTGTGGGTCATGGGGGTCATGAGGTTTAAAATTATGAGTAGGTAGGTACCTGACTTGAGATCCATAAACGGGATGTTGAAATTGGTACCTTTGCTAACAAAGTCGTGGGAAACAGTTACGAGTAGGTAAGTATTTTTGTTTAATTGCAATTCTTCTAAAAATATCGTCTACGTCCGGTGATTTGCGAACGTGTGTCATTATTTAATGAAACAGAACCTTCTACAAACACTTGAGGCTGTATATCAATACACAAAAGAGTTAGTTCTACTTAAAAATTGTCAGCCAATGTGACGTTGCGTCATTGGAAAATTGTGTAAAAAATCTCAGAAGCAGCGACCGATAAAATGTTCAAGGCTTTGCTAAATATAGCTATAATTGTAATTATTTTTAGATAAGTTTTATCTTGTAGTTGTCGTCATGTCTTAATTAATTCGGTGATGTTTGCGGGGGTGCAGGGCCAGAGATGTGGGTGTGGACGGTGATATTCTAGAGGGTTACTAATGTCTGTTGTCTATTACATCACATTATTATTGATCACGCATATATCAGAGAAACAGACATTATAAGTGGGATGTAATTATTGGTGTATTATTGTCTGTGTGCTTATAGGGGCTTGTGCCTTAGTCATAACAGCCGCATGGGTCGGTTAAGCTACGCTTACCGCGGTTGGTCCCTGGATGGGTGATCATCTTTACATACGGAGACACCTCCGTACCTCGAAAAGGACGTTAAGCCGTTGGTCCCGGCTGTCATTGGTGGATCTTTGACCGTCGTTACGGGTCGTCAGAAGCCCGAAAGTCTGACAACCAGTCTTACCAAGGGGTATCGTATTACCCAGTAACTGGGTTGTGGAGGTCAGATGTAAAATACTGGTATCCAGCTGCATCCGGTTAGACTGGAAGCCGACCCCACCATAGCTGGGAACAGGCTAGGCAGATGATATATTGCCTGTGCATATTTGTTTAAAAGATAGCTAGTTGAAGGAAAGTCCCCGATGGAAATAGTTACTTGAGGATGACTTCACGAGAGAAACCCCAGCACTAAAGTTATTAATTACACTTATTTTAACCTAAGATCTCTAATAGCTATATTTTTACGAGCCTTCTAGTGTTCTGGCATCTAAGCGCTTACAGCATAACACAACATCACGCCAGTAAACCCCTGAGGGATCGGCAGAAGTGTACCTACACACACATTTCGCTAGTTATGTTTTAAGTCTCATGTAATAGGGGGCGAGCCGGTTGCAAGTTGCAATCGACGGCGCACATATCCAGACCTCGGCCTGCAACTGAAAACTTCCTGATGGAATAACCCAATACCTACCTATGCTTACCTATTTATAAAGATCCTTTCCAATAACTTATTACTGGCAATCGTCGCAGGCATATTGTAGAGCGAAGCAGTAATGTTCGCGAAGGAGGAGGCGGAACGCGTGAGGGAGAGGCAAAATTCGCGCCCTCACGCCCCTAGCCGCCGCAGGAGACGCCCTGGGCGTCGGGAATCGCAGGCTGATTCTCGGCCACCGTAGTAGGCGCGGGCTTGCGAACGGCGAGCAATGGGCAGCTCGCCATTCGATAAGGACCAGGCCCGGGTCGATGGCGCGTTGTGTTCCACGCGCGCCTCAAAGAGATGTCAGCACCAATGACGGGGTCCGCCAGGGCCGATCCCTGCTAGGGTTGCGGGAAAGTCCGAGAGGGATACCGTGGCCCCTGGCACAGGCAACTGAAGGAACACGGGTGGGTTTTAGTCAGTAAGAGTCTGACACGCCCTCCCGCTCTGCCCAAAGCGGGAGAAGTTATTTGATGATTTCCCACCCTCAAGAAAAAAAAATGGCATATTGTAGAACAAAGCTGAAACATGAATAGCTATTTGAACTTTGAAGCAAGGTCCCAGTTCTGATTACTTTGAAATCTGATGAATGAGCTTTGAATCGAGATTAGTGCTGGGTAATCGTTCTTAGAATATTGGACTTCAGTTCATTTAAATGCAACCTAATTTTATTGATGTTTCTAACATGATTCATGCTGAAAACAGCTTTCGTGTGTCATCTCCGTAGAGCGAAAAGTCACTAAGTCAATTGCAGTTTAACATCTTTACACAAAAAAAATAAACGATTTGATTTGATTTCGATAACTAATGAAAGTTTTCCTATTTTATTGAAGGTTCATCTATAATTGCTGTAAAGTAAAAATATTTGAAAAGTATTCAATAACTTAAAGACAATCTAAAAATATGTAATTCGGTCATTTACCTATTTAGTAGCATCTACGGGAAAAACCTTTCATCTATAATGTCAGCCTGGTGTATGGGAAATAAACGTTACTACCTGTAACAATATAAATAAAGCTTCCTTAACTACGCCTAGTCTAGACATAAACGACACAATTACAATTAAAAGAACAAGCTAATAATAACTGCGATAATTTTCCTTATCACGCGAGGTTAACCGCTAACGACCCGGCACCCGTCACCCGTCACCCGTCACTATTGCCACTCGTAGATGCTAAGTGGCAGAACATTTCGGAGAATAGCTTTCACTGATCTGATGCAACTCCGTCTAATGTCACATCAAGTGTCCGGCATTCGTAGACAATGACGAAGTTACGGATCTTGCGGTACATCGCCGAACTTGTGTGAATTGATGTTGCCGGCCTTGTTAACGACCTTTGGACGGTAACGGTTACGAAATATTATTGCGGTGATTCTTTCCTGGTGTGCCTACTTCAGAAAAATGGAAATTTGTATGGTATTATGATGCAAAAAATGTTATTTTGGACACGACACGTATTGTTTCCAGAGGCTCCTTTCTCTAGAACAGAGGAGCTCGCCCGAAGAGCAAACGAACGTCTGCCCCCAAACAACGTTGTTCTGTTCTGGTTTAAAGGGCCTTGTTTATTTACAGGCATATCGGCTTCGAATGTGCAATGCCTCTAAGCTGCCACTACAGTTACTCAGTCGCCGTCCAATATCACGTAAAAAAACGTAGTAAACTTGCTGGAACCCTTTCAAGAAGATATTTCGAATATTTTACTTTGTCTCCGGCATCTTAACTTGAATGGACAGTGTCGCGCCTGCGCAGACTGTGCTGTGGAAGTGCCAACGGCACGCTCTTGCCACGTGCGCGGCGAGGTCGCGTCTATAACCCCAATCATAACGGCATAACTTATAAATCGCTGCAGGCAAAAATCAACTTAGAAATCTAATAGATACGGTTGAAAATTCAATGTTTGTGGAAAGAAAGCTCTCATGATAACCTACAGGTGAAACGTTGACTGTAAGCGTAAAACGATAGAGTTCGTTTTTGCTTGGCAGTGTACAGAGTTACAGTGTTTAGTGTCGGCAGTTGTTTGAACGAAGCGTGCCGTGGTATTTCATTCATGAAGCAAACGAGGTCACCGTAGTACTATGTGCGTAGTTTTCGTTCAAAGATAAACTAATTAAACGTTAGATAAGTGTGACGAGGGTTTAACTATCTACAGTTAGTTGGGATTATCTAATTACTAGTTAAAATATGAATTTGTGTGTTTATCTAATTATCTTAATGTATTAAAATTTAATTCGATAATTATATCCATACAATTAAATTCGATTAACATTAAAATTACAACTAAAATATTAAAAGTTTACTAACATTTTAATTTTACCAAAATATTTCACGTTAGCAATTAAAAAAAAAACGTTTAAAAAAAAATTATATCGTTGATATGGGCTGGTAAATAGGCACTAAGTAGTATTAAGTAATTTGTCTAATTAGTTGTCAACTCACTTAATTTCATTTTTGATTGGGTATTAATGGATAAAAAGCTTAGCGCACTTGCGTAATTACCTACCTATATTTTTTTCCTACAAAATCTGTTTACTAGTTAATTAATTAATTAACTTAAGGAATAAACAATTAATTAACGGTTAGTAAAATTGTTTACATTTCGTACCTACTTTGTAAGTTTCCCAAATGTAGTTAAGCAGTAGGTACCTAAGCTGAGTGCCAAAAAAAGTATTCTTAAACTATTCCGTAAGTTTTAATTTGTCTAAAGTCACGCATTACACCATTTAAACATTACTTCTATAGATTTCGAAAAAGGAAACTAACTTAGGAGTGTTCCTAAGTTAGTTTCCTTTTTCGAAATCTGTAAAAAAATGCCCGCCGTCTCAGATCATATAAACACAGCCCGCCGCGCAATCAATTTTCTGTTTTACATCAGCCGGCACTCGAAGTCAAGGCCCATTGTCACAACATAAAAGTTATCTAGTAACGTTGTTGCGATATACACTGGACACATTACACATATCATGTGGTTCCAAGTGTTTGCACGGGATAAGGTGCTGATGGTATGTTGATGGGGTTTTTACTATTTATATAAGTATGTGACGTAAGTTCTCATCGATCCACTAAGCTAAATACCAGACTATAGCACCCCGTGATTTCTGCTGTAGATCCCGATTTTCCCCCTATAAAACGCCTATTATGTAGGTAGAATCTTCCATCATCATCATTCAGCCGAAAGTCGTCCACTGCTGGACATGGGCCTCCCCTAAGCATCGATCGGCCCGGTACTTCTCGGTTCCATTGACTGCCCGCGATCTTCACAGGAACCTTTTAGAATACTTACTGAAAGCCTATCAAACGGCCTTTCCTTACGAAATATGTCAAGCCGGTATGCAGCTCGCGCGTTGCCCAGAAATTATACAAATCTTATACTTAGGAACCGACAGGTTACATACGTCTATTAAAGAATACGTCTATTCATCTACAAACATCCTCTAAGCGTCATACGACGGATAGTCAATTAGGAAAATCAGATCACCGGCTTTTCGCATGATTTCCCTTTAAAATACCGCTGCCGTCAGTGGTTAAAATCAGATTTCGTAAGTTAAAACAAACTAGGGGTTTCGAAACACGGTCACACAATTTTATGTACATGCTAAGAATAAAAACCAAGTTAACTATCTACGTCATACTGAGAGTAAGCTCTGAGTGGAATGTACCTCTAACAGGAAAAAGTCATCATCTGCCAGAGCTTGGAGATATTATCTACGAGTAGGTCGTAATAGTGGCGCATTGCATATAAACGTGTAATGACTTGGGAACTTGAATAACTCGTTTTCATTAAGGGACTGACAACAGTTAAAGCGCGATCACTGTCGGACTGCATAGAAAATAAAGAGAAGCGCGATGCCACAAAGCTGGTAATTTATTGCAAAACATGTAGCAATTCTCTATTTACAAAAAAATGGTTGGACAAAAGAATTAAAACACTATCACGTTAATATGTTGCTTGAAGAACAATCTGAAAAAAAATCATAATGATTGCATGTATATTAGTATGGTTTATAATCGTTAAAATAAGTTTTTTGGGGTATCTTCGTGACTTTTTTCTATCGTACCAAATTATTTGTATTACGTTTTCAGCACACTATCTAACTAGCACATATCCTGATGAATATCACATATTTTTCTGATTTTGTTTACTTCAGTGGATCATATACTATTAGACACTATAAAACTTGCGTTTAGGTCATGTAGTCCCCTTAAAAGCACTATCGCTAAAGCTGCCCTGACAAGTATAGATACAACATGATATGTAGGTACAGTTTTAAAAGCCACAACGATTCGGGCTATAGCAAGATAATATAAGAAGTATTTGGTGTTCATAATTTTATTAAGAATATTGTTCTATGGTGAAGCTTGGGGGATAGTGGTAATTAAAATATTGATTGCTTTCTTCGGTCTTCTTCTTAGCGTATCGATGGCAATCATTATAAATCAGCCCAGAATTCGGCTACGAGCTTGGCACCTTCAGTAGCGTCCATCAGCTCGTGTGGTGTGCAGACAACAGGACACGCTGGACATGATATGAAGTGCACCATTGTTTGTAGGACAACTCATATTTACACTGCAGCGGGGTAATAACGTAACACACTACCTATAGGAATGGCTTTCATTTTGATAGATCAACAACATTCATTGCTTTATTTTTGCGTTGTGTTTTTTTTGCGTTGTTGAGCAGACTAATTTTTCGAACATATGAAGTATTGGATTAGCAATATCCTTCAAAATGATTCAGATTAGTTACCTACGCTACTGGGGTGCAGGGCGGAGTCATCTGTGAATGTCCACCTGAGCAGGTTTTCTTTGCTGCGGCCTACCTGAGTCCGGGGGACTGTTGAATGATTTCCAAGTAAGAAACTTCGGTGAGCTTTCGTTTTGAATGGGTAAGGGGTAAGAGCTCTAGTAATATTCTCATGCTCATTGTTACTGATATCTTTATCATGCTTACTTGTCATCCTTCTGCCGTAAAGTTTAAAGTTTAAGATTACGGTTAAAGTTGCATAAGCATGTACAAAGTTTAGATTTGGACTACCCATAGGCATTGTTATCTAAGTATTTGAATAAAAACACGTGACTTACTACCTATATTTTTTCTATTTTTTTTTCTAGAATTCAATGATTACTAGGCAGTAGGCCAGTAGGGCATGGATGAGCCAATAGTAACGGAACTTCCTGAATGATAGATATAAATGGAGTAGAATGTTCATATGAGATTTAAGTAAACATTCCAATTTAATAAAAACTTTGAAACGGACGTGAAGACTGAAATAATATACGATAATAGCTTCTAAGTAGGTACCGTTTTCAGTCAATGAATTAGTAACAACACCCCTGTTAACTAATTAAACACGATAAAAATGCGTCAAACACTTAAGACTCATTATGCAGACAAACCAATGCATACGAAAATTCCTGGAAAACCACAAAATAGAGTAACCTCCATATTTGGTAAGAAGACGTAACAGATGATAACATATTCACATGATACAAGCCGCCGTAAGATAAATATAACAACAAATCGTAAAACGGATAACCAGCATATGTAAGTAGGTACACTCTTACAGTGACGTGCAAAAAATTTGTGAATCATAGATTTTCGCAGTCTCGGTACATAGGACATGACGAAAATAATAATGAGAACTTTATGACGTCGGCGTGACTAGCCGTGACACGTGAATATGTTGCGAGAAGAATTTCACGGTTTTGAAGTGGTTGTGTAACAGGGAACCACGGCCGTTGTCTCTGTACTTGGTATGGTCGATAGTGAACAGGTCATTCTATCTAAGGAAAGCTCACCTAGAGCTTCGTAGCTGAAAACTGTTACTGAAAACATTTGAGAAAGTTCCTATATGTATCAAGAACTTTCTCGAATATTTTCACTGTCACTCGACTTTATTGAAGATTTTCATTGAATTTGGGATTTTGATTAGTGTGCCAATCAAATAAGGTTTGCCCTTTTTTTTTTTTTTTTTTTTTGAGGATGGGAAATCATCAAATGACTCCTCCCGCTCTGGGTGGAGCGGAAGGGAGTGTCAGACTCTTACTGACTAAAACCCACCCGTGTTCCTTCCTTGGCCCTTTATGTTCCGGGTCAGCGGTACCAAGGTTTGCCCTTTAGAACCACTTTAAGTCATCACTCCCTGTGAGTGGGAGTGTAATTTGGGGATCAATAACACGTCGACTTTCCTACGTCATAATGTAATAGCCAACGCGCCTGTTTTTCGTTATGCTTCCCCATTTTGTGTCAATCTTGAACACATCTTGATAATACATAGTTGAGAGTAACTTCTGCCTCGAACTGAGGCAGATGTCCCTCTAAGACATTACTGGGGTTGAACTTTCCAGAACTTTTACTACTTGTGGAGCCATTCATGAGTGCTAGTGTAGGTCCCAAATTTCAGGCATTTTGATAAGTTACGTGTCTGGGATGGCGACTTATCTACGATGCCTTTGGTATTGCAGATGTCCATAGACGGCGGTGGCATAGAGTTGCCGAGTATCAAGATGAATGGCGTGAGATGCTCGGCAGCAGTGAACTGCTGTAGGCTCATGATGGTGATGATAAGTGGTCCTGCGTGAACATTTAACATCAAGCGAACCGCCTGTTTGTTTGTCACCTAATCAAACATACTCTAATCAGATATTCGTAATTGAAAAGTACAACGGTAAACATTTCTAAGAAATATGCGTGTCTCCGTGACCGCTCACCATTAGGCGGCTGTTCAAAGGTAAACGTTCTTTGGGCCGTGACTCAAGCTGTGGGCTAGGCGCTAGGCGGGTGGTGATGTATTATATCTTGCACCGAGTTCGTTCAGCTTTCGCGGAAACTGATTCATTCAGTCACCTGTAGTCCTAGACTAAGAAGTTGAAAGGAGAGGCGGCAGTTCTTTTTCTCTATACTTTATTAGACTCTTTTGTATGTAGGTACTCGTAGGTAGGTACATGTAACATGCTTCAAAAGTACTCAATATGTCGTAATAGCCAAAGGCTGAATAGGCTTAGTAATGTAACAAATCCGAGAATATTTAGTGCGTTGAGCATTAATCAGAGATCCATTAAAATAATATAAAGTTTATATACCTTGGTAACTGCAGAAAAATTACACATTTCTTTGAATTCTAGATTTGTCTGAAATAAATGAGCTTGGAGGTACTGATTAGGAAGTCCGACTTTAGACATTGAAATGACTAAACTATTAAGTAAGGAACATACAGCTTCAAATTGCTATGATATCACTGACGAAAAGATTTGGTGCCGTGTCGTTTCGGCACCAAATCTTTTCAATATTATGAATATGATTGCGACAGAGTTACAAAAGAACATCCTTCGCAACAATTGATTAATTATGAAATGATCAGTTATTATACTGTTAACATTATCGTAAATTAATGTCTTATTGCTATTAAAAGCATATTGCGCGTCTTTAATGGAATAATCGTTGATCTGTGACCGACACGTACCTATAACACGGTCGATATCAAACCGTGCCGGTATCGGTATCAGTCACAATCTCTACGTGAAAGGATTTTCCAGTCTGAAACAATGATTAACAGGATATATTAACAGTTCTTGTACCTATAGAACCTTGAGGCTATTGTTAAGAGAGGACTTAAAAGAATTGTGAAGGCCAATGTCTTGAATGAAGTGATTTATGGACAATGTCGATACCTATGACAAATAATTTTAAGTAGAAATAACACTACCGCGGTTTCACACATGCAGAATTATAATTTAAAGTAAAATGAGACTTTCTTTAAAAACCTGGTATCGACACTGAACAAAGTTTGAAATTATGCCTACTATTTACCTACCGACTACGCTACTCCAACTTGCATAATCTTTCAAGTCAGAGTTCACGGTTCATAGATTTACAAAATCAAAATATTTATTTCACATAAACCTACATCGGCACTTGTGAATCGTCAGAAGCTAAGTGCACGGTTCCAATTAGTCGTTTCCTATGGAGAAGAACGCCACGGGAACTCTTTTAAAAATAATTGGCTTTTACTATGTTTTCAAATTACAGTGTTGATAGATATGGGAGAACAGTGTAGGTCTGTCAACAAGTATCAGGTACTTAACAAAATAGAAAATGGTCTGCAAATCTAGTCTACAGGCAACAATGATCTCACAATCACAAAACATAAAAGAATATATTTAGAAGGTAAATAAAATATTAAACATAAAAGCCTATTAAAACCAAAACCAAATCTGTAAAACCAAATGACATGATTGCCATTGCAACTATAACACATCTTAATTAATATCCTGTCTACATAAGTTATTAGCAAAGAATTTAAATTAGAATTGTAGGTATATAATGTTAAATAATGAAAAGATTAAGTCAAAGAAGTATGTAAAAATATTAAAAAAACATTAACATCGTAATTCGGGAGCAGTTAGTTGACACTTACATAATGATGCCGTTAATGAGATACCGGGGAAGCCACATGTTCGTGCAGAAGGAATTATTACCAAACTTCCTTGTCTTCAACGTATTCTTTAATCTTATAATATGCCTTTTTGATAAGGATACGGTTGATGTGGATTTTGAACTTTCCATCGCTAAGTTCTGTAACTGACTTTGGCAACTTAGGTAATTATAAAAGCGGATACCGTTTATAAGAAATGACTTGCTTGTTTTAGTTAATGTAAATTTGGGTATCACAATTTCATTTTTATTAAGTGTTATAGTATGGAAATCGCTTCTTATTTTGAAAAGTCCTAAGTTTTTGCGAACATACAAAATAATTTCTAGGATCCGCGCGGATTGCCCTCTTTTGTGAAATGAAAATTGAATCCACGTCAGCTGCCGATCCCCGCAGCAGAACGCCATATGACATAATACTGTGTACTTTCTGACTGCATATGCAGCTGAACTTAACCTACCTGAAAGAACTCTAATGTGGGCGCTCCATTGCAATTTAGAATCTAAAGTAATTCCTAGAAATACAGTTTCCGTAATAGCGTCTAGTTTCTTGCCATCAAGTTTTAAATTAAAACCCACTTGGGGTACCTACATTTGGTAATGAGAACTTAAGATATTTAGTTTTGTTCGCATTAAGTAAAAAATTATTATCTGCGAACCACTTCAAAAGAGCAGCCAGACTATCGTTGACATGTAAGATATCCGTATCTTTGCTATCTATTGAAAAAATAAGAGAAGTTTCATTAAATTATTATATCCGATCTAGAAATATAAAAGGGCCAAGAATTGAACCTTGAGCCACGCCCATCTTAACTAAAGACCCCGAGGACTTCACCCCATTAACGTTTACTTTTTGGTGGCTTTTTTTTTTGAAGTTGTGAAATCATCAAATAACTTCTCTCGCTCTTTGTGTCCAACTCTTACCGACTAAAACCCACCCGTGTTCAATTGCCTGTGCCAGGGGCCACGGTAACCCTTTCGGACTTTCCCGCAACCCTGGCAGGCATCGGCCCTAGCGGACCCCGTCATTGGTGCTGACATCTCTTTGAGGCACGCGTGGAACACAACGCGCCGTCCGCGTCGACCCGGGCCTGATCCTTATCGGACGAAAACCGGCCCGTTGCTCGCCGTCCGCAAGCCCGCGCCTACGGTGGCCGGGATTCGTCTTGGGATTCCCGACGCCCAGGGCGTCTCCTGCGGTGGCTAGGGGCGTGAGGGCGAGAATTTTGCCTCTCCCTCATACGTTCCGCCTCCTCCTTCGCGAGCATTACTGCTTCGCAGAAGGAGGTGACGGATTCCCAAGCCCTCTCGCTCCGTATCATGGCTTGGACCAGGCTGGACGCGAGAGATCGCCACCGCCAATCGCCTCCACGAGGACACGGCGGTGCTCCGCCCAAGCAGGGCAGACCTCCACCGTATGCTCCACCGTGTCCTCCTGGACTTTTTGCTGCCTGTTTGATAAATAGGAAAGAACAAGATCAGCAGCAAGATGTCCACGAATTCCGTAACGGTGTAATTTACAGTGTATTGTGGTCAACGCAGTCAAACGCTCAAACGCAGAGGTCACAGAAAATTCCAAATGCATCCTGGGACTTCTCCCAGGATTCCAAAATGTGACTGTGTGATGAGTTTTACTCCCGCATCAGTCGTCGACCTACCTTTCGTGAAACAAAACTGGATGTTATGTAAAATCCCATTTGGGTTAAAATGTGACAGCATTTGGTCTAGCATGATTTTATATTCATTTTGCTCAATTCTGGTAGCACAGATACAGATCAATAGTTAGAGCTTAGAGCATTAAACCTTTAATGCTCTAAGAGTTAGAGGGATCACTCTTACTACCTGATTTGAAAATTGGTACTACTTTACTATGTTTCATTAAGCCAGGAACCGCACCAAACCCCCTCGTGCTGTCAATGAATGATGATCTCTAAGAACCTTCATGGAAATCCCCCATAAGTCTTTAGTGTTTTTTTATATTAAGACTTTTGAATGCTTATTTAAATGTGGGAATAGAAATGGGCTTGAACTCAAAACTTCAGTAAGGGCGGCCCTTACTGAAGTTTTCTGTGAGAAGAGATTCAGCTAATATAGATGATGAGGGGAGAGATTTCGCAACGTTTATTGAGATGTTGGTAAAGACATTTTCTAGTGTCTCAGCAACTTTTAACTTACCTGAAATCAATATCTATACATTTTTATAGACAATTCATTCTGATCTCGCTGTTTTGTGTTTCCAGTTTGGTGTTACATCGTGGTTCGTATATTTAATGTACACAAGCCTGATATAAACTACCTAGTCTACCTTATTTTTCAGACATACCTAATCACCTCTAAGCATGAGCTATACTCGTTTATCAATTATATAAAAGAAACTCCTGAAAGTTAATTTTCTTACGAATTATCTAAGCTTCTTTAAACATACTACAACTAAGACAATGAAGAGATTAGCTAGGAACTCAATTTGAGGACGATCACACTTGTCTTTATGATCATAAACAAACTAATGGTAATCTATAATCTTGTATGCATAGGTAAGTATGATTCCTTAACATTACAATCCAAATTTGTATAATTTGCCCGTTTTGCATTGCATCATTAAACATACACGTGACGTAGGCAGACGAAGTCCTAATGTTTGCTCACGAGAGCGGCTATTCTACTTCGTAGTGGCGACACATGAATGACTGATAACTGATAACAAGATATACACACGACGAACTATCAATGACATATAGCCACGACGTAGTAAGCCACTTTATGTGTACATTGATATATGTGATTATATTGTTAGGTTTAGGAGATTGTATCAGATTTATAGGTGCCGATAATTTATTAGATTTATCGCGAATATGCTTGTAAGTGGTGATTATAGTGTGTCGTCATTTTTGTTGTATGTTACCTTGTTACTCCATGGAATGTCACCGCTATCTAGGGACACCGGTAATACCAAGAGGTTTGATAAATGCTTTGCGGAAAACTTGAAAATTCTCAAGTGACCGTAATCTACTTAATTTTATCAGCTTTCAAAGTAATTTGCAGGCATACATACGGCTGGTAATAATAGGATATATTAGTCTATCTTTATCTCTTGAATGGATCAGGAGAACGTGCAAAGAGGGTGACGAAGCCCAACGCTACATTTGGCTGCCAAAAAGCAACCGGGTGTAGCGACTAACAGCAAAAGGGTTGTTGGAAGAACACCGAGTTTTCGCCAAGCAGGTATAGGTAAATTAGGTTGTACCTACTTACCTGGTAAGCAAAACAATTTGGTTTTAAGCGAACAGCAGCAGTAGCTTCTGGGACACGTAGCCATAGACAGCCACATGCCTATGGCTTTTTTTTTTTTTGTGTGGGTGGGAAATCATCAAATAACTTCTCCCGCTCTGGGCAAAGCAGGAGGGCGTGTCAGACTCTTACTGACTAAAACCCACCCGTGTTCCTTCAGTTGCCTGTGCCAGGGGCCACGGTAACCCTCTTGGACTTTTCTGCAACCCTAGCAGGCATCAGTCCTAGCAAACCCCGTCATTGGTGCTGACATCTCTTTGAGGCGCGCGTAGAACACAGCGCGCCGTCGACCCGGGCCTGGTCCTTATCGAACGGCGAGCTGCCAATGGGCAGCTCGCCGTTCGCAAGCCCGCGCCTACGGTGGCCGGGAATCGGCCTGCGATTCCCGACGCCCAGGGCGTCTCCTGCGGCGGCTAGGGGCGTGAGGGCGCAAATTTTGCCTCTCCCTCACGCGTACCGCCTCCTCCTTCGCGAACATTACTGATTCGCAGAAGGAGGTGACGGCTTCCCAAGCCCTCTCGCTCCGTACCATGGCCTGGACCAAGGCCGGACGCGAGAGATCGCCACCGCCACATGCCTATGGCTTGTATCTGTAATTGAAACAGCGTAATCAAAATCAAAAATCAAAAGTCATTTTTTAATACAGTTGCTCAAAAAGTGGTGAATTGCAGAGACGTATAGCGTTCGCTATTACATAATTAGTGCTTTTTTTTACCTTTCCCGAACTCGTGCATCTCTTTCCCAACTGTCAAAATAATGTATATTAAAAAGAAAAACCAACCATGAAGTTTTTACTAAAGAGTTTTTGTGATTCATACAAATAGGTACGTATATTTCTAAAAAGAAGCTACTAATTTTTTTGAATATCAGATTTAATGATTTAATTGAATGAGTTAGGTTAGGTTTCATTTCATTTCATCTCATTAAATTTCATTTTCATTTCATATCAATAAAAAAAATATACTGAAGACTAAGCTGTATGGATAGTTCCCTTTGCCTACCAAAATGAGTGAAGAAAAAAAAACTCTGCTTACCTATATTCTACCGTTGGCGCCATTTTTATTGTGTTTTTAGTAGTTTATTAAATTGCTTCATTTTTTCGCAACTGTATTAAAAATAGTCATTCAGTACACCTGCGGAACCGTCATTGCAACTTGTTCCGACTGTCAACCCTCGCCTTTGGCTGCGCCTCGGCTCGGGTAGACATTTGTGTGTGAAATATACTATATTCAAACTAGGCTGAGAATCAGCACTTTTTGAACGTCAAAATCACATAAGACCCCCCAAAACGCCCGCCCTTCACCACTTCCTAGTGCTTTAGCTGGGAAGAAGAAGTGGCGGAACAAACTCCCCAGCAGCACTGCTGTCTGTTCAGTTAGAAGAACTGGATTCTATACAATAATAAGTAATTAACATTATCAGACCACATTGTTTAGTTAGATGAAAGGGAGAAGAAGGTAGTTCTAAATTATGATGTTGACAATTATTAATTACCTATAATGCCACTCCTTAATCTAAAATGTCGTCATGTTACTGTTCATTGCAATTCGTCTACAATAATTTGACCTCTACCATTGATACCGCGCGGAATGTCGGCTACCCGCAGCGCGCGAACAAAAACCTAAGTATCATAAAGATAGGGCAAAATTCCTGCCAAAATACGAAGACTGCGCTTTGTACCTATGTGAAATACCCACTGTATCATCGTCACCGACAATTTCGTCAGTAAACGCAATAAAATAACCGTCTGCCGCCTTATATGGGCACCGGTATTTTCAGAAGTATGATAGAACTTCCTTCAAGTTAAACTCTTGTTTGGTTTTAGTCATCGTTGGTCGCCGGCGCCACCGTCGCTCTATTTGATCGAAGCAAAACAGGCAGGTGCGAAATGAATGACTTTTAGATCTTTACAATTTGATAAAAGATAAATGTATGAATGTGTTAGGATTTTCCTTAAAATGATTCAGGGTTTGTTGATTGGTTTAGGGACTTTTGGCAACTTCTTATTTTTAACACGCAGCACTTAAGATCCAGAAAGTATTCAAAAACTACAGGCAAATGCTGCAAGTTTTAAATAACTAATTTAATTAACTTATTAAAATAGTTATTTGAGTGGGTGTACTTCTGTAAATTGGACGAAATACCTAGTTAATAAAAGAGTTTATTAGGCTGTTGTAATAGAATCCGCAACTCTCGATAGGACCGAGGAGATATTTTCATCTCTTTACGATGGAGCTCCCACTCAAATTGTCTAAGTTTTAAAAAGATTTTCTATTCCTAGCTATTCTGGATTTAAATTAGAGTTGTTAATTAGGAAATCACTCAGCATTCCAGTGGATTTATTAAAAACATTTCCCCATAAACTGTTTACGATCGATCAGCGCGGGAAATTCTCTGGAAAGCTGGTGTTTACGCAAACTATATCAAGTCGGCGGTAATCGCGGAAATATTCGAATAATTCGCATTACTCACATGCTCGTCGATCGTAACACTTATCATTGCATCAAAGAGACTGGTGTTTGTGCCAGACTGTTCGCACGAATGACAGCATGTCGACAAATAAAAATATCGAAATAATTCATAGTAATTGTCGTTCATACTTTTACATCTAAAATGTGTGTTCGGCGCTTGCCGCTTGGCGCTTGCTAATAATGGGATGGCAGAGAATCAGAGATATATGTATTTTTTTCTTATAATTTATCGCAGTTATAATGAAAGCGTGATATTTCCTATAATATCACAACAATACACTCAAGATACGAGTTATCATCTTAGACCCCTACGAGTGCGGTTCACGAAAGACATAATGAATGTGCACTCAATCAGCACCGCTATCACCTTTCTGCCTGGCTAATGCCTTTACCACGCGGTGAGCTTTCCCATATAGTTTGAACAGAAAGAAAAAATATAGAAGAAATAATCTCCAATTTCCTGTGATTACAACTCGCGCGTTTAATAATACAGCACATAGCACGAGCTACAATTAACTCATTGATAACAATAATTAAAATGATACTACTACGTTTTAATCGTAATCTCGGTCACAGAACTACTTATTTAATTAAACCAGGAAGTGATCGTCATCAGCAGCTTCACTGTTATCAGTAGTCGGCGGTTCACAGGGAGCACGGTGATGCGTCGTAGTGCAGAAAAAGATATACTGACTTTATGAAATTCATTATTGATAATAATTTATGAATGCCTATAGGCCCGCTGAAGATTTGTTGCAATTAAAGGTTTTGGATTCAACGAATTTAGTTTCTCAGTCCGTTGAACCACCAAAAATCAATCGTGGTGATGCAATTTTTAAGTCTGCTTAAGTAAATGCGACTAATTAATTTAGTTAATTACGACAGTTATCTTACAACAAAATAATAATTCCTTATAAAGTGTTGTTATTTTATATTACCTGTTTTATAAAACAACTGTTACCTACTAAAACTTCTGACTTTCTTAGTAATATTGTGGCGAAGTTGCCAACTTAGATACCTAATTATGATAAAACTGCTCTATGAAGCACCCCTCTAATTAAAACTGGATCGTGGTTACAGCGTAATCACACAAGAATAGGTCGCACGTTAGTTTTTCGGAACGTGAAAGCTACTCAAATTAAATTAGGCCCAAATTCAATGCAATTGTGAAAAATTACCCGTAGGTACCTCAAAAAGATAGCGAAAAATTAAATAATCATAGAGGATGTAGGTATATCCTATTAGTACCTTCCCGGTTGTTATGAAAAGATCGTCATCATTTCTTATTATCAGCCAAATGGCGGTCTATTATGAAGTTAATGGTCGCCCTAAAAATATTCTCATCTAAAAATGTTTCAAGTCGCATATTATATTAATAATTTATGATGGCCGCCCACAAGTGGTGTACTGCGACATCGCCTCTATAATAAAAGTTGCCGGAATTTGTTTTGTTCAAATGTTATTTACATCAATCTACTCATCAGTCTGTCCGCCTGCATTCATCTAAAAGTGTGGAATAAACAAGAACAATTTTGTAAAAGTTGAAATGAAGATGACGTATTTTAAAATTCTTAGTGATTGATTACAGCGAGATAGTTTCTTTGTTACAACCTATCTGAAAAGTTCCACACAGTAAAAGTTTACACGATAAGTACTTTCTTGTCTAGATCTTATCTCCGTAGGTAAATACATAGATTAATACTATATGTGACTTTGAAGTCACATGCAACAATCCGGTTTATTATATATATAATTTTACTGGTTGCGTTCAAGCTCCGTTAAAAACCGACGCGATCCCTTGTTAATCTACCTGTCCAAAAGAACAGCACAATGTATTTTTAGGAATTACCCAAGATATTAACTGTTACGCTTGCTCTAGTTAGCGGGAAAACCTGCAGTAACTGCATCGAGACATACTGACGAACCGACAAAAACGCCTTACAGGAAAACTGCGATGTATTCGCGAAGTGTATTCCGTAGTACGCACGGAGGGGAAATACCTTATCCGTGCAGACTAGGGCGGAAAGTATTATAGAACTAAGACATGATATTCTGAAATAGGAATTAAGGATAGCTACTGGATATACTGTGGCCATATCCAGTAGTTATTCTAAATTCTTATTTTTTTAAATAATCGGCAACTTTTAAATAATAAGCATAATCAGCCTATAACGTTCCCACTACTGTGCCACAGGCCTCCTCTCTGTGAGAGGGAGTGGGCTGTAATCTACTACGCGGGCCCAGTGCGGGTGGGTAGATGTCACATGTCTTGGAGTTTTTGGTTCTAGGGCTTACCGGTTTCCTCACGCTGTTTTCCTTCACCGTTTTGAGAGCAACGGTGATGAAATTATTTACACAAAGTAAAGCGCCTACCTGGGTTCGAGCCCACGACCTACATCTCCTAAGTCGGGGCCGTTACCTTTGGGCCACCACTGCTCTGCGGCCACCACTTCTCTGCGGCCACCACTTCTCTGCGGCCACCACTGCTCTGCGGCCACCACTTCTCTGCGGCCACCACTGCTCTGCGGCCACCACTGCTCTGCGGCTACACTGCTATGCCTCTGCATGTGGGAAGACACTGGTGCAATTACAGGCACACGGCACTTGAACTTTGTCTCTAGGGTGGATACACCTGGTACTACAGATATCCATAAACAGAGCTGACGGCTTACCATCAGGTAGGCCACCAGCTTTTCAATATCAGAACAAATTACATTTTGCCGGTGACGCGAACACTGAAATGGCCATACAACCTGGTGATAACTGACCTATAATCTTTTTTATTTATTTTATTAATTTTAGGAAAACTTACAACTTACTTTCTTTTACACATTTTAACATCAAGTACAATGTGTAAACAATGGCCAATTACAAGCTTCCACTAACGATTAATGTGAGTAACATTAACAAATACGCGAAAACAGCGACGTAAGAGATACGCACATGAATTATCTCATGCTCAAAAAATACAATAATATTGATAGAAAAAAAAAAATGGTTATACATCGAAAAAACAATTGTTCAAACTTTTCTTTACTTCCTTAACGCTACTAGTAAATAAATCTAAATCAACTTCGACATTCTGAGACACCCTGTTAAAAGTACCACAAGCACTTTACACGTACGAGTTCTGTCTGTAGATAGCTCTGACTTGAGGCACATGGAGAAGACGTGGTCTCCGAAGAAATGCGCCCGGTACACGAAGCCCGATCCTGCCCACCAACTCAGAAATGTCAGTAGATCCGTTCATAACGCTAAATAAGAAAGCAAGATCTGCAATTTTCCTTCTTTTAATTTTAATTAGATGTCATTTAAAGGCTTGCAGAGGACTCATGTTCACAGGGTGATAAGATGATAGTGTCGGCCCTGTGTTCACGCCGTGATAGTATGATGATAATCACGCACTCACGACCTGTGGTGTGTTGCCGGGCATTAGCAGAAGAGTTCTTGGCAATAGGGATCGCCTTGAATTTTGTATCTCAGAAGGGGATGGTAGGTCTTAGCATTGCATCGGGTCGGGAAACCTATTGATATTGCAGGAGACGACTTTCCGCAAAATGGGTCGCCTTCCGACTTAGCTCAATTGTTAATATATCTCACAAGAAAAGTTAGCCACGTAATGTTACATGAGTAAAATTCCCTGGCTGCTTAAATAGTGCAACGTTGCATATCTTGGCTGGAAAAATCTGTTTCTCGACCAATTTCCATCCAATTAGTTAATAGAGGTAGGTAAGGACAATGACAATCAATACTTTTTTACATATACATAGGTTTTTTGTTTGCATTGACATTGGGGGCATTGACTCGAGATTTTCCTCACTCAAAATAAAGCACCATCATAGGATAACTCGCAGCTTTGACCTCTGTTATCAGCTACGCGATTACTTGTGCCATAATTATTAATAAGTGTACATAGAAGCAATCGGCTAACTGAATTAAAGTACAGACACCTCGGCACGTCCGAAGTGTCTGTACGGTTGATAATTCTGTTAACGTGTGGGAACGTGTGGGAACTGGGAACACGAAACCCCAGGCACAGGTGACTGCCATGTACTATGGGGTACTATTCCAGGTATGTTGCAAAAAATGTTTCAACTATATGTAGTTCTGTCATATTTGGTTTGATACCAAAATTGTATATTAGGGACTTGGGGTATTCACGTATTATCTCAAGGCAGATTTATTTTGGTACCTCATGATATAAAATAAAGCAAATTTTATTTTATTGTTCATCAATTAAAGAACTTTCCACAAAAACTTCGGAAAAGTACTGAAATATTTTCATAAGTTGAAATTAGAATGAACTACAGGTGTTTCATGTAAGTAACAATAATTCATATTTTGTCATTGTGGTAGCATTGATGATCAACATTGATAACTTAATTAATATCCGGCAATTAACACACGGATCTGTCACTGCCACTGCCTTTGCGACAGCGAGGAACAACAACAGGCGATCGAATCGATTACATCTGGATTGCTATGGTCGCATAACATGAGAATATGATGTTTTTGTGGTATAGGTACGTTACGGTTTAGCTACTGGTATTTTTTTTAGTTAAACTGTACCCAAGTCATAAACAATATATTTCTTATGTTTAGACGAGATTGATAGCTGCGACACAGTTTTTGACTTTTGCAGCTATCATCGTTTCCATTGTGATACTCATGTCAATTTGCTTTTGTTCCAAACAAAAAACGTTTACTTTTTACTGGATATCTTACCTGTCCAATTAAATTGGGATAAGGGAGGAGAATGATGCTGATGATATAAGATATCCAACCAGTCTTACCAAGGGGAATCGTGTTACCCAGTAACTGGGTTGTGGAAGTCAGATAGGCAGTCGCTCCATGTAAAATACTGGTAGATATTAAGCTGCAGCTGGTGAGACTGGAAGCCGACCCCAACATACTTGGGAAAGGCTAAGTAGAAGAAGATATTGAATAACTAGGACCCTCTTTCAGAACATTATGGTAACTGTACAATTATCTAGTCCCGACTATTTATTTATTTTGTTTTTTTTTTTTAATATTTTATTTGGGAATACAAACAATCGTACATTGTATATTATGTCTAGATACACCGCATGCTATAAGTAAATGTACAATCCACTACGTTTTCACATGCTACTAGCATATAAAAGTTATAGTTTTGGTAAAGTTAAATCAAATAAATAAATAACAATAATACAATTATTTCGTAATCTTAAAATCAAATAGTTAATACATACTTAAACAATGCATAATAATTGACGACACGGTTGCCGCAGTGGTTAAGCGATTGACTGCTGCGTAACGTGTCGCGGGTTCGATCCCCGCACGGAACAAATATTTGTATGACCTGCAAGTAGTTGTTCCGGGTCTGGCCATTTGTGTATGTGAGTTTAAATGTTTGTAAACGCACCCACGATACAGGAGAAATTCCTAGTGTGGGGCAACGTTTTTTAAAAAAAAAAAAAAAAAAAAAAAAAAAAAAATTAAAAATGTTGAGTTTTTTTTTTATACTCACACAGCACACAATATTAAAACGAAGATGGATATTTCTACTTAATAAAAATCTTGAACATTGATAGATTATAGACAATGCAAAGTCAAAACCGGTGGGTCAAGATCTTGAAATGTTGCGCAAGAGTTCCTTTCATAACGAAGGTGAGCATTAAGGATGGATTTTTAAAAATTCATCCCCTTTAGGGGTTTAAGAGGGGATGAAAGTTTGTATGTATAGCATCATTTGTATCGGACAACCTTCTTTTTAGCATAATGACATGCAGTTGTTCCACATGCTCCTATTTGTTCCACATGCTCCTGTTTGTTCCACATGCTCCTGTTTGTTCTACATGCTCCTGTTTGGATTGCAATTTAAAAAGGAATGAAGTGGAGGCAAACTATGTCTTGAAGATAACTTGAGCCACAATAAGGCATGTCCAGAAATACACTCGAGAGCAATGAATCCGGGTCACTTAAAGAATCCTAAAAATCTCGGAAACTGAAAATGCTAGGTTAATGCAATAAATTGTATTTAATAGACAATGTAATACTCCTTAAATGAAGGTATTAAAACTTCTTAGTTATTGTAAAGTTATATCATAAAAAAATCAAATTTGAAAAAGGGCCACTTTCGAAGATGGAACTACGAAATTACAGCATTTGGTTTTGCTTTTGTTTGTAATCTGTCATTTATGTGGGTACATAAACCATGTTGATAGTGCTCTATATTCATTATTCAAGCTGAAATTATGTCGCTTACGCCTGAAGAATGCACCAGAATACTTACAATGCTGGAAACCGGCCGGAGTCAGCGCGATACAGCCAGGACTGTCGGTGTGTCGCTGTCAACAGTACAAAGAGTTCTCCGACGTTACGAAGAAACTGGTTCTAACCTACGCAGACCAGGAACGGGCAGAACCAGGTGTACCACAGCACGAGAAGACCGATACTTGGTGAACACCATGCTTCGAAATCGCTTTCTCACAGGAACTGAACTCACCAATCAGTTTCGACGCCTCGGAGGAAGTAACCCAAGTGCATGGACAGTAAGACGTCGGCTTGCTGAATCTAACTTAAAACCCCTTAGACCTGCAAACGGCCCTAAACTGGAGCGTGGGCATCGTATTTCAAGACTAAGATATGCCCAGAGCCACGTAAATTGGAGTATTGAAGATTGGTCAAAAGTTATGTTCTCCGACGAATCAAAATTTATGCTCTACAAGCACGATGGAAGACACAGAGTGTATCGAAGACCAGGGGAAAGATTCAAGCAAGCATGCATCGAAGAAAAAGTAGCCTACGGTGGTGGGTCTGTACTTGTGTGGGCCGGAATTTCTTCTGAAAGTCGCACAGAGCTGGTGATCATAGAAAACGGCTCTTTAACTAGCGTAAGATATGTGGAAGAAATCCTCAATGATCACGTTGGTCCATTTATGGTCAATTTAGGTGAGGATGCTATATTTATGCATGACAATGCCCGACCTCATACAGGTAGGATTGTGAATGACTACCTTCAAGAGATGAACATTACTCGTATGGAGTGGCCAGCGCGCAGCCCGGATATCAACCCGATCGAGCATGCTTGGGACGAGCTAGGCAGATGCGTAAAACAACGAAACCCTCCCCCAATCACGCTTCGTGAGCTCAAAATTGCTCTCACAGAGGAATGGGAGAATATTCCCCAAAATCGTATAAGGAACTTGGTGTACAGCATGCCAAACCGCGTAAACGCAGTAATGGAAGCACGAGGAGGCAATACGAAGTATTAAAATTCAAGAAAATCGTAATAAAGTTCAAAAATTTCATGTTTCCTATTTTTGTTTTAAGGAGAGATCAGCAGTTTTTTTCTTTATGTAATTTTGTGTTAATAAAATGTATTTTTTTTTACTTTCATTTAAGGAGTATTACATTGTCTATTAAATACAATTTATTGCATTAACCTATCATTTTTAGTTTCCGAGATTTTTAACATTCTTTAAGTGACCCGGATTCATTGCTCTCGAGTGTAGTTTAGGTAGCGTATGCTGTTTGGATGCGCCTTAGTTCTGAGAATCTGCATTCCTAAAAAGTAATTAAGCATGCTGCCCAAAAACATTGAAATCGTATCAACCAGCTCTTTAATCACCGACACCTGTTTATTTACCTTTAAACATCATAACATTACTGGCTAGTTGATATCTCTGACTAAAATGCGATGAATGGCGTGACTTTAAAATGTTATCCTGAAAGTTGATACCGCTATATAGGTACAAACTTACGTGCATTGATAGTTTATGACTCTTTTGGAAGAATTATTGATAGTGTATCAGGCTACTTAAATCCCGATAATTATTTTGAAATGAGTAAGAAGCTTTTGCCTAACTCTAAGCAGAGCTGGGTGCAAATAGTAGGTCCACCGTAAACGCTAATATACCAATTATAAGATTGTAACGCGTTCGTGTTTCACGTTTAGGGGAATCTTTGATACCTGCACAGCATAGTAATACAATTGAAGGAAGGAATTTTTCAGATCTGCACGGAAGAACGCAAAACACCTCAAACACTTAGGCAACAAAGTTTCTCATAACATTTATTTTTATAAGTAGATAGATAGATAGATAAAACATTTATTCAGTGCATACAAAAGACATAGCACAACACACAAAAGCACAATCAAAATTATAACAAAATACATGAATATAAATATAAAAACAAGGTGCCAATATACAAAAAGTAAAACTTACTTACTTATTTATATACTTACTGAATTATTTCCAACGGTGGTAAAGCCATTAGAATCTACGGCATATTTCCGTTTCATTATCCTTCTTGGGAATCGAATGCAAGCTTAAAGATCGGGGCCAAGGCCTTTTCAGCCACCACAGAAACGAGGCCACCTGTATGAACTCTATAATTAGCAATAATTACAATATAGAAGAAAATATATCCTTTAAAACACCATATTTGGTTGCGCACTTCCCGTAGGCGTCGGCCTAATAGGTTGCGTGAAAAACGTCTATTAGCCTACATTCCAATTTTTCTCACCATGAAAAATGTCGGCTTTCCGAATAAACGTGACGGGTGGAATTCATTCATAGTATTTCAGTGAATACCGCTATGTTTCTATGGCGTCCTGGCTGTGGTGCGATGGTCCGGGTGCCGAGCTACGTCATAACTTCGTGACTGGGCAATTTTCGTGTGTGGTTCCGCCGTGGCTAAACTTAAAGCGGAAGCGTTTTCAGGCAATCGACGCTATCTATTTCTAGAAAGTTCTGTTAGTGATTTTGGGTATCTTAGAAACATATTCTGTATATTTCCTTGTTTAGTATTGCCTAGATCAATAAAAGCTCACGGAAGGTTTAACTAAAACAATCGGAATGTTATTAGTAGGTATAAGAAGTTTTAAGTAATACAGAGTAGATAGGTAGGTACCTATTCTGAAACAGCAAATTATCCGAAAAATATTATATTAACACAATAATAACCGTAGACCCCCACTGTGTGGGTTCACTATGTTACTTTATTTAATGCTGAGTCATCACAATTCATCATTGCTTCATACAGAGCGAAGAAATTGTCATCATCTGAGATAGATACGTACTCAAATGTGAATCATAGATAAATGAAAGTCTAACTTAATTCTCGTGAGATAAAATGATGAATGTGCCTAATGGTGATGATAGCGGTATAGACGTTTCAGTTGCCTTATTAGCCTCCCTCGCAATAACGTTTAATTCTTCAGATACTTATTCTAGAAAGTTACTAATTGAATCGACTTTTTTATTATCTAGTAAGCTTTTTGTGGTACTCATTAAAGCAAGATATAGGAGTACCTACGATTTATTTATAAACTTTGCTTAAAGTTAACAGACTGTTCAACGTCAAAAATGTATAGTTGCGTAGACATAAATTATTACTTAACTTTATGAATCGTTTATAAATCATCATCTGCCTAGCCTCTTCCCAACTAGGTATGTTCGTCGTATCGTTTATAAATAAGGGGGTTAATTACGGGTGCACGTGTAACTCAACGTAACTTAAGTAGTTACTAGCTATATTTTAATACATGGAGGGAATAAGTTAGAATATGAGAACATAATTTCTTCGATACTCGCTACAGTGTAGGCGTTACATCTAATAATGCCCTTTTTAGCCATTCACAAAATTCAAGGCCACGAGTACGCCAGAACGACGTAAAATTGGCATTCTTACAAAACTGACCATTCTCAGCACATTATATCACTAATCTGTGCTTGGAACGAAGACTACACTGACAGCCGATAGACAGCTGGCAGCCGTTCAAACTGACGACAAACTCTGTTAATGAGTTAAACTAACTGAGAAAAAATGGGTTGTAATGGAAACTCGTGTAGAAGAAAGAGTTCAGAGTCCGACGGGACATTGGCAAAGGAATTGACATTGCGACCAGTCGTACGCCAAAACGTTTTTTTTTTGCATGTCATCATTATCTGGTTCTAAGAAATTTCATAATTTTTTGCACTCCTTAAAAATCTTATGAAATATCCATAAGTAAATGGTTACAATCATGGAGCCGTTAAAATAATGAGCTGATGTATCTTATTATCATGATCGAGTTTATTTTAAGCGTGCTCTCAAAACCGGTCTACTGGTTGACAAGAAACTTTCAGTATGAGAAGATGTGGGTCACGGTCAGATAGTAATGACTGAAACACGCTAGCCACGTCCTGTGGACGTGACATACAAGTTATTGTAGGTGTAACACGCAGAGGCTACCACTTAACATCAGACGGGGTGGCTTACCTCGCCCTTATCTAATAAAAAGTCAGACATTCAATCGCTCGTGGATTATACCACCACTTCTGAAAGTTAAGCTCACACCACGAGCGGCCGGGGGTGGTTCACATTCCAACCAGTCAGCATGACATGTGACGTCATACCACAGTCGAACTATGACGTGTACCCCACATACACACTTTCCTAGAAACATTTTCACACAACACAGCTTTAAATCAGCCTTCATTATTTCCTAGGAATAATTACTAGTTAGAACCTAGTACTCATGCAAGTCAAGTTGGTCCTAATCTAGGAAAAGGTTTGCGGTCCATGAGCTAGTTAACGGTTACAATGAAAATATAAGTACATGAATTCATAGGTTAGTGTTAAAACGCAAATAAATGAATCAAATGAGTTCCATAAAACGTAATGCTTACATTTACGTCACGGAAGTGACATAACAATAATAATATATAGTCGGGCTTGCAAGATTTCCTTCCGTATCCTTATTATATTATTTTTAATCGATGTAGGTAGTAAATCAAGCGTCCTTTTATGTTCTGCGTAATCAGATCTCAGGGGAAGCACCGGGTGAGAGCGTAAAGTGACTTTGGGGACAATGGCATCAGGGGGTGTCAGAGGGAAAAACCTTGTTTCCCTGTGGAAGATCTAATCTTAAAACGGTGCATTTTGGAGCATTTAAGAACCGGTCAGATTTCGGCAGACAAGAAAGTAAAAGTAAGAGTCGAGGTAGAGCATTAGTATTCTGTAGATCGTTCAGAAGCAGTTGCAAGGAACCAATAAACTGGTAGATAAGTTATCAGACGGCGCCGCTTTCCGTGGAACGCGTGCGCACGTAAAGATTACAAATTCGATCATAGATTGTATCTTAAAAATAATAATCACGTAAAGTGACCGAATACAAATAAGCGATATTATAGTATTTCATGATAGCCGACTAGGAATTCCCCACGACATTTATAATTTAATCCGATCAAGTAATTCTTTGGTATTTTAAGCTGCTTAGGTATTTTGGAAATAGTTTGATATTAGTATAATGTGATATTGCTTTATATTGCGTAATTGTTAATATTGCACATACTTAAAATATAATCAGCACATATAACTCCGATTGACTTCCCAAAAAGTATTTGTAAAGTTGAATCAATCAAATGAATGTAGGTTAGTATAGAGTGTAGGCGCCACTACTTGTCCGTCGTTCTAACGTGTCACACGCAACATTTAAACTTGTTACATTATTTACTATGTAACGGTAAAACAAGGTATCTCTGTCATCTATCGCGCCTCCTAATCTGTTTACCCCATGTGTAAAAAAAACTAATCGGTAAGAATTGCACAATATTTTATAATCGAACCTACTTTTTTCTCTACTTTCTCAATTCATGGTCTGTCAAGGTTATTCTCGCCAGTGACGGTGACTCTGGTCAGTGGGCGAACCCTGCAACTGGTCTCCAACCACAGTACCGGTGGAACCTGCTCGTGACGTCATGAAATTACCGCTGCCGCCAACTTGCTACCTTAGGAGTTTCCATACGCGCACTTTGCCGCAATCTCAGCCAAATTATCGTGGGACTCGATTTTCCAATTAATTATATAGATAATTAGTATAGAAAGGATTAATTTGATAAATATGTATGATGAAATTCCATTAGATTATGACGTAGAGGCAGTAATCGTCAATTCTCTTGAGGGAACAAATCTTCTAGAATTTATTTGGGCCATGGGTACAGTTCCGTTCAAAGTTCCTAAAATTCAGGAACAGTAGCAAGTGGTTCATTAAGTTTTGGGTTGTCAGCGTGGTGACGTAGCATCAGCTGTGCTAACAGAGCACGTCGGCGTGACGCAAGGTGCCGTGCCCTCCATGCTGTCCCACGTGTTGACTCAGGCTGCTTATAACAGCATACCGGCCCGCCTTCCAGCACAAGCCTACAGACCGGCGAGCGAGCAACACGCAGTGACAGTGAACACGTGAACACCTCGAGATAACAGTGCTAATAAATCGTGAATTAAAAAGTGATAATTAAAGTGAAAGGTGGAATAACAATGATGGCTAAAATTGTAATATTGTGTGTGGTGTTGTTTGTGGTGGTCGCTGGACATAAGCACCATCCCAAGTTCCCTAAAAGTACTGAGGATTATATCATACCGGTGCCGAGGAAAGGTGAATGTTTTATTTGAATTATTACTTTCTTTCTGGTTTACAATTTATTATTCAAAAATAAAATCTAGTTGACTGAAACAGCCAATAAATTTTTGGACGTGCATATCAACCCCAATTTTCTTTTAGGACTTGTATAAATTAAAAAGAAATTGGTCCTAATAATATATGTTTTGTCCTCAGTGGCATGTTCTGGTGACAATGAACGTGAACGTGGTAACATTATTGAACAGTCCAAGTGCGGAGACCCCAAAGAGGTCTTCGAATACTTAAAGGTGAAGGCTGCGCATGAGCAGGTAAATATCACGCACTAAACTAATTATCCGTAATTAATTAATAATACTTAGGACATCATTAATTTTTAACTCGTCAATTATGACACAATTAAGTTTTCTATTTTAACTTGTCATTACAATTCATTATCTTCTGACCTTATAACACACAATTCTTGACTATCGCGTAATTCAATCATTACAAGCCAATGACTCCCAAGATAATAATTATAGTTATTAGAAAACATAAATCCTGTCCTCCAACTGTTTTTGGTCAAATATTTGCAAGTAGATTAGCTATCAATTGCTGCGTTGTGCTCACGTCTCGAATTTCGTCATTAAATAAATCAGCAACGCTTAATGGATTAACATTTGCCCGATATTCAATCACATTAACTCATCGGCAAATATTAGACATTATTGTAATGTACATCCGCGACCGTTTCGCGGGTACTAAACACGGCGTGATTAGTGTTGCGTGAGAACATCTTCGTCTCCGACTTGTATTGTATGAAAGCTGACGAGTCTGTGTTTCCCCAGATCAGTCCACGCGCAGTTTGGGTGAAGAGGTGCGTCGGCCTGTGCGAGTACGACAACGAAGGCACCTGCGTGCCCACCGAGACCGTCGTCCGACATATTCCCGTAAGTACACACTGTCTTATCTAAGTACACTCAGCTAATTCTCATGCACCCTTGACCCGCTTACTATATTTGTACAAGAGTACGCCGTGTTGCGTAACTGTGATTGTCCTTAAAGATAATAGTGACATAACTGTGAACAGTTGCTTCCATGAGTCAGCACATTCTTGTGTCTATATTTCTAGATGATCAAAAGTTCCGGTGGTTGACGGAGATGCTAATGATTTTGTTATTTCAGATACGAATATACAACGCGAAGACCAACAAGGAGACGTGCGCGACGTACCCGATCGTGGAGCACGTGTCGTGCGGCTGCTGCTCGCTCTCGCCAGAAGAGTGCGCAGCGCCGAGGGTGTACAATCCTCGTAAGTGCGCCTGTCAATGTCCCAACATGGAGGAACGCCGCAATTGTCTCAAAAAGGTTCGTAAGATAATGGATGTCTGTCAACACTAACGTATCGTCGAGCGCATGCCTCGCTCAGTCAGCATCAGCACTTTCCTTTCTCGCTCTGATAACACGCTTTTTTATTTCTCTCTCGATGTTGTTTATCCTTCACGATGCTACCTGTGTGACCCGCGTGTCTAGCTGTGTGTGCGCGTACACTGGCGCACTGGCTGATGTTCAAGTAGAAACAAACATAAATATACACAATTTGGTTAATGTCTGACGCCTGCTCTATGTCGACGCGTTTTGTACTGACATCCATTGTCTTTCAATCTTTTGCTTTTGTGTGCACTCTTTTTTTATCTCGCATGTGCTTTGTCACTATTTTTGTTTTGTTTTTATTACTAATCGTAGCAATAGCACATTATCAAAGTCAAAGTATTAGTCTCTTCTCGTTATTTGATTACATAAACACGTGTAATCGTTAGATATCCAAAAATTAAAACTTTCGATTAAATTTTAAAATTATATGACAAACTACTTTTCCCGACAAGGTTAGCAATGTTCCTTTTACTTTGTTACAGCGGACCCATAATATGAGGTGGAATCGGTCTAAATGCGCCTGCGAGCAGCGGAGGAGAGTCTAGTGCACTTGCACATATTATAAGACAAAACGTGACCAGCCAAGTGGTGGGCCAGTGATACCTGAATCCTGAGGCAGACTAGTGTTGTGAAACTTAGAGACAGTAAAGTGAACAGAGCATGAGAACATTGAATATTGAGGTGGCATCGGTAGACTTTCTTCTGCGGAAGCTAGTGACGTCTGAAGTGATGTCGTGACTCAAACACAATATTTGGATACGATAGTCACCGGTCACGAGGTGACTAAACTAAAAGTGTCGTGCAACCAGTAGGTATACGTATAACGACTGAGTGAAGTGTCTTAATTGTTCAGAATTTAACAGTATTATAGTGTTGTAAGTTATTTATTTGTTTAGCTTTAAGATCAAATGGGGCCAAAACGTGCTGTGAGTACACATTGCTAATTTATTCCATGACTTTTTGGTTTGCTGTCTAATGTACTTAATATTGTAACTCAATACGTATTATTAGTAATTTATTGTAAATTGTAACTAGTTGTAATATTCCTTAAAGGAACTCTTGAATGGGTGGGTAAAGGTGGGTTGGTGGGAGGGTTACCAGCTGCTGCTGATCAGGCTCACTCCTAAACGAGGTTTAAAAGTAGTTAATTTCTCAATCTCCCCCAATTTCACCTTTGCCCGACCGTGCAATCAAACCTCGCAAGTTAGCAGTCGTAGTCCTAACACGTACGAGCCTAATGTTCATTATTAATGTTAATTATTTATTTTATAATAGTGTGCATTTTTCGCAATTCTCCGAGCGACATCACTGTTCAGTATTTTAGTAGTTTTAGTATTTAATATTTAATGACGAGCGTGAAACTGACTTTGCGCGATTCCTAAATTGTGATAATAGGTATTCCATTGCTGATAGGTAAATTTTAGACTTGTTAAGTACTTAAACGATAAGTTAAACTAGATTCTAAAGTATTTGCTGTCTAGTCAAGAACTAAGTTTCTTTAAAATTGTATTTTATTAGTAGCAGCTCTCTTTTTTATTTATATTAAGATATAATTAATTTAATTACTGAATTTCAGGCACCTCCAGTACTTATTAGGACCTAGTCTTCTATTGTGCCAAAGGCATAGAATCTCGTAGGTTGTCTTAGATATTTTGTTCGATTTATTATTTATTTATTATTACTGAACGGAGGTACTCGAGCTTTAAAAGCTTGTCGACGGACATGATTAGAATTAAGCTTTTGTATTTTTTGTGAATAAGTTATAAAATAAACAGTTTTTAGAAAACAGTGTCCATATTTTTTTATGAAATACGCTCATTATCCCTAATAATTTTGGATCAAGTGTAGACCATTTTAATTGTTATACATAAACACTCACAAATCTATCAGAGGAAACGGAAAGATTCCTCGTGAACACTTTTTACCTGGCCATATCTACCGTCTAAAAGTGGGAGCAGCCGCGTGCAAAGGACGTATGGGATCGAAATTCAAACATTCCATACAAAACAAAAGTAGATGAAATCCATATCCGTGTAGGTACCTACCTACTTAGCTTAACTCAAATGACGATGTATAGAACACCGTTCATTTCCCATGACACCACGATATCACATGACCAGGTGAGGTTATGGCATCGCATGGAGCATGGTTATGGCAAGTGGAGTAGATCCTCCTTGTCCTATGGGGATGGGCTAGAATGGAAGACATGGGTGTATGACATAATCAAACTTGAAGGAAAATGGAAATGCCCCTTCTCATTGTATAAAACATTTTTTTTTAAATATATATAAGTATATATTAGAAGAAAAGCTTTACTCCTCAATGTGTGTGATTTCAAAGCAATTAAGTAAGTTCAGGTTTTCTTACACTATTACACTTTTATCTGTTCTGTGATTACACATACAGCGAATCCCTGCCTAGAAGATAAACTTACAAAGTAAAAACGAAAATCTGTTCCCTTTAACACGCGACCATCACGAGATAGTCATAAAGCTATAAATAACTATCATATGACACATTACTTACATGTACTAACATTATGAAATTGTTGCGTTACCTCGGCTAGAAATGTAAACTGCCATTGACATGCAGTAACACAATGATAGGTTATAATTAGTCATTATTGTAATACCTACAATGCACATTCGATTATCTCCTTTTCAATGAAATCATAATAGTGATGAAAACGAGAATAGTGTTTGAGTGATACGTAACTTGGGTATGTTCTGGTTTTCATACGTTCACGGGAATGCCTTGACAGATATTATCATAGAAAACTCTAAAATTAAATTTAAGATAATCTACCAAATCTACTTTGGGGGAGGCTTATGTCCAGCAGTGAATGTCTTTCGGCTGAAATGATGACGATGAATCTACCGAAAGGTCACGTGTGCTGTCATACGATAGACATCCGCTATTGCCAGTCAGAAAATTGTAAAAGAAAACCTGGTAGACGGATTTTTTGTTCACCGATGATGCCTCATATTTGCACAGAGTTGAACTTTTAGTGAAATACTAAAATGATAACGTTGGAAGTCTTTGGAGAAGCATTGATCTTATCAATTTTATTATCACGATTAGCTTGTGTGTAGCACTTGCACTCAGCGTCAGTGCGTAGCTTTGTACAGTGGGCTACAGACTTATAAGACTATAATGAAAATAAAAAAAACAATATTGCTATGTTTTACACAATTTAAGCAAGGTCGCCAATCGCAGCACCGTTCTTACCGCATACCACGCGTACGTCTCCATCACACTACGGTACGGCGTAATATTCTGGGGTAATTCTACGGATAGGGAATTGGCGTTTAAAGCCCAAAAAAGTGTCTTCGTGCAGTATGCATGATCCAAAACACTGACAGTTGCAAACCTTTTTTTATTAATTTAAAATTATTAACACTTCCGTCCCTATATATTTATGAAATTGCCACTTTTACCAAAAACAACCATAACCAATTTGAAACCCTATCCACTAAGCGCTGGGTGCGCTTAAGTCAAAAACCCATCAAAACGCCCTATTCTCAAAAAGTTTCCTAAGAATGGCTCCAAAAATATTTAACAAACTATCCAAATCGATAAAAGCTTCAAAAGACTTAAATAGGTACGTTCAAAAATTCACTCCATAGGTTTCTGATACAGAAAGCATATGGGTATCATTTAAGCTATTACCAATTTAATTAGTTTTGTGTTTCTTAAATAATAGGGTTTGTCCTCCAAATAGTAGATCTGTCACCAAAATGTAGTCACCAAACAATGCAAAATCAGTTCCACAATAAATCACCTAAAATCCTGAGATATAAGGTCTAGTACCAAATAAATGTTTTTGTATGTATTATAATAGGTATGTCCTAATAAGTATTTAAGCAAACTAATTTAAAGAGATCACCAATAGTAGTAGTTTTCTTATTCACCACGGATCGATTGATATACATAATATGTCGACGGTAGGGCTTGGTCGACGGAGCCCCGCTTCGCGGGGCTCCTACTTCTGGGTGGTTTATAAAAAGATAACCACGAAGGGGATGGCGGGGTCTCTCGACCCCGCCATCCCCTTCTAACCTAACCTGTCCGAGTCGGGGTGCCCTAAAGTCCAGATTGCATCCAGTTTCTCCTGGTAATTTGTCTCGGGTATCATTTAAGCTATTACCAATTTAATTAGTTTTGTGTTTCTTAAATAATAGGGTTTGTCCTCCAAATAGTAGATCTGTCACCAAAATGTAGTCACCAAACAATGCAAAATCAGTTCCACAATAAATCACCTAAAATCCTGAGATATCAACCTGGGAACAATTTTTGTTTATCTGAGAACGAAAATATTTCGTGGCGATAGATCTATTTATTAGGTGATACAACTTGATGACAAATATAAATTTTGGTGATAGAAAATATAGTTCCCAAAGCATATTACACTATAAATGAATATTTAGATGAAAAATAAAATCCGTAATAAGTTTCTCAGGTTTATTTATTACCTAATTAATTAAGTTATTAAGTTTAATTAATAATTTTTGTTACCTTAATTTGTTTATGTTTACCTATTTAATTACTAAAGATGTGAGACAGTTACTTAGCATTATATAAAATTATATAGGCTATATTACCTGTATACCTATTACCAACTGTGTAGTAATATTTGTACGCCTTGCAAGGCAGCACATAGTGTCTCAATATGTTTCTATTTTTATAACATCGTGTACCACTACATTATACCTATGTATACAAATAAATAAATTTGAATTTGAACGATTTTATTGTTGTGATTTGTTTGTAAAATATGCATCTACGTAATATAACATCACGCAAACAACACCTACTTTATAGTACACACGCATTGTGCCAGTCATGTTTGAGTCACGTGTTATAGGGGGCGCGCCTGTGGCGATCATCCGGGCACAAATCCAAGGTTCCGGGCTGCTAGTGAAAAATTCCTAATGAAAAACCTAGCCAGACCTGGGAATCTAACCAGGGCCTCATGTTCTTCGCCGTCCGATAAGGACTAGGCCCGGGTCGACGGCGCGTTGTGTTTCACGTGCGCCTTAAAGAGATGTCAGAATCAATGACAGGGTCCGCTAGGGCCGATGCCTGCCAGGGTTGCGGGAAAGTCCGAGAGGGTTACCGTGGCCCCTGGCACAGGCAACTGAAGGAACACGGGTGGGTTTTAGTCAGTAAGAGTCTGACACGCCCTCCCGCTCCGCCCAGAGCGGGAGAAGTTATTTGATGAAATCCAACCCACAAAAAAAATGGGGCCTCATGCTCAGTAGTAGCGCTTGCGACCACGAGACGTATGAGGGAGTAATGAGAGTCATGTATTCGTTGTTGGCAAAATAATTTCAAGAATTTTGAATAAGAATATTCCGAGAACTTTTGCCGCCAAGCCTTACAGTTAGCCAAAGATGTAGGTCCGGTCAATAACCTAGATTTGAGTCAAGATCTAGATCGAGATTCGATTCCGAATCTAGGTGTTTGTACACTTTGTACCCTCGAATAACGAAGCAATAAACTTGAGAGAAACAATAACCTTTGCATGGTTAACGAAAATAACCTCAGGTATTCCCTATGGGTCCTGTAACAACTGCATAAATTACCAGGAAAATTGCATTGTTACTGATAAGACGTTGCTTCCTAATAAAATGCCTTTTATTGCTTTGAATTTATCGATCTAAATACGTAGTTCTACATTTTTTCTGTGTTCGCGATAAACCGGTTTTTTAATTATAGTTATTTATGAGATGATGCGGGATGCCCCTGTGCCTTTCAACAACTACTGCAGATGATCGAGGAAATACCCAAAAAACTAACAAAAAGTATTAATTTAATTAAAACCACAACATTTAAATTTATCGTCAGACTAGCACTTCGCTCGCGACTTCGACCGCGTAATATTTGTATTCTCCCCTACAAAAGGAGGGGATTGTGGAGGGGTCCATTTCTATGATTATCTTCTTATCTAAAAGTGTTCGAGCCAATTTTGGAATGGAAAATTATTTTTCATATAAACTGTATCCCCCTTTTTCACCCCAAAAGTGGTTGAGTTTTTAATAATCGTTTGTGGCGTTTCTAATGCTTGACTTAAAGGTTATTTGCCAGGCAACTATTTAAAAAGATTGACGGTATCTTACCAATTAATTTATGAAAATATTATGTATGTAAGAAAAATCTACATCTTTTTAATAAAATAAGTGATTTAGATAATTTTAATACTAGAAATAAAGATAAAATATATAAACCATTTTTCAGATTAGCTAAAGTACTATGGGTACTACTTGAACTGTTCAGTAAAACACTTGTTTTGGAAATGGTGAAGAATTTATTTCCAAACTAATATTTATACAAAATTCTTAACATACATCTTTTATGGGGTACTGTGTTAAATGTTACAACAAAATACCAATATATTGCAAATAAATGAAAGAAAATTTAAATCCCATAGAAAAAGTAGACTTTGTAAACAAGCACAAATTACAAATTATAGGATTATATCCAAGATAAGAATGACATGCTTGTCTTGCTCCAGCAGGACCAGCATGTTTTCAAGCATTCTAGGACAATCTACATTCGAAACCAAATCAAACTGGTTGCTAATTTAATTGTATAATTTATTATTTTATGACATTGATTTACATTCTGTGATTACTTTATTTAACTCACATACCGGTAAAACGGGGTGAATAGGGACGAAACTTTAGAATGGATTTTAAGAGCGTTTATACCTTATGAGTGGCAACGTCGCAATTTAGTGTCATATTTCGTGGTTTTCAATTTTTATCATTTAATCGGAGCTATATTTTAAAAATCTGTTTAATTAACTTTTTAGAATTATGTGAAAACTGTGTAAAAGGTAAGAAATCGTTGCGTTTACAGTTCTATTTATATGCAAACAATACATTGGAAACTTGCAGGGCGTTATTTTCATTGTAAAATAACTGTAAGCATTACGGTTACTTACTTTTTAAACACTTTCACGTAATTCTAAAAAGTTAATTAAACAGATTTTTAAAAAGCTCCGATTAAATGATAAAAATTGAAAACCACGAAATATGACACTAAATTGCGACGTTGCCACTCATAAGGTATAAACGCTCTTAACGTTGAAATAATATAGTTTGTTGCCCACTAGGGCACTTAATCGTTAATTACAATACCCTGCATCTCTATTCACCCCGTTTTATGGTACTGACTATTACTTGTTATTTATTTTTTTAGGAAAATCGTATACTTTTACAATGTTTGTAAATATGTGACTACCATGTATCTGTCACTTAATTAATTTATCTGTCATTGCTTAATTCTTAATACTTTTTACCTATTCTGGTATACTAATACCTACCTATTATTATAGGCTGGTGCATCGTCTTCGCATATAATTATATATACAAAATATTGTAAAACATTTTAAAAGAGTAACGGTGTAGTTTCTTGCCCATTCTTCTCCCTATGGAACTACCTTTTCAGAATCAATTCTATTTTATGTCAATGTTGACGTTCAACGCTGCCTTTTAAGTGCCTGCTTGACTTTCACTTTTGTACCAATTTATGAGTTAATCAAGCCTCGCAATGAAGTCGCCCTTCTAACATTTAATACCCCTTTTCATATGTTAGGGGTAGATTTACAAAAAACTCTGAAAGGTATACGTTTTTCTTTATTTCCGGTCTTAAAAGTAGCGTATTTTTTTTAATACTCTCTTTAATACCCTAACCCTCTTTAGGGGGTAGTTTAAAAAAAATTATAATACTAGCTTTGTTATTGCCAAGATTCAAGTTTATTAACTTAAGGAATAAGATTTTTCATACAAGCGAAACCACCCTTTTCACTCCCTTAAAGGTTGAATTTCCAAAAAACCCTTCTTAGTGGAGAACCCTGCATTTAAATGAAGCTGTGTGCATAATTTCACGTTCCTAGTCCCAATAGTTTCGGCTGCGCGTTGATATTGTCAGTCAGTCAGTTTCTTCTTTTATAAACATATAGACCACATTCTGCCCGCGACTTCGTCCACCCCGTCGCATCGCATCGCCCTCCTGCGCTATGACTTCGTTTTCGCTTAGCGTTCTTTCTGCCTTTTTTCCCCTTTTGCTAGGCTCCTAAGGGTCGTAGCGTGATGTATAACAACCAATTCTATTCTATTTCTATTCCTCAAGAATTGGGCTATCAAATGCAAAAATATTTCTTCAAATCTAGGTTTTGATAGTTCCAGAGATTAGCGCATGCAAACAAAAAAGCAAACACTTTAGCCTTATTATATTTGTATAGATATAGATAAATAAGTATTCGGGCCAATTTTTAAGTTTATAGATCAGTGTAATCAGATTTTTTAAATAAACAGTGTCTTCCCTTTTCACCGCGACAGTGCTTTTTTTTTAAAAAGCGTTTGGTAGGTACGTTTCCGTTGTATGATTTAACATTATTTATAATATATTTTTTCCTATTTGTCACCTGTAAAGATATAATTAAAATCTTTCACACGTTAAATGTTAAAGAGACCGCAGATCTATGGGGTAATTCTGTGGACGTTGTTAAGTCGATTATAAACATTGTAGCACCTACTTTAGCTGTTATTTTTAATAATTGTATCGATCGTGGTGAGTTTCCTGATCTTATAAAAAACAGTATTATAGACCTATTTCAGTTTAGGTTAGGTTATTTCATTTTAGTTAGGTTTAAGTTTAGTTCAGACCTACCTTTAGCATAATTTTTGAAAAACTTATTTTAAATCAAATGCATAGATTTTATAACGTAGACAAATTACTGCATAACAAACAGTTCGGTTTTACAAGGGGTCGTTCAACTACCGATGCCGGAGTTGAACTTTTAGGGCATGTGTATAATGCATGCGAGGGTAAATGTGATGAGATGGGCATCTTTTGCGATTTGTCCAAGGCATGCGATTGTATTTTTCATGAAACATTAATCAGGAAACTGCACCACTGCGGAATCCGGAACGCCTCTCTGGATCTTCTTACTTAAGTGACAGGATTCAGAGAGTTGATGTTAACGGTAAAAGATCACCCGGATCGGTAGTAAGAATGGGGGTCCCTCAAGGCTCAATTCTTGGTCCATTTTTATTTCTTATTTATATAAATGACTTGCCTTACCTCTTATAGGATAAACATGATGTAGTGTTGTTTGCAGACGACACTTCACTTTTATTTAAACTCAAACGTCAGCATCTGGTTACTGACAATGTAAATAGTGCCCTCGCAAAAGTAGTTAACTGGTTTAATGTTAATAACCTTCTTCTTAACGAGAAGAAAACGAAATGTATTAAGTTTACGATACAACATGTTAGACAAGTAGAAACAAGTGTTCTCATCAAGGGGGAAGAATTGAAATCCGAAAATACCACAGTATTCTTAGGCATAACTTTGAATGCCAAGCTTCAATGGGGCCCCATATAGATAAATTGTCAAAAAAGCTTGGCTCAGCAGCTTACGCTGTTAGAAAAAATCGTGGTTTAACTGATTTAGAGACAGCCCGTTTAGCCCGTTCAGTTATTTTCATAGCGTAATTTTCGTTTACTGCAATTAAACCATTTACAGGCACTTTTGAACTGTCAAGGAATCGGTCAGTTAGTTAGAAAGTTAAAGCTAGCTACCCATTTAAAAACGTAGATTTCTATGGTGAAGAACGGGCAAGAAACTCCAGGGACACTCTTTTAAATCAAGATATTACAAAATCTTGGTGCATTATTCTTGTTGCTTCCATATGTGAGAACAATGTAAAAAAAATTAAAGCAATACAAATAAAAAATAAGCCCTGGCAGTTAAGAGATGACGATTCTGAATCGATGGCGCCCGTTCACGAACATGACGCGTGGATCAGCACCATCCAGCTCAAACATTCTGTAGGGAACCGAATGATCCCACACACGCGCCACCATCAGTGAGACATTTATGTGAGCATGACATTCTCTCAACTGCCATGCTTTCAAGCCAACACACATAATTTAACGAGTTAACAAACATAACCATGGTACTCACATTTACGAAATTGAAAAAATGCTTCTAAATTATACAAAACTATAGATTGTAATGTATTTGAGAGATGGATCAAATTTTACTACCAGAAAGAAAAGATATTCATTAATATCTATTGAAGTATTCAACAATTAAAATTTGATTAAGTAGAATACAAAAAAAAACATTAAGTTCGTAATGCCATAAAAAATATTTACATAGGGAAGCGTCTTTTCCAAACATTAAAATTTTAACAAGTGGCCCCAAGTGGCTGTGGAGCAGAACCTGTATTAAGACTAGCTTTTTTATCTACGATATAATCCTCCAACTTCTACGATATAATCCTCCAACTTATAATATTGTTGTTTGTTTTCATAGTGTGCGTTTATTGCATGTTTTAAATTTCATCCCAATAGTTGAAGAATATCGAGTGGTATTTTATAACATTTTACACAATACCCCATAAAATAAGTATGTACTTTAGACAATCAGAAACGTGGTTGATCTAATTTCTATCTATTTGGAGTGTTGAAATTATGCCTGTCACTAAAGCTGTAGATTTTTTCGAACATGCACAATTATATATTGACAAGGTACCATCATGGCGTTAATTTCTTTTAGCAGTTCCCTGTGATGTTCGTGTCTGCGGAGGTTGTAGATGGCTCTGACAGCCCTCTTTTGCAGAATAAATATAAAATCAATATCTGCAGCCCGACCCTACAGCAAAATACCGCAAGACATGATGCTATGAAAATAACAAAAATAGACCAGTCTCGCGATATCCACGTCTGTTTTTTTTTTTTTTTTTGAAGCGTTGCCCCGCCCTAGTAATCTTCTGAAATTCGAAATTCTTCGGAATTTTTACTGTATCGTGGGTACATTTACAAACATTTAAACTCACATATACAAACAGCCAGACCCGGAACAACTATCTGCAGGTCATAAAAATATTTGTTCCGCGCGGGAATGGAACCCGCGACACGCAGCGCAGCAGTAAATCGCTTAACCACTGCGCCAACCGTGCCGTTAAACGGACGGACGGATTTACCAAACAGCATAAGCGGCTGAACTTAGCCGCTCTGCGAGTGATGTTAAGTGAGGACCCCACTGTAGCTCACCGTCACTGTCAAGCGACCAGGAAATCAGTATTTTCGACGAATTCTACTATCTCCTTATTTAATACAACATCACATTAACTACTTCTAACATTCGATAACGCGAATCTTAAGCATTTAGTTTTAATCTCTTTTAATACCAAATTATATACAGTAAACCAATTACGGACCTAAAGCATAGCGTTAATTACGTCGTAAAGCTCCTTTGCGTGTCTATGTATTTTAAAAATCAGTGATCACCAACGAACACCATTTGTGGTCGGTTTTTCAGTAAATGAGGTAAATCATTACAAAGAGGAATGGACCCAATATTGAGCCCGGCGGTACACCCGTTTTGACTTTTAAGCCCAATGAATTCACGCCGTTTATTTGAATTTGCTACAGTTTATTATACAAATATGATTACTAAGCTAAGTGCTAGTTTATCTAGTCCGTAATCAAGTTTCAAGATCAGTGTTTCGTGATTCACGCAATCAAATGCCTTGGATAGGTCGCAAAAGATGCTTACTGCATCTTGTGCTTCATCCCATGCGTTAAAAATGTGTTTTGATACAGTGACACCGGCGTCGGTTGTACAACGTCCTTTGGTGAAAGCATACTGTTGATCGTGTAGGATGTTATTACGATTAAAATGATTGAGCATTTGATTTAAAGTTATTTTTTCAAACACCTTGCTGAAAACCGGCAAAACCGATAGTGGTCTATAATTATTAATGTGCTGTCCCCAGATTTGAAAAGTGGAATAACTTTACTGTACTTCATTAAATCCGGGAATACTCCTTGATCTACACACAAATTATATATTAAAGCTGGGGTGCAATTGTCTCAATAATAGATTGACAAACTTTAGTAGACATGCACCACAGACCTTGGGTAATTTTGATCTTAAGTTGCTTAAATGCCTTTGCAACGACCACAGGATTTATATTTTTTTTATTTAAATTCTATAAAACAGGCTGAAACGTTCGTTCTTAATAAATCAAATAGCAAGTGAGGGCGAGGAATTTAAAGTTTCCATAGTCCTAATTGCAAATTCCTGAGCAACGCCGATGTTATCGCTAATGAGACTGCGGGAAGTGTCCAGTGAAAATACGATTCGCGACTGTAGGTGTTTACTGAATAATAATCATCAATTTGATATCAATAGTCAAACTTTGGATATTTGTTCAACCTAAGAATTTTTCAGTACTTTCTGAAAATATGAAATTGATTATTACTATTCAGTAAATATATCATTCCTACAGTCACGAATCGTATTTTGATCAACATACGACGTAAAACAAAGCTGCAATTTGCAAAGAACCAAAGAAAATTTGAATTTGGCGGGCTACAGTCGAGGATTCACCTTTAGAATAAGTACTGAGTTTCGAACTAATCGGACCGCGCGTTAAAATTCTTCAATACAAACTTTGACACCCCCCAATCTCCCTCTAGAGAGTAGTTTAGAAAAATATAAAAATTACAATCTTTATAATTTACTTAGATTATGTATTCTTGCCAAGTTTCAAGTTTATTAACTCAAGGAATAAGATTTTTCATACCAACAAAATTACCCTGCTTCACTCCCTTAAAGGTCGAATTCCCAAAAACCCCTTCTTAGCGGATGTCTACGTCATAATACCTATCTGTGTGCCAAATGTCAGCCCAATCCGTTCAGTGGTTTGCGCTATATGTTGATAAATGTATCAGTCAGTCACGGTTTTCTTTTATATATGTAGATATAATATAGATATAGATATGATAAGCATTGCGTTTAATGATTTATTTTGTTTTGAGATAATTAATTAGGTAAATGTCACGTGCCGAAGAAGTTTGGGAATAAATAACTAAAACTACGGATAGGGGTACCTATAATATATGCCTCTCGTAGTAGCTAGCAATAATAAAGATGAGTTTCACTTTTATTAGTAGTTTTCTTTTCGAAAACAAAACGGCTAAGCGCCAGGTTCCACAGAGCACGAGTCGCTTCGGCGGCCGCTGCTGAAGGCGGTATTCATACAAATTAAATTATCAACGAGCGTCACCGTTTACCCATAGCAACTAAGGGCCGTAACAATTATATCAATGCTCTGTGACAGCTACCTTGTGCTCAGTTGCGTCAAATTCTGACAGGAATATTATTCGTAAAGGCGTCTCTAGTCGGAGCCATAGCGACGATTCTGTGCTTTGTGGTGGGTTCATATAAAATATTATATTATATGAATACTAAGAAACAAATTAGGTGACTTCTAGGTAAGCGTGCATCATTGGTAACCATCAGATGTGATAGTACTTACTCAAACAGGAGGCTATCGTGCACCATCGCCGACCGCATCATAATTAACCATCAGTGTGATAGTACACAAACAGGAAGCTATCATGCACCATCGCTGACCTCATCATCGCTAACCATCAGGTGTGATAGTACCTACTCAAACGGGAAGCTATCGTACTAAAAAACATTGACCACAGTTTAGGGTCGCGAGCGCGACTAGGAAAAGAATAGTTTAATTATTTGTGTAGGACTTTTATTTAAATCTTTCTTTATGACCATAGTCATAATGACGGAGGTGGCGGGATGAGCTGGACTCCTTCAAAAAAGATTGGTCCTTGGCAGCTCCAGGCAGAGAAAAGTGAAAAGAGTAGGGAGGCCTTTACCCCCCATTAATGTGGGGTAAAGGCCTCCCTACTCTTTTCACTTTTCTAATAATAAAAGTTCATAATGACGATGTGTTTAACGTTTGGAAAGACTATGAAACAACAAATTATTTTTGTACAAAACATATAAATACTTGACTGCTGTAGTTACTTACCTAAACAATTTTTTCAAATATGTTTGTTTTTACTATAATCATAACGATAACATGTATTTTCCTTCATAGACTGATGAACTACAGTACATTAGCAATAATTTATCAATTAAAGAGTACAATTATCTTCGATCCTGTATGCAATCGGACACATAAAGGACTACTTCATTAGTCTATCGATTGACCCTTAGATCGGGCAAAGACTTACTGGGTTTATCTAATCATTCTCAGTTGCAGTCTGAGTTTGTTCCCCATTCAAAATGCTTTCGAAATTCAGGTGTGACAGAAATTTTTATTTGAGAGCGTTTGTGAGTCAAATCCTAGGACGTCTCGATGCAAGAATGCAGAATTTGAATCAATGAACCCAATTAAATAATTAATGGTAGTGACAGCCCACGGGCGGCTACGACAAGCTACGCCTGCGCTACGGCGTAGCGTGTAGCTTCTCATTAAAGAACGGGCCCGTAGCGGTGCAGCTACGCAGAGCTTTCAGTATTTTGACTTTATTGTGAATTTGTGAGTTATCCGTTTATGTTTCATGAGGTTTTATGGTTAAATGATGGGTACGTAAATAAGATAAAAAAGTCTGTTAGACACTTTAATAATAATTACAAAAAAAAACTTTAAAACATTTACTTAGATTACATTTATTTATTTACATTTACGTAAAGTCATTTGAATTGATTTAGAAAACGCTCCCATCTTAGTAAGTACTGAACTATTCTTCTTCTCCTTTGTGTTGAATATTAAAAACCGCCAAAGAGTAAAGGCAATAGATTTATTTTGTAAAAACATGAGCGAACACTGCAAGTGTAAATGGCAACCACAATACTGTATTTGACTAGATTTTTTAATGAAATTTTGTAACGTAAAAAAATTAAGCCACAATTTCCGAAAAAAAGTACTATTCCCGAGGAAAACAACAATAACGTACTACTGACAATAGATGGCGCCACGTGTAGTGTGTAGTGTGTGAAGAGTATTTTTAATTTTTTTATTTAAGTACCTAATACATTTTGTCAGTCTAGAGTGTCGATAGACCGGGTTTTCATCCTCCTAACTATAACATTAAAGATGCGAAAGTAAGTTTGTTTGCTTGATACCTTAAATTAATGCGAGCGAAGCCGCGGGCAAAAGCTAGTTATCTATACCGGGTGCGCCAAAGTTCACCTAAATTTTCAACTCCGATAATTGGAAATCCGAAAATGTTCTTCCTAACATTTTTCATCCTAACAATCACAATTCCTAACTACTCTGTCTCTAATGTTCATAATTCCGAAGCATTCAACTTCATAATGCCAGTAGCAATAAACATCTATTATACTTTTATTTGTTTCCCTATATTTTCTCAACATAACCATCTTTTATACTATTATTCAAAGTCATATCTTTTTTGTTTAGATTTCTTTTTATTCATAATAATCAGTATTATATACATTAATCATTGTAAGCCCTAATTATCACATGCCATAATTATGATATGCCATAACATAATTTGCCATCGACATCGGGTGTGTAACGGTTGTTTATATCAAGAGAAATTGGATGCAATTGGGACTTTAGGGCACCCCGACTCGGATAGGTTAGGTTAGAAGGGGATGGCGGGGTAGTGTGAGCGAGCGAAGCGAGCGAATAGACCCCGCCATCCCCTTCGTGGTTATTTTTTTATAAACCACACAGAACCTACCGACCTAGCCCACCATCAACCATGCACAAAAAAAACCTAAAACTATAAATATCATCTTCTACCCACAACCACATATATTTTTTATAACACTTGGTAAATGTTTCTTTCTGAGTACGAGTGAAAATATTATGGTAATTATGTTTAGGGATAAAAGCGTTATGATAAAAAACAGTAGGAGTTTAAATATATTTACATTAATGATATTATTAATTACAATTTTCGGAAACATGAGTGTTATGAACATCGCCGGTAGCACTACAAATAGTATGAATGAAAACTTTAGGATGAAAAATTTTAGGAAGAGTGATCATTCGGATTACAAATCGTTAGGAAGAACAATTTCGGGTAAAGAACTTTAGTTGAGCCAATATGGACCCATCTATACCTTTACATAATTCTATACCGGAAATTTTTATTGTCGTAAAGGACAAAACATGACTTTTCAGTAGAGCTAAAATGTTTACGATACATTCCAAATAGTAAAAAAAATCGAATCAAGCTATTGAAAATCCAGGTCATAAGGGGCTTTTTTTAAAAGATAGGATTATTTTAAATATAGTGATCGATAGAGCTCGCGGCGCTGTTTCCAAATATATTTATAACTAATTTTCGGCAAAATGTCCTTTACGACAATTGAAATTTCCGGTATCGAATTATAATTCAAGTCGCTTTTCCTGTTTTCTATAGATGTGACTGCGTTGTTCTTCTCACCCTCGCAACAGATTTTGATGCGGTTTCCATCCTCATTCAGAGCTTTTATTCCAGAAGGTATATGTTTATAAAACATTCATAATAAACTTTAGGTACTTATATAAAACTGTTTTCTTTTCTGCGTTACTGGAGAGTACCATTTATTATTTTTATGACACGGAATAACAAAAACTTCATTAAACTTACACATTATAACAAGGAAATCTCGATGTTATGTCAAGACGTAAAAACCGTGCGAAACCGTCGCTAGTTTTTTTATATAAATTAAATGATATTTTTGTAGGAATATTTAGAACTAGCTTTTGCCCGCGGCTTCGCCCGCGTGTATGTCGGAAATTATCCAACGGGAACGAACTACCGAGATAAAAGTATACTATGTCCGAACCCAGGCTGTGGTCTACCTTAGTGCCAAATTTCATCGAAACCCGTTAACTATAACAGATAAACCGAGTTACTTTGGCATTTATATTATGGCTAATGCTATAACGGCTATGGCTAATTATGTAGATCATTTTATAAACTGAACAAACACGACAAGTTACGTCCCTCTGTTTGTCGTCTTCGCGCTCCCTTTATTTTTAATCGAATTTAACGTTATAACAGGACTCTGTGGATCTTGATGTGATTTTCCTACCCTATTATTTATCATACACACAAACTTCTCCAGGAGTGGTTGAATCAGCACTCTTTGTGTCGACTCACGTTATAATAGTCAGTGTCCTGACAGCCAAGAGCCTCGACCATCACTTAAGAGGCTGTCAAATGGCGGTTGGTTAAAAAAAATTACCGGTAGACTCCCACGCTAAGCCCTGACTGCAGGTTTAGACGGATCAAGGACGTTAATTAATGGCAATGGACAAGTTTCACTTAATTTTTGTTAATTTAATCCTTTCTAATGTTAGATCAATAGTGGATTCGAAAAAAACAACAGACATGTTCCAAACATAGGACCACAAAAAAAAATATTGTCTATAGGTATGATTTTCTGCTTATCTAAGTAGTTGGTATCTTATTTTAAACTCCTATAACATTTTAAATGACTAAAGAGTTTTGAAAACATTGCTAGTGCAGAACATGTCAATAAGAATGTGTTTAATCCCGACCCACTCCTTTTTTTATATTTTTGTGGGTGGGAAATCATCAAATAACTTCTCCCGCTCTGGGCGGAGCGGGAGGGTGTGTCAGACTCTTTCTGACTAAAACCCACCCGTGTTCCTTCAGTTGCCTGTGCCAGGGGATACGGTAACCCTTTCGGATTTCCCGCAACAATCCCGACCCATGTAGTGGTGCTACCACTAAGTAGGTAGTTGACCAGTTTGAACGCAGTTATCGGAATACAAATGAACCGTTTATTAAAAAAGACTTTTATTTTGTTATATGAATAAGAATTATTTATTTGCAGAAAATATAGGTGTTACCAGTTGTAAAAGTTGGTGATAAATGATTTTATTTCTGTAAGTAGGTTTGAACAAACACTTTTACACGTCAATCGTATTTTTTAAAAACTAGATGAGGTCGGCATATCCTATCTGACTACTCTGAGAAGAAAGGCCGAAACAAACTCGGAGGTCACAGTCTCTTTTAAAGTCCAGACAAAATCTTGGTCAGATCATGTGAAGGCTATGTAGATCGGTGTCTGAAATGGTCTTTTGAGGAAAGAACCACACAGATTGAGTGGACCTGTCCAGTCAGTGCACGCAATTGTCAGCAATCGTGCAGCTCAACTTAGACTTAAGGAGCTCAATACCAAAGAAAGGATATTTGAGTAGGCCGCATAAATTACTCAAACTGCCAGATCATGATTAAACTAACTGAGAAAAATACAAAAAAAAAATGGTTAATATACAGTCCATATTTTGCCTGTTTAGGGCATGCAAATTGATGTTACATGAATAGGTACATAGGTAGGGTACTTATTTTAATAAGATATACAAAATATACACCTATGTTCTAATATAATTTTTAAATCAAGATAAATTTAAGTTACAATGATATAAAAAAAACACAACAAAACTTAAAACCTTAAAATAACATGTTGTCTTTAGATAACATAAATTCTTTATTAGTTAGACTGAATAAACACATGCCACAAAACTATAGGAAACTTAGAATTTTTTTTTTCTTTTTGTTGCAGAAATTCTTGTAAACTATAAAAACTATTTTCTATCAACCATCTACGCAGTTTAATTTTAAAATATTTAAATGGCAGTTTCCTTAAGGTCTTTGGTAATTTGTTAAATATTGTAATGCACATATATGATAAACATTTTTTTTACTTAAAGTTGTATTACAAAAAGTAACTAAAATCTTTGTTGCATCTCTTGGTCTCTGTTTGGTGTAATTGTCACCTTTGAATCTAAAGAATCCATTATGTTTTCTCACAAACACTGATACCTCAAACAAATACATGGCCGGTCAAGGTCAATAGTTTCAGTTTTTTTTTTAATAGAGGCATTCAAGTGGACTGACACCGCATATAGCTCTTACACATTTCTTTTGTACAATAAATGTCTTATCATTGTCTGTTGAATTGCCCCATATTATTAGTCCGTATCTTAATAGTGATTCAACATACCCACTATATGCTATGCCGACGGGTTTTTCGTCTGACACAATACGAAGTTTTCTTAATGCGTACACAAATCTATTTAGTTTACTGCATACGTTGTTAATGCGGAGTTTCCAATTACAAAATTTGTCTAGACTTATGCCTAAGAATTTAATACTTTCTGTTTCTTCTTTGTTTTTGTCTTTTATTTTAACGTTAATATTGTCGGAGAGTTTGCTTTTGTTTGTATGAAATTTAATGAATTTTGTTTTAGATATATTTAGGTACACATATTTTATTAGAATCAAGCCATTTTATTACGGATTGTATAGCTTCGTGTATTTTATTTTCATGGATTGAATTGTTAGTGTTACTTATTAGGCACTATAACGGAAATATCATCAGCAAATAGGACACTATCATAATTTATTGAATCTGGTAAGTCATTTATATACCAGTAAGAATTACAAGGGGTCTAATACGCTCCCTTGTGGTACGCCATATTTATTTAGTCTAGAGGAGTTCAAGATCTACATTTAAATTAGTAACTTCAACACATTGCTGTCGGCCTGTTAAAAAACTTTTTATCCAATCTAGAGCGACACCACGGATACCATACGTTTCACATTTGTTTAGTAAGATGGTAGGATCCACAAAATCAAATGCCTTACTCATATCAAAAAACACTACAGCAACCGGAATTTTATCGTCTAGATATTCTGTGATCTTTTTAATTAGGGTAAATGCCGCTAAAGATGTCGAATTAATATGCTGAAAACCATTTTGTTCCTGTTTTAGAATACTATGCTTACCTAAGAAACTTATTAGTCGGTTGTAGAATATCTTTTCAAAGATTTTGGATAACACAGGAACAAGTGTAATAGGGCGATAGTTATTTGGCTCTTTTCGATCACCTTTTTTGAACAAAGGCTTAACTATAGAATACTTCAAATTCTCTGGAAATATTTCTTGTGACAATGAATTTTCTATAATATGGTTATTAGGTTAAAGGTTACAGGAAAACTGACTATAGTTAAAGGTATTCTTATGGTCACTAATCGTTTCCCATTGGTATTCCCTTCATGTATGTTGATGTTTCAGTTTTTCCTGTAACTTGTGTAAATTGTATTTTTCACAATATCACAATTTACCCTCATAATACAATTTACCCACATAGGTTATTGGTAAATAAATATATTTATTTACCTGTATATGTACTTCCAATATGTGTAGGTACTAATATTTAACCGGAAAGTACGTATGTTCTTAAGCATCTTATCACAAAGGCAGGCGAAGAGTGTTGTTGAAAAAATTTATAGGAAACCCCACTTTTTACCCCGACACGTGAATCACAATTTACTGTCAGGATTCCGTAGCCGAGTGACTAAAACGAACCATTAGAAACAACTAAAATGAATGACTGTTGACTTTACTGTCTGTCTTGCCGTTTATATTAAGGAGGTTTGTATGTAAACCATTTTTAACCGCTACGAATTCACTATCGACAATATTATTGTTTTGATTAAAATCGAACTGATTAGGCAATGGTTTCATCCAAAAGATCGAAAAGTTGTTTGAAATAATGCTGAGTATTAACTATATGGAACCCGAACTAAACACCACGCCTACTTGACCAGTTTGTATGTTTATCCACTTAATTGACTTCAAATTGTAAAGAATGCATAGGTCGAAGTTACTCCCAACAAAACTAAACGAAGTAGTTCGGATATCGTTTTCTAATAACCTCGAAATAACTATGATACTTAAGTCAGTTAAGTTTTTGTGAGAACTCGAGAATACTCGGCGGAAGTGCATTTGGTAAATCCGTTGTTTGTTTGTCCTTGATCACTTTTTGTTGGTAGCACGTGTTCTACTTACTTGTGTTGGCCATGGTGTAAGTAAGTACCTCCTTTTAGCTGGCCTAATGTGTGAAGAAGCGGATCCAGATTTTAGTTCTTGCCAACCTAGTCTAGGTTTTGTACGAGGCACGATGTGTGATAAGAAATATTGAGAAAGATATTTTGAAGCGTTTTTTTTTTTGTTATCAATCCGAAAGTTTTTCTCGTTTAGTACCAATTTCGATAAAAGTTGTACCTACCTGTAATAACTATAACAATTTATATATTAAACAAACATTAACATAATGTATGTAAACAAATGGCTATGATTTTCTCTTGACTGTACCTAGGCTTTTTTATTTATGTTATTCAATGAGAATTCCGTAATTCAAGTAGATTCCGTTGAAATGGACTTAGGTAACTAAAATACTAGCACTTTGTACTTACATGTTGTTCACATGGCATATTATTCTGTTTTCACTGCAAATGCGCAGACGCTATTTTTACTAACCTAATATTAGTCTCAACTAAATTCTATGTAAATGTGGATTTTTACTTAAAATTGTCATGTGTATGTGTGACGTATTTCATATTTTTCCAAACTCGGCAGCTATTGTTTAGGTATTGTTATCAACTAACATAGAGCAAACATATGATGACATTTGTAAACACTTTTTCACAATATGTAAATTACCCAAAAAGTTCTAGATCTGTATATCCTAAGTTTCGTCCTGACCCTGAAGTGTGTCGTTCCTGCTAAAGCAAACGGTCATAAGTCATGTCCTTGTCGTTTGAAGACTAAGGGCGAATTTTACTAATGAAACTGAACGCAATCAGCACAATCATGTCATCTAAATCGCGGTCAAGAGCTTAGTTTCATTGGCAGAATTCGCCCTAAGTTCGCAGTTAAAGTTGACCGAGTGTTATATCTCTCTCGACAACGCTTCGACTGACCACCTTCGGTAGGGACTTCGGCTTCCCGAATCTCTTCCCTAGTGAAGGTGACAGTTGATGTAGGTTCAGGTTCATAAAACCATGCCTTTTAGCTTAGTAGCACATAGGTACCTACCCATAGACCACGAAGAAACAAACACCGGTTATACTTAAGTTACTACGGAACCGTAATCGGAGACTTTCGTGAACGAGTGATGTCTTGATGTGAGATATTTTCATTAGCAATCCGATATGATGTTATGTTAGTGTTACTCACCTATTACGTCTATACCTGCCACAATAAGCCGACAAGCCCACGCTTCCACATGATGGCTTCTCCCCCGCATGCCGCATGTGCTATGATAACCTAATGTTAGACAAACGCTTGTTATTTGACTGACGTGGAGAGTGAAAACTTCATCTATGAAAATATTATGTACGTAAGAAAAAATCTACATCTTTTTAATAAAATAAGTGATAGACATAATTTTAATACAAGAAATAAAGATAAAATTGATCAACCATTTTTCAGATTAGCTAAAGTACATACATCTTTTATGGGGTACTGTGTTAAATGCTACAACAAAATACCTTGTAATTTAGTGCAATTAAATGAAAGAAAATTTAAAACTCATATAAAAAGTTCACTGTGTAAACAAGCATATTACAAATTAGAGGAGTATATCCAAGATAAGAATGCTTGGAAACATGCTGGTCCAGCTCCACAGGACAATCTAGGATCTTGACAAAATTAAAACTTGTTGCTACTTTAATTGTATGGTTTGTTATTTTTATGACATTGGTTTACATTCTGTGACTACTTTAACTCACACACTGACATATTAATTGGTTACATAATTTGGGAAATCGTATACTTTTACAATGTTTGTAAATATGTGAACACCATGTATCTATAATTTAATTAACTTATTTATCATTGCTACGTTTATTAAATTCTTTTTACCTATTTTGGTATGGTAATTTTTATTATAGGTGCATCGTCTTCACATATAATTATATAATTAATGTATACAAAGTATTGTAACACATTTTAAAAGAGTAACGATGGAGTTTCTTGCCCATTCTTCTCCATACGAAACTACCATTTGGAAGGGGCGACTAGAATCAATTCTATTTAAATGTAAATGTTGACGTTCAAAAGTGCCTTTTATGTGCCTATTTGAAATAAATGCTTTGACTTTGACTTTGACTTCATGCGGTGTTTTCCAGTGTGAATCACTTCTGTCTGATATTTCATGAGATGAGTATTTTATTACCAAGTTTAAGAGTCTTTGAAAGTGACCTGACAGATACTTTGTTAGTGACTGTTTCATTGCAGCAAACTAAAACCACAATAAACAAAAATATACTCCGAGTACACATTCAAACTTCGGCTATTTTGTTCTTATAGAGATGACGAAAGAAAAGAAAGCATGAAAACATATCTTTTGCTAGTCTAACCTTTGATAAGGACATTGGCTGAGATTGTCTGCGCCTGCCCATACAGGGTAACGCACGCTCCATACGTTCGCACGTCAGAACCCTCGTGATGTGAACCGTATTGTTAATGAGTCAATGTTTATGTTACCCTTGTTCATAATACCGCTTTATTATGGTATTTCAACGCAAAATGTCGGTACACATTCCTGAAGCGTTACTCTTGCTGCATTAACTATAATCTGTGGGCTGTGTGACGTAGGAGTAACGTCATAACAATGAACATTTTTGAGGTTAAAGATGTGTGTGTGTGTGTGTTATATTATATAGGTATATAATAGGTATTCACTACCTGGGAAGGCGATCAAAATTACAGCATGTAATCGCCCCGCCCCGTCTGAGTTCACAAGCTATGTTGAGCGATCGAGTTCTACAGCCACAATCCCTCTTGGCCGGCTCGAGACCACAGTAGGTATAAGGCATCCGGGGTGGTAATTACTGGCCTTGAATTGGGCCATTTCGAAAAGAACGATATGGCGACTGGTGATAAGGATGTGATGTTAGACAGTTAAGGAGGTTGCCAGTCTTTCCTCTTGCGCGAAATTAACAAAGGATAAGGGAAAAGCAGAAAGGAAAACAGAAGCTAGGTCCAGCCTCCTCCATGACAAGGTAGATACTAGATAACTACTTACTTTAGTATAGGCTCGGTTTAACTACTACGGTCCAGACTTGTGTTGGAGCTAACAGGGCTAATCACAGCAGGAAAGAATAAAATATTTAAACAACATAAAAAAGAGTGCAGCGGCATCAATCTGAACAACAATAAAACCTCTGCACACATATGTGCCACCTTCGTATAGATCTGTGTTTGGTATGTAGGCCGCGGGAAGTTAGCACATGTGCTTAGGCTGGAAATATAATGATATCGACCAGCAACAGCCGAAGTTCCAAATACAGAAAGCGAGAATAGATAACGACAACTCTGGGCACCAGTGTATACAGACGAAACAGATTTATTAGCAATTTACAATATTGTGCGAGATCAAGTAACGGCCCCTAAAAGGTTAAGCGTAGGTAAAGCACGCGGGTGGAGTGCGAGTCGAGGTGGGTCGAGGTGGGTAAAGGCGGGTCGCGGCGGGCGCGGGTCATTGCGTTAATCGCGGCGTACGTGATGTTATTTTTATACTGCAGCTTCAGATTTAGTTCAATCCACCGTTATAGCTCATAGGAGTGTAAACACTACGCTTTAATTAGGAACAGTTGAACGTTACACATGCGCGTGGGCACGCGTGGCAGATTGATGGGCGCCGAACGCCATTTGTTTTGCCACATTCGATTTAGTGAAAATTCACTAAGACCGCTGACAGACGCCGCGTTGTATCGGAAACTTTCGCTTATTAGTTTGTGTTCAATACATTACTATAATAAAGGTTTTCGAGGCTTAATATAACTCTCCGATATTTTTATTCGTGCACCAAAATAGCAGGTGGAATTTGTAGAAATTAGGGTAATCGGTTTTCAACTATAAACGAAAGGCAAATAAATAATTAGGTATGGAAATAAGTGACGATTAGTTTATTTTTTCAGAGTTAACTAACGACTGACTCGGCGGAAAGTTTTGAACTAGATGGAGCGGATAGCGTCATGCTGGAAGATCTGTTACATCAGTAAATCTATGAAGTGAGCATGTTTCTTAAAATAAATAGTAGAATCCAGCAGACATACAGGAGTCCATTGATGTTAAAGGTAACAAGTGGGGTACAAATATCTATCTATTATTAGGGCGGTTCACTACCTCTGAGTCATCATCATCTGCCTATCGTTTTTCCAACTGGGTATGTTGAGGTCAGCTTCCAGTATAACCGCCACCGGATGCACCTGAGTAGGAGGTGGTTCTAACAGGGGGTAAGAATTAACTTACCTTACCTATTACCGCCAAACAATAAAAATGACTAACATGATTTCCTATTGCTAAACACTGCGTCTCTTAAAATACAGGATACCTACCCTAGTTTGAGAGACAGAGTTTAATCTATTGTGTACAGATTTCTGATTTATCCAATGTTTAATGTAAATGTTAAAGTAAATATTCTCCATCATAAATTCAAAAATTGTAAACTTAAAGTACAATTATCTGTATTTTTGGGAAATAAAGATATTTATTATTATTATTATTATCCGGTATCCCATTACTTTGTCAGATCATTGTCATAGATCATTTATGAAATACAAAATAATTTTTAATTAGACTGGTTAAAGTTTAAGTAATTAAAGACTAATGTAAAACTGATTGGGTAGGTACATTATCTTGTATACATTTTTATTTTTATTTTGAGGGTGGAAAATCATCAAATAACTTCTCCCGCTCTGGGCGGAGCGGGAGGGCGTGTCAGACTCTTACTGACTAAAACCCACACGTGCTCCTTCAGTTGTCTGTGCCAGGGGAAACGAAAATTATAAGTGTACCTACTTTATTTAACATGTCAGCGCTGTGTTTGAGTGTGACTTAGCAACAAAACTAACGAACAATGCCCCCCTTGAATGTCATTTAGGCGCAAAAGATCCTTGTAGCACTCTAGTCAGAACTAGTCAGACGCCCAAACAAGAGGAGTATCATACTACCCCGTAACCGGGTTATGGATGTCAGATAGACAGTCGCTCCATGAAAAATACTGGTATACTGCTGCATCTGGTTAGACTGGAAAAAAAAAACTGTAATTGGCTTTCAGACTAATGTACTGTCCTTGATCTGTTTGTTTTAGCTGTAAGTCTCCCATGTTATTTAAATAAATAAAAAAGAATATGTCGATGAATATTTAGTTATGACGCATGTTTTGAACTTATCATATTATCTTTAAAACAATGTCATCTCAAAGTCAACCTTTTTTCTAGCTACATCCATCTTTCTTCTTTATTTTTCTTTCTTTTCATCGTAGGCACACGCCCTCTTCATATTCATACATTGGAAAATCCCCGGCTGGCTCACAGTTGCACACGAAAGGTGCGAATTTGAGCACACGAAAAATACCTGTGTTATTACTCAGTGAACCAGAAACGAATTCCAACAGGTAAAACGCAAATACGTACTTTACACAAAATTAATTTTAACATATCGCCCACGTGCACAACTGTTGGGCCGCGGGCGCGGGGGCGATCAAAACAAGTTATTTTCTTTGTTGGTAAAAAGGTAAAAATAAACCAGTATTTTGAAACGGTCATGTGAAGAAATAGGGTAATTAAATCGTAAATTGTGCAGAGTAACGAAAATGGGAAAACATGCGGAGTATTATTATTGTTCTTCAGTAGGTCGCGGACGTCAGTCGATCTAGTGTTCTTCAGTAGGTCGCGGACGTCAGTCGATCTAGTGTTCTTCAGTAGGTCGCGGACGTCAGTCGATCTAGTGTTCAACATTGGGTCGCGGACGTCAGTCGATCTAGTGTTCTTCAGTAGGTCGCGGACGTCAGTCGATCTAGTGTTCTTCAGTAAAGAACACAGTACCTACATAATATGTAACTTGTGTACATAATATGTAACTTGTTTAAAACTGTAGCTTGGAATACATTATATCTTGATTCCAAGCTACCGTTTTAAGCTTTCTACCATTTGATGACAGCATCAGCTACCCGCTGCCGCAGTTCAACTGAGTTCTTGCCCCGTTCGGTTTTCCATTTTTTTCTGTTGTTATTGTTACATAACTTTCACTTTATTACCTATAAGTTCCTTCATTTTGTGCACGTTTTTGTCGACACAACTGACCCCAAACTAGCGGAACCTTCACCATTTTTTTTTCTCAAACGCAAAAAATACAAGCAGCAAATTACTAATAGGTAATGCTATTAAAAAACATACCCTACTATAGTTTTTCCAACTGATAAGTGAAGCTTGCACATATATAGCTGTACATGTTATATGGCAATGTTACAGGTACCTACCCGCCTAAATTAAGATACAAGGGCAATGTTTTAGAATCTGCAGTAGGATGCCAACAGGTAAGCCAGTCATATTCAGCTTAGCTATTCATCCATTCATCCAGAAACTAAATTCAAAATTGTGACACCCGGGCGTTTCCTCCCGAAAATATATTGGCCTGGACCTTAACCCATCAAAATGTGAAATTTTCCTTTCTGACATTACCGACAGACAAACGACCTTAAAGAAATTTAATGTAATGTAATAGCAAAAGTGAACGCACAAATCAAAATTCTAGAAACCGTTCACTGCACCCATTGAGATAAAGTATACGCTAAGTAATAATAGTCCTATGACTGCACTTCCTAGATTTCCCAACTTTAGAAGACAACCTTTCTGTTCAAAAGAGTCAGTCTCTTGCAAAAATATAACTAAGGCAAATAATAAATCATATGAAAGTGTACAAAAAGTAAATAGTATCAACCTGGTGCATCAAAACATTCAAGGGTTTTTGAACAAAGATTTAGAAGTAGAGTTATTCCTGAATTGTAGCAATATAGATATTCTTTGTATGACAGAACATTGGCTTAAAAGCCACCAGTTCATGTTCAATTTTAGTAATCACCAGGTGGGTAGTTCGTTCAGCAGAGTAAATGCTGTACATGGTGGCTCTTTAATTCTAGTAAATAAACAGCTTAAATTTAAAGACCGCAAGGATATTGTGAGCCTCTCTGTTGAGCGGACAATTGAAATAGCCTGTGTAGAATTGGAGCAGCTCGTTATATTAAGTGTGTACAGACCTCCTTCAGGATTATAGGATTGTTTTGAAAAGGTTATGGATGAAGTGTTGCACAAAATCTGTAATTCAAACAAATCTGTCATCACTTGTGGTGATTTTAATGTTAATTTGTTAGAAAATTCTGGGTTAAGTACTAAAATTATATGTCTATTTCAGTCATACAATCTTGCTAACCAATTTTTGGAGCCCACTAGAATAACTTCCACTAGTGCCACATGCCTAGATAACATTTATACAGATGTTATACCAACGCACAAAGAAATTAATAACTTGATAGACTCAGATCATTGCGAACAATTGATTACTATTTCAAATTTAAACAAAAGAGTTACTAAAAAAGATATCACTGCTAACCCTAAAACAACTAATCGCTTGGAAACATTTAAATCTAAACTTTTAAATAAATTACCACTTCTGTTGACTAATGATGACCCTAATCAACAATATAATGATTTTTTTTAATGTATTGCATACAATTCAATACCACATTCATTCCAAAGACATTCTCAGTTAATAGTAACGCTTCCTTCAGTGACCGTGCCACCATTGGTATACATACAAGTAGGAAAAGACTTTATGAAATGTATGATGAACGGACTTGTATAGACACTGCTGAATTTAATTTATATGTCAAGAATTATTCTAATTTATTTAAAAAGTTTGTAGTATAGCCAAGTCACGTTATTTGAGTTCAAAAATTTAAAATAGTGGTAATGTAATTAAAATGACATGGAGTATCATTAATAGCGAAACGGGAAGGTCATGCAACCGATGTAGAGACTACAGCCTAGCTATTAATGACAATATAATTAAATCAGTTTCTCAAGTCGCCGCGGCCTTTGAAAATTTCTTTGCAGAGATTCCCGTATCGACTACTAAATCTCTTAAGAGCGTTTATACCTTATGAGTGGCAACGTCGCAATTTAGTGTCATATTACGTGGTTTTCAATTTTTATCATTTAATCGGAGCTATATTTTAAAAATCTGTTTAATTAACTTTTTAGAATTACGTGAAAGTGTTTAAAAAGTAAGTAACCGTAATGCTTACAGTTATTTTACAATGAAATAATAATATCCCTTCTTACCTGACTTCCCAAATACAATATTTATGCACTGCTCATAGTAAAAATCTTCGATCCACCAACAATCGTCTTCTACGATGTCCTTCTCACCGTTCTGGCTTCATTCATTCTTCTTTCTTTGTCCAGGCGGTTTTTCTTTGGGATGCGCTCCCTCTGAAAATCAGGACAGCAACCAGTCGGTTATCTTTTAAAGTGAAGGCACGTGAACATATCCGTCAGAAGTTGGCTGAAACATCCCAGCGCTGAGTTGCTGGATTTGTTTTCTCCTCTACCGATCGTTATTTCTCCTGACCAAGGTTTATTTTGTTTATATGTATGTATCTATGTATCTATATAGTAGTATTTATTCTTGTATTTTATAGTCATTTCCGAGCTATCTATCCCGTATGTTGCACCTGCCATGGTATATCTCTGCATCACCCTAAGGTTGACTGGTAGAAAATGCCTCAGGCATTAAGTCCGCCTTTGTACAGTATTATTTTTTTACTTGTGCATAAAGTTTTAATAAATAAATAAATATGACACTAAATTGCGACGTTGCCACTCATAAGGTATAAACGCTCTTAACTCTTCACCCACTGCTTCAGAGTCTTTACTTAAAGAAAACGTTCCGGTTTGTGATTCTGAATTTTATTTCCAATATGTCACGTGTAAAGTTAAAATTAAAACCTTTCACACGTTAAATGTTAAAAAGACCGCAGATCTATGCGGTAATTTTGTGGACGTTGTTAAGTCGATTATAAACATTGTAGCACCAACTTTAGCTGTTATTTTTAATAATTGTATTGACCGTGGCGAGTTTCCTGATCTTATGAAAAACAGTAAAATAATACCGTTGTTTAAATCGGGTAGTACATCAGACCCTACTAATTATAGACCTATATCAGTGCTACCTTTATGGCATATGTTAGAGAAGACTGACTGTGCGACGAAATTAAGAGACCGAGTGGTAGATAAAATGATAGAGATGGGTGAAATGAATGACCGAAGCGTAAATGAATGTTGGAATGAAATGGCTCAGTATATTAGGAGTGCAGCAAAAGGTATTTTGGGAGAGACGAAAGGAAGGGGCACGATAGATAGGGATACGTGGTGGTGGTCGACAGAGATTCAGAATGTGCTGCGAGAGAAAAAGAAGAAATTTAAGGAATGGCAGAGCATTGGAAATGAGCGTTCTAGTCTGAGAGCTGAAAGAAAGAGTGAGTATGATGCTCTCAAGAAAAAAGCCAAAAGAGCTGTGGCTATAGCGAAAACTAGTGCTCACGAAAAGCTTTATGACATGTTGGAAACTTCGGCAGGCCAAAAACATCTATACCGGCTTGCTAGAGCTAGGGAGGGAAAGGCGAAGGATGTGGTCCAGGTAAAATGCGTAAAAGACGAAGCTGGAATGATATTGTCGGAAGATGAGAAAATTAAGAATAGGTGGAAAGTTTACTTTGAAAGACTGATGAATGAGGAGAATGACTGGAGTGGTATGCTTGATAATAAACCAGAAAATGAGGGATTAGTAAGAGAAGTCAGTGTGGATGAAGTGAGGATTGCTGTAAGCGGAATGAAGAATGGTAAAGCATTAGGACCGGACGGAATACCTGTTGAAGTATGGAAAATATTGCGGATGGCCGGTTGGACGTGGTTAGCGTTATTCTTCAATAAGCTGTTGCTGGAAGAAGCCATACCTGACGAATGGTATAATAGTTCGCTGGTGCCCATTTTTAAAAACAAAGGTGATGTGCTGGAGTGCAATAATTATAGAGGAATAAAGCTAATGTCACACAGCATGAAAGTTTGGGAGAAAGTTGTTGAAAGGCGACTGAGAGAAGAGACCGAAATTTCACAGAACCAGTTCGGTTTTATGCCTGGCCGGGGTACGACGGATGCCATCTTTGCTATCCGCCAGCTATGCGAGAAATACAGAGGTGCGCACAAAAACTTGCACATGGTGTTCATTGACCTCGAAAAGGCATACGACCGAGTGCCCCGTGAGGTTCTGTGGTGGGCCCTAAAGGAGAAAAGTGTGCCAGGGAAGTATGTCAAGTTGATCCGTGCAATGTACAATCGATGCACTACCCAAGTCCGGTCTACAGCGGGCACTACCGGCAGCTTCAATGTGGCTGTCGGCTTGCACCAAGGGTCGGCTCTCAGCCCTTACCTCTTCCTGATGGTAATGGACGCTCTGACGTCGGACATACAGGAAGAGGCTCCCTGGTGCATGCTGTTTGCTGATGACATTGTGCTGATTGCCGAGAGCGGTCTAGAGGTCCAGAACAGATTGGAGATGTGGTGGCAAAGACTGGAGAATGTTGGCCTGAAACTTAGCAGAACCAAAACAGAGTACTTGTTCTGCGATTTTGGCGGTCTCTCCAGTCCTGTGCCTGTTACTCTTGCTGGAACGCCCATACCAATCTGTTCCGACTTCCGGTACCTCGGGTCGCTTGTCCAAGGAGATGGCGATGTAGACCGGGACATAACACACCGGATCAACTCAGGATGGATGAAATGGCGACAGGTCACTGGAACAACTTGTGACCCACAGATGCCCCTCAAGTTAAAGGGGAAAATATACAAATCTGTGATTAGACCTGTCGTATTGTATGGATCGGAATGCTGGGTTGTGAAGAAGATGGATGAAAAACGATTACATGTAGCGGAGATGAGGATGTTGAGATGGATGTGTGGAGTGACAAGAATGGATAAAGTAAGGAATGAGTATATAAGAGGAAGTTTGAAAGTAGCGCCTGTGACAGAAAAAGTGAAAGGGAATCGACTGTCTTGGTATGGACATGTGATGAGGAGGGATGACACTCATGTGACTAAGAGAGTGATGGGTATGAATGTTGATGGAGGGAGAGGAAGAGGACGGCCAAAGAAAAGATGGATGGATTGTGTGAGAAATGATATGAGTGAAAAGGGAGTAGATGATGCCTTGACGTCTAACAGGGGAGAATGGAAGAAGAAAACGTGTTGCGCCGACCCCAAGTAAAATGGGATAAGGGCAGGAAGATGATGATGATCAGTGCTACCTTTAGTAAAATTTTTGAAAAGCTTATTCTAAATCAAATGCAAAGATTTTTTAACGTACATAAATTACTACATAACAAACAGTTCGGTTTTACAAGGGGTCGTTCAACTACTGATGCCGGAGTTGAACTTTTAGGGCATGTGTATAATGCATGGGAGGACAAATGCGATGCGTTGGGCATCTTTTGCGATTGGTCCAAGGCATTCGATTGTGTTCTTCATGAAACATTAATCTGGAAACTGCACCACTACGGAATCCGTAGCACCTCTCTGGATCTTCTTACTTCTTACTTAAGTGATAGCATTCAGAGAGTTGATGTTAACGGTAAAAGATCACCCGGATCGATAGTAAGAATGGGGGTCCCTCAAGGCTCAATTCTTGGTCCATTTTTATTTCTTATTTAAATAAATGACTTGCCTTACCTCATAAAGGATAAACATGATATAGTGCTGTTTGCAGACGACACTTGACTTTTATTTAAACTCAAAAGTCAGCAGCTGGTTACTGACAATGTAAGTAGCGCCCTCGCAAAAGTAGTTAACTGGTTTAACGTTAATAGCCTTCTTCTTAACGAAAAAAAAACTAAATGTATTAAGTTTACGTTACCACATGTTAGACAGATAGAAACAAGTGTTCTCATAAAGGGGGAAGAGTTGAAACCCGAATATACTACAGTATTCTTAGGCATAACTTTAGACGCCAAGCTGCAATGGGGCCCCCATATAGATAAAATGTCAAAAAAGCTTAGCTCTGCAGCATACGCTGTTATAAAGATTCGTGGTTTAACTGATTTAGAGACAGCCCGTTTAGTATACTTTAGTTATTTTCATAGTGTAATGTCGTACAGTATTCTGCTGTGGGGAAATGCCGCCGATATTCAGACGATTTTTGTTTTACAAAAAAGGGCAATTCGTTCAATTTATAAATTAAGCCCCAGACACTCCCTCAGAGACAAATTTAAAGAGATTAATATAATGACTGTGCCTTCTCAGTAAAACAGTTCTTCTCAGTTCAAATGTTAAACTACGCTCTATAACAGTCGATTTAATACCGGATCTGGGTGCGCACGCGTTGATTTCCGGTGAATTTAGTTTTAAACGCCTGAAAATTCCGTCGCGAACCATAACTTATCGTCCACTAAAGGACATTATTAGGGATTGTTTTGATCAGGATCTCGAGTTACTTAACTGGAAAGCGTTAACCGAGCTGCAAGATGTTAATAATATGGTCAATGATTTTAACTCCAACTTACTTGCGCTGTTCGATATCCATGCACCTTTAAAAACTAGTGTCGTGAAGGAGTATTGTTACCCTTGGATTACTGACAATGTTAAATTTATGATGAATTTGAGGAATAGGGCACATGCGGAGCATTTAAAAAACAAAAAATCCGATTCAAAAAAGTCTTATTACAAAGAATTGAAGTCACTCGTTTCTAGGTCTCTATTGTACGAAAAGTCAGCGTACTATAAACATAAGATCAACAGTCAAATAAATAACTCCAGAGCTCTCTGGAAAAACCTAAAGTCTACCCTACTCCCAACTAAACACAAGGAATTACCTTTACACTTTAATGATCCCGACAGGATTTGTGACCATTTTCTGAATGTGCCGGGTGCGGATACGGTCAGTAATACATTGCTTGCATATTTTAAATCCGCGCGAAATAGTAGTTCCACGTTTAGTTTGAAACCTACAACACGCAACAAAATCGCGAACATATTGAGTACTATTAAATCGAATGCTGAAGGTTGCGATGGCCTTACAATAAATATGATATTACTGACACTACCTGTCACTTTGGACGCCGTGACTGCTTTAGTGAATACATCTGTTACATCCTCATCTTTTCCTGAGTTATGGAAAATTGCCAAAGTGCACCCATTGCCGAAGACTCTTAATGCGTTGGATATAAAGGATCTTAGACCCATTAGTATACTGCCGGTACTTTCTAAAGTCTTAGAAAAAGTAGTTTGTGCGCAATTGATTGATTTTTTAGAGACTAATAAAATCCTTCCGGATGTTCAATCGGGCTTTAGGAAGGGCCGTAGTACAGCCACGGCTTTGTTGGATGTCACAGACAATATCTTGTCGGCTCAGGATAATGGGTTGTGCACTCTTTTGGTGTTGCTTGATTTTTCGCGCGCGTTTGACTGTATTAACGTTCCTCTTTTATTGGCAAAGATGGCTTTTTATGGATTTGACGAGGACACAATCAAATGGTTTGACAGCTATCTTGGCGATCGTACACAATTCGTTGAAATACGTCGGCCGGACGGGTCAACAGCTGTCTCTGGGCGCCGCTCAGTGGGTAGGGGGGTTCCGCAGGGCTCGATACTTGGGCCAGTATTGTTTATTTTGTACTGTGCCGATATAATTGAAAATATAAATAAATGCAAATACCATATTTATGCAGATGATACACAAGTATACATATCATTTAAGCCGGAAGACTATGAACAAGCACTAAACGATCTAAATACAGATCTTGAAAACATAGTGCAATGGGCCAATGTAAACACGCTTGCCCTGAACCCTACAAAAACCAAGTACATGCTTTTTGGAACAGAAAACCAGTTAAGTAAAATTAAACCTTCTGCTAACTGTGTGACCGTTATGGGACAGCCTATCGAACGAGTCTACGAAGCACGTAATCTAGGTGTTATCATGGACACGGAACTTCGTTTTCATAAACACGTGTCTGAGTCAATCCGTAATTGCTTTTATAGACTTAAGATATTATACAAAGCCCGTCCCTATCTTAGTGAAGAGTTGCGGGTCTTGCTTGTGGAGTCTTTGGTTCTATCTAAGTTAAATTATGCGGATACGGTCTATGGCCAACGACTACTGTCAAAAACTGAAAGAATGATCCAAAGACTTCAAAACGCCTGTGCACGCTTCTGTTTTAAAGTTCCCTTTAGGGGACATGTTACGCCTTTCCTCAACGAGCACAACATTTTAAAAATGAAAGCTAGACGTAAACTCCATATGGCAAACTTACTCTTTGGTGTTATTAAGTCTCAATCTCCTTCTTACTTATATGAAAAATTATCGTGGACAAGAAGACACAGAATCGGTGAGGGAAGAAAATGTTCTCAACAGCTTTCCATCCCACAGCATAAGTCGGCGGCTTTTAGAGGCAGTTTTCGCTACGCAGCTACTAAATGCTGGAACAATATCCCTCCTCCCATAAAGTACAGTAAAACTTGCTCGACTTTTAAATTGAAATTAAAAGAATTCCTTTTAAGCCATCAAAAGGATTTTGAAAATGTTCGAGCCGACATATCTGCTATATAAAACCATATTTTGTATCAATTTTATAATTTTTATTAATTTTATCAACTTTACCAATTTTATCGATCTCGTAATTAAGGGGAACAATGCAGTCACACAATTTTGTCCTATGGGTATTTTCTATTTATTTTTTATATAGGTAATACGCACATATTGGTTATTTATTTTACTTTTTTTTCACTAATCACAATACAACACACACACATGTATGTCACATCATTTTATTTGTTTTTGTATGAGCTTTTCTTTATGTACTATCACATTTAATTAATTCTATTAATGTATTAAAACGGACACAAGCTTCCCTATGTTTTGTTATTCTAGCGTATGGCACTCGTGGGTTGCAGCTGAAAATCAGCGTCAGGTGGTACACCTTGTGTTGTCATCTGACATTATGCTGAGCTGAGGCCCGTTTGGCATTATAATTTTTGTATTCTGTTTTTATAGTATTAAGGTGTATTTATTTTGCTGTAATGCCAATAAACGCATTTTCTTTCTTTCTTTCTTTCTTTCAGTATATTTATGAAAATATTTTGTATGCACTTATAAATATTAATCTGTTTAAAAAATACAGTGATATCCATAGTATAAATACTAGGAACAAACACAAATTTGTTGTTCCTACAACCAGGCTCAAGAAAATAGGTGGCTCGTTTAGATGCCAATGTATAGGTACATTTTTATAATAAACTTCCTAGCCACATTCAAGAACTAAGCCTTAATAAATTCAAATGTTTTATAAAAAGGAAACTATGCCAGAAAGCCTATTATACTGTCAAATACTTTATTGAGGACAAAAAGGCTTGGGAGTGAGCTGTTCCAATAAATTTACACTGGGAATGTTGATTTATTTTATTGTTTTTTGCTAACTATTGTATTTTTAATCTTTGCTATAACTATCTATAACTTTTTACATATACAATGACATGAATATTTACTGTATAAAGTATTATATTATTTTCTTTATTTCATTTACATACATATCAATTACATTTCTAAATATTTTTATAAATAAAAAAATACCAAAAACATTTAAAAATATAAAAAATAGTAGCCCACCGGTATCGGGAACAGGGTCCAAGCTACCGGCGGTCAGGGCTCCAGAGAGAGAAACTTCCTAACAATGCGGGCCGTGTCCAGAAGTACCGCTCTCTGAATCAAGCCCTTGATCCAGCTGCCTAACGAGAGCCTCCTTAGGTGTTGGTCGAGGCTCTTGGGTATTAGCCCATTGGCTGTCACGACTATCGGCACAATGACCGCTGAGCCCACATCCCAAATGTCGACAACCTCGTGAGCCAAGTCAAGATACTTGATTTGTTTATCTTTCTCGGCTTTCACGAGGTTCTCATCATGAGGGATGGTTATGTCAACAATCATTGCGCGTCGCTCCAATCGATCCACCACCACTATATCAGGCTTATTGGCAACAATAGTCCTGTCAGTGATGATGGATCGATCCCAGTACAATGTGATATTACCATTTTCGAGAACTGGGTCGGGCACATACCTGTAGTACGGTACCTCCGATTCCACAAGGTTGTATTTCAGAGCAAGCTGCTGATGGATTATCCTGGCTACAAGGTTGTGTCTATGCAAGTACTCTCCGTTAGCTAGACGAGAACAACCGGAGATGATATGCCTGATTGATTCACCCGGCCGGTGGCATGCCCGACAGATGTCAACTGTGCCGTCTTTCACAATAAATCTCCGGTAATTGTTCGTCATCATAACTTCGTCCATAATTGCACAGACAAAACCTTCGGTTTCTCCAAAGAGGTCACCGAAACGCAGCCAGGCAACGGACGCTAGTAGATCTACATCCGGTCCATGTAGGGCCCGGAAAAAGCGTCCGTGGAGCTCCTTACTCTGCCATACCTCCATGCAATCATTAGTGTCAAGCACTACAGGTTTGCGCCAGTTCTCTTTAGCCAAGGAGAGCGGGGTGAGGCCCTTGTCCACCATGACTACATCTCGATGCATACCCACGTCGGTTTCTAGGAAATATTCCCTGAGACTGTATATCTCGCGATTGTGGAGGGTCTTAGCGTTTAAAAAGCCTCGACCTCCACACTTTCGCGGGATATACAGCCTCATTACCGATGATCGTGGGTGATGCATTCGATTTGCAGTCAGCAGCGTACGGACCCTCCTATCCAGGGCGTCGAGTTCGGTCTGAGTCCATTTGAGTATGCCAAAAGAGTACATCAAAACCGGCATGACCCAACCGTTGAAGGCGCGCACCTTGTTTCCGCCTGATAGAAGACTATTAAGTACTTTTTTCAGGCGGCCAAAGAAGCGTTCCTTCAACGATTGCTTCATGTCAGTAACATTGATGCCTAACGTTTCCGACATACCCAAATACTTATAGGTTTCGGATGCGGAGAGGGCTCTAAGGTTTGTGGAATCTGAGAGTTGGGTTCCCACGGATTCAACAATCTCCCCTCGCTTTACATGCATGACCGCACATTTGTCCACACCAAATTCCATCCTGATGGCGCTACTGAAAGTTTGAGTTACTTTCAGTAGCTCCATCAGTTGCAAATTGTTGGGGGCAAAGAGTTTTAGGTCATCCATGTAGAGGAGGTGCGATATAACCTGACCACCTCTCCTCAACCGATAGCCTAGACCTGAATCCTCCAGCAGTGTGCTTAGAGGATTCAAGGCTAAGCAGAACCAAAGCGGACTCAAACTATCGCCCTGAAATATGCCTCGCTCGATCCTTATCGGTTCGCTATTCCCATGAATATTTCGACATCCTGGATAGTGAAGGACCGTCCTCCATTGCCGCATACATGACATTAGGAAGGTGCGAAGAATTGTATCTACTTTATACAACTCTAACACCCTCACGAGCCATGTATGCGGCACCGAGTCATAGGCCTTCTTATAATCTATCCAACATGTCGACAGATCCTTTCGGGAACGACGAACCTGTTGGCTAATGGTCATATCAATGAGGAGTAGCTCCTTAGTACCGCGGGACCTATTCCTACATCCATTTTGAGAGGCAGACATGATGGAGTTGGTGTCTATATGTTTGTTAATTTTAGTTCTCAAAATGGATGTAAGAACTTTATAGACCGTCGGTAAACACGTGATCGGCCTATAATTCTTGGGTTCCGCGGTGCTACCTGATTTATGGAGCAGGTGGGTAATTCCTGTCGTTAGGAATTGGGGTAGCGAACCAGATTCCAAAGTTGTCTGAAACTGAGATGCCAAGCGAGCGTGCGATCTTGTGAACCATTTAATCCAAAAGTTGTGCAGTCCATCCGGCCCTGGAGACTTCCAGTTGGGTAGTGGACGGACTGCACGAGCTACATCTTGGGGGCAGATGGTAATAGCCCCCATTTCTGGTATCGGATCGCAGGCTCGCTCGACTTTCCGAGTCCAATCACCTTCGGTGTGACTGACAGGTACCGACCAAATGCTGCGCCAGAAGGAACACATGGCATCATCATCCGGTAGGCACGTCTCAGTCACACCATGGTCCGGTCGCTCCCAACCCCTATAAACCCACCTTTCATCGCTCTGGAAGGTGCGATTCTGAGTGTATCGCTCTACTCGCCGCCTATACCGACGAATACGGTTTGCCCATGCATACACTTTCTGCTTCAGGAAGTCGATGCGCTCTGTGACACAAGACATATAGTCTTGGGGACTGATATCAGTCCCTGAGAATGCCCGTCTCACAAAGCGCATCACTCTAGGGCGAGTATTGCCCTCCTTGAAGCAGATTAGTTTGCCGATGAGCGTCCTGGCCCCACCAATACGGCGTTCAATTCTGCACTGCCAAGCTGGTACGTTTGGTTTCGGTCGTGTAGCTCTAGTGTCAATTGCAAATTTGACGTGAGCTACACGACATGCTGCTACTGCCGCGCAGTACAGAATCGAATGAATATCGGTGAGGTCTTCGCAGGTATCAAAATAGTTTGATAACTGCGAATCCAGGACCGCCACCAGCGCCCTATTTTTGTTATGCATGGGCAAACGAGGTAAGCGTGGCCTAAGTTCGGGTGGCATGAAGCGATATTCCTGAATCGCATCCTCCAAAGCACTCCTCAATTGCTCATTGTACTGACTACTTACATTTGTAGCCCTATCATTACTCCCTTCGTCAGCATGCGTTATATTGGGCTGCGGATGTATAACAGTCTGCGACTGGGGGGCGATGATATGGCCACTCTGCATTTCATTTCGCAGGCGATCAAGTACAGAGTCATCCAACATATGATTACGCTGGATGACTCGCACCTGATCCGACAGTCGTTGTGCCGAAACGTTGACAGCTGGCTCAAGCACCTGAAAAAGAGAGAGCATCATATTATTTTAATTATTGTGAATGTGAGGACTATGTGGGTCATTGTTCCAGTTTTAATCATGTTCTGGCAGTTTGAGTAGTTTATGTGGCCTACCCAAATGTCCTTTCTTTGGTATTGTTCGTCGAATCGTTGAGCTCCTTAAGTTCTGAGTCGAGCTGCACGGTTACTGACAAATGCGTGCACTGTCTGGACAGGCCCACTCAATCTGTGTGGTTCTTTTCTCAAAAGTCCATTTCAGACACCAATCTGCATGGTCCTCAATGGTTATGTCCGGATTTTTATATACACATTGACATTAATGAATGTTATTTATACTATGACAAGAGTATTTACTTTGTAAAGTATAATTATGCTATTATTTTAACTATTGTGAATGTGAGAACTATGTTGGTCATTGCTTTTTTTTCGTATTTTTCTCTCTTAGTGTAATCATGATCTGGCAGTTTGAGTAACTTGTGCGGCCTACTCAAATGTCCTTTCTTTGGTATTGTTCGTCGAATCATTGAGCTCCTTAAGTTCTGAGTTGAGCTGCACGATTGCTGACAATTGCGTGCACTGACTGGACAGGTCCACTCAATCTGTGTGGTTGTTTTCTCAAAAGACCATTTCAGACACCGATCTACGTAGCCTTCACATGATCTGACCAAGATTCTGTCTGGACTTTAAAAGAGACTGTGATCTCTGACTTTGTTTCGGCCTTTCTTCTCAGAGTAGTCAGATAGGAAACGCCGACCTCATCTAGTTAAAAAAAATATATGATTGACGTGTAAAAGTGTTTGTAAAAACCTACTTACAGAAATAAAATCATTTATCATTTCTCAATTCATCAACGATTTTTTTTTAATAATGACATTTCGGACAGATTCGGCATTCACACTCATTAATACTGTTGTTTTGGCCTAAATATATATTTTCTACGCTCTTCCCCTTTGTGGAAGCAAACACACAGCTCTTGGACAAAATTTACCAAATTATTAGCGGCACACTAACATCCATTTTAAATGGATATTTATTTATTTATCTACTTACATCTACCGTTACAGGATAAACCAATGCGATAAATGCGCTTATACTAACTTAATCAATACTATCATCTATAACTTATTATAAACAATGCATTCCTAGTAAATTCACTCAGAGAACAACAGAATAAGTTCGTCTCACTCGCTATGAGGTTGAGCGTACGGAGTGCTCGCGTCAGCGGCGCCTCCCTAAAGCTGGTCCGAGCGCGCGGCTCCACTAGCAGTGGCAGCTGCCGTCGTCGCCACACGTACCTGTCCGGAACACACACACACTCACCTGTCCTAAAATAACTGCATTATGCACCTTTCCTCTCAGTAAGTTAAATATATAAGAGGTAAGTGCAAGATCCCTCCTACTCCTAACCCTTAGCTCATTGTATCCCACCATACCTAGAATAAATAATGTTGTTTACATTAACAGGTAAACAGGGATAGACTCCGTAATAACGCTTAAATAAATATCATATTTAACGTTTTTTTTTTTTTTTATTCTATTTTTAATTAGGGACATTTACCGCAATGCGTATGACAGTCCCATCGTACCCTAAACACATACTATTACGGATCACATTTGGGACATGAACCCGAACAGACTCCTCGCATCATCGCCATTTGGTTGAGACAGAATGTTATGAAATGTGCCCATATCAAGCTGGTTCAACTTCAAAACCCCAAACAGATCCCTTCTACGAGACTCATATCGAACACATTCCATCAATAAGTGATGTAAGTCCTCCACAACTCCACACTCTAAACAATTAGGCGAGTTAGTTTTTTTCATCATAAATGTAAACTTAGTACATGGAATGTGTCCCGATCTAAGTAGGTATATGAGCTGTAACAACTAATTTCCTACTTAACTGACTATTAATAAACCAGGGCACACGAAAAGGCTGACTCTGCATGGTTTTATACCAGATCCCTTTTTCCAACGAACGTCTATAAAAATACTCCTTCCAATCATCGTAACATTTATTTTTAACCTTAGGCAACACTTCTGAATAATCTATCGTTATATTAGTTTCCTTTCCATTTTTTGCTGCATATTTGGCCAGCATAAATATTTAACGTTATTCTTTCTTTCTTTCTATAAAAACTTATTTTGTACTCTCTCCAGCATGGCACTATATTTAGCTTCATGCGGATCCCAGATGACTGCATTACATTCTAACTGGCTCCTTACCAATGCATGATAAAATGCTGTAATAGCTTTCACATTCGTGAACCCTCGGACCGTGGTACGAAGCTCAGATCATATAAACACTATGATCTGAGGTACGAAGCATGAAAGCTAAATTTCTATACGCTCTTCTACAGCTACGCATGACGTGATCACAAAAAGACAAACCGGTGTTAAAGCCTACTCTCAAGACCTTGACTTGTGTTCTTTAAGCCACACTACCCATCCGTTATGGTGGCCTCGGCGTCCGTAAAATTGCTAGTAATTAGCGTACCAGCCTGTCCACGGCACCGAAAAGTTGACCGGGAAAATTTTTGCCCCTTCCCTGGTTGACTCTGAAGTGCCGTGCTTGACCGATGCGGTGAATGCTTGGAATATGGCTTGCCCGGATACAGATTGGCCGTCTTTCCAGAGGCAGTGAGATGAGCCGCTCTGCAGGATGGTACGGTATAATCTTATTAATACGTCCACCAATACTGCTGAGCGTGCTCGCCTTGTAGTTGTGGAAGAGTGGGAATCGGGCCTCTGGCTTTTTTTTTTTTTTTTTGAGGATGGGAAATCATCAAATGACCCCTCCCGCTCTGGGTGGAGCGGAAGGGAGTGTCAGACTCTTACTGACTACAACCCACCCGTGTTCCTTCCTTGGCCCTTTATGTTCCGGGTCAGCGGTACCCCTTATGGATGATCCCGCTTTCCCGGCAGGCTTGGGCCCTAGTGGGCCCCCTCTTCGATGCTGACATCTCTTTGAGGCGCGCGTGGAACACGTACGCGCCGTCCGGCACGGGCCTGATCCTGATCGGACGGTGAGCTACCCATTACTCACCGCCCGCAGGCCCGCGCCTACGGTGGCCGGGAGTCGTCACGCGGCTCCCGACGCCCGGAGCGTCCACCGCGGCGGCTTGGACGGGAGACTCTCTCCCTCTCCCGTCCCGCCACCTCCTTCGCTAGCATGACTGCTTCGCAGAAGGAGGCGACTGCCTCCCACTCCCCCTCGCCCCGGACCATGGCTTGAACCAAGGCCGGGCGTGAGAGGTCGCCGCCGCTGCCGATCGCCTCTACGAGGACACGGCGGTGCTCCGCCCATGCAGGGCAGGCCCCCACCGTATGCTCCACCGTGTCCTCGGGGCGATCATCGCAGTGGTGACACCCGGGCGTTTCCTCCCGCCTGATGATGTGCAGGAACCTCCCGAAGCTTCCGTGTCCGGTGAGGACCTGCGTCAGGCGGTAGGTGAGGACGCCGTGACGCCTCTCTAGCCACTCCTCAAAGAGGGGTCATCGGGCCTCTGGCTTCAGGTGCTACCGTCACCTAACATAGGCACTACACTGGGTGACACCACCTTCCGGTTTGCTACTAATCTGCGTCTGGGCGCTCTGCATCACGGTGAAGGTGTCGACGGCCTCGGACACCATGACCTATCCTGCAGTAGGAGCGCAGGCCGGCTAACACGGCAAATCAGCATCACTGACATCATCCGTCGTGCTGTTATCACCGCCGGGGCGCCAGCTGTTCTAGAACCCAATGGCTTGGCACGCGACAGTGGGAAGAGACCAGACGGAATGGCCATATTGCCTTGGAATTTAGGTCGGCCTTTGGTGTAGGATGCAATATGTGTCGACACCCTTGCGCCATCTCATCTTCCTAGCACGGTGGGTTGTGCTGGGGCGGCTGCTGCAGGTGCGAAAAAAAAAAAAAACCTCAAACGGCGTAAACATTCCAATCTTATTGGAATTATGTATGTGTTCGAGTTGTTTGGGGTTGAAACTCTAGGGCCATGGTGTCCGAGTGCCCACTTAGTTTTTCGAGACATTGCCAAGCGGTTGGTCGACTCTTCACGTAGCCAGATGGCTGGCCTATTTTTTTGCCAAAGAATCAGCATTGCCATTTCTTTCTGCTCCCTTTTTTATATACTTGTACATATTGAAGATGCTAAAACACTTAAAATATTGTTTTGCACTTTTGTTAGAAGCCAACTAGAGTATGCATCTCAGATATGGAACCCTCGTTATCACAAGTACATCGACCGCATTGAGAACATCCAAAGTCGTTTTATAAAATATCTTTGTTTCCATCAAAAGATTCCATACCATTCAATCGTTTATCTCCGACTCTGTAAGAAGTATCATTTATTACCACTCGAAGACCTTCGAAGTAAAATAAAGAAACATGAATTACTAATAACAAAACCATAGTCAGCAAGATGACCTGTCACCACAAGCAGCACCCGTTCACGAGCATAACGCAAAGATCAGCCATTAACCCCCTCGCCATATTTGAGGCAAGGCAAAGCATTGTGCGTGCAAGCAAAAATTTTAATAAAAGATGTAAACAACACGATTTGGAATCTAAATGATCTGCAAAATTTTCGATAATGTGTGTCATCTTCATAGTTTTCGAGAGCGCTGGTGCCAAAATCAGGAAATCAAAATCCAAAATGGCGGCCATAACCAGAGGTGGATCTCAGTAAATGGGTTGCTTTTCTCACGAGGAACTGTAAGTAGGAGCACTTCCGAGGGGCGAGCAATCTCTCCAACATATTTTACAGAGAAGCATTTACTTAAATGTTTAAGATATATGTTTATTTATTTTGGATCTCCAACAAATGGTACACAGATTCAACAGATATCACAATAATATTTTGTTGATAATTTCATAGTTTTTTTTTGGTAGTAATCTAGGAAAATTATTTGGTCAAATTAAAGCCCTTTTCCTCTCTCCTACTTTGCCGTGCCCGACAGGGTCCAATTTCTGTGCCTAGCTTTAAGCCTTTTGTAACATCTCTTTTACATTATGGAAGGCATTAATTTTATCTCATAAATTTTATCTCATGTCTTCGCTAGATGCTCACCAATATAACAGTACGCCTAACAGTGGAGGAAAGATCTTGGATTTGTTTATCTGTTCTGTTCGACTGGCCACCCTAGTGATCCGTTATTACCAGTCGACCCCCATCACCCCCCTTTTGTTGTAACCGCACCTGTTAGCCTATCTACACATGTTATGAAGAGAAAAACGATTAATAAATATAATTTCCGTAAAGCTAATTACGATCTCATCAAGAAACAGATGGACGAGGTCAATTGGTCAGCGCTGTTCGACAATCTATCATCGGAGGAGGCCGTGGAGGCTTTCTATAGTATGTTGAGTGACATAATTAGCCCACTAGTCCCCCCTGCAAGGACTAGATCACTTGACTTCCCAATCTGGTTTACGCCACAATTAATTAAAATATTTAAAAAGAAGCAGCGTCTTTGGATAAAGTGGAAAAAATACAGTAACGTCAAAGACTATAATGACTTCTCCGATTATAGGTCTATCTTTAAACTTAAGTGTAAATCCTGTTATTCTAGTTATATTAACTCGGTTGAAGATAGTCTGTCTTGTAACATAATGTGAGGGTTTTATTTATAGAAATATACGTGTGATCATTATATCGCCTTTTTTATTTGACACATCTACAGAATACATAGTAAAACAAAAGTACAAAGAAAACCATACGACGTGCAGTGTCATTTTGGTACTAGGTAGGTGGCCAGTACTCACACTCCTCTTCACGGCATCGTCGTGGTGATCATGAGTTCAAGAAACTCCTAATCTGCTCCGCAATTTCAACAGCCGCGGGCCGGCTAGGGCTTTGGTTAGGATGTCTGCCTCCATATCTTCGGTTCGCAGATATTTGACCTGTATGGCTCCGTCCATTATGCAATTTCGTATGAAGTGCATTTTTGAGTCAATGTGTTTGGACTTTGAAGTGACCATTGTGTTCTGACTTAACTTGAGGGCAGCTTGGTTGTCGTTTAATATGACTATGCTTTCATAGTTGGCCCCAAGATCTTTGAAAAGACTTTTCAGGTGAATGGCCTCTTTTGCAGCTTCAGTCAAGGCGACATATTCCGCTTCGGCAGTCGATAGCGCTACAGTCTTTTGCTTCTTCGACATCCAGCTTATGGCCGTTCCAGCATATTTAAAACAACAGCCCGAAAAAGATTTCCGGTCGAGTTTGCATGCGCCCCAATCTGCGTCAGCCATGCCGTGTAATTCTCGGCGAGTTTTTCTAAATATGAGACCAACGGTTTTTGTTCCCTTTAGGTATCGCAGCACTCTTTTTGCACATTTGAAATGCTCTTCTCCGTAGCAGTCATTAAATTGGGAGAGATAGCTTATGGCAAACATAATATCGGGTCGAGTTGCCACTGCCAGATACATGAGTGTGCCAATCAAATTTTTGTAAGCTAGATCGTTCCTTTCATATTTTTCTCCTTTTTCTAGTTTTAGACCTGGTTCTATAGGTGTAGACGTGGCCTTGCAGTCTTCCATTTTGAATTTTTTAAGAGTGTCTTCTATGAACTTCTCCTGGTTCAGTTTGATTTCATCTCCATTATAGGTAACATCTATCCCTATTAGCCGTTTAGGCGTTCCTAAGTCTTTTAACTCAAATTTCGTATTTAACAGGTCTTGAATTTCTTTTAACTTTCTAGGACACGAATAGGCAATTAACAAATCATCGACATAGATAATTATTATGACTTTAACTCCTCTTTTCTCTAGTAAGTATAGACATGGGTCAGCTTCCGATGCTTTGAAACCTATGTTCTTTAACTCTGTGTCGAGTTTCTTGTACCACTGCCTCTCTGCCTGTTTGAGTCCATATAAAGCTTTTATGAGATGACAAACTTTCCCTTTGGGATTGTTTTTTATGTCTTTTAGCATACTCATTGTTTTGTTGTACAAAGTTAAATTTTCTTGTTTACTTTCCTCAACCATGATTTCAATCAGATATTCTTCTAAGTATTCAGGATACTTCATTACTATCTTTTCTTCTAGTTCACCATTCAGGTATGCTGTTGTAACATCCATCTGGTTCAATTTCAAGCCTTCTTCCATGGCTATTCCAACAACAGATCTTATCGAACTCAGTTTAGCTACAGGAGCGTATGTTTCATTGTAATCAACGCCTGGTCGCTGAGTGAAACCCCGTGCTATAAGTCTGGCTTTCTTTGTGATACTGTCGTCAGGTCCTATTTTGTTTCTTAGAACTATTTTGTAATCCACTTCTTTCACGTCTTTGTTCTTCTTTTCTATTTTCCAGGTTCCATTCTTAACATGTGCTCTAATCTCCTCTTTTATCGCATCATGCCAGTATTCATTATCTTCATTCTCATCAGATATGTAGGATATCTCCGAGACTAGCTGACTTTCTTCAGTCTGGTCCAATATAAAATCTCTGGTCCAGGCAGGCGGATGCCGCTCTCTTTGTGGCCTCCCATTTTCAGATATTTCTAAAACTTCTGATGCGTCATCATAAAACTCTATTTCTTCTACCGAAGGAACTTCATCTTCATGCTCATTGAAATTTTGTAACGCATTTCCCTTTTTATTTTCTGATATTTCAATTTCTATTGGTTGTACCGTTTTATTTTTCTTATTATTGTCTTTAATTTTGTTTTCTTTTTCAGACGTCTGAGAGTGATCTTTTTCGTTAACAAGTTCATCGTAGTTCTGACTTTCTTCTTCGAAGTACATCTTGTCTATGACTTTTATGTCCCTGCTTATCACTACATCTTCGTCTTCGGGTATGTACACGCTGTAAGCCTTTGACGTCATCGAGTACCCCATGAATACGCCTTCTTTGGCATTCTGGGTCAGTTTGCCTCGTTTGTTTTTTTTTAAAACAAATGTCTTCCTGCCATACACGTGAAGATGATGTCCACATGGTGTTCGGCCTAGCCATTTCTTGAACGGTGTTTCGCCATTAAGTGCTTTGGAAGGGCTACGATTTATAAGGTAGTTTGCAGTTGCTACCGCTTCCGCCCAGAGCTTTTTAGGTGCCATGGCCTCGATTAACAGACATCTGGCTTTGTCTAGCAAGGATCTGTTCTTCCTCTCGCTAATCCCATTTTGTTGAGGTGTGTAAACCGTGGTCAACCTTCTTTGGATGCCATGCGATTTGAGAAAGTCGTCGAATTCCTTGTTGCGGTATTCTGTGCCATTGTCGGTCTGCAGGTTCTTTATCTTCTTATTATGGAGCGTCTCAACTTCATTTTTGTATTCTTTGAAAACGTTAAATACTTCACTCTTTCTTTTAATAAAATAGACGTGACAATAGCGACTATAGTCGTCTGTGAAAGTAACATAGTACTTTGATCCTGCTAGTGTATCGCATTCAAAAGGCCCACAAACGTCGCTATGGATTATCTCCAGGTTATCAGTTGTGTATAGATCGTTATGTCTTGTGAACGGTAACCTGGACAATTTTCCTTTGATGCATGTTTCACATGTTTCCATTTCTTCATCATTTAAGTTTAAGCCATACATAAGGTTATCCTTAGCCATCTTTTTCAAATCTCTTTCGTTTATGTGGCCGAGTTTGCGATGCCATTCCATGATGTCACTGTCATTTTTTTTTTGGTGTGTATTTTGCAGTCTCTCTTCGTCCAGATTCAAAGTAATAAAGCCCATCTCAGTCGCAGTCAGTGTCATTTCGCCGGTTTTTTCTACGACGTAGGCTTTCTCTTTTTCAAAAACAACCTTATTTCCTCTGTTCGTTATCTTGGCGACGGATAAAAGGTTTACTGATATGTCTGGAACATACAAGGTGTCATTGAAATTGTAACCGTATTTATTGGTGCTTATTGTAACTCTTCCTCTGCCTTGAATTCTACTGGTATATTTGTCAGATGCCAACTTTAAGGTGCCAATTTCAGGGGTCATGGTAGAAAACATTGATTCGTCACCGCACATATGTGATGAGCAGCCGCTATCTAAACACCAGACATTTTCATCAGCATTTGAGTTTACAGTGCTCAGACAAACGTTATAATTGTATTTGCTTCCGTTGTCTTTTTCATAAGTGCCCGGACTTTCTTTCTTCAACGTCTTTTTCTTGCCCCAACATGTCTCAATAGTGTGGCCTTTCTTTTTACAGCTCTTGCAGTACAACTTTTGCCTATTTTTCTTGATGTGATATGCTTCTGATCTTTCAGGCTGATCACTGCCGCTCCTTGCTTGGTATTCCTCCAGAATCTTTACTTTTAGATCTTCGGGATTGGGCAGGGAGTCTCGAGATTCTATGGCTATTCTAAAGTTCTCAAAAGTGGTTGGCAAACTGTAGAGAAGCATTATGCTAAGCAGTTCTGGAGGTACCTTTATGTCCATATCTGCGAGTTTGTCCACGATGTCCATGAAGTTATTTATATGGTCACGTATATCTTCTCCTGTGGTCATTCGCTTTAAAACCAACTGTTTTAAAAGGGTAGCTTTCCTCGCAGGTCCCGTGCTTTGGTAAGTAGCCTTTAACTTGTCCCATACAGCTTTAGATGTCGCGCAGACTTTAATTTGTTTCAATTCAGACGGTGACAGTAAAAGTAGGATTTCAGCTCTTGCCTTTAAGTCCTCTTTCTTATATGCCGACCTCGCCGCCACATCTGTAGCTGGTGGTAATGTTTTCTCGCCGCTTACTATATCCCAAAAGTCACCTTTTATTAGGACCGCCTGTGCTTGCATGCACCATGTATCATAATTTGATTTTGTCAAAGGTTCTATATTTCTATAACTTGTACTTGCCATTTTTGATACTTGCAAAAATACAACCACGCTCTGCTACCAATTTTGTGAGGGTTTTATTTATAGAAATATACGTGTGATCATTATATCGCCTTTTTTATTTGACACATCTACAGAATACATAGTAAAACAAAAGTACAAAGAAAACCATACGACGTGCAGTGTCATTTTGGTACTAGGTAGGTGGCCAGTACTCACACATAAAGCATTTTTGGTCCTATATTTCTAACCGTAAAAGTAAGTCAGGCATTCCGTCCATGATGCAGTACCAGAATGTCAAATCAAGTGATCCTGATGTTATCTGCAATATGTTTTCGGACTTTTTCTTGTCCGTATTTGAGCCCGTATCACCGACGCTCAACACGTGGGGTCCGCCACAGCAGTGCGCAGATAATGCTAGCTTAATTAGTAATTTGTTTATCGACAAATCAAAAATACTCAGTGAGTTGAAACGGTTGGACCCCTCTAAGGGGGCAGGTCCTGATGGTCTTCCAGCTGCCTTTTTTAGGGCTACGGCTGATAGTATTTGTGAGCCGATCTATATCCTTTTTAATAGATGTCTGCATGAAGGTGTTTTCCCGGCGGTGTGGAAGCGAGCTAACATTGCCCCAGTGCATAAGGGTAGCTCGAGGCACGACGTTGAACAATATAGACCCATCTCGATTCTGCCGACCTTGTCAAAGCTTTTTGAAAGACTGGTCCACAACGAGATTTACCCTCTTCTGCATAATGTTATCATTCCTGAACAACATGGGTTTGTTAAGCGTCGATCATGAAATTCTCCTGAGTAAAATAGCTTATAATGGAATACGCGGAAATTTATTGCGATGGTTTGTGTCGTACCTTGAAAACCGGTCACACAGGGTTGTGGTTAATGGTTATCGGTCTGTCTCTGTCAATATTACTTCCGGAGTTCCACAGGGCTCTATTCTGGGACCGCTATTATTCATTATCTATATTAACGATATTAAGAAATGTTTAAAAAAATCCAAATTCTTGATGTACGCCGATGACTTGAAGGCGTTTCAAGCTATACGTACTATGGACGACTGCCAGTCATTTCAAGAGGACCTAGACAGACTGACTGCCTACTGTTTTGCCAATAAGCTGCATCTTAGTATCCCCAAGTGTCACTATATACACTTTACTAAGAATAATTTCATCTTCAACTTTAATTACTCCCTTAACTGTATCCCCTTAAATAATATTTCTATAGTGAAGGATCTAGGTGTTCTCTTTGATGGCAAACTGTCCTTGAACCAGCATATCGAAGCCATAGTCAATAGTGCTTTTAAAATGTATGGATTTGTAATGAGATCTTCAACAGAATTTAAGCGTACCTCAACCTATCTCTATCTGTATAAGACGCTCATTCGGTCTCAGTTAGAATATGCGGTCCCTATTTGGAACCCCTTCTATCAAAAGTACGTAGTTGGTATAGAAAGGGTCCAACGCAAGTACCTCCGTACTATGTACTACAGATGTTATGGGACTAAGACTTATCTGTCATACTCCCAACTTCTTGATAAGTATAAGCTTATCAGTTTGGAGAACCGGCGTAAATACTTGGAGGCCAACGTGCTTCATGATATAGTTCACAATCACTTTGATGCCATTGATCTAACGAGTGCGCTGTGTTATTCTGTCCCCCGTACAGTTCATGTGCGTCAGGTTCGTGCACGTACTCTGTTCGCGCTAAATTCTTGTCGTACGAACTCTGGCTTGCGCTGCCCTATTCATAGAATTCTGGAATCCTATAATTCAAATTTCATTGATATTGATATATTTGCATGCTCGAAAAATAAATTTAAATCTAATATTATAAAATTTTTATCTAAATTGTAATCTTATTATTAATATTTATTTATTGCATAATTTAATTAAATGAAATTGTTTGTGATCTGATTTGGTTTTGTAGCTATAGCTAGCTTTATAGTTACATATTTATTTATTTCAAAATATTTGTTAATTTTGGTAATGCTCGTCTAGTGGCAACCACTGATCTTTAAATGTTTTATCTGTGGATAATGCAGTTGACTGCAACATTACTATTTAAAGTTTTTGTTTAACCTGTTGTATTAAATATGTTGTAGTTGTTTATTATCCCTTAATAAATAAAATAAAATTAAAACGCTTCAGCACACTCCGCCAGCCGGGCAGTCGATTTATTGAGTAGGTACGGCAGGTGCACAAGTAATGAGCATCGACCAGGCACCTTGATTTTTATGTTTTCTCAAAGTCAAAGTGACACTTTCATCGCATTGACATTATGAACCCTGAAGACGCAGTATCTGAATTCGGAAGATCTGTGGTAGAGAACCCCAGGTAGGGCTTCTCACCGGGCAAGATCGGGAGATTCTTCCTTTATAATGGAGGAGTGGTACCTACACCTTCTCTAAGGGACACATTATTGTTTACCGACATACACGCGAACGAAGTTGTGGGCACAGCTAGTAATAAATTCGATCAATGTATTCTTGGTGTGAGGGTGATTTACTAATGATATGGGTAATTTGACTAATTAATTAATTAATTACATTATCTAAGGACATAAAGGTAAAAATTCATATAGTTGTGACCATTAGTTTGCTAGTTATCCTTAGCTAACGACAACTGGAACCGACGGCTAACGTGACAATGTTGAAGAAAATCGAGCATCGCGCTGTTATTAAATTCCTTACCAAACAAGGAAATAGTCAAAAAAACTATTCAAGAAGAGATGCTGGCTGTTTACCAAGATTCTGCACCTGCGTTATCTACGGTCCAAAAGTGGTCAAGTAAATTTAAAAGGGGCTGAAAGAGTATTGAATACGACATTCGCTCGGGTGGCTCGGTTATTGCCTCTACGGAAGAAAACGTGAAAAAGGTTGACAAGCATAAACTGGAGGATGCCCAAATGAAGATGAAAATGATAGCAGAGATGACCCACCTCTCCGTTGGTAACGTGCACACTATTCTTCATGGCCTTCTTTACCTTTCAAAAGCCAGTACAAGATGGGTACCGCGATTGCTCACGGCGGCGGCACCATTAAAACAAGTGCGTATCGAGTGCTGTAGAGTGTTTTTAGAGCCTGTGGTGATGTTCCATCAAGTATTTTCGATCAAATTGTTACTGCAAATGAAACGTGGGTTCATCATTATGACCCTGAAAGTAAACAGGAGTCCATACAGTGGCACAAGAAGGGTACTGCGCCCCCTATGAAATTCAGTCGTTCCGTCTGTCAGAAAAATCACAGTGTTTTGGGTCTCAAAGGAAATTTTGCTGATTGAGTACACAAAAAAAGGTGAAACCAACAACGCAGTATCCTACGCATCCACTTTACGCAATTGACAGGAACCAATTAAAGGAAAAAGAAGTGGTAAACTGACTACCGGTGTGTTGCTTCTTCACGACAAAGTTGCGGTCCACACGGCGCGTGTTTCCAAGGCTGCTGTGCGAGATTGTGGTTTCGAAGAAATTAACCACCACCAAGCGAAAACCAAAAGGTCTTTATAGCGTCACTAAAATGGCGGCTGAAGCAGCGCGATTATACAACATTCAGTGATGCCTTTCACAGCATTTACAGCTACCTCTTTTCTTAAAGTTTTATTCGTGACAGAACCGCTTACCCCCGGCACTTTGAACCCCGGCCGTCTCTACCGAAAAGTTACTCAGCACATTAGCCATAGATTCGATGTTAACTTAATGTTAACTGATAACGGGCAATCATCATGTTTAACACACTCATTTTCCTATATCTCCTAAACGACGTGGATTTGCTTCGGCATTAACACTAAATTAATTACATACTTATTATTATAGGTAGGTACTCATTTCAGATAATCGATTGGCACTAGTAGTTAGTTTCGTTTTGATTTGATTAGTTTTGTGTTTTTAAGATTTGTCATGGATTTGCGGAAATCCGTGACTGCTCCTCTACTAACACTCAACCGGAAGAGTCGCGAGACAGCGATGAATTTGCTGAAGATTTCTGTTCTGGGGAGATCTGCACTAGGCTCAGCTCAAGATCGGGGGTTAACCTGTCTCACCCCAAGATTTTCGGCGGAGTCAAGGTCCAACACAATACGGTACCTAAATCATGTAGATTGTCGCCAGTTTAGATGATTTTGAGGGGCGACTACTAGATCCACGACTGGATTCCGCTCCACTTGTGTGTCCACTTCTAATGTATTGATTTAGGAACTTTTCCTGACCTAATGAAGGGTAGTAAACTCATGCCATTATTTAAATCAGGTAAAAATAACGTTGGCAGTTTCAGGCCTATTTCTATCTTACCTGCATTTAGTATACATTTTAAAAAGTAATAGGTACTCAAGCAGTTGCTAATTCATTTTAATTTAGATAGCCACCGTCATGATGATCAATATGGCTTTATAAAAGGTCGTTCGACTACATATTGAAAGCATGGGAAAACTCGCAAAATGCTAAAGGAGTTTTCTGTGATCTCCCCAAAGCCTCTAATTGCGTGCACCATGACACGCTTTTGCGTAAACTACGCAAGTACGGTGTTCAAAGCGAATCTATCAACGTAATAAAGTACTTACGTACGTAAAAACGTAATTATTTACATAATAGCCACCGATGTGTAGATGTTAATATTGTGCAATCTTCCGGGCTACCAGTTCAGTTAGATGTACCTCAAGGCTCAATACTTGGTCCATTTTTATCTTACCATTCTATTTAAAGGATATCTGTGACGTTGTACTGTTTGCTGATCAAAATCAAAAGTCATTTGTTCAAACTAGGCTGAGAATCAGCACTTTTTGAACGTCACAATTACATAAGACAGTCCCCCAAAACGCCCGCCCTTCACAACTTCCTATTGCTTTAGCTGGAAAGAAGAAGTGGTGCAACAAACTCCCCAGCAGCACAGCTGTCTGTTCAGTTAGAAGAACTGGGTTCTATAAAGTAGTAAGTAAATAACATTACGAAACACAAAACATTAAATATTTTTTTTGCCATATATCAGCTAGCACACGCCAATATACCAACAAAAATATTGAAAACTATACTCAAGCAGAAATAAATAATAAAAACGTAAAAATAACTAAATACATAATAAAAGCCTCCAGGTATAAAGGGCGTGCCCGCTTACATTTGCAATGCTTCATTATGTTCATATAGCTGTAACTTGAAGTCACAAATGATAAACTAGGACCTTCGAAGTAAAATAAAGAAACAGATAATTACTAATAACAATAACAAAACCATAGTCAGCAAGATGATTTGTCACCGCAAGCAGCACACGTTCACGAGCATAACGCGAAGATCAACCATTAGCCCCCTCGTCATATTTGAGGGAAGGAGGCAACCGGACCCCGACGCTACCGCAAGCAGTGACATCTAAAGTAGCATGATGAACTTGCTGTTGAGTGCTCAAAATATATATGATCAATTGCCGAGGTCGCTAGCTAACCACATATTGCAATACAACTCATTAAATAAACATTGAAATGAGTAGATAAAGTCATTTATAAATGAAAATAAAATTAACAATTATACGAACTCATATAACTTCTTAGTAGGTAAGCTAATTCTGGATAAAGAACATAAACATTGTCTTGAATTAATCACAGCGACCAACTATTAATCGTTGATAGAATAGTATGCCTTTGAACAATGGTTGAATTTTACTTTAAACGCATTATAAGGCATAGCCGGCCACCGCGATGGCGCGCGCCGCGTCGCGTCGCCGCGCCGTCCCGCGCGCCTCACCCTCCCCGCTTTCGTCTGCCGTGGAACCGTACGTTCGTGCGTGAACAAGTGGGAAGCTTGTTATAAAAGTTTATACCAAGCCCAAAAAATTACTTATGAACCCTATGAAGCCGGTGAAAGGGAGCACGTAGTTTGTCCGTGTTTCTAGTGTTAATATTATGAATATCACAGATTTTTGTGTATAAGTGTATATTTTGCCAAATAAATAAGATGTTGGCAAAGATGAATTTTATTGTGATGCCACCCGTGAGAATACCAATATCTTTAAAGAATCTCTCAGAGTAACTCTAGCACCTAGCTGGTAAATTGCTCGAACAGCTTGTTTTGAAGAACAAATATATTTCATATATCAGCGGCTTTGCCCCACAGCAGAATTCCGTAGGACATAACGCTATGAAAATAACTAAAATAGACTAGCCGAGCTGAATCAACGTCAGTGTATTGTCTTACTTTCCGGGCGGCTTAGGCGGCCGAACTGAGCCTTCCCGCTAGGCTTGATATAAGCGGTCCCCACTGAAGCTTGGCATCAACTGTTAGGGTAAACTTGCCTAATTCGTACTTACGCCAAATTCGTACTCCACTTAAAACTCGGCTTTGGTAACAACTATCAGCGCCTCTAGTATCAAAAAATAGAAATAACAGTCGGCCATTTCACCATCTGAGAGATAACACCTGTGACGCTGCTCTCGACAAAAATATTGCAAAAGTAAGTTTTTTTCAACTATTGTTGTAATATTTTTACACATTTCGTAAGAGTTTTATTCAAATAAGGTCGTGTTTAACCTATTTTACGATTTGACACGTATTCATGTGTATCTTCGCGATTTCATCTGACGTGTATCGTGACTCGTAACTGTTGTCAATTTATTTGGCGGTAAATTTAAAATTTGTTTGGCTCTTGCTCCTATTTCGTACTCGAGTTAAATTCTTAAAACGTACCACGAACACGTACAACGAACCAATAAAAAAACCAAAGAATATAACTGCGATGATTGCCGAGAATTGGCGAAGACCATCCGTCGAATTTGTTAAGAATTACTACTTGTTTTAATAACACATTGTTGATTATGATGCTGATTCTCAATACTGTATACCAATGAATAGATCTCAAAGTACGAATTAAGGATATAGCAGTACGATTTGGGATGATTGGTCTTAAATCGTACTTTTTTAGTTTTTTTTTAAATTGTTAATTTTTTAGAAGTTTATAAGGTTTATGTTAAATTTGATTATAGAAACAATAAAGCATTTAGCAAACAAAAATTACTTTTAATTAAAACTAATTTATCTTTCCTAATTTTCAAAATATGATGGTTTTTTCTTAAGGGGTACGAATTAGGCAAGTTTCCCCTATGCCCAGAAATACTGCCGAGTCTACAGTTTCGGATTGGTTTACCACGAATTACTTAGTTCTCAATGCCTAGAAAACGAAATTTATAAAGTTCGCCTTGCCGAATGTTAGAAATCTAGGACCCAACATCGTCTTAGTTATGGAAGTGCTTGAAACTGTAGACTCGGCAGTTTATCTGGGCATAAGGCAAAGGCATACTATTACTGATCTTTGTGTTAAATTTGTGAACGGGTGCTGCTTGTGGTGACAGTTCGTCTTGCTGACCTTGGTTTTGTTATTGTTATTAATTGCATAGTTATTTTACTTCGAAGGTAACTGCACATGTAACTGCATATGTAAGCTGGCACGCCCTTCATGCTAGGAGGCTTTTATTTAAGTTCTATTTACGATCTTATTTTTTATTTCAGTTTGAGTATGGTTTTCAATGTTTCTGTTGGTTTATTGGCGTGTGCTAGCTGACTTAGACCAAATAATTTAATTTAATGTTTTGTTTCATCATGTTAATTAGGTACTTACCTACTTTTGTATATGATCAAGTTCTTCTAACTAAACATGCAGCTGTGCTGCTGAGGAGTTTGTTGCGCCATTTCTTTTTCCCAGCTAAAGCAGTGGTGAAGGGCAGGCGTTTTAGGGGACTATCTTTAAATGTTATTTTAACGTTCAAAAAGTGCTGATTCTCAGCCTAGTTTGAAAAAATTACTTTTGCTTGATTGACTTGCCTTAAGTCAGGTTTAGCACCTGACTATTACGTGCACAGAACACTATTACTCCTAGCGGAGATTACGTGATACACTGATACGTGACCATTAAGAATTAACAAGACGTCGAGCGAGACAGGAGGAAAGCGAAACAAAATTGAAACATACCTACCGGTCAAAAGTGAAAAACTTGGAGATTGGAGAGTAGGTAACAATCTTATATAGTTTCACTTAACTTTATACTTAATATTTTAATGTGACTAAGTTTCTAAACAAGGGGGAATAATTGGAATAGTTGGCAGACATTCAACCGGAAATGGGTCAGATTGCGGGAGATCTTGCCGAACACATCACCGCGGTCGGGTTCAACGCGACGAATGGCATTCGTTCCGGATGGCTTTCTCATTGCGCACGGGCAAGGCAAATAGTTTGACGAAAAAAGAAAGTGTACACACATCTTTTTTCCTTGAAATATTTGCTCGGGATAATTATGTAAAAAAGTAGGTTATGAAACTTATTAGGAATAATAGACAAAATGACAGAAAGTAGACAGCTTTCTAAAAAAATCTGTCATTTTCTTTATTCTATCTGTCATTTTGTATATTCTTCGGTAGAGATGGGCTGAGTGATGATTTATAGTAGTAGTATCGATGAAGGGAACAATGACAAAATCATCAATGATTTTCAATTGAGTATAAGATCACGTCACCTCAATGATGAGAGCTGAAATGATCGCGGAACGGCATAGTGAAATTATCATTAGTTACGTGCAACGCGCAATCTCGCAACGTCGCTATTCGCAGCGCCTGAGACGGCCCACCGAAGTTCACATTCATACAAGTAATGATAAGGTGCTCTGTGAAGTAATGATTTAGGCATTGATTATTTTGTTGATGTCATTGCATGTTGAAATGATTTTAAAATATCGATGTGTTTTACATGTTTCATGATATCGCACTCATCTCTATTCTTCCGACGACAAAACCCGTTTCTATGATGGGCATGGTACGCGTGCTGAGCAAGGTATGTGTATGTTTCATAAGTCAGATTTACTAGAATAAATCTGACAGTCTCACATAATTTTCTATACAAAAGCTGTCAAACCAAAATATTTATTTGTTTCAAACTTGTTGTTTTAATCTAAAAAAAATAATCCTATCTGTGCCTAACCAAACATTGAGATTTAATCCGTCATGGTGGCTGACAGAGAAAGAGAAAAACTTTTAGCGCAGAACGCAGAACCCAAGTAACACGAGACCAGTCAGACGGCAGGCAGAAGAGAAGTGCCTATCGAAAAACTGAACCACATGATACTGCCCAGAATATTCTCCTGGGCAATCAGGCCACCGACCAGCCCTACTGACTGGCTAATACCATCAAGACATCGTGCCAACATAACACTCAATATGTGTGGAGGGGGCGCCGCCCGCCGCTGGTGGCCGTGCTGGTTGACAGGGCCAACCTTCTCGCCAAAACACCATTGACCCGCGCAATTCTGGTTATTAAAGATCTTCGCGTGAAGATCGATGTATTTACATGTCATTTGAGTTAATTCGCAAAAATACTGTTGTTTTTTTTGTGTTATAGTTATATGTAGATTAGAGTAGGCTATACCTATGTTGTTGTTTTTATATTTTAAATATTGTGTATTTTTTTATATTTAGGGAACTTAGTAGTTATTATTTTAAGATGTCTGACTAGGGAAATGTTAACTACCCCTGAACTGTCACTTTGACAATGACATTTCTTTGATTACATTTTCGATCTCGAATTCGATTTCTGGGTTTAGATAAGTACACGGATACGTGGACGAAACGCGGTTGCGAGTTGCGGCACTACCTACATGTAACATGAGACAGAACGGGATCAAGCGACTCACAGCTGATGGCGCGCGCGCGATGAAAAAAGAATGATGTATAATAAGTAGATACTACTAGTTTTTTAAATTTTTCATAGTTTTAAGTAAGTAAGTTGTAAGTTAATTTTAAGACCGCGCTATCGCATTAGGTTACCTGTAATGAGCTGTTGTAAGGGAGAATTTAATAAATATATAATAAAATTAAGAAGTTTTCATATACTGTTGAAAGAGTGGATAAACAAAACAATAAAAATAACAAGAAACTCATTTATTCTCTTGAAAGGTTAACTATGATGATAAGTTACACGTATTTACATGTACAAAGTATAGACTCGTTTATGTAGGAACAGTTACTATGTCTCTTGGAAGCATAAACATCTGTAATGGATCATGGGAACATTTCTCTGTTTCAGTATTATTAAATACAAGGAAGTTTAATAATGAGGTAGTCGACCAAGACAATTAGACAAGTGGGTACCATTTCAGGTCATCACGATTGATTCGTTTGTTTAATCTTGGTCAGCTAGTACAAATATTTTGGAAGGTGTCTACTTAGCCCACGTGCGCACGGTAGTAAAAATATCATGGCGATATTTTATGGCGCACCGGATTTTCGACTTTCGGTGTTGAGCCGAGCATTAAGAATCCCACAGAGCGCATCCCAGCGCGTCAAAAAACACACTGATCGATTTTCAACTCTTGGCGCTAAGCGATGCGTTGAAAATACAGTGCGCGGGAAAATAATCGCCCGTACCTTGGCTTAGCAAAATGTAATTAAGGAGTTATCGGAGTAACTTTTACGAACCATTTAAAAAAAAGGTAGTAGCATAGTATGCCTTTGTAAAATGTTCCCACGTCCGTTATATTATAAGATCCGGTATAATGTGAATAACTTAGACAATCATACTCATTCAAATAATAAATATACTATACCGAGTGGAAAAAAAAACCTGTGCGTATGCGCAGGCTCTGATGGCGCTAGTGAGGTTTTTGTTCCGAACAAGCCTTGAGATTAGGTGAGGTATTGTCTGTTCCCTGTTTATCTGATGAAAGTGTCAACAAACCTGTTTGGGTTACATTCTTACGCAAGCACTACTAAAGTGAATTAGTAACACATTCAACTGTATTTAGAAGATTTCTCCTTTATATCTCACTAAATTTTCCGACAATTATTGAATAATACTATTAAATTGTAATAATAAATTAGCGACGAAAGTTAAGGTTCTAAAATTAACATCAGTTATATCAAATGAAAAACATCTTTACCCCGAAACTTCATCTAAGCACTAACAAGTGGCACTACAAATTGGCATCCAGAAGCACGTGTTCTGATCCTGTTGTTTACATTTTCATTAGATACTTTTGGAACAGACATTACGTATACGAAGATGCGCCACAATAGTGACACCTGAGTGAGACCTGTTTTAAAAGCGTGCTCGTTGGTCTGGTCGTGGCCGGCGTGACTACTGGTTGATGTTCCTGGATCGGGCAGTATTATTGCATTTTACCAATTGGAATCTTGATTCTCGGTAGCAGCAGAGACTGGATTACTGCCCGATAATAGGCTCGCCCTTATAACAATGTGGCTAAAACATAAGCTTTAAGGTAAAAAAACACATTTTGAATGCTTGGTCAGTGCTGTTTATGGCATAACATATTCAAATAGGCATTGCTTTAAAAGTGACTAAACTTTATAAACTTCATCAATATTTTGTTTGGTACCTCACAATGTAATAATTAGTATAAAACTGTTTTTAAGTACCATACGAGTTACACCTGGCTTCTGAACAGCTGATCGTGATCATTGTATCATCATTAGTGATGAAATAATTAGCAGTAGCTATAAATATTAATTGTGCAATTAAATAGCATTATCTCATTAATTGTTACATTTATTTATTGCTTTAATTCATCACATTGCTATGACTCGTAAAACGGTAGTAACAAAATTAAAAACAGGTATATGTTTGGAAGATTTTCCACCATTGTGGTAGAGGGAACAGTGTTATAGAATCGATTGATACCACCAATAAGTGACATGACTAATTACTCCACAGGGTTCGTTTATAAACAAGAATCTCTATGACAACTACGCCAGCCTGAGACGTTATGTAGAGTTATTTCGAAGTTATATCTAGACATCATTCCTCTTACTAACGGTAGGCGAAGTTGCCATGGAGGTGTTTGGTTAGAACATCACCCCGTATGAATAGTCATTGGCACTATGTGAACTTGACAGAACAATGTTGCTATAATTCACTATAAACAATTATTATTTCATCATAAAAGTATGCATTAACTAATATTAGGCTTAAGTTCGACATAACATACATACTATTTATTATAGCAAAAAATAAGAATTCAGTCTTTATTTCAGCACATTACTAGACATTATTTACAGTACATATTCATTTAGAGGTCATCTTTAGTTCATTTTAAAGTAAATATTATCCATCTTGGTATTTGATCATTAACTTAGAACACATATAAATAGCACGTAACTATTTAATTTGACTACACTAATATAATCAATAGCTGTTTATTTAAAGGCCTCATTAATTGATTAGTACAAGTCATTGCATAATAATCAGGCTATAATGTTCCCACCGCTGGGACACAGGCCTCCTCTCGGTGAGAGGGAGTGGGCCATAATCCACCACGCGTGCCCAGTGCGGGTTGGTAGATGTCGCATTTCTTCGAATTTTAGGTTCCAGGACATGCCGGTTTCTTCACGAAGTTTTCCTTCACTGTTTTGAGAGCAGTGGTGATGAAATAATTTACACAAAGTGGAGCGTCTGTCTGGGTTCGAACGTACGACCTACCAAGTTGTAAGTCGCGGTCGTTACCACTGGGCCACCACCAAGTACAAGTCATTATGTCAGTTAAAATCGAAGTTTGTTATGATGGGTACAGACGTGGTGTTTTCACTAACGCGCGTCAATCATTCTAATGTATATCTTATTGCAATCACATAAGAGTCACATAACCCCTGCTCATAAGTAGCATTATGTATACATATCTACTGTATCTAGTCATGCTTGGGCATTGATTGAGCTTAACTGGGCAACAGTAAACACTTTGTTAAGTTTAGCGCGGTATATTTAATATTATGAAAGTGTGGGTACCCCATCCTAACACCCCATGTACAGTCAGGGAAATTAATTATTTATCAAATTGACACACTACGTCATTTGGCCGTAATATTGCCATTTCATACAACTGTCAAACAAATGACAGTTGTGATCTGAATATACGGACAATATTTAAGTTGATAGTAAGTTTGATAAGCAATTAATATCTCTGAATTTATTTTAAAAGCTATAACTTGCATAACCAGATAATTGTAATTAATAAACATACATTTTTATAGCTGTGTTTTCGTTCTGGGCATCAATTATACTAGAATGTTCTAGAATAAGTCCCAAAGTTTATCCTCCGACTTGTTACGAAAATGTGGCACGCAATTATCGCACTTGTTTACATTTGTAGCTCATACAGCCACTAACATACAAACTATTATCACACAAATATTTTTCTATAAAAAGGTAATTAATTCATTCCGGTTTCTGGTATTTCACCAGCCATAATAAAATTGTTCTATTGTAATAAACTCGCCTTTTTCCTTTTCAGTGATTTACTGTTAACAAGCGCAGGTACATACTAGTAAATATTTTAATTAACTAAAATATAATATTTATGAATCTTGCGTAAGATCAGTGCCGATATAATAATATACAAACAAAGCAGTACAAACCTATACTAATGTTTTATTAAATTTTACTTTATTATTTGACATATTTTGGTCCTAAGTTATAAGTTCGGATGCCACTGATATCGCTTTAGGCGCTACAAAGCTTCAGGATTATATACCTTACCTTGTCTTTGTTTATTTTTTGTTAATTTCAGCTTCTTTTTAAACAAATTAAATATTTTACTAATAAATACTTAGCAAAAACGGGACATGGAAAATCGTATTTCATATTAGCAGTCTTTAATATTTTTTAGTCCTATGATACGAAGTCGCATCCGATTTTGCCTTTATATAATAAAAAACTTGCAAAGTAGCGCCTGAAGTTAGCAGCAACTTTAATACTAAAGTTCAAATTGAAACTAGTTGTAATAGTTATCACAGACGCTCATACAGCGGGTATATTGTACAACGCTGTAAGCCTCTCTATGAAACCATTCTCTGTGGTTTCTCCGTGGATGTCACTCCTCACCTCTCGCTCTAAGTGACGCATATCGTTTAGTGAAACTTGAGAATTAGGAACTATAGAGTTGTCCTTCTCTATGTGCGTGTACACTTGCAGCTTCCCGTCAGTGTTCTCAGTTCTGAACACAGCCTGCTCTGGCTCCACAGCGCCACATAACACGTTGTTCCTGAACATCGGTCTAAGTATGGCGAGCTCTCTCTCCTGTGTTTCTTCATCTTTGTATTGCCCTATAATTTGTTTAGTGAAGGAGTTATCTAATTCCTGCTTGTAATTAGGGTCGCTGTACATCTCCTTAACGGACACAATGTTCAGTTTCCCGTAGGAATCCTGCCGCGTGTCGAATACCTCTACGTTGTTGGTGTAGCTAGTGTCTAGCTGGTCTAAGGTAACGTTAGGAGCACCTTTCTTGACGCTCTGGTTCTTTTTAATAGGTTTTTTCTTGTCAGCTGAGAGAACAGCTCTGAGAATGTTGGGTGATTTGGTAGTGGAAGCGAGGGCGATCTTTTTAATGTTTTTGGATACTTCGGTGTCTTCGATTTTGATGTTGGGATGTTTGTCTTCTAGTTTGACGACCAGTTTCTTGTCTTCCTTGAGGTCTTTGTGTTTGGCCTTGTGCTCGGTGACGCGGTTCCTCACCTTGTCGTGTGTGAGCACGTGTCGGCGCAGGTCGCCGGCCACACGGAAGCACTTGTCGCACTGCGGACACTTGTGCGGCCGGTCGCCTGCGGGTGCACAAATGTCTTACTTTAATGAGATTTAAAATAAAACTAATCAATGGGAAGTCCTTAGTGCAGTACTAGTACTTGTAGTCGATCCGCCCAAATAATGGCGTTACACCCAAACAGCGTACAGAAATTTATACTAATATAGAAGACGGCATAAGTGGGGCTTGTGGCTAAGTAGTTACAGCCGCACGGATCGATCGATCAGGTTAAGCTGCGCTTGCCGCGGTTGGTCCGTGGATGGGTGACCATCTTTACATACCAAAATCCCTCCATGCCTCGGAAAGCACGTTAAGCTGTTGATTCCTCCTGTCATTCGTGGATCTTTGACCGTAGTTACGGGTCGTCAGAAGCCCAAAAGTCTGACAACCAGTCTTACCAAGGGGTATCGTATTATCCAGTAGCTGGGTTGTGGAGGTCAGATAGGCAGTCGCTCCATGTAAAATACTGGTATTCAGCTGCATCCGGTTAGACTAGAAGCCGACCCCAACATAGTTGGCAAAAGGCGGGCAGATAATGATGATAAAAGGCGGCATAAAAATACACCGAGAATGTGTCAGTGTGACGCACCGACACTAAACAATAATATTACTTGCGGATGTACGACAGTGGTAGCGTCGATTGTATCAAAGCGACTTCCTTAGACGTTCGACGGCACGCACCTCGAGGTAGTTTTCAAAGGACTTCACAATTGAAGTGGATGGCTAGTCAAAAGAATAGTTACCGGTGTGCGTCCTCATGTGACTCAGCCTGTACGACGAGGCGCGGAAGGTCTTGTTGCAGTACTCGCACTTGTAGTTCCTCTCGCCCGTGTGGATGCGTCGGTGCACGTTCAACGAGTACTTGCGCGCAAACTCTTTGCCACAGAACTCGCATTTGAACATTTTCTGGAACAAACGTATGTTTGGATCAAGTTGTATTTACTTACATAACTTTACCTTGATTTCTAGTATTTTTACACAGGGATCACTATGGCGGCTATTGTGCCCATCTTCAGTACCCAAATATAGAATTTCACCAAAAGTTTTGAAGCGTATTCAATGATTCACAATAAAGAAATATGAAATTGGTATTCACAAAAATGCAAATCTACAAAAAGAAACAACGAGGGCGAAGCTTTTTTTCAAAATCAACGCCTAATTTTACAGTGCCATTAATATGATGCAGTGCCCTGTAGAAATTGACTGTTACTTCACACTTCGCAGTTAGTAAACGTGTAGTATTTGATAGGAAATAACATTATGAGTAGTGTTACCTGGTCGGAATGTATGGACACCTTGTGGTACTTGAGGTCGCTCCACTGCCGGAAGTCCCTCCCGCACACGTCGCACTTGTACGGCCGGTCGCCGTTGTGCACGCGCTTGTGTATCTGCGGCACAGACGGACGAGATAAGAACACTTCTGTGAATGTAATACCAACTGGCAAACTACTGTTTGATAGATAGCTAGGTATTAGTGCGTGTCGGAGCACGCACAATGAAGGGATGAATTTATCCCAAAAACAAACTTAACACTGTAGTTGAAAAACATGTTCTCCCAGACTTCGACATACATAGGTCCGTCAATGTCGATCCTCCAACTGCATATACAATTTTAATATCACAAAAAAATTGTGTTAGAACTACAAATTAACCGATTTTCGGACTTTTACCTTTACTCGCAAATAAATCAAAACCTATAGAGGTATCCTGTGAGACCTAACTTTTTGCCAAATTGTATGATTCCAGGTCAACAGGAAGTGCCCTAAAGGTTTTGGTTTATTTGTAAATATCAAAATAGGTATGTCGCGTATTTTTTTATTATCTTGACTTAGAATTTTGTTTTTTTTAGAGCTCTAAGGGACCGTAGACCTACATAATTATTTGATATTAATTTCAACTTGATACATCCACGAGTTCGTGGGAAAAAGGATCTTGACAGACAGACAGACAGACGGACGGACAACGAAGTTATTCTTTAAGGGTTCAGTTTTTTTTTCCTTTTGACCCTAAAATCGAAACAAGTATTTAAAAATGAAAGTTTTTGAAAGTAAAAAACTATTACCTACTGGACAGAGACGGCTCTATCGTGGATCATGCCTTAATACTAACTCCCTTACTAGATTATACTGCATACGTAAGTTATGACCTAATATGTATGCTTATCTCTTGATTGAGCAATTTATTGAATTGCTCAATCAAGAGATAAGCATTAAAATACCCATTTCACATAAAATAATCACAAGAAGTATCACCAATAAACTAACAGTAATTTTTTTAATTTCCACAACAACTTCCATAACAACAAAAACTAAACTAACTAAATACCAAAATCTATAAAAAATTAAATAAACGTGAAAAACTATAAGCAAAAATACAAAAAGTACTATTACAACTACATAAATAACTTAGATTAATAAAATAATTTACAAAAATAAACAAAACCTATATAAATAAACAAAAGCGAAGCAACCTGTATGTTGACCAGAACCGCTTCTAATGAGCGGCCCAGTAGCAAGCGGCTCAGATTCAAAACATTACATGTGACTCACGTACATAATTAGTAATAATTGTTTACGGCTTAAATAGTTACGTGCAAAATAGTATTCATGTACCTACATTATTAGCTTGTATTTTCTGTGTATAATTAGTAATAATTGTTTACGGCTTAAATAGTTACGTGCAAAATAGTATTCATGTACCTACATTATTAGCTTGTATTTTCTGTGTAATGATTGAGTAGTGTTGTTATAGCGAATGTGAGTACCAATACAAACCATTTCTGGTTTAATGGTACAAATAAACCTGAACCTGTATTAAGACTGTGTGTATATCTAAATAAAAAAAATAAAAATACCTGGGCGTGCGAACGCGTTTCGAATAAAGATACAGGTAGCCTAAGTTAGGTTGGCTCGCTGTTTAGGACGCCTTTTAAACGAAATTACAGTCGTGCGGATAGATGCACGGAGTTAAGCTTTGCTTGCTGCGGTTATTCCACAGATGGGTGACCGGTACATTACCTTGAGCGCGGCGACGGTGTAGAAACCCTTCCCGCACTCGCGACACATCTGCTGTTTGCCGCTGTGCGACAGCATGTGGTACAGCAGGCTGTTCCTATTTAAAGGATATAAATATTTTGTTAGATTTTACACGACATAATTATTGCAAAGCTGGATAAGGTTGCGTTTCCTACCACTGAAGAGAAACACAAAACCAAACATAGAGGTCAAGGTTTCTTTTTAGGTTTTTGTAGGTTTATTTTAAAATACAGACATGACATTGAAATAGGTAACTCAAAACCCGAAACCAGTTTATTCAGAATTGACAGTAGATTTGGTTACTAAATGAAGACAGGTATTATTTTTTACCAAAAATATGTTTGATACGATAAGTCATATCGTTGTGCAGCAGCGGGACAGTAAAGGTTAGGAAAAAAAAGGAAATGAAATCAGTGAGAACAAATTCGACACCAAAAAATTAATGTGAATGAATCTGTCGTAACAATTGGCACACATTAGTCGGTCATCGAGGAGCTCAATAGCTCAACTCCGACTTAAGGAGCTCAACGACCCGAAGAACATTAATAATAATAAAATATGTCCTTACATGTGAAATTGGCGTTTTGTTAAACTGGCCACATTGGTCTCAAATATCTGGCGTTTGGTTAAGAATTCCAAATTCAAATTTATCACAAATTTAGGTTGTGTATTTGTGTTTCTAATTTAGCGATTCATTTGTTTTCGCGCCATTTGATTTTTCTTTGACATCGTTCTGTTCACAATATGGAAAACTTCAAATATCGGGTTATTTTCGAATACACGACGATGTGGCTCCAGCGCTGCAGAAACAGCTCGAAGGATTAATGATGTGTATGATAAAGCTACCGTAAAAAAAGAAAACACGGTACGTTTTTGGTTCCAGCGTTTTCGTTCTGGAAATTTTGACCTACAGAATAAACCCCGTGGACGGCCGGAGACCCTAGTTGATAATGAAGAATTAAAAGTGATCGTGGAATCGGATCCATCGCAAACCACGTCAGAGTTTGCGGCAGGATTCGGTATGAGTGGTAAAACAATTTTAATTCACTTGAAACAAATTGGAAAAGTGAAAAAGCTCGAAAAATGGGTACCGCGTGAATTGAGTGAAGCAAACCAACAAACACGAGTCGAGTGCTGCGTTACATTCCTCAACCGTCACAATAACGAGGGGATTTTTAATCGTATCGTTACTTGTGATGAAAAATGAATCTTGTACGATAATCGGAAACGCTCATCACAATGGTGGAACCCTGGAGAACCGGCCAAATCCTGCCCCAAGAGAAATTTGACTCAGAAAAGGGTACTGGTAAGTGTCTGGTGGACCAGTGCTGGTGTCATCCACTACAGCTTCGTAAGATCTGGCCAGACGATTACGGCAGATCTGCATTGTTAACAATTGCAAACCATGATGGAAAAGCTAGCCGTTAAACAACCGAGACTAGTCAATTGCTCTAGCCCACTGTTGCTTGAGGACAACGCTAGTTCACACACTACACAACAGACGGTCGCTAAATTAAAGGCGCTGCGATTGGAACGTCTCCGACACCCACCGTACTCCTCGGTCCTTGCTCCAACAGATAACCACTTTTTCCGGAATTTGGACAACTTCTTGCAAGGAAAAAAATAAATTCCGATGAGGCTGTCAAAACCGCCTTAAAAGATTTTAACGATTCTCGCTCCCACTATTTTTTCAGCACAGGAATCAATGAACTACCGATAAAATAGCGAAAGTGCATAGATACATGATTAATTAAAATATTTTCATTTAAAAAAATCGTTTTGCTTTTTCCATACAAAACGCCAATTTCATATGTAAGGACCAAATAATAATAAAGTTTATTTAATCAGACTACAATGAGGTCCAGTATTAGTAACAAAATAACTTGGCCTGTTCATTACCTGTGCTGGAAGACTCGCTGGCACTGCTGGCATTCAAACCGTTTCGGTTTCTTCTTGTCATCCGATTTCTCGTCGGTCGGCGGCTCATCTGCCGGCAGTTCGGTCGTGTCGGCCGTGTCGGTCATCGTGCTGTCGGTGAAGTTCTGGTTCTCGGCTGCTACGTCCGTTTCTAAGATTCGTCGGAGAACTTCATCTGGTGAATGAAAGCAAAATATTTAAGTGTGAGACAGGGACAGGTATATCGATTGCACTTTTTTAATGTTATAAAATTTAAATTTAAAAGTCATTTATTCAAACTAGGCTGAGAATCAACACTTTTCGAACTTCAAAATTACATGAGACAGTCCCCCGGCACGCCCCCCTGCCCCACTCTTCCTTGAGCTTGCAAGAAACTGTCCAGCAGCACAAGTATCTGTTCAGTTAGAAAAACTTGATTTTATACAATAGTAGGTATGCAAAGTAATTAACATTACGAGACACAGAACATTAAATAAAATTATTTGCCCATATGTCAGCTAGCCACGCCATTATAACAACAAATGAAAACTATAGTCAAGCAAAAAAATAATACTAAAAATAAAAGCCTCCAGGCATAAAGTGCGTGACAGCTTACATATGCAATGCTGGATTATGTTGTTTTTTTTTTTTTTACTAGGACCATCGAAGTAAAATAAATAAACAGTTAATTACTAATAACAATAACAAAACCATGCTCAGCCAGACGACTTGTCACCACAAGCAGCACCCGTTCACGAGCATAACGCAAAGATCAGCCATTACACCCCCCCCCCCCCCCCCACATATTTGAGGGAAGGAGGCAACCCGACCCCCGACGCTACCGCAAGCAGTGACATCTAAGGGAGGATGACAAACTTGCTGCCGGTTGCTCAAAAGAATAATATGATCTCACTAGCTAACCACATACTTAATAAAACTCATTAAAAAAAATTGACTTATTTATGTCAAACAATAAAAAATAATTACATGAAAAATAATATAAGATAGATAAAAAATATCTCTCAGCAGGTAAGCTAATTCTGGAGAAAGAACATAAACATTGTCTTGAGTTCACAGCGACCAACTATTCTTATCGTTTAAGTAATTGTTGATGGAACAGTGTGCCTTTGAATAAAGGTTGGATTTAATATTGCTGAATTGTTGATGGATATTGAAAGTTAATTTTTCAAGTGAAGGTGTTTAGAACAGACCAACTTGTAAGAAAGCACACTAGACTATACTGGAATTCAGAATCTAAGATCATTTTGAAAGTATGATGTCTATATTAGACGTGATAAAGTTAAATTCCTTGGCAATGTAAATTTAGCTTTTTTTATTCCAAAAGGTTACTCAAAATTCGACTTAGGACTACGTCAATAAAAAATATATTCCAGTAGCTCGCAATGGAAAAGACATAGCATAATTATATTCTTACAGTAAAACATAATTTAACTATAAATACATTTTTGCTGTATACTAAAGTGATTGTATTCAAATAACCTTTAAGCAGCTTGAGGTGATGCGAGTCGTGCGCTGCGCCCGCGCACGCCGCGCAGCACGCTGCGCCCCCCCCCGCCCCCCCCGCCCGCCCCGCCCGCCCCGCCCGCCCCGCGCGCGTACCTGCCAGTCACAAGCACCACGTATATTAGTAGGTCGGCTTTTGAATAGGTTTTACAGCTATGTCGTACTAACCGAGATAAGATTAGATGTTAGGAAACAAAATGGATAAAAAATAACGTACTTAGATAAATGATTACAATAAAAAAATGAAGATATTGTAAACAACAAATCGTCAGAAACTCACAGACGATTTTGTTAAATTGCTTGAAAGTTATAAAAAAAATATTGTTTTTTTGGAAACTCGTGCGTTGAACGGACGGGTATGTTACATACGGTCTCAGGTCCTCCTAATCAAAATCAATTACAAGTGATTTATTCAAGTTAGACTAAAAATAAGTACTTATTGAACGTCAAAATTACATAAGGCAGTCCTCGGCTTTAGCTGTAAATTAGAAATGCCGCAATAAAAAGTTAGAAGGTGATTCTTATACAACAGTATGCAAAATAATGAAGTGCTGGGTACTCACCAATGCCTCACGTTGTCCTGGTGAGCGTGTCCGTTCTCCACAGTGAGGTGCGGCAGGAGGGAGTGCTCGTAGTGCTCGGGCGGCTCGTCTACCGCCACGTGGATGCCCTCCATCAGGTCCTCAGGCTCGCTGAACTCGCCCATGTCTTCCAACTGTAAAGGTGACTGTAGTGTGAATGGAGTGTGCATTCTGGTTACTTTTATTACTTTTGCTTTTCCGTCAAGATGATAGAGTTGATGTCCATTTCTGATTTGTTACGCGCCATATCACATAAGTTTAAATTGATTTCGGACATGGGACCTATTTTCGTATACACACGACACGTACCCAGAACACGATAGCACTTTTTATATTCGCACTGGTCAAATTCGTACAAAAATGCGGCCACTTGAATAATGAATACTATTAAATAAGGTGACCATTAAAGAAGATTGTTAACTACCTCTAATAGTTACAACAGAAGAATAGAATACACTTCAGATTCGTGACAACTAAAAGTTTCAACATTTCACTCACACTTTGACAAAGAACAGCACAAATTTAAATAATGATAAAATACCTTCATATTAGAATGCGCCTCCTTGATATGTGCTTCACATTGCTTCTGCTTCCTAAAAGACTTGTTACACTTCCCACAGCTATACAAATCCAGTTTATCCAGAGAATCATATAAATCTGCCTTTTCAGCCTCTTGAACTACCGTCGGCGGTTCCTTGTCCATGCTTGCCATAGAATACTGAAGCTTATTGTTAGCGTAGGTAAACGTCTTGTCGCTTGTCGTGTATAGAACGTGTTTGTCCATGGATTGGTATATCGTTTTTGGTATGGAATTTTCTAGAGACAGTTCTACTATCGAATCTGGAATAGTTGCTACGTTATCTACGATGCACGAGTTGGTTATCTGCAAAGAAATTTCTAGATCAGTATAATGTAAAATAGACTTCACTATTTGCAAATTATTTTTGCCGTGTCGGTTTTAGAATAGTTCGCAAGCAGGTTCAACGATTATTGGGTTTATTTTACAGCAGTTATTGGTAATGTAAGATCTCCGCTGGAGTGGATGAGGTGACCAAAGTCGCCGCATAGAAAGTGGCGCCGCACGTTAGCGTCCACTCGCGTAACCTTTTAATTAATCGAAATCCGATAAACTTTATTCAATTTTTCATTTTTAAAAGATCTGTGGCACACTGTATCCGATTGCTTAGTCGATTTCGTGCTTAAAAGCCGCGTATTCAGATGTATGACAACACTACAAGCGTTCAACCAAAAAAATCAAATAATTAAAAAAATATGGCGTCTTGTCAGTGACGTACGGACTCGCGCGTGTTTTGTTTACATGATAAATAATTTGTGTTTTAAGTGGGTTTTCAAGTGTTTGAAGTGCTATGGCCTGTTAAGTGTGTGATAAATAATAAAGTGAAGTGAATTACTGCAGGATTTCAAGGTCGGTGAGTGAAAAAATATTACGTAATTTCGGTTTTATTCCACAACCGGCGCTGACCGATTCATGTTTATTGTTATTACGTGTATGTGTTTTCAGATCCTTAAAATCCTCAAAAAACACAAGTGTTAGCACCATTCAAACAAACCCAAGTCGTAAAAATGCTTTGTTTACATTATCGGGCGGCCGAGCGGCGCCCGGCGCGCCGGTGACGCATCTGGCATTCATCTGGCTCGATTATTTTTCCCGCGCTCTGCCTCCGAGCGGTTATCGTCATAGAAAAATTATATCATTTCATCAGCTCTGTGTTCAGATGAGTTGAGTGTGTTAACTACACTTTATAATATTGTCATATTTCTAAATGAAGGTCATAGATCTATGATCATTTATGCGTAATTATGATAATGTCATAACGGCGTTAGATACGATTTTGTTTACCGAAGAAAAAGGAAATAACTAAAATAAATATTCAGACCTACTTTTTTAAATCGCACAGAGTCCTTTCTACATAGACAAGTAAAAGTACCTTATCAATTCCCAGGTCTTGCACGGGGTTCTCGATGATGATGTGCGGCTCGTAGTGCTGTTTCAAATGCTGGTAGAACTTCAGCTGCTCCTCGCCGTAGAACTCGCCGCACAGCTGGCAGATGAAGATCGGACGGACCTGGCCATGGGAAGGTGAAAAGATATTACTGTCTATCGTAGTTGATTGTAATAATATTGCTATTTTGTATAAAATAATGCAAAACACCTACAAATATTTCACTCTAGGAAACCATTCTCTTTTTTAAAGACAAAGATTTGGTTTTAACTACTTACATTTTGCATACTCATACAGAAAATATACAAAATTTTCTTAGATGGTGATGACTTCAACAGCAACAAGAGTAATTTGTAATTGTCCAATATTTATCTGTGGTGGATGACTAAGATACACAGTAATTAACTGAAGTAATGTTTTAATCGATTCTTTATTTTTACTGTACAATACCTACTTACACAAATGAAAAATGGATACTTGCCAAGCTCAATAGGGTGTAACAATAGGTGGTCGTATCGCTAAAATGTATATTTAATAAATTTTATCGATAAGATCGCTAAAATCGATATTTTGTGGGTTGTCCCCTGGATGCACCTCATCAAAACGAACATCATGGTCATACACACCACCGCTGAATGAACATACCTCATGCGCAATATGATGTGTCTCGTCCGGCATGTGCTCCTGCTGCACAAAGTTATCTGGCAGGATCTCCTGCTCCTGCCCGTGGTCCGCGCAGCTGATGCGACCTTCGACGTCTGTGCAACTGATCACCACTATGTCCTGGAAGGCCATGGATTACATATGGCGGTGGTAATTTTTTATTTATTTATTAAGCAAGGCACACCAACGATATATTTACAAGAGTAGTCACAATAGGATCACGAGTCTTCAGTTCTGTGTAAATACATCACTTAAAGGCATGCACAACATTCACAATAAAAGGTTAACAGTTCATTACATTATAATAATATTAGAAAACATAAAATATAATTAAACTAGATAATTCAAATGACATTAAATTAAATTATTATTATAAATTTAAGTATTAAACAATTTAAAAAAAATTTAGGTATATATTAAAATTATATTAAAACATACATAAATTCACTGGTTAAGTCAAGGATTATAATAATAGGCAGCTGATTAGAGGACAATTTTGGAGATTTTAGTTTTAAATATTGGCAGACTATCAAAAAAAATGTCGATATTGCTGTCGACCTTTTATATTCAATACTTTATTGCATTCCACAATATATTTGCTTAGGGGGTAAACCTTAGAGCATTAAACCAACCGGAGTGGCCATTGACAGGCGTTCCCCTCTGCCAAAGGTACGAGACCGCCGGTCATAGCGGTTATATAAAACTAGTTGACGCGCGCTCCGCGCCATTCAGCGAATCATAGTGAGCGCAGAATGACGTGAGCTTAAAATGCCGAATTGCAACGTGTTCTCGTGTAATAAGAGATCAGAAACATCTAGTGTACAAAAGGACAACGTTACTTTTCATCTGTAAGTATTATTACGTTTAAATATTATCAAATAGTGCATTAAATTTGCAAAAAACTAAAAAATATTGTCAATCTAAAAGTGTTGTCACTTAATGGTACTAGATCTACTTTAGGGTAATTTTTAAAGTTGACTGTATATTTATATTTGATTATAAGTTCTACTTTACATTCGTTATTATTAACACAATTTATCCAATAAAAAATGGTACTAACCATAAATAACGTGAAATATAATTGTCGATGCTTAATGAATTAATGATGGATTACTGTTTGCAAATTCATGTATTCTTTTATTTTCAACATGTATTTTTATTTAATGTTTTAAATATAATATGTTTAGGTTGTACTTTATTAATTATAAGGAATTTACGATCGTCACTATTGTTCCGTAAATAGGCACTTTTAATTTGTTACTCTGGCAACACTGTACTAGGAAAGTTAGTGATGGGACAGCACAAAAACAAATGTCGATATAAACATTATAATGTTATTCTTATAATTTATTTTTCAGATTCCCAAAAGATGTAATGATTAGGGATGTCTGGATCCGAGCTTGTGGAAATCATGTTTCATGGACTCCCTAAACGTAGTAGCACTATTTGCTCCCAGCATTTTGAAACTACCTGTTTTATAACACAATCTAATAAAAGAGGAGATTTAATCAAGGTGCCTTGCCAACTTTGAAATTAGGTACCAAAGGTGAATCTTATAATGTTATTTACTAGTTTTTGCCCGTGACTTTGTTCACGTGGAACTGGTCGCCTTAAAACTTTATCTCGCTTTTTTCAAGGTAGCTTACCCAATGAAAATGAATTTACCTAGTCCAAATTAAATGTGGAAGCTTGCTGATAAAATGAGGCTCAACCTTAGGCGCCTAACCCTAACTTTTGAAGTAACTTATTATACTTTTTTATTCATGTTTTATTTTAAACACGTGTCGCCTTCGAGAACAAACTGACCCTAAGAAATGTATTAGGCACATATACACAAAACTAATTCATTTTAAGAATCAATAGTGTTTCCAAAATCATTAATTAACATTTTGCTAATGCGCGCGATGAAGCTGCAATAACTGTAAATAACGCTTAATTTTTACAAATAAACTATTTTATACAAGTTGTTCTCTGGTTCTTTTTTTATGTTAAATCTCCAAAAGATACAGTGTAAATCTGTCGTGCGTGAACCGAAATTCAGACCAGTCATTCACGTGGAAAAAAAAAACCTGTTATCCTTTGACCGTCTGTCCAAAGATCGTATATTACGTGCATAAAAAGAATCCCTTTTAATAAGTACGTATCATGACATTTCATGTTGTATATACATATATCCAAACCACTCGATACCTCTTATATGATATACAATGGCCGCTTTCCATCTCCATCATCAGATCAGCTCGATGGTACTCGGATGGTATAATGCATTGCCATCAGAACTAAACCAACATGTAAAAATTCAACTAATAAACTGATAATGGAAAGTGATTCTAAATCAGTTTGCGTGATTTGTCCTAAACATAGATATACTAACATACGTACCAATACAATGATTGCAAGTTAGTAAAATGCTGGTACAGAAACTTGATATTTAATTATTATTATAATTGGCACAAAACAAAATTCATCGACCATGAGATATCGATAAGTTTATTATTTATTATTGACATGTTCCTCGCACTATCGATGTTTACTTTGAGATGACGTCATCTCTTTCACGGACAGGATGTCTGTACATATGTGTTTGTACACGATGTACTTATGTGAGTATAGTTTATGCTGGTGTTTGATAATTTTGTCGTGTGCGTGTATAGTGACGTTATCTGAAAAGTGCATTGGTGTGAACACTATTTGTGTGCGTTGCCTCGTCCCCCGCGCCGAAAACGGCAGACTTTTTTAGATAGAAAAGTGTGCGCGTGTCGTCTCCGGTTGGTTTAATGCTCTAAGGGGTAAACATTAGTTTAAGAGCAATCGAATATTGTGAAAGATTATCTTATAATGTAACTTATTCTAAAAAAACATTTTTTGTGTATTCTACTCTACAGGAGTTTTAGGGATTGATCATTTAAATATTTCTTTTTTTTTATTCGTGAATTTATGGAGCTTTTTTTATTTGGTTATTGAGTGGGGTAGCTTATTATATATTTTTATTGACATAACCTTTGTGCTATACATGTTGATAAATCAATGCATAAGATTGCTTCTGATCTTACAGGGCGCCGTTTCTGTAGTGTGATAGCGAGCGCGATTTTGAACACTTTTGAAGCGAGAATTCGCTTTTAAGCCAAGTATTACTTAATTTTTTATGACGCCGCCCAATGAAGCATTTTATAATTTAAGTATTAAGCCATAAGATTTTAGAAGAAGTTGACTTTAAAAGGATTTAGTGTATTTAGTTTACATTATTGACATTTTCATAAGCGTTGAATGTATCGCCGATACAAATAACAATATGTAGCTGGCCGTCATTCAGGTCACCGATGAACAGTAAGTATTAGCTTAGATTCCTAATTACTGTTCACTTTGTTATCAGTTTAAACAAAAAAGTGTACACAGCTAAAACTGTGTGACAGCTAATAAGTACTACAGCCGAACGCGGACGGTCGGTTTTTGTGACCGACTTTTATTCACATTTGGCCGACTAACGTATGTCGCCTGCGTTAGCTTGTTGATGATTTATGTTTAATCATCGTCTCTGAAATATCACCAACGAAAAATGGATCGTGAATCGTGACGGACTAATAATTTCCGGAAATCTGACAGAATTGAAATAGTTACGTTTTCATAAAACTAACGAGAAGCTTGGTGGCTTTACGAATACTATATATTGTTGTCGGTCTGTAAATCATCAGCGTTTCAGCCGAAAGACGTCCACTGCTGGACATAGACCTCCCCCAAGCATCGCCGCATGGACCGGTTCTGTGCTTCTCGCATCCAGCGGATTCCTGCGGTCTCCACAAGGTCATCGGTGCACCTTGTGGGAGGCTTTCCATCGCTACGTCTTTCGGTACGCGGTCGCCACTCCAGAACCTTCCTCCATAGGCCATCTGTCCTGCAAGCAATGTGCCCTGCACACTGCCACTAAAGTTTTGGCAATCCTACGGGCTGTGTCGGTTACCTTGATTCTCCTACGGATCTCTTCATTTCTGATTCGATCACGTAGGGAAACTCCAAGCATAGGCCTCTCCATTGCCTTTCAGAGTTCTAATGTGGTCCATGGTGAGCGACCACGTTTCCGAGCCATAGGTCATCACTGGCAACATGCACTGGTCAAAGACACGTTTGTCTTAAGACACTGTGGTATGAGAGACGAGAAGATATTACGTAGCTTCCCGAACCCTGCCCAGCCGAGTCGGATTCGACGATTGACCTCTTTCCCGAAGTTGGTCTTTAAATCAATCTCGCTTAATTTTTCGTTCTAGCCTTGACAGCTATAAAAACCATATCAAACTGACCTGCTGAGGAGTACAATTCCCATTATTCTTCTTGAGCTTCCTGGATATCCTCTTCTTGTGTGGAAGACTCTTCTTGCTTTGCAGTTTGTGATGCCCCGGCGACGCTCCCGGTGCGAGGTCTAGCACAGGCCCGTCAGAATCTATCATTGAAGAATCATCCTGATAAAAGAAGAGAGGACAAATTAATTTGACTTGGAAACTTAATATTGTAAGTGCAAAACAACAAAAGGAGATTGGGCAGATTTGCCCAAGTATTGTAGCACTTTGAGTAATATATCATTACAAAGATATAACTTAGACAAACAATTTGTTGTATGACAGCGATGCTGAAATCTACATCAGTAAAAAGTTACAGGAGCTTAAAGTTCCTTTACATCACATTAAATTGTTTACATCAGTTTAACGTATTTGTCAGCAATTCTACAAGAAGTTGACATATCATACCGAGATACGTAAGGGTGTTACTACACCAATCGATCGATCGTCGATTGACGGCATCGATCGATGGTAACATCGATTAGTCGACGTCCATCGATAGTTTCTTCCAGACCGATCGATCAATGGTAGAATGAATTAGTCGACGTCGATCGATGGTAGAACAGATTAGTCGATGTCGAGCGATCTGCAAGAGCCGCGCCGCGCGCCGTCCGCTCCCCGTTATCACCCGCCTGCAGCCCACGCGCTGAAGGGCCGGCCACACTGCCAGCTAGCGAGCGAGCGAGCAAGCTGGCCGGCGAAGTGAGGCGAGGGAAACTATATAAACTAAGCGAAGCTTTGTTTGTTGATGTGGGTTCACGTCAAAAACTACGGATGGACGGCGAGCGGGCGGTCGGAAGAGCGAGGGGAGCTAGGGGTGGGGGAGCGACGGGGTGGGAGAGCGAGGGGAGGGAGGGGAGCGGGGAGAGGAGCCGATGAGAGTATTGTCAAAACGAAAACGGGCGAGCCGAGCGAGCATCATTTCACCTCTTTTTCATACTTTGGTTCACACCGCGAACTACAGAGCTAAGCTACGCTAACGAGGTGAACGAATAGCAACTGATGGATTATAGCCGGGGTTAATCGATCAACGTCGACCGATGCCATCGACCGGCAATCGATCTAGGTTATTCTAACGGTATCCATCGATCAGACAAAGCCACACCAATCGATCAATGTCGAATCGATCGATGTCCGATTTGTGTAGTAACACCCTTAAACTACCACGTGTAATAATACAAATCAAAATGGCGTCACTACAAGCGCTCTCACCAAGTGCGCGTGAGTGAGTCACACAACGAGTGAGGGAGCGAGAAAGGTAGCTACTGTTGTTAAGGCTTGCTTTCGCTCTCGCTAATACTAAGTGCGAGTGAGCGAGATAGTATGCAAACCTAAAACAAAAGGAACAACAAACAGACAAACTATTCATCCCCATGTCGCCATTCATTCGTGAATACTGTTCTGGTGCTAACGTGCGTTCAGAGTGATTTGATTCCTGTACTTACTAACGACTCGGCTGTGTTTGGACATTTTTATGGTTTGATTTCTTTACTGACGACTCGGCTGTGTTTGGACATTGTTTCTGTTATTACCTACGATTCGGTTATTCTAAACGGACTTTGATTACTCCAAGTTACCGGATTTTGGTGAAAATGGAACCACATAGAGAACAATGTGTGACTTGTGGTCGGAGTGTGCGACTAGACAGGTCGCGACATATTTTAACTCGAGGCGAGCTTGAAGAAAGACCTGGATTTGCTGAATATGTTCTACAAAATAATATCAACATACATCAGGTAATTCACTTCACAGGTGCAATGTTGATATAATGCAAACAAACAATACAAACTAACTAAAGATTAAGACTATTATCATTGGAAATAAAGAAACAATATTTTTGTCCGTATTTTTACACAAGAAGCAAGTACTTACCGGTATTCCACGACCTTAGTATCCCGACGACTATCGCAGTATATTTGTATGGGGTTTCGTACACAAGCACACGTCGCCGACGCATAACAAAATGGCGGCAACGCGTCCCTGTGTACGAGGCCCCATACGAAAACGAATGTAATATGTACAGTAATATTCGCTAATATACTGATGTCTCGGAGTATTGGACTACCTAGTATCCGTTATATTTACTTATATGTATATTATTATATTATTAATATTCCACGAAAGTGGCGGATACGACTAATAACAATATAAAAGTTGAGTTTTTTCGTTGTTGTAGGCGATTGCAAATGACCGAATGATGATATGCTATCGCTGTTTGGTGGCTGCAAGGCGTCATGAAGACCGAATGAATCGGCAGAGTGAGCAGGCTGTAGCAGATCAACCAGATGACCAAGCAAATGCTATAAATGTGAACGTACAAGATCAGTCCGTGGTTTTATCCGGCTATAAAAGATTGTCGAATACGTCAAATCGCTGTATGTTTAGGAATTGTTTTGAGGTAGAACGAATGACGATTCCTAAGAACATAATTATATATTTATTAATGCATTTAAAAATATACACTCCAGGCAGTGCACGCGTATGTCAACGTCATTTGCGATCCAATATATGGGCCGATTTAGACAATGATGACTTATTAAGAACTGTTGAGTCTTTTTCTGTGAGCCAATTAACAGATGTGCTGGAAACTCAACGCAAAGCATATTTGGAAAAAAAAATATTCGATTTTGACACTGTTGAAAATATAGACGCAGATGAATTATATTTTTGCACTGGCTTAACGCTTGTGCAGTTCAACAATTTACTGTTGGAAATACCTTCTTTGACAGACTGTTGTAATCGTCCAAAAACCGCACTGGGCATTTATTTGATGAAGCTTCGCACGGGAGAATCTAACGAAAGACTCGCGAGTCGCTTGTCAATGAGCAGACGAGCACTTGAGCGATACATGAATGTTGCCCGCGACTGCCTTTCATCTCAGTTTGTACCGCGACACCTTGGCTTAGATCATATGACCCGAGATGAAATCATATCACACAGCCTGCAAATCCCAAATGCCATATACGGAAGTAGTGAAAATAATCCGCCAAAGGCAATATTAATCTTGGATGGCACTTATATATATATTCAGAAGAGTAGTAACTTTTTATTTCAAAAGGTTTCATATAGCTTGCACAAGTTCCGAAATCTATTAAAGCCATTTGTTGTAGTTTGTCCAGACGGCTATATTTTAGAAGTGTTTGGCCCATACTCAGCCAGGACTTCTGATGCAACTACAATGTCCCGTATTTGCAATGAGGAAGATGCACCTTTACATTACCTTCTTCATGAAGGAGATACGTTCGTGCTTGACCGTGGATTTAGGGATGCAATACCTGTTCTTGAAAGCTTCGGCTATGAATGGCATATGCCACCGTCAAAAGACCGTAACGCTACGCAACTTACCACTCACCAAGCAAATGAATCCCGGCTTGTAACAATAGTCCGTTGGGTAGTAGAAGTTATTAATGGGCGCATCAAACGAGACTTTAAGTTATTCCGTCAGGACTATTTTAATAGAGCCATGACCCATATGTTTACTGACATACGAATAGCCGCTGCTCTTCTTAACGCATTTAGAGCGCCTTTAGAAAATAATGCCCACGCTAGCGAGATTATTAATATTATTAATGAGAGAATAGATGTACCAAATCGTCTTGGTAATTTCGTAACAGAAAATAATATAAACAGGCGAAGGGCGCAATTTATCCAAATAAATAGTGACACACTGAATATTCCTTTTCCTATTTTAAGCGAAGAAGATTTGATATTGATTGCTCTTGGAACTTATCAAATAAAACTGGCCAAATCGTATGTCGGTGAACATTTAAGGGGTGGTATATATACTATAGAAGTGTGCCACGAAATAAGTCCAAACCTAACGGATTATGAAATAGATGCAAGTAACTGTGCGTTATTACGAGGACAGATTCATTCACGACATACGTTGAGAAAAACCTATTACTCGTATATTTTAGTTAAGACCAATATGACAGGTAGAGAGGCTTTACCACACCTGTATTGTTCGTGCTTAACCGGAAGTCGTACTATCGGAACTTGTGCCCACATTATGAGTATAGTTTGGTACTTGGGATTTGCAAGACATCAAAATGATTTTCAAATCCCGGCAAGTTTTCTAGATCATATTATTTTAAATGATGAGAATGATTAATAATAACGGAAAATATATACACGATCAATTTTACATCGTTCTGGAGCCGAAACACAGTAACTCCAGACGATTAATAGTTACTATTGGCATTGTTATAATTTTTTTAAGACATCTAATATAGAAGTTAGAAATTTATCACTTTTATTCTGTCATTCGAGTTAAATCTTAGTAGCCCTTCCACTATTTCATTCAACAATTTCAAAAATTTTATTTCAATATTTCGCAACATTGTATGCGGTCCACTCGGTGATGATGACGTAGGCCGGGACAGCTGTCGTTGGTTGAATAACCTGCTGCAAGTAGGTATTTTATTTCAGGTAGGTACGATTTAGGTTGGTGTAAGTTCATTTACCTCCGTTATCTCTCGTTTGTATTGGAACCTAATTGGACGCACGGCACGGTGTTTATCACTATCACATCTCCTCGTAAACGAGAGAAATTAATTGAAATTTCATTCACTACTCTCGCATCACGAAATCACTAGTAATCGTACGGTCTATTACCACTAGACATGACGAGTACGCTTGTGAGTTGTATTTAAGGCCTTGAATCGAGTGTCGAGCTAATAAGTACTTAAAAAGCATACAGCTACCTACCATAATAAAATTATGATAATTAAAAATAATACTGCCTAAACGAAGTTTTACAATGTAGGTAACTTGCAGCTGCGAGACGACGCGACGCGGCGACGGCTTCTACAAAGGCAGGCAATTCAAGCAGAAAAATGAATCGTTTTGTCTGTCAAATAGAGTTCATTATAAGTTGGTGGTGCCCTTGTCTATGAAAATATTGGACCGAATTAAGACCTTATTTTTATAAAGTTAACCGCTGAATTCGAATGTGCATCAATTCTGTGGCTTCTCAGAATAATTTTAGTAAACTGCGTACCTACTTTACCTCGTACCTAGTTTGGTGAAATTTCTATTTGTTACCGTTTACGGTTAAGGAATAAAGTCTGAATTCGCTGTTCGTATTTTTATTTGTGTACCTATTTATCTATTGCATAATATGTGTTTTTAATTATGTTTAAAGAAGTCGGCGCGTAAGAAGTTAGCGGCGATCGGCAACCTCTGTGACGAACTAAGTTCATACGCATAGATAAAATAGACATAGTACTAGTACTACGACCATATGTTTAGAGTATAAATAAGTTTAAATCCGCTTAAATAGTGGTGGTACGTCCAAATGGCAAGCAGGAATTTTAATGTAATAGAACGTTTAAAAAAAAGGAATTTCATGTATCTCACTGGTTAGGCAATTGAGAGGCGGGTTTTCTAGTTCAAAACTAGCTTGAAGAAGTTTTGAAAATGATATTGATTAGGCAGGTATAACGTTTATGGTACTTTTATGTTGGTCGCGGTCGCGGCATCGTTTGTGTTTGAGACGGAGAATCTGTTCGTCGGCACGCGTCTCGCGGTTGTTTTTAGCGCCACTAGCGGATGAACTAATAAGATACATACACACGAGTGTAATTTAATTCGTTATTCAAGCCATAGGTACTTCTCTGTTTTGCTTTGTATTGAAGGTTCGCTATACGTCGCGGTCATCAGTACCTACTTGCACGTTGTTGCTGTAGATGTAAATTGTAATAAATCGTTTGATTCCGCATTCATAACCATTGTTTGATTTCAATTGCGTTTATCTACTTAACAGTTAAATAACTCTAATTTTTCCTTCATACTTTCTACGGGCTTAGGACCGTCGCGTCAGTAATAAGTACATGTTACGTATCTAAGTACGTAAGTACTTACTTACTTGTAGGTACCTACTCTTTTATTCAGAAAAAGTAGGTACTTACCTACTGCAGGCGCAGGCGTATTAAAAAAATTGGAGCTATTTACAAACATAATCAACTTTGGCTAAGGACGTTTAGCTTATTTACAATTTACACTTCCCTGTATCGAAGCAACTGCTCAAAATGGAGTCCACTTCGCTCGATACATAAACGTGCACGTTTAACTAAATTTTCTTTTAATTTTCTTAATGTGTCTCTATCACTTTTCACAACGTTAAAAGCGTCCACTATCGCACTTCTTAAGTCATCCCGAGTAGTACGCTCCTCGGAATAAACTAGTCTTTTAATCTCGGACCACAAATAAAAATCCAGGGGCGTTAAGTCAGGGCTCCTGGCAGGCCAAGCTACAGGGCCACCACGACCTATCCACTGTTCACTAAACACATTGTTTAAGTAGGCACGCACTGCAGTAGCATAATGAGCAGGACATCCATCATGCTGATAGAATAGACCGCGTAAATATGCCAGAGGCACATCCTCTAGCAACTCCGGTATCATATTTTGCAGCATATTCAGGTATGAAGCGCCAGTCAGGTGACCTTCAATAAAAATAGGCCCTATTATTTGGTCATTGATAATGCCTGCCCACACATTCACGCTGAATCTGATCTGATGGTTATCTTCGCGAATGAGGTGCGGGTTTATTAACGACCAATAATGTTCGTTGTGAACATTATACAGACCCACTCGCGTAAATAAGGATTCATCCGTCCACAGTATATTGGCAGTGGCATTTTCCAGCAACCATTGGCATAACGCGATTCTCCTTGGCCCGTCGCCTTCGTAAATAGCGTGCGCTCGACGAAAATGGTATGGATGCAATCCATTCGAATTCAACGTTTTCCACACATAATATTGGCTCACACTGAATCGCCTGGCCGCCATTGTGGTACTACGACGTGGGTCGCGTTCGAAGTACTCGAGTATGTCTTCCTCCAATTCCACCGAGTATGGCAGTCTACCGCGGCCCTGCGCGTGTGTGGGCGCTCGAAACTGTCCATGATCGAGGAGGCGCTGGGTTACAGCCAGGATGGTGGAGGTGAAGGGAACTTGAGGGTCGATGATTCCACGTGCGCGCAGTGAGTTCAGGTGTTCCGGCTGAGCATACAAGCGTCTAGCCTCTTCCAAGTTATGGTTCGCCATCCCATAAAAATCCACCATTGCCCAATACTCCAAGTTGGAGTACACGTATTGCCGACTCATTTTTGGCGCGTAATTAGGTTGCGCGTGCGTGCGTGACCTAATAAAGCGAAACGCGAGACAATACTAACTAGGAAGGGATAAGAAAAGAAATGGCGGACGGTCGGCTAGACTGTAAGGGGCCGGGGGCGTGGCTTACGGATCATGCTGTCTGATCGATGAATGAATTTTACAATGGGTGCCGTGCGCAAGTGTTGCAGTTCGTCGATACGTTTTACACACATGCATTGATCGCAAGGAAGCGTTACTTCGAGTTCTCACTATTACACAAAAAAAACAATAAATTAGATTTTTCGTGATTTTGTTTTATTGTTACTTATTGAAAATAATAGTGCCAATCGTTTCGAGTTCGATGATCGAGTATATGGCTTTCGGTTCCAGAACGACCTAAAATTGACCGTGTATATATATATTTTATATATATATTATATATATATATATATAATATATTTCTATTGTACATGATAAAAGTGTAAGTCTTAATCTTATACTTAGTTGTTTTTTTCTGATATATTGTTGTTTCAAATAAAAATAGCGATCAATGCACTTTTATTTTTATTTTTTATCCCCTTTTGAACTTCACTCGCCACTTTCAAATAAAATAGCATGCAGCAGTAGGCTACATACATACACCATACATATATATAATATTATGATAGTGAATATAAAATATCCGTAAAAATTAAAATATCAGACAATAACACACTAAACAAACAAGTAGGTTATTTGCTAAGGATGCAATTTTTTAAATATTCAAAAAAAATACTTTGACGTCGCTGAAAGTAAAAAAAAATACATTTATGTGATGAGGGCAAGTAGTACAAGATATAACCATATAGCCTTTATTGCTACAATGGTTGGGCAAACCGTCATACAAATATGCCCAATCTCCTTTGTGTGTTCGGTATTTAAAAACAAATATCCTACAATTTACAAATGCAAACATCATCATCGTCAGACTACAGCAGCTGGAGATAGCTTGATTCTCAGCAACTCTCATCCCGCTGCTACCAGCCACCCTGCGGAGATCGTCGCTTTATCTAGCCTGAGGGCGTCCTACCTTACGTTTGCTGATTCACGGTCTCCACTCAAGAACACGTCTACCCTAACGGTCATCGGTTCTACGGCTAATATGGCCGCCCAATTGCCACCTCAGCTTGCATTTTCTGTGAGCTATGTCGACAACTTTGGTTCTCTACCGAATCACCTCATTCCGGTGCCTATCCCTCAGAGAGACTCCAAACATAGCTCGATCCAGAACTCGCTCAGCGACCATGAATTTATGGACCAGCCGTACCATGAGTGTCCACGTTTCGGCTCCGTAAGTCATAACGGGCAGGACGCACTGATTTAAGACTAGTCTTTAGGCACTGAAGAATATGCGACGAGAAGACTCGACGAAGCTTCCCAAACGCTGCCAAACCCAGCCGAATTGTTCTGTTTGGCTCCTTCTCAAAGTTGTTCTTAGCAAACTGCAGTTTGCCCGAGGTAAAAGTATTCCCGAACAACCTTGAGAGCACCGCTAATGGCAGCAACCGGTCCCGGAAAGACATGTTCGTTGAACATGACCTGAGTTTTGTCCAAGTTCATCCGGAGACCAGTGCGTACAGAAGAATCAACTATGCCGTCCAGCATCTGCTGCAAATCATGCAGCGATTCAGCCAGCATGACGATTTCATCTGCAAATCTCCAGTGTGAGATGTACTCTCCGTTGATGTTAATGCCGCATCCTTCCCAGTTCAGCGTCTTAAACACCTCCTTCAATGCGTTAGAGAACAATTTCGCGGAAATTACGTCCCATTGCCTCACCCCTCGACGCAGGAGGATGTGTTTAGTTCGCTGGTCCTTAGTTTGGACGGTCACTGTCGCGTTTTCATAGAGACATCCCAGCACTTGGATGCCAGTCGACTTGGCATCGCTGCAGACTTAAAACAGACCAGGTCTCAATAGAGTCAAAACCCTTCTTATAGTCCACAAACGCGAGACACAGGGGCCGATTATACTCTTCGGACTTCTGTATAATTTGCCGCACTGCGTGGATGTGGTCTATGGTGCTGTATCCTCCTCGAAATCCGGCCTGCCCTGGTGGCTGAAACTCGTCGAGTCTTCACGCTAGACAACTCATGAAGACTCTTGAAATCAACTTATAAACGTGGTTTATGAGCGAAATGGGTCTGTAATTCTTTAAAAGGGTCTTATCACCATTTTTAAAGAAGAGAACGAACACGCTCCTTCGCCACGCTCCTGGAGATCTCCCGGAGAACATGACAGAGTTGAAGAGCTCCCGAAGCCCTTTAAGTACAGGACATGCTCCCGCTTTTAGAAGCTCGGTCGTAATCCTGTCCTCACTGTCGTGTTTAATCTGTTTAAGAACCGCCTCGATTCCGTTTTGGCTGACTTCTGGGAGGTCTTTCGTGAAATAGCGGGTTAAGGTGGCTCTGTAATCCAAATTTTCGGGATCAGGTCGAGATGCATGCGATGCGTAAAATTGGCGGTAGAAGTTTTCGACTTCCGAAAGGATCTCCGGCTTCGAAACGACGATCCCCCCTAGATTTGGTCAACTTCGTCAGGTGACTGGACAAACACTTTCAACCCCCGGTCAATCGCCTCCACTATAGAGCGTGTATCGGAACGTCGGAGGTTGCGTCGTAACAATGTTCTAATATTGTGGAGTGCCCGTTGTTCTGACAAAATGACATGTGGGTTTTCACGTCGTTCCGTCATAAGCTCCAGTCTCTTCCGAAAGTTTGAATTTTTGCCCGTACGCCGCAATTTGCAAAATCGCGTACCTTCCACCCTGAGGATTTCACCATTTCCAACAATGGGAATTTCTTCAAAAAAGCCCCCTCCTCAAGGAAGTTGACAAGCATTTGCCCCCTATGATTTCTGCTGCCAAACCCGTAGGATCCTACTGCCGATTCGTTGCAATCCTGTACTCCCACTTTAGCGTTAAAATTCCCCTAGAGAACGTTGTAGTGGTGGAATTCAAGACCTTGGAGATGTCCTCGAAATTTCCTCCACTTCGTCATTCGAGTGTGCCGAGGTCAGTGCCGAAAACCTGAACAACCTTGAGGCTATACCTCTCGATTAGCTTCACTACGAGGTATGTTACCCTGTTCGAGACACTGGAGGCTGGGGCAATGAGATGGTAAGTGTGCCCCCTTACACCCCAAATGCAAACTGTCACCGTGAATTCAGCACGTGATTCTAGACCCCCAAACGTAGAAATTTTTCATCAGTTATCAAAAAAAATTGTGCGTCATCTGCGACGTGTGGCTGGACTTTGCTCCTGAAAAACGATTGTCTTAAAATATATACTAAGTATAGGCAAAGGAAGTAAATGAAAATTTTCTTAGCGGCCATCTTGGATTGATATGGGATGCGCGAGTATGTTGCCCAGAGGAAAACCAAAACGGCTTCACTTTTTATTAACGCTTGATTTTACTACCCATCTATTTTACATGCCGTGCAGTATATATTAAACGATTCTTAAGGAGTAAACTCCAATAAACTCCAAAAAAATTTGCTGTTTCATAGAAAAGTACAATAACTACGCGGTCAAATGTACTGAACAGCAATTTTTTTACAATTTTATTTAATGTGAAATCTTTCTAATTCCCCTGTGATTTGAAATTCGATTAAACGAAAAAGCGACCTCAAAAAGAAACTAACACATACATCTATAGGATTTAACGTGCGAGAGAATGAGATAGAATACGTTCATACTTGAAGTTCACATGTTTTAAGGTTTCATTTACATCGCATGTAGCTTTTTTTAATAACTGTCGAAACATTTCAACGCAGAGGGTCAGAATCATGTAGTGATCCGATGGTAACAGGTTGTGAGTCATTGTCCCTGCCATCCAGTATATATAGGATAGCAAGATATTTGGAATAGTAAGATGTTTAGTGTTGTTAGATATTTAGGGAAGCAAGATATTTAAGATTGATCTAAATAGGAGTCAGAAGGAATACTGATCTAAATGTCTAGTATAGTTCAATCATAAGTGTGTTATCTTACTTTGAGTGTTGATTTATTCTTATTGAACCAGTCGGTTTCCTGACACCGCTTCATCTCCTGCAGGGGAGGAAGTGGCGGCAGGGGTGCCAGGGGGGGTACCTCCACCACTATTGACTCTTGTGACTGATCCTGGGAAATATAGATATCATCTTCATGCTCCTGCCCTTATTCAAATTTATTTAGGGTTGGTGCAGTATGGCCCTTCTTTTATTCATCCCTGCCAGTATTCACCCCCATTTCTAACAGCTGAAAGATGTTATCAATATAAGTATTTACTCACCATTGGCTGACCATGGAAGAGTCTCATGGAACTGTCAAGGATGATAGAGGTGTCCACGTCACCCCTCACTGTATGCACCTGTAACACATCATTCAGGTAAGTTGCACCCGCAAAAATGTCGGAAAACAATATGCATTAAAAGATTTATAGCTGTAGGCTGGGGGTTAAAATATCAAAAATTGTGTCAGTAAAAACTTTTAGACAAAGCTGGCCCTCATCAGAATAATGCTTTGCAAACTTAGTTTATGATAACTTGGCACTCCATAACTCTAATTACAGTTTGTCTATTTCAAGCATATATTGAAACATTTCCAGAACTTTCAGTTTATGTAGCAACACCACCTCTTTTACAGTTCAATAATGGTAAATAATATTTAATCTTCTGTACCTATGCTCATTAGTAACCTATTATTCTAACATTTAGGTTTCTCGTGTAAGTGAATCCCTGTTGTAATTCTACTGAGAAATAGATATAAACCATCAATGGTTCAATTGAAATAATATACCTTATGGTGCAGTTGTTGTTGCCCTCTGGACTGTTGGGCAGTGATGTGTGCCATAAGTGCCGCCAGCCTGCCTTCTGGGTCCATGATCTCATCACTCCATTGTCCTTCCACCACATGGTCACCAACTGATACTTGCCTGTTACATGTATAGGTGTTGGATTAAGACGCCTTGGCTTCTTGACAAAGTATGAATGTTAGAGATATCATTTAATAACAGGTAACTACTACCCAAAGAAAAGTTTATTATTGCAATTTCAAGCCTATGTATAAGTTTTTATTACAGGCATATTCTGTAAAAAATTGTACTTTTCTTGACATTTAGTATTAAGATAAATGTGACATTAGATAATGAGTCTCATAACAGATTCAATGCTAATCCAATACTAAATCAGGCAACACATCCTGATGTATATTGTTATATATAAATTGATTAGATATAGTTTTATTGTAATTCACCAGCATGTTGTTATACAAAATTAATGTGAAATACAGCTGGGATGTGGGGTATACCTGGAGAGTGATGTTGAGTAGGTCTGTGAATGCATGATGGCCACCCTGCCACCCCCATCATCCTGCACATTGAGGGCCAGGGCATTGCCATCCACATGAACTGTCTATGGACAAATGTATAGCACTGGTTAGATAATAAACCTCTTTCCTACAGGGGCGTTAATAAACATAGCATGGTAATTGGAACACAGGAGTAAAATTAACACAGCTAAGTACCTATATATGTGAAAGCATTTTCTTTGTTAGAAATAGGTTGTATTAAACGATTAGCAAAAAAAAAGGTCTACAATTGAAAGCTGATTCACTAAATTAACAGCAAACAATTAGACAAGAATGAAGCTAATTTGTTAATGGTTTAATGGCTAATTTAGAAAATACTATACCAACATACCTGATCAGCTGGGTGGGAAGTTATATAGTGCGTGACGGTTTCATCCATTGTAACAAAGGATTTGTACCTACGCAGCCTCCGCTAGATACAATTAAAGTTCACAACACAAACTTCTTTCATCTTTCGTTTACAAAAATTGTGGTTAGGTTTTGTGACAGCTGTATTGCTTACGCTCAAGGTCACAAATTATTTACTTGTTTTTATTAGCATTACGTTGAATCTAACTACGGTATATTATGTTTCGTACGATATCTCAAAACATTATAAAACCGTCTTTCATTTTATTACGTTAGACTAATTAGCGATAACTTAAAAAATAATTTCACGTTACAAACAAAGCCCTACCCTAGGCTAAGATTTTTTTCTATAGTGTTGGGAAAAGTTGGGTCACGTAGTGATGGGCAACTGTAGTGTTGTTATAGCAATGCGTATTTTTACTAAGTCGATGGTTATGAATTTTATAAATAAAAATACATTGTCCACAGTTATTTGGGTCAGTAAAGTGGTGCAGGCGCCATCGGCATTGGCATCGGCAGCGTGGCATTTCTTCTTCTCTTATACTTTTTTCACGTTCTAACTTTTCTCTTAATCACGTTTATGACCTCAGTCCTAACAAACGTTATCAAAACAACTAAGTTAACAATTTTATATTAATAAGTATAAGTCCTAAAATTGATAAATGATTTTATCTCTGTAAGTAAGTTTGTACGTACAAACACGTCTTTTTCGATGTCAATCGTATTTTTAAAACTAGATGTGGCCGATGTGTGTGAAACAAACTCAGAGGTCACAGTCTCTTTCAAAGACCAGACAAAATCTTGGTCAGATCATGTCAGACTATGTAGATCAGAGTCTGAAATGGTAGGTATTTCGAGGAAAGAACCACACAGATTGAGTGGACCTGTCTAGCCAGTGCACGCAATTGTAAGTAATCGTGCAGCTCAACTCAGAACTTTAGAAGCTCGACGATTCGACGAACAATTACCAAAGAAAGGACATTTGATTAGGCCGCATTGGGCCGCATAAATTACTCAAACTGTCAGATCATTATTATTAAAACTAACTGAGAAAAATACAAAAAAAAAGCAATCACCAGAATAGTCCTCACATTCGCAATAGTTACAATAATATTATAATACTTTACAAAGTCAATGTAAACGCAAAATAATAAAAAGAGAAGTGAATGCAGAACGTCCTTGGAGTCGGCCAAAAGTTCGATTCTATTACGAATATTTACTCTTTTATCGATTCTATGGACTATTGAGTTAAAAATATACACGTGACATCTCTTTACTCACTGACAGCTGACACTGTTGACAGCAAAACCAAGCAAAACGCAAAAACATTGTTGTGGTATGAATGGCCGTGAAAAGTAAATGAAAAAGAAAATTATTATTTGAGTGTAAAGTGCTGCATTGCTTTAGTTTAATATAAAGATATAAGCTTTATGTTCCTGTTAAAATGTTTCGCAACAATTTAAGGTCTTCTCTTATTTGTAGAAGTCGTGACGTAAGTATCAAAATAAAATAACCTCTGACATCAAAATAATTCTCAGTTTTTATGCCTTGGGCCTGTTTATTCAAGTAGGTACTGCTCATAAGGGATGTTAGAAAGGTTACTAGTTAGTTAGTTAGTAGTTTATGACTGGTCAGCTCCACTCAATCTGTGTGGTTCTTTCCTCAAAAGACCATTTCAGACACCGATCTACATAGCCTTCACATGATCTGACTAAGATTTTGTCTGGACTTTAAAAGAGACCGTGACCTCTGAGTTTGTTTCGGCCTTTCTTCTCAGAGTAGTCAGATAGGAAAGGCCGACCTCATCAAGTTTTTAAAATACGATTGACGTGTAAAAGTGATTGTTCAAACCTACTTACAGAAATAAATTCATTTATTAAGCTACAAGATAGAATGACTAGATGCCAATAGTTCAAAAAATGCGGGTCTAAGTTTTCGCAGTAATCAGTTGGGTATTGTGTTTCTATGTAACTATTTCTAGTTTCAGAGATGCAAACATACAACTAAACTTGATGCTATTCGAGAGAAACTTAGCGAAGGCCCCAGTCTAGCTGATTTCGTGTCTGAAGACCGTCCAAAAGACTGGGAGGAGTATCAGGGAAAGCTGAAGAGAGAGAAGGGCGAAACTGAACGACTGAGGCTGCCCCCCTGGTTGAAGACGACCATACCAACAGGTAAGACCACCTTTTATTTGCGCCAAACCAAAACCTTTGGTTTTGCAAAAAAGATAAGTATTCACTAAGTGGTAATTTAAATATTACTACCAGGGCTTATTATTGTTGAAGTCTTTTAAATAATTTACAACATTATCATTTTGGATTGCATAATCAGCCTATAATGTTTTCCACTGCTGGGACACAAGCCAAGCAATGCTGGTTGGTAGATGTCACATGTAATTGATTAGAATAATAAAAACATAGTTTAATTGTAGATTTCTAAACAACTTCTCAGTGGGCCTTATCATAATTATTCTTTAACAGTGTTATGCGAGAGTTAATATATTAAAATGTGGTATTTAATTTTGAATGACTAGTTGAGACTTAAGTTTATATTTACTGGACAATATTTTATTTTATTCTATTTGGGAAACTTACAGCTTATTTATACAATGTTCTTAAATAATATGCAATTGAAGGCCATTAAAAAAGGTTGGTCCAAAATACCTACAACATAAATTAGAAAATAAATATTACACAATCAACAAATAAACTAAAAATCATGTAGACTCAAACAATTGCCTTTCCGTTGTACGAGCCAATAATGCTCATACACCAAAAGTACGTTTATGCGTACCAAACTAATCACTCAATTCGGTTGTAACTAAAACTCGTCACGCGCTAATGTGCGGGTCGATCAATATCAACAAAACATTAAGTGCGGCTCAGACAAACATAACTTTCACTGTTCCATAAATAAACTACATAATTATTAAACTTAATAGTGGTTTGGTGGAAATTAACTAGCTACCTCCAACAACTACCGGGGTATCCGTCAACAACTAAAAAACGCCAACACCTTTTGGTCCTTCGAGCCGGATTTCACGGCAAATCAACTTGTGAGTCGTCGTGTCTCCTCATCAGCAGAGTGCTTGCGTGGTATATCCCAGTTACGTTAGCAAATCGGTGCTCTTGGCTTCCCACAAGCGGGTCTAACCCATAGCATTTAGACGTTGCACATGACATAAAGGACGGTAAGCTACACTGCATACCTGCCACTAACGAACCAGTAGAGATCACGTCTACTGCTACAAATTACTTATCAAGAAATAATCGGCGAGCATACAGCTTCTTCGTGTTAGTTGAGTTCAGTTTTTCGATGGATGATTGATTGAGAAGTGTGTCTATGTATAAGGTGAAAAGTAGTCGCTTTTCGCTTGTCGTAACGGTGCTGAATGGAGTCCAGACACGAGTCATAATTCTCAGCACTCACAGGAAGGTGCTTGATTAACTTTTCCGCTTCATCTTTCAATTTAGATTTTAGGAACTTGCATTTTTTGCGTTTAGTTCAGCGTTAGATTGTTATGAATTGGAACATGCACGCTAATAGTGTAAGATTATAGTCAACAAGTCAAAAATTAAGGCTCAAGTAGTTTTAAAGCAAGACCGGTCAAGACTTGGCTGAAATTGAGCAATTTCTGTCTCATTCCATACAACAAAAACTGAAAATACTTTTTCCAGGCAAACTATCAGTTTTAGACAAAAACGTTTAATGACAATCATTTGTTAGAATCACAATACCTATCGAAAAATATTTAAAAATATGGAATTTGTAAAAAAAAACCTTATGCCCGCATATAGCTCGAAACCGAGTATTCCCACTTGCGATCTTGATGAAGTAGCTCAACAAATGTAAGTACGCGAGTACCTAAACGAAAACACGATCAAGAATATATTGAGGAGTGGAAGTCCTTCAAAACAGAGATTATGAGTTAAACTTGGTCTGATTCTCAAAATAATAAGATCGACCAAATACTAACTAGCGTGAACGAGATCCGAGAAGAAAATCTTGAACTACGTAAATCAGTTGTGTTTAACTCAAAAAAGTTCGAACACATAATTGCAAATGTAGCGAAATTAGAGAATGAACGACGCGAACATAATTGCAAATGTAGCCAAAAGTACATAGAATCACTCGAAAATAAACTAGAATCTGTTGAGAGAGTTTAAAAAATTCAACTATTGAGATACGGAATATCCCACTAAACGATACGAAGGAGACCACAGAAGATCTGCTCAAGTTAATTAAAAACGTGGGAAAACCGTCAGTTAAGACGTTGAAACCGTGAAACAACAGGTATCCGTAATATTTTCCGAGTGAATACCAAAACAAACGGTTATAAACCTATAATCGTTGAGTTTACCAGTAAACTAACGAAAGAAAGTATGTTAGCTGCCGTAAAAAAGTTCATGATAGGGCTACTATCTAAAGAGTAAATACTCTCAAAATCAATAGTTTTAATTATCTTTCATATTTAAGACCCAAACCGCTCTGAATAATTAATTGCACTAAAAAGATCACTGTTCGGAGACGTAAGCGATTAATTAAGCCATGGATTACTCCTGGACTACTACGATTCATGCGAAATCGAGACAATCTTCACCTTAAGTCTAAAAAGCATCCTAATGACGAAGTTACAAAAATAACCTACACACGTTATCGTAATGTTTGTAATAACATTTAATAAAAAGTTACGCAAGAGTATGATAAGGCTGAACTCTCTAAATATCAAGGCTGTTTGTTGCCTTAACATTTAGAGAGTTCAGCCTAAGAAATTGTGGGACACCATTAAACAATCACCTACACCACTAAACAGAAAAGTCCACCCATGGATCTGATTAATCCAGATCAGCACAAAAATTCACTGAATGAGATTTATCAATAATAATAATAATAATTTTTATTGACACCATAAATATTAACATTTTAAAATCATGTTGCGTAAAAATAAATTTGTAGGCTATAATGATAATAATGCAACATCATAGCATGTGTAGCCGAACTAGGTAAAAAACCTGTGTCTCGGCATACAGCGCTAAACCTCTCTGACAATAGACTGAACAATTTTAGCCAAACATTTACAATTTAGTTAGATAAGTATTACAGAAAATAGATTAATATTACAGTTTATTTGTTATTAAAATAAAGAAAATGATTAGGTACACTTTAAAAGGAGTTGTGGAGTGTGGACGAGAGTAAGTCGGTGTGTGTGCGTGTATGTGTATGTGGTTGCGTGAGCTTGAGTGTGTCTGTGGGTGTGCTAGTTTAATTAAGTTGAGAAAGTAGTAAAAAGTTGTATATGATGTAAAATAGCTTAAAGGAAACCTGGTTACTCTGGAATGATTAAAAGTTTTTCTGAGTCTTCATAAGATAGTGTCAAAAAGTAGTCTTTCATCTTATTTTTACACTGGGTTTTGTTTAGGGAATAGAATTTCAAGTAAGAGTTAAGTTTGAAATAGATATAGGGACCCAAAAATACAAAAAAATCTTTTAATGAAAGACGTGTGTGGGTAGTGATTACGAGAACACACAATTTGATTCCTGCGTCTACGATTATCATTGGGGTCATAGCTCAAACCTTTATTATCAATTCTTTATTAGAATCAGTAAATCTTTAGCGGGATCTATTACAGGGTTTGACCCTACTTTATACGAGACTTCTTCTCTGCCGACTTGTCCCTTCTTTTTTGTCCTTCTGCCCACTGATGTGGATGAGATCAAAATCATCATAGCTTCTCTTAAAACCACTTGTGCCGTAAAGTTTGACGATGCTCCCAGTGAATTAATAAAATTATATTGTAACTTACGAGTATTATCTGATCATATCGCGTTTATTTGCAACCTCTGCCTTTCCACTGGTGAATTTCCCTCGGATCTCATAAAATCCCTAGTTCATCCAATTCATAAATCTGGTAGCAGGGACTGTGTCAATAACTACCGTCCAATATCCATTTTGCCTACACTATCCAAAATTCTTGAGAAAGTTATCAATAAGCAAATAACCACATTAACAAAGTTTGTTTGTTTCTAGGTAATTAGAAACAAACAAACTTTTATCGGACAATCAATACGGTTTTCGTAATGGTAGATCAACAAGCAATGCCGTACACCAAATAACTGATACCATAGTTTCTAGGTTAGATGAGAAGCAAAAAGTTCTTACAAATTGTCCTCGACTTGGCGAAGGCTTTTGACACCGTCTCTGCGCCAAAATTACTGAAGAAGCTGAACACCGCGGAATCCGAGGCGTACAGTTAAAATTGTTCGAACATATAATAACCTAAGATCTTTATGTAAATACCTATGTTTCACAAATAAACGGTCTGATTCTGATTCTGAATGGGTGAGCTCAGGTGGTGGGGTGAGATGTGTGTGGGTGGAGGAGGATGAGGTGTGTGATGGTCACCGTTTCCGGCACAAAGAGAAGTCGAGTTGTCAGACAAAAAAAATATTTACAACAACGTACACGAATATAGGACGAATTCACGCAACCTTCCCAGCACGGACGAAGGAGGGGAATTGGTGTCCTCTAGATCAAAAAAGTGACAATAAGTGTAAAGGTTGTATTCTGACTTAATAGCAGAGTCCCATGTAACTAGTCCATGTAGGACGTAGTTCACGAATGCACCACTAGTTCAGCCTTCAAAAAATCAAATATTCTAGCGGAGGTCATTAACTCGTGGAGACTTAAGACCGCGATTCAGAAAAAATGACGTCACGCGACAGCGCCATCAAGTGTCGAGTAGCGGCGTTTTGTAGTTTCTCTCTTATTTAAATATATAGATATATATATAAGAAGGTAATTAATTAATGTGTAAGCTGTGTAGTTAATGAATATTCTCTGTTTTGCTTGCAAAGATAAACTGTACAAATATGCAATTTATATGATACAATGGGTCTGGAACCCTTCAGAGTTAGAGTTATCCATAGGTCCTCCGCGGACGAGCGCCAGTCAGTGCGCTCCTCCGCATTGAGCTCAGGTCGAACAGCAATAAGATCACCACCACCAAGATTCGCATTTCTATAGAATCTTAAGTAATCTCTGTCACGTCTCCAAACAATATACCGGTCATCAAATAATTCACTATTGTTAAAGCTCTCCTTTAGACACTTTTATGTTAAACATATAACATCATAGTTATTAGAGCACAACATTCCAAAGGAAAGAAGAACGGCAGTGTCAGTGTCGCTATATTTGAGAAACGAGCCTAAACTAAATTATATGCATTTTATAGATCAAGTTCAGTAGTTTATTTTCCTGATTAAAGTTTTTTTTTATTTTGTGGGAAAAGAGAAAAAAATGTAAATATATATTTTTGTTAAATCAGAAGTAAAAGTAGCAATTACTAAACGTAAAATAGCGTTGTTGAAGTAGTCATTGCCATTTTCAGTAGAATAATACATATTAGTAGAATGTGATTGTTGGCTGGATGGTTAAAAACTAAAAATCGTTTTATTATGAACATTATGAACACATTTTTTCTTTTTATATTATTAGAAATGAATGAGATTGCAATATTCCAATCTTAACTGTAAACCGTATTCTTAAGTAATTAAAGAAAACATAACATAATCGTTAGTTTTTACAGTTAATACCTGGCAACATTGAACAATGTATTTCTGACAAGTGACAACTGTCATCAGTGATCTGTCACTGTCACTGCTGTCACAGTCGTCGTAACTCGTACGTATCTTCCGATTTGTTTGGCGTCTGTTATTTGTTTACTTTCCAACTCATTATTGTTTACTTGCATTGTTTATTCCGCGTTCAGTTGAGCCCAGTATTATAAGGTGCTCTGTGAGTTGAGCTTTCGAGTTCCTGCGTGTTGAGTACTTGTGATAGTGAACACTTTTTTTGAGACAGGGCTCTATTTGTTATTTTAAACATGTCTCGTTCTAACGTTCAGTGTATTAACTGCGAACTTCGGTTGACGAGACCACGACATCGTCTTTCAAACGAAAACGAAGACCTTGTTAATGTTATAAGCCGGAGTAATGTTATTAGTAAAAACTCGTATATAGCAAATCATTTATATGGCAGACCTGATCTCCCACTGGAAAGACAAAATACAATTGTTATCTGTGATGGCACCTATGTTTATGCCCAAAAAAGCTCAAATTATTTATTTCAAAAAGAGACTTACTTATTCCCTGCATAAGTATCGAAAACTCATAAAGCCATTCATGATTGTATGTTGCAATGGATACATCCTGGATGTTGCAGGGCCATATTCTGCCACTACTAACGATGCGTCGATAATGATAGGTTTGATAAATAAAGACAGTTTTTTGGATTTTTTTAGAGAAGACAATGTGTTTATTCTCGATAGAGGCTTCCGAGATAGTGTAGACGCTATACATCAGCGTGGCTTCCTCGCCCATCTACCAGAAACCCTGTCACCAGGTCAGTTTCAATTAACTACACTGGAAGGCAACAGGTCGCGCTGTGTGACAATAAATAGATGGGTTGTGGAAGCCGTGAATGGCAGAATCAAGAGACTTTAAAATATTCAGACATGAATATTTTAATCGTGCTTGCCCTCACATGATGAAAGACTTCTCCATTGCAGCAGCACTGCGTAATGCATTTGCCACAATGTTTGTGGATCCAAGTAATGCGGAACAAATAGTCAATATTATAAATGAAAGGCTTTTCGCAGACAACACATTAGCAGAAATAGTACAAGAAGAGAATTTGAGTAGAAGGAACTATGTTTATAACGATAATGAGTGCAAATATTGTGTTCCCTAACCTGTCTATAGAAGAATTGGTCCTCTTTGCTTGTGGCACTTACCAAATCCGACAAGCTAGGTCTTATATAGGTGAACAGTTGCGTTTCCATGGCCTTTACACAATAGAGGTTTGCAGAGAGGACCATGTCAATTTAAGCAGGTTAGGGGGAGTAAGCTCTTATTTGATTCGAGCAAAAGTAAAGTCCCGGCATGTGTCACAAAAAACTTACTATGTTTTTATAACAATAGATCGGCAACAAGTGGGTAGGAATGCCATCACCGGATATTGTTGCAATTGCATTATTGGTTTGCGCACTGTGGGATGTTGCTCTGACGTAATGAGCATAGTGTGGTACCTGGGTTATGCGCGTCACCAGGATAATATAACTCCACCTGCACAATTCCTTGACCAAGTTTTACTCAGGATAGATACATGACTGATAAGTAATAAATAGGTGCCTATTTTAAATATTTGGAAAAGTGTGTAGTTTCATTTCATATTAAGTATAACATCCTTTATTATCTACCTACCTACCTTATTGCTGGACCTAGGCTTCTCCTAAAGCTTGGGAATGCCAAGCTTACATATACATACATATATAATATACAGAGATGGCAAACAAGTGTAGGTATGGTTTGCATGATGTTCCAGCAACATCAATAGGCATACCTAACCTTTTGGTGTAGGTTACATGTACATCCTATCCGTTTCGCCTCAAATGAAAAACGCTATTATACTTATGACATGTACCTACGTTTGATTCTTAAATGAAATAATCTGCTCATTAATACGCATTTCACAACACACATAACCTCACCTACATGGTAAATCTTTGAAACGATTTTCTGTCAAAATCCCATTACAAAAAAATATGCTATGATTACACTTTATGTTAGTAGGCCTTAGATCTATCTCTTTCGGGTATTTTTACTAATGCACGCGAAGTATAAAGGCGACACTCAAAGTACATGAGGTTTTGCCAATCTTCTTTACGTTTTAGTCCGCAAGCCATGTACATTTTGGTGATAAATATTAATTGGCATATTTAAAAGGGAAAATAATTAGAATTAAGAGTGAGACAAAGAATGCTGGTACCGGAATAAGCGTATGATAAATACAAAGCGGCGGAACTAGAATAAGTATGTAGTAAACACAGTGCGGTGTCATGATTTGGTACAAACGAATGTGGAACGTTATGTAGATATCACACTCACCACGGAAATTAAACTAGATTCCCTTTTCTGACTCGCTGATGAGATAATAAACAAGCGAAGGTTATAGTGAATCGTTAAGTAAACCGTGTAAAATAGGCAGAAGTTGTAAGAATTTGCGAAGAAACTATTTTTACGAGGTACGATAATACAAATATAAAAATTGTGGAGACAAAGAATGACAACAGAATGAGCAAAAAGCAACTTTGAAATAAAATAGATAAGACATACAATATATACGATCGGCAAAAAAAAAGTAAACGATTAGTGCAGGTAAACAAACCCGATGTAACAAAAGCAAGGCGCATTAAAGCTGCCAATGAGGCGATCAAGACATACACACCAGTGTCTCTCAAACTTGACCTACAAACGAATATAAAATGATGAAAGCGTGACATTAACAATATTAGAAAAATTTACATATTTTTGTCAAATCTAGTTCTGACTAAATTGCGTATGATGGCGAAGTAGATTTTTTTCACCAGAATCTTGCAGTGCTTTACCCAAATATTAGACAAATCCTTCTCCTTGGACAAAGTCTTCGCCTTGTTGAGTAGCTGCTTATTTATTTATTTATTTATTTAACCATTTATGTACACACTTATATAAACAGACAAGAAGAAAAAAAACAGAAAAATAGGTACAAAGGTTCCAAGGTGATCATTGACAAAAATGGGGTGACACCATTACTACCCAAGTCAGATGCTGTTTGACTTGTGTTTCTAGCATCCTTATTATTTCGTTGGGGAAATCTGGCAACATAATTTATTTGATCCTTCGAGACTTCGCATTTGATTATGCCGCCAATCTTAGCAACAATAGCAAAGAGGTTTTCCGGCTGTGTGACCGTGACTCCCTTAATCTCTGTACATATTATTTAGTTGCGATCTCTGCTGACTCTCGCGGATGCTTGATGCCAACCGCCCAAGTCGCATCTCGAAGCGTGAGACGTCTTCCTTCGTTTTTTGTAGGGACTCGATTTGTTGGTCAACGTCCTCCAATTTGACCGTGAGCTCAACCGTAACATGGACGTAGTCTAGAGATTCCTGAACTCCAACTATCTCATCTTTTATGTTTTTGAGTTCAGAAATATCCGCATGAATCGTCTTTACATTTTCTATCAGTAGCTTTCCTGTCCCCAAGCTTGCGATACCCTGCCTCGGTAATTCCGCCACAAGGGAAATCAAAGCTTTTGAGGCACAGTGTATATTGCACTCCATCCCTGGCTTCGACTTGGCAACGATGACAAAGGAACGTAATGAATGAGAAAAGCGGCTAAAGCGGGAAAAGTACAAAAGTCGCGTCGGAGGACGGCTAATGAAAATGATATGCCCAGCAATAATGAATGTATACTATTCTATTTTCATTAGTCTTCCTCGTCCCCCGACGCGACGACGCTTTGATCAAAATATTACCTACAACTTATATTAAACTTAAAGGGCCAATACATAATATTATTATTTATTTTTATTTAATATGCAATGAACTTCTCAGATCCAAGAATACTTAATGGATTTTTTTCAATAACATGTATTGTTGTATCCTTTCACATTTATCTAATATTGCAAGATTGAACTGAATTTTTATTACTCCATTATTGTAGATTGCTTTTACTAAAACGATGGTATGAGAACTGATACTCACATTAAACTAGTCGTTTGAATTCAATTAGTAGTTGTGTTGTTCCAGGGTCAAAGTTTACAGAGATAAAGAAACAGCTCCGTGAGTTGAAACTCAGCACAGTATGTGAAGAGGCTCGCTGTCCCAACATTGGAGAATGCTGGAGTGGGGGGAAGAATGGCACTTCTACTGCAACTATTATGGTAAATTTTCATCTGCAGGGGTTTTGCTGTCATCTACTAATGAATTCCATTCTATAGCTCCAAACCTTGTCATCAGATCTACACCAAAGTTGAATGTACAAACAAGCAGAGTACCCTCTTAAAGTTGTTTTTTTTTTTACTGTTTCAAACATGCTGTACCTAGATTATAAGTAAATGATGTAGTCTCTTATAATTGGTAGCGCACACTTCTATTTGTCCCTGTTCTATGTATACTTGCTAGTAATTGTGTAGCCGCTCTTGGAGATCCAATAAATAAATAAACTAATTAAAAATCATCAAAATCTCTTTAATCTAAGAGAGGTAGATGGCCCAAGTCTTTAACACGACTGAATTTTAAGTCACTATTAAATCTAAATTATGTCTTTAAGGTTTTAAGGTGAATTGTATTGATAGAAAGCCTTAAACTTAATTATTATGGGATTATGTATTAAGAGCTACAAAAAAACTCTTCTTTAAAGTCAGTGATATCACATTGTCTATTGGCACAGTTGATGGGCGACACGTGCACGCGCGGCTGCATGTTCTGCTCGGTGAAGACGTCGCGCCGGCCGCCGCCGCTGGACCGCGACGAGCCGCGCAACACCGCGCACGCCATCAGCCGCTGGGGGCTCGGGTACATCGTGCTGACTTCAGTGGATAGAGATGGTAACATCACCAGAACTTTACTACTACAAACTATCAGTGAGGAAAAAACATTGTATGTTAGTAACGCAGATAATCACCTAACACAAAACAAGAAATCCTCAAGTCAGTTTGTTAGTAATTTTTGGAAGTAGAAATGCATTTACTCACATCAAATGTTCAAACCTTAAAACCATCCAGAGGAAGTAGGTGGTACTATGGGAAACACCATAAAGAAACTACGCACAAGCTTTTCGACCTGTTCTGTACTTATCTGTTAACTGTGTTAAAAAAAAATTAAGCTCATTGTGTGAAAACTAATATGAATCGGTAAACACTTTGTCTATGCTTTCAGATTTACCTGATGGTGGATCTAATCATCTTGCTGAAACGGTGAGAGAAATAAAAAAACAGTAAGTACTCAATTATATAATCTTATTCATTATTTTATCCTTATGAAATATCTAATGTATATGCCAAATTGGTCGCCTTAATGCTAGGCTACATTGTCGCGATAACGCGACCATGTAGTCGTAGCATTATGCGTACCAATTGCAACAGTGCAATATATTTTTTTTGTATTAAGTTATCAGACTATGCAAAGCCAAAAACAACTGTCTATGTTTTTAGAGTAAAATGTCTAAAGTTTATTTTAAACTGTTCAGGAGCAAGGACATCCTGGTAGAATGCTTGGTACCGGACTTCAGAGCGAACCGCGAGTGTGTGGCGACCATCGCGAATTGCGGACTCGATGTGTTCGCGCATAATATCGAAACTGTTGAGCGACTGACGCCGTTTGTGAGGGATCCAAGGGCTGGGTAATATAATTTATGTATTAATAGCTTACCAACTAAAAACACATTCACAGTCTTTGTTATCATAAGATGTTCCAAAAAAAAAATGACTACGTAGGTAATGCACTTTTTTATAAAAGCGCTAGGGTGTTTAGAATCATGTGCTGAATTCATGGTTAGGGTAATTTGCATGCCGAAGATGCTTCACTGCGATACCTCGCGATCGCAGTTTAGCTCGCTACTTCGATGTCACCTCCGTGTAAAACAAATACATGCTAAACTTCGAAACCTATTCTTCTGCAGCGAGGTACGAGGAACTGGGTGTATAGTTCACTCATACCTCCATAGAAAAGGGAGGATCCTCCGACCAGACGGGTGTCGTGTCTGGTGGGCAACTGCCCGATGATTGATGTCAGGAAGTTGTATATATGCTAGTCGCGCGGTAAACTCTGCTTGCGCGATGCAGGATTTGCGTGACGTCAGTATGACGCGCAGCTCGCTTGTGGCGATGTAGATACTTACCGATACAAGACGTTATCTCCCCGAAACTGTTCACTGCTGCACCAGAGGATGTCTTCCAAGGTTCTGGGCTGGAAAGGGCTAGGCATCAACATCAATGGCAAGTACATCACTCACTTACGATATAGTAGCCATGGCTGAGACTATGGAGGATCTAATTACAATGCTCGATGACCTTAGTAGAGCTTTCGAAAGAGTAGGTCTTAAAATGAACACGGACAAGACAAAGGTCATGTCAAATGTCCATGTACCCACTCTCATGAAGATCGGAGACGCTCCACTCGAAGTTGAGGACGAGTATGTTTACCTAGGTCAAACTGCCCAGTTAGGTAGGTCCAACTTCGAGAAAGAGGAAAATCGTTGAATCCGACTCGGCTGAGCAGCGATCGGGAAGCTACCTAATATCTTCTCGTCCCACATACCGCAGTGTCTCAAGACGAAAGTCTTTGACCAGTGCGTGCTGCCAGTAGATAATCTATGGCACTGAAACGTGGTCGCTCACAATGGGCCTTATAAGAAGGCTAACATTCACCTAAAGGAACGAGAGGGGAGAGTTATGCTTGGAGTTCGATCCCCTACGTGATCGAATCAGACATGAAGAGACCCGCAGGATAACCAAGGTAATCGATATCGCTCGAAGGATTGGCGAAACTTAAGTGGCTGTTGGCAGGGCACATTGCTCGCAGTACATATGGCCGATGGAGGAAGGTTCTGGAGTGGCGACCGCCTACCCGAAGACGCCTCCCACAAGGAGGACCGATGACCTAGTGGAGGCCGCAGGAATCCACTGGATGCGAGAACGAGAAGCACAGAACCAGTTTATGTGACGGTGCTTGCGGGAGGCTTATGTCCAGCCGTGGACGTCTTTCGGCTGAAATGACGACTAGCTATTAGCCGCGGTTTCATTTGCATTCTAGAGGAATTCGTTCATATATCAAGACACGTGGTCTAATTTTGTGTTGCTTATTCATCCAAATCTATTCAGCTTTCTATGTGAAACTGAGTATCAAGTATCATCGCATTTGTAGCGGTATCTACATCGCCACATGCAAACTACGAATCACACTGACGTCACGCAAAATCCTGCATCGCGCAAGCAGAGTTTACCGCGCAACTAGCATATATATCGTGTCGTGAACGAGGTTCACGAGAGGGTTGATGTATTGTGGTGCAACTTGAGTGAATTCGCAAAAGTTACGTTATTTATAATATGTTATTTAGATGTTTGACGGCACGGTTGGCGCAGTGGTTAAGCGATTGACTGTTGCTCTGCGTGTCGCGGGTGCGATTCCCGCACGGAACAAATATTTGTATGACCTGCAAGTAGTTGTTCCGGGTCTGGCTGTTTATGTATGTGAGTTTAAATGTTTGTAAACGCACCCACGATACAGGAGAAATTCCTAGTGTGGGGCAACGTTTAAAAAAAAAAAACAAAAAAAAGTAGGTTAAGATTTAATATGGGACACCATCTACACATGGTCTTCAGGTCCCGAACTAGGCAGAGCCTGTACTACTACGATAACCTGATGACTGATATACATACTTGTATACAAATACACACCCAGACACAGGTCAAACAGACATGTTCATGCACACAAATGTTTGACTTGTCCGGGGATCGAACCCGGAACCAGCGGCTCAGAAGGCAGGGTCGCTACCAACTGCGCCAACCGGTCAGTCAGTCAGATTTAGGATATTTAATGTAATTTTATAGGATGTAGATTAAGGATTTAGCATATAAGACCTCTCTATCGCATTGGATCGCTGATCTGTAATGGTAGTTGTAGGTAAGATTTTAATAAATAAATAAATAAAATATACAACGTCCCGGCATCAATCGTCGGGCAGTTGCCCAACAGACACGACAGCCGTCTGGTCGGAGGATCCTCCCTTTTATTTGGAAGTATGAGTGAACTTTACACCCTGTTCCTCGTACCTCTCTATACATTCATCACAAACATACACATTTCTAATATTATTAAGCTGATAAAAAACACATTCACTTTCCATTGGTATGCCACTCAACATTCTTAAAGTAAGTTAACACACAATTCGCCATATTTTATACAGGGTGTCCCGTAAATAATGGATCAAACGTAATGGGTAGGTAGCTTACCTCATTTCAAACAACTAATTTGAACAGTTAAGGCGAAAGGATAGCCCAACGTCCTTGAGCATTGAACGTGAAACAAGCGGCCAGCGCGCTGACCGCCCCGCGCGCCCGCTCATCCCCCGACCGTCAAAGAGTATCACCGGACGCAGATGCGTTCGAAGAATTTTTGTCGCTACAATACTACCTTTTATCATCATAAATCGATTGAATGTAGGCAGACTCAAAACATTTGCAATGCTTGTTTTGAGAACAAAATATTCTTTAGCGAGTAGGTACAGTTTTTGTAGTTAGAGTGAATCAAAATACATAAAATTTCAATTTGTTTTTGTGAAAAGAAATAATAACGCTTTTTATTAATGTGCTTAGACTAATCAAAAACTGTCCAAGTGCGAGTCGGACTCCCCCATGACGGGTTCCGTAGTAGCAAGCAAAGTTTTGCTTTTAACTTTGTTTTCCATAGTGTTTGTATGAATGACAAATTTATATTTGCGGTTTTTGAACATGTGCTATATCTCGAAAACTAAAGCCCGGTTTCCATCGCGAGCGGAACGGACCCATTAATGACGTTAAACATCCACCAACAAAGGAAATACAAGTATGCAGTTTGCGTTTGCGATTTTAACGAAGTCAATAATGGGTCCGTTCCGCTCGCGGTGGAAACCGGGCTTTATGACTACATCTCGTTCAAACCAATTTTCATTGAAATTATTCTTTGAGATCTACCAGCACATATTTTATTTTACACTTATTTTAAAAATTAGAGGGGCGCACATTTGACCACTCTGGAAGTGTCTATATTTCAAATGACTTGACTTGGAGAAAAATGGTTTATGTCATTTGGCTACGAAACCATAAAAATGAAAATATCAAAATAATATTTACTTAACATTTTATTTGGACCATTTAAAAAAATTGTTATTAACCAATCAAAACTCGTTAAATTGCATTTCCCTAACAAACGTAGATTGTAAATACGTAGTTTCATCTGTATTGCTTTCATTAGAGTTTGACTTTAATATAATATCTTCATTTCTTTTTTCTTCTGTATTGCTATCATTATAATTTAATTTCCATGTATTTTCTTTTTCTTCTGTATTACTTTCGTTGGATCTTGACTTCACTTCTTCATTATCTTTTTCTATAGTTTTTTGTTTTTTTTTTTGTGGCCGGCTAGATTTTTCTTCGTTTTCAATACTCATAAATTTTCGCTTTTCTTTGATAGTGTTTTCTTCGATCGCGCCTTGAATAAATTGGGGATCTCGTATTTTCTGATTACGCGGGAACCTGGGATCAACCAATTCAGGAAGCAGACATTCTGTGTAAAATGTGCACAATTTTTCCTCCATTTCGTTTGCCCAGAAATTATCATCTTTGAGAATCAATTCTGTCCATAGAGGTCGATCCTCTCCAGTCCAAATGCCAAACAAACATTTCAATCTTTTGGTTATATGCAATTGTCCCTGTATTTGGTAATACCAAGCGTGCGTTTTGTTTATAACCAACTCTCCTTTATTAATTTTATAGAATGTGATTTTTTTATTATCTACAGCTTCTCTGACACTTTTATTGAATGCTGTAATAGGGCATTTAATTTCCACTATAGTATTGGCTCCAATCAAGCCATCCGGTGTGGCTCCAAGATAATGGATTACTTCGTCAATAAAAAGTCCACACGGTTCAATTTGGACATTTAGTTGTCTTGCTAGCTGATCCAGAGCTTTTTTTTCATTTTCTTTGCCATGCTTTATTGAATTTATATGTGATATAGTTTTCTTATAAAGCATGTCTTTTATAAGATTTGAGCAACTAATACTCTTACGTCTTTTCACCACTCTACCAAAATTTGAAGCAGTTAATAGGCTTCGCCTAAGCTCTAACCACTCAGAACAAGAGCTTTGTAGAACAGTATCCCGCTCAATTTTTTGCCTTTCCTCTTTAGTTTTTTTTAAATTTTGCAAGAAGGTCTCTTTTTCTTTTTCAAAGATTTCAGCAGACATATCGGGTTTTTCACAATTTTCGCCATAATTTTGATCCCCAGCTTTTGTAAATAAGACTCTGTTTTTTTTTCTGTAATATTTTCTCAATGCTTTCATGCGTTTTATTCTTCTATCTTCTAACTTTCTCACACTTCCTCGTGGACTACGCCCTGCGATAGATTTATACACAGTTGTCAACACTTTGTGTGTATTAAAAGAAACTACAGCAGCATGGCACCTAGCTTGGTAAGAGCCACTCTTGCTGAAGTTAATCCTTTTACCACCGACGAGCTTGGCCACAATGCTGTTATAGCGCTCCACGTTGTTGCTGTCAATGTCGTGTATCAAACTTGGAGCATGTGCTGCCACATATGACATTATCAAACCAATTTTGGACCATAATGTACTGGTGAAAAAGTTTTTAGAAACATCTGAAGGCTGTTCACTACCCACGGAATTACAAAAAAAAGGTTTGCATCTTGTATGATCATCAAACGCGTGATGATGAGCTAGCAGTATGTTAGTATATAATGGTTCTATTTTACACCGTCTTTCTGATTCTGTATCTGCTTTATGAGCGTATATGATTTTTCGGATGCACCTTCTTATGATCATTATTCGTTTGGTTGTAACGAATTTTCTGAACCTACACAGGTATTTGGTATCCGTTTGTAGAGCCGTTAGTTTGTTGCATAGGTTTCGAAGAATGTGGTTACGACATTCATTTTTTCTATAGTAACGTGAGGATATGGTCGACTTTTTAATAGTTTTGCATATGTACTAGAATCCCCATCGGAAACCATTCTGGCGTAAATCAAGTTATGCATATCAATGGAACACCTAAAACCCTCGACGAGAATCTCTGATTCCATAGCCGTAGATGGTCCACTATAGTTTTTATAACATTTATGTGTTTTAGGTTCTTGTTTCCTATTTTCTGCTTGAGCACAAATTGCACAGTATTTATTCTTTACACCTAAGAAAAGTACTTCGCCTGTTTTTCTCCCAATAATCGCAGCAGCACCAGATAAGGCCGAGTAATTTTTTTTATAAGTTCGCTTACACCAGCACCCGTCGACTACGACGTCTATGATCGGTATACCGTTCTTGTCAACGCGATTTTCAGTCAGAGCTAGTTCTCTTTCCTTTGTCGCTGCTTGATTCATACTCTCAACCGAAACTTTTTCCCAGTGCATTTGAAGTTTGCAATGACAGGCTTTATATGTTTTCGTAGTCATAATTGGCAGATTTAAAGCTGCAGAAAACTCTTGTAGTTGAGAGTGTCCATTGCCAGTTGCGATTGTTCCAGCAACAGCGCAGTGGTTAATGGTCAGTTGCTCTCCAGGAGGGTCATTTACTACGTGAAATTTTTCATTACACATCTGACACTTAAGGGCAAACAATGAATGGAATCCTGATCTTTTTTCACCTACAATTTCAACGCAACTCAAACCGCAGTCTAAACTTCCATGATTTGCTATCTCTTGCAGTTTTTTATAAAAATAACTAACGTCAATGATTCGTCGACCCTCAACCGCAAATTTCGCATGTTCTTCTGAAGCTGGTGTTATCTCTATCTGAAACATGAAGTTAAGTATATTACAGATACGATCTGATCCGTCAATATAAGGTTATAAGGTTATTTATTATTTAGTGTGGTATATAAATATGACACCACCACCAGCATAATTGTAACCAGAATTTTGAAAATATCAGATTATATATTACCTGGACTTCAGCACTTTGGTCAATAATTGCTGTATTAGCAGGGCTGTCCAAAACAGAACGCGAAGTATCAATATTGCAGTCATTATCAGCTGATGGTTTATGCAAATCATCCAAGCACTTTTTGAGATTTTGGTCAGTTTGCTCTATATCCTCAAGTGTTTTATTTACTCTGTAACAAAAATAAAACTAATAATTAAAAGCAACTTGGGATATAGTAACTACCAGGCTTTTGGAACGAAGTTCCTTATTGCGCGTTGCGAAAGGGAGCTAGACGGAAAAAATTAAGACTAAAAGTTGTCACGACACTTTTACCCAACTGCGCGACGCAAAGGAGGGTTGAAGAGACTTGCTATCGTTAAGCAAGTTAAAAAAAACAGGTTCAAGCGATTTTCGACCTTATTGACATTTAAAATTTAGTTTGTTTTTTCTCACATTCTCGTTAGCTAACATTGCTCCTTCATTAAAATCCGGTGTTTGCATAAATGTTAATAAGGTCGAAAATCGCTTGAAGGTCGGAAAACATTTGCTTCATTAACTTCGTTCCACCCGGGTGCCCCTTGACACCTCTCAAGTTTTTTTTTTTATAACAATGGGCAAATCAATAAGTGCATACTTAAAAAGACCAATACAGGCGAAAATTAATATGGACTATCGTCACCCACTTTCTGGAACTCACGAATAAACCTGAGGTCATAAATAAATAAGAAGACGTTTTACCTGGTTTCATCCTGTTCATGTCCCTCAACGGCTAACACATCATGTGAAGGTATATTTTTTGTTTTCCTGAAAAAATAAAGAAGTACATCTAAAAACTAAAGTAAAATGGGAACTAAAGTAAAACCACAGAAAAGATTTCCTAAATTTTTTATAGTATTTTAACGAAAAGGATTGTGTACTTACCGTACTTTGTTCATAAGCAAAGCTCTATTTAAGAAATTCGCAATTTTCTTCTTTCTGCGTGGCATCTTACAATACACTTAATTAAATAGTCTCAAAATCAAAATATTTATATTCAGCGTCCACTCGCAAACAAAACTTAATACATATTTACAAATAGTTGGTACACTAATAAACAAACAACACTAAAACTAAATATTCACATAGTATTTGCACATTAATACTAAATATTTACAACGTCCAAGCGCAAACGAAATGTCCGATTTTTTAATAGCTCAACCGTACTACTGTACCAAACGTACTATCTGCACTGTTTACTCTTTCACGTAAAGTTTATAGAGCGGAGCGCGCTAACATGCGACACAGCCTCCCCGTGCAAACGCTAGGGTGAGACTGGCCCTCGCGTCTGAGTGAGCGCCAGCGCCGGTATTTTGATATTATTGATTTAACGGCACCTATAAGTAATAATTTTGTACAATTTTGAACTTAAATTTAATAAAGCAATAAATTGTCTATGATAGTGTGAAAAAAAATATTTAAATCGCTTCAGTTCTTTGAAAGCAGTAAGCAAATTATTGCAGATTTAAAGAGGATATATTCGATTTTTTTCCGACAAAAGTATAAACAATAATAAAAAAATTAAACTTAAAATTTAAAGTCAAATATGTTATGCGAATTAGGTATTTTTTTTTATATATTTGGTCCATCCGTCTAGTAGTAGTAGTCCTTCAAAGAGAGGTCTATTTTGTAGTTTGGCCTATCCTTTCGCCTTAAAAAAAATCGGTAAGGTAACCAAGATATTTTTTTTTTCGAATTTTACCATTTTCTCTAACAGCATTCAGTGTTTTTAACACGTTGGCGGACAGTAAACGCCCCTAGACGTAATAACAATAAAACTTCTATTGTGTCTCGTTCAGTGTCCTTCAAGGGGTTAATGCTGTCGCTGCAACTAATAACATTTTTAGGTATGATTTTTGTCAAAAACTTCTGAATAGCTTATTGTTAATATTTTCTTTTTCAAATATAATATTATTTGCCTTAGAAAAAAAATGTTCAATTGATTTTTTTTTTCAAATCGAAAAAAAAAATTGTTGGAAATGGTTGGAAATGAGGTAAGCTACCTACCCGTTACGTTTGATCCATTATTTACGGGACACCCTGTATACTGGCTGTAAATTCCATTTGATCATTGCATCCATTGAATCTGTTACCCTAATAAATAGTTCAAATGAGTATTCTCTATCTTCAGCTACCGCCAAACCCTGAAGGTCCTGCAGACGGCTAAGGAAGTCAACCCCGATCTGATCACCAAGTCTTCAATCATGCTGGGACTGGGTGAAAGTGACGAGCAAGTGGAACAGACTATGAAAGGTCAGTTATCATAATAATTGTGTATTTGCCTTTCCATGGTTAAGATCTAGTTTCAGCTGGTGTTTTGATGACAAATAAAGTTTATATCTGTAAGTAGGTGTCCACAAACACTTTTACATAACAATAATATTTTTTAAACTACATGAGGTTTTAGCCAATTACCTGATTACACTTCTCATCAAAAAAATCGTATCACCTCTGAAGTTTGGTTTTGTATGAGTTCCATGTATCTTTATCTAAATTAAACAACAAAAAAAGTCAGTTAATTACGGTATACTATAAGGTATTGTTTAACGAATATTAATATTTCAAATTAAAATGAAATATCTTAAGCTGTCTTGTTTTGTTCAACAGGTATGTTTTTGCCCTTTAAAAAGAATTTGTCATCTTTGTGTTGTCTCCCCGGGCTCTCATGACTGCTTCCATGCGGTTCCTCATGGAACGGATGAGAGTCACAATCTTGTGCTGTGGGATGTTATCCCATTCTTCTTGTATAGCTGTTTCAAGCTGGCCAAGCGTCTCCGGAGCAGGATCTCTCGCTCTGACTCGTGTCTTCAACTCATGCCATAGGTGTTCTATGGGATTCATATCCGGGCTTCTTGCTGGCCAGCCCATAACCGTAATACCGACTTCGCTCAGGTATTTGTTTACAATGCCTGCGGTATGAGCTCTGGCATTGTCCTGCATAAAAATGAACTCTTCGCCAATAAAATGTGCGTAGGATACCACATGAGGCTCCAGACACTCTTCGATGTAACGCGACCCACTTAATGACGGTAAGCGAGGTCCAGATACAAAAGCGAGTTCGGTTTTTCCACCGGTGCTTATGCTAATGCCCGCCCAAACCGTCCATGAACCGCCACCCTTACTGACTCTTTAATGCAGCACTGTGCAAAACGCTCTCCCTCTCTTCGATACACCTTCTTTCTTCCGTCGTTACCATACAGCATGATCTTACTCTCGTCAGAAAAGAGAATTTTGCTCCATTGAAGGTATAACCAATTTAAGTGCTCACGTGCAAAGTTAAGGCGTGCTCTTAGGTGGTCTACCGTCAATTTTGGGCCATTAGCTGGTTTATGAGGTTTCAGGCCGCGGTCCGCTAATTGTCTTCTAATGGTAGAATCGCTAACAGTCAATTCTCGAACCTCACGGAGCCGCTGCTGCAGTTGAATAGAGTTATAGTGACGATTTCTTAGATAAACTGACGCAATATACCAGTCATCTTGCTCAGACGTGACTCGATATCTATCCTGGTCGGCAAGTAAACATACCAGTCTCCCGATAACGCTAATGCACTCTATTGACAGCAGAGAGGCTAATATACAATCGTGCAGCCGCAACACGCTGTCTATGCCCTGAATCCAGCAACGCCACAACTTGGGCGGCTTCCGTGGGTGAGGTATCCCTATTTGTTAGTAAAAATTCTCTTTAGTAGGATGTCACAGAGATTAGTTAACAATCACTATAAAAAAACGTAATTTTTTTGCAATAAAAAATGCGATTAAATGCCGAAATTGCGACGGAATACAAATGGAAAACAATCTCTACATTCATTTATTGGATCAAAATTCGAACATTTAAATACAAATTTGGAATTGTGGTACACACCATTGTGTAGACTAAACTGCCAGCTATTTATTCGCGTATATTATTATTATTTTTTATTTAATTCAGACATGGCGATCCATATTTATGTTAGTATACTTAAAACTATGTTAGTAGGTAACCAATAATACATGCCACAATAAAACTATTAACAAAAAAAAACATTATCAATTCGTCCGTAGATAAGATTAGTTACTCTTATCGACATGCAACCGCACACAATGCCACAATATTGGACAATCAACTTTACCAGCCACAGTGCTATGAATACCGTTGCCACTGCCGCGGGCACGACTAAGCAATGATGCCGCCCTCTTTCTGAGGATGGCATGAAAGCCATCAATGCGAGCGTCGGCAAACATGCCCGACGCGCTGCAGTGCCTCGGCAGCCGCATCAGCATCCTAAAGGCATTGTTATACTGTATGCGCAGGGCGTTGATGGTCTTCTGCGTATACTTGACCCATAGACTGCACGTATAAAAAGATTGGCAAAACGCCCGAAACAAAGTTCCTTTTACTGCCTTACTGCAGCGTGCAAATCTAATTTCTATGATATCAGTTCTCTTTTTTATTTAAATGCCGCCTAAATAGTACTTGCAGTAGTTTCGATTTTTTTGATGAGAAGTGTAGTTCCAACCTATTTCTATCTAGCTTATCTTGTTTTATGTTTAGTTCTGCAAAACAAGGTGTCATTTCTTAATTCAGCTTTTACCCTTAATAAACCAGTTTTTCGGCTGAGACGATGATGATAATGATAAAATATTAGTGCGTACACCTGAAAAAAGTCACCCATAAAGTTAGAATGAAAAGTAATGGTAAATATTGTATAATGCAGATCTACGCGAGGCGGGCGTCGACTGCCTGACCTTGGGCCAATACATGCAGCCGACCAAACGACATCTCAAAGTCTTCGAATACGTCACACCAGCCAAGTTCAAGGAATGGGAGGAACGCGGGGCCGAACTGGGATTCCTATATACAGCCAGTGGACCCTTAGTCCGGTCATCCTATAGGGCTGGAGAGTTCTTCATATCCAGCTTACTTAAAGATAGAAAGGCTAAAAGCTTGTGACCCGAAGTTTAGTCGCTTTCTTGTTGTGATTAGAAAGATTTATATTTTTTATGCAAAGTTAGATGTGGTTTTTAGCAGTGGCATAGATTACATAATGTCAGAAAAATATTTTAATGTATTTAATTAGAATGTTGAGCTGGGATCTTTAGTGAGGAAGCACCAATAACATTGAAAGTTTACCTGATGATATGCTCTTAAAATGAAATCAAATGTTTATTTCTGTAAGTAGATCTTTTAAGACACTTTTTTACACGTCAATATTTTAAAACTAGGTGGCGCCGGCATTTCTTAGCGGACTGACCCCTGAGAAGGAATGCCGAAACAAACTCAGCGGTCATGGTCTCTTTTAAAGTGTAAAATTATTAGGATTATGTGAGTCTAACAATGCAGAGCCATGTCTGGAAGGGCATTTTGAAGAAAGAGCAGTTGTAGCTTTGAGTTGACCTGTTCCAACAGACGGCATGCATGCATTAGTCATTGTATAGCTAACCCAATTTTAGGGAGCTCAACGACCCGTCACACGACGCCACCAGATCCGCAGGACATTTGCGTAGGTCACTTATAAAATACTTAATACCGCCAGACAGATAAAGTCATGCATTCAACTAGCCGCATGGTACTCACATGTACAGTCAGTTTTCTCTTCAAATATCAACAAAAATATCATAAGTTATGTCACGTAAATCAATAACAATAAAAATGACATTAATAATTAATGACACTTAGTAAAATGGTTTGTTGCTTGGGGGCACATTTGAGTAGTTTAATTAATCCCAAGTTTCTTGTCATCCAAGTAATCTTTAGAAACCTTTTTGACAGTTTCTGTTTATAATTCTTGAGTAAAAAAAGCTCAGTTCGAAACTAATCGGGCAAATCTAAAGTAAATACCCACATGAGAAATAGCGTAAACATTAACTATTAAGAAAAATACCATCAGTGCATTGTTGAACAAAATAAGAGGTTGACCATAGTGCACGTCTGCCTAGAATAAACTATTCACTCGTGATTTTTCTAGTAGTTGCGAACACAATATTTTTACGACTTTCTTACTCTTGTGAGCATTCAAAGTTACTTAGTATTTTTATCGACACTATTACGTATAATTAATAGTCAGGTGATACTCTAATTTTGCTAGGTTTACCAAAGATTGATTTTTCCTAGCTATGTTGACAATTCGACACAACTTATGTTTCTAACCCATTTCATATGAAATTGGTATTTTTTTTGTCCAGTGTCAATGTTATTGTGTATATGCGTTCGATTTCATTTCGAAACTTGTAAACAAATGTATTTCCTCTGTCCTAATTCTGCTGTGCCCGACAGGGTCCATAATGATCTTTTACTTTTCGTAAAACAACTTTAAAACCCATACATAAAGTTTAGTTTGCGCTCCATAGTCTAAAACGTTTATGACTTTTTCAATAGTACTAGTCATTCTGAAATCAACTTAATCAACATTAGCATAAAGTTCACATTCGTTTAATTGGAAATAACATCAATTGGAAACAAGAATTTGAATAGTATGAATTATTATTTTAGTAGCATGTATGTTTTCCTTCACATTCGACTCGTTAAAACCACTGCTACATGCACCTAATGTTGTTTCATATTGTGTATAATATTATGGATCTGTATAAGCTATTTATTGTAAACAAGCCTTTTGTTATTGTTAATAAATATATTTTATCAATTTTGTTTCATCAGTTTTCAATATACCTCCTAATTTTCAGATAAAACAACGTTGTGCTTTTTTTGCTGACCAAACCATTTTAGTTTGTGCATATTGCCAGTATTTGACAGTAAAACCAACGACGGAGAATGTATGCAAAATTAAACTAGTGGAAAATCAATTTGAACCTTATCTCAACAGCATAAAGGCAGATTTACACAGGGTCAGTAGCCGACTCCAAACTCGAACCAAGTCAGCCCGACCCGATACTGTCTTCATTTATTTAAAGTCAACACAGCGCTGTCGCGTCAGCGCTGACTTAAATATTCCCGCTAGAATATCTTATAGTCACTCCGCTCTTCCCGTCACCCGCGCCGTTGTCCGTGGGTGCCTACTAAGTACTAACCTCGTCTAAACGACGAAGTCGGCAGCACAGGTCGGTAGTTGGTCACACAGAGTACCTACCTTTCATGTACTGGTTGGTCAGTCGTTGACACTGCATTTTAGGGTGAGGTCGCGTCGTGTCATATCGAAAATGTAAGCGAAAATAACACAATTGAACGACAACAAGAATTATCCACAGTTGTTTCTTTTTAGCTTCTTCTAAGCTTTTCGTCAACTCTTCTAACAGCATATATTAACATTTTCTCGACAAATTATTTAACAGTAGTTATTAGGCGTCGCCAAGGAGGGGCAGGGGGGAGGGGCAGCCGCCGCCTCTAGAGATTCAAGTAAAATTTAAGTAAAGGAATATCATAAAGTGTATGAAGGACGTTACGCCTCAAGCTTTTAAGAAAATATTAAAGTCATATGTTTCCGTAAGTTTTATTTGGTTTACTAGGTAAATAAAACTGCCCCCCCACTCCGCTTGGCGACGTCCATAACTAATGTTTTACTAACTACTAACTGTATTATTCTACTACCTAATAACTAACTAATTTACTAATTACTAACTAACTGTATTACTAAGCCTCCGCTGTTCGTCCGTCTGACTGTCAGAGGGCTGTAGGTATCTCATGAACCGTAATAGGTAGACAGTTGAAATGTTCACAGAGTGTGCATTTGTACTGCCGCTATACCAACAAATAATAAAAATAAAATAAAGTTAAAAATTAAAGGGGTCTCCATAAAAGAAGCGTGTTTTTTTTCGGCGTTTGTTGCAGCGGGCTATGTGTCATGGATGAACCGTAATAGGTGGACAGCTGAAATGTTCACAGAGTGTGTATTTTTATTGCCGCTATAACAGCAAATAATAAAAATTAAATTAAAAGGGGTTTTCATACAAGAAACATGTTTTTTCGGCGTGTTTCACCTCGTTGTACGGTATCCTTCGTGTGCAAGTCCGACTAGCACTTGGCCGGTTTTTAGTTCATTAAAAGCTTGTCTTTAAGGGGCTTACAACAGCTAAAGCGCGGTCACTGTCGGACTGCATAGAAAAGAAAGAGACGCGCGATGACACAAAGCTGGTAATTTATTGCAAAATATGAATCAATTCTCTATTTACAAAAAATGTAATGAGTACCTAGACAAAAAAATGAAAACACTATCACGTTAATATGTTGCTTAAAGAACAATCTGAAAAAAGAAACAGAATGATAGGATGTACCTATATTAGTATGGTTTTTAATCGTTAAAATAAATTTTAAGAGGTACCTATTTTCGTGACTTTTTTCTGTCGTACCAAATTAGTTGTATTATGTTTTCAACACACTATCTTACTAGCATGAAGAATATCATATATTTTTCTGATTTTGTTTACTGCAGTGGATCATATACTTTTAGGCATTATAAATTTACGTTTACGTCATGTAGTCCCCTTAAAAAGGTTTTTGCTTAAATTTTATTATATAGGTACTTTTTAGCATTAGAATTTGTTTAAATATACCAGCTGTTCTATCACCTTCACTTGAAAGGTACTTGTAAAGGCAAATCCAACGAACCGAACCGAGTTGCACTATCCTAGTTATGCCATACTTTAGAACGGGCTATCATAATCGAATGCGTGAACAAAATTTCCTGCCTGTACTGTTAACAGCTGTGATCTGTCGTATGGAGCCAATCCTGGGTCAGCAGACAGGTCATGGTATACGAATGCGTATATAAAGTTTTGTATCTGTGCTCTTGTTTGTTTAGGAGTTCCCTCGTCTGGAGCCAATCCTGGGTGCAACAGCCAGGTCATGTGGACTTTCGAACGGACTAACATAATCCAATGTGTATATTAAATTTTGTGTCTGTACCGAAGTTCCTTCGTCTGGAGCCAATCCTAGGTGCAGAAACAGGTCATGCATAATAAAAATGCATTGTCTTTTAAACTGAACCAACATAGCACAAAATTTCAACTCCGTAGAATAAGAGGAAGTGGTTTTAATCAGCTTGCAGGATTTGACCCATACATACCTACTAACTAACTAACTATCAAGGCAAGTTAAATAAAAGCTTGTAAAAAGGGTCTCGCACGGTCTATTATTAACATCTTGTAATTTTCAAAAATTAATCTGTAGGTACATTCGTTCATCATGGCCGTCTGGCCATTCAACATTCGAGGCAATCTTATCCAAATTATTTATATTCTATGTTTCTAATACTTAGGTAAATATCATAACTTTATTTACACATTGGACTTCGTACCTTTCTTCTTACAATCCCCGTAGAGGTAAGACTCGCACTACAAGTGTAAAGCTGCATGTGCTCTTGACTGCACCTACAATTCATACTTTTCCTATCCTCCATATTATATCAACCCCCCTGGGCCATCCGCTGGCGACGCCCTCTTGACAGTAGGTAGTAAAGTCTGTTGTTTTTGAGAGTTAATTTTTCCCCACTGACTTCAATAACATGCGTACACCCCGTAAAGAAATAACCACGACTGCATGTAAACAGTAAGAGTCAGTTCTCGGCGCCAGCACTGAAATCTGTTGGAGTCAGCTACTGACCCTGACCCTGTGTAAATCTGCCTTAAGGCTCAATGCGGATTGTCAGAGAGTCTCAAGACAACACAAATTTTGAACGTATAAAAAAAAACAAGGCGTTTTACGTTCAAGTAGGTAAGCGGAACGAACCCTTATAACTCAACAGACACTTGTGCTGCTGGGAAGTTTGTTGCGCCACTTCTACTTCCCAGATAAAGCACTAGAAAGTGGTGAAGGCGGGCGTTTTGGCGGATATTCTTATGTAAATTTAGCGCTGCTGATTCTCAGCCTTATTTGAACAAATGACTTTGATTTTGATTTTTGACACGGCGCAGCCACAAGAATAAAACAACTTAACGCATACAAAAATGCAGCTTTATTTTAAAAAGGGAGTTACGAACGCATCAACATAAAGTCCTCACTTGCCAAACTTGTGCCTCATCTGCAGCTCCATAGCCTGGTTGAAGCAGCCCGGCTTCCGAGCAGCCTTAGCGATGATGTTGTAGCTGCTCCCGCTGTATTGCAGCGGCTTGTACGAGATCGTGACTACGTTCGACAGTTTGTTAAAACTTACGTTGGGGTTGGAAATCGAGTTGTGAACTTGTACTCGCACGTACTCCATTACGTAGCATTGTGGTGTCTGGAAAAAGACCAGCATTTAGGATAGATAGATAGATAAACCATTTATTTGGTGCACACAAAAAACAGCACAACACACAAAAATACAATCAGAAGATAGAAAGAGAAGAAGATAGAGATATGAAGCCTGGTTAAATTGAGCAAGCGTCTATCTAGTACCTACCTATCTACACATAACAGGATCAAGTCTTCAAGTTTAAGTGTCCCGATTAGGACAGGATAAATCATCGCTTGCATAAATTGTAGGCTCATTTTTAACCGACTTCAAAAAAGGAGGAGGTTCTCAATTCGACTGTTTTTTTTTTTTTGTTTGTTACCTCAGAACTTTCGACTGGGTGAACCGATTTCATGATTGTTTTTTATTTGATAGCTGGTGCTACCCGTGTGGTCCCATTTAAATTTTAACGAAATCGGTCAAGCGGTTTTAAAAAATCAACAATTTTTTTTTAATAAAAAAAAAACCGCCTTCAAACGGACGTGGACGTGTAAGACGATCGTTTTCGAATTGGTGTGGGGTAGGTAAGTACCTACCATAACTAAAAAGTGAAAAATAATAGTAGATTGTTATACAAGGAGCTAAAATGACCCATTATATACGAGGTAGTTTTACTCCCGAGCTTTAGCGAGGGAGTAAATAGAAACCGAGTTTTAATGGGTTTTTAGCGCCGTGTGTTACACTCTACTTTTCAGATGGCGAGAAAATAAAACAATCCAATACAATATGAAATATGTAGTTTATTTTATTAAAAATTAAATGTACTATTTGTACAATTCTGGATATTTAACGAGATGTTTTTTCCCGGTAACTTAATTTCAGTCGTCTGTGAAGATGAATGTTGAGTGGTTCTTTTCCTTTCTCTTCTATTTGCAAATTAGGGTCTCCATTATCACTAGATGATGACATTTTCACTAAAATTAATTACGGTTACTACCACAGATATAGATAGACAATCTGTGGTCACTACCAATTCAATTTGCAATTAGAGAAAAATTATAAAGATTTCGCGCCAATGTCTTTTTTTTGTTTTTTCTTCTGCAGCCGCAACGCATTGCATGCATTCTACCAAAGAGATCGCCGATTTTAGTTCCATTTTCAAAAATAAAATGAAGTTCGTTTTTTATGACACAGTAACAAGTCGGGTCTATAAATAAATAAATAAATAAATAAATATCGTCTGACATTGCACACAGCACCATCTAGTTCCAAGTTAAGCACTTAATTAAGGCTTGTGTTATGGATACCAGATGGTTGATACACTACTTAAATACATTTTTTTTCGTAAATACATACATATTATAAATATACATCCATGACTCAGGTGCAAATGTCCATATTCGTCATACAAACATTTGCCCCTACCGGGATTCGAACCCAGGACCATTTGGTTTCGCTGACTACACTTAGCCACTGTAGCCACTACACCAAACGTGTCCCTCGCTACGCTCGGGAGTAAACCTCGAGTCCTTCATTACGCTCGCGATTTAAATCGTCACCCGCGACAGAAGACACTGGTGCCGATTCTGTTGTACACCGAACTAAACTAACTAAACTATCACTAAAATTCCTTACTTTTGGCTATGAGAATCTTAACGCTATTCTGCAAAATAAAATCTCTAAATTTAAAAATAATTTTGACACATCTAAAATCAAATTTGGCAATTGCGACTCCACGTGATACTTGTTTGCCGTACCACGTGATTTTTTTTAGAGCCAGAGTCGCGCATTATTTTGCAGCCTCGACATGTTTTGTATGGAATTTTTCACTTTTTGTATGGAAAATATGAAAAAAAAAATTTTTTTTTTACCAACACGTTGGATTTTAGATGTTCCGGGGCTTTATAAAGGGGATCGAAATTTTCATTATTTTTGCGATAGGACACACCGTTTTCGAGATATAAGCAAAAGAAAAGAAAAAAAGATACAGTACTGTTTTTGCATCTGAAGTCGAGGTGTTGGTATGAATTTTAGTTCATGACAACTAATTTTATTCCACACCTTTTTAATCGCGATTAAAAACGGGCAGTTTTAGTTACGACAATCAAAATTTTTGGTGAAAAACGTAAAATTTAGAATAGCATAATTGCCATTTTCACTAAATTATAATCTCAGTGCCATCTTATTGCTGTCAAACTAATATTTGGTTAAGTTGTGTCACTTTAGTCAATTTCAGAATGGGAAATCGTCGTTTGACAGGAATAAACGAAATTTTGGTGATTTTTAGTCTAGTTTAGAGAATTTTGTGACAAGAGAATCGGCACCACTGCTTTATCCCCTTGGTTAATAATCTACTATTTTTCTTCGCTCTGGTACGCCACAATGACGGTCTTTTTGAGCAAGAGGAGTGAAAAAAACTTTTCAACAAAAAAAAACACTACAAAGTGAAAAATAACTTTATTTACGGAAGTCGGTGGAAAAAACTAAAATACAGATCCAAAGACCGGTATTTTTCACTTTGAAGTGTTTTATTTTTGTTGAAAAGTTTTTTTGTATAAACTTGTTTTACACGATCCAGGCGCTGGGCTGTGTTTTGGAATAACTAGGTATGCATGTGTCTTTCTGACAGGAACATTAAGTCAGGGCTTGAACTGAACTGTGTGGATAGAACGTTAGCAAGGCAGAAATATAAAACTTATTGTTTCAGGGGAGTGAATTCAGCAACTCAAGTACACGAGTTTTTTCGTATGAATCACGCGTTGGCAAGCCGCACTAACTAATCAATCAACCTGAACTTCACCCTTGCATCAAAATTTACATTAGGGGAGGTCAGCTCAAAACGGCCATAGGAGGCAAAGTGGCCACGCATAATTTTTCGGTTATTTGAAATGATAGCGCGGCGTGGCCGTTCTGTCCACATAAACAATCTCCCGCCCCGTGCCGTTCAGGCATTCGGTAGCAGTGGGACCAAGCGCGTAGCTGCAGTGACGAAATATATTTATTTCCGTGTTTTGTTAAGAAAATGCAAGGTACTTAAGTTCAATCTGCTTTGGTTAAACCTCTTTATATTTCAATGCTTTTATTGAACGTGTACTGTTACTTATCTATTTGGCTTTGTTTGTGTTCTATTCTCTCTGAAATATAATAAATAATGTGAGAGCAGTTCATTATTAAAACCAAATGGCCGAAAAAGGCAAAGCGGCTCGGGCAAAGCGGCCAACTGACCGCTTTGCCCTTTGTAAAATTATTATGATTCGATAGATAATGCTTCATTAGTTTGTTTAGATGCTTGAGTTGATGCTGACAAAGAGAAAACAGTGATGAAGAACTTAAAAAAGAGCTAAAACTTGTGCGAATACTATGTGAAAAAAGACTGTAACTAGGGATGATACTGAAAAGCACAAGGACAATGTCACAACCCAACATTATTTTTGCTTGATTTGCAGGGAGCCATACAAAGATCCACCCGTAGAGGATTGGATTCGCTGTGGTGACTGCCAGTTATGGGCTCATGAAGCGTGTACGACATACTCCGGAATTGGAGCTTACTACTGTGATAAGTAGTGATAACTGTCAAGAAATCTGATCTGATATTTTCTTATTTTATTTTACTTGTTTTATAAGACAGTCTTTAAATTTTACAGCCTTCATTTTCATAGAAGATTTTAAGTTAGAAGTTGATTAATAAAAATGTAAAATATTGTCAAAACTAAAGTTTTGAATTAAATATAACAATTTATTTTTAAGTTAAATTACCTACCCTCGAGACTGACTGTGATTAAAATAAAGTATAAAATGCCGATTATTTTACATAAATATATATATAATATAATATATAATATTTTTGGTATTTTTATTTTGTCGAGCACGATATTTTTCAACATAAAACAAATATATTTCTTGTGTAATTTTGGGGTGGCCATGTTGCCCCTACCCCCTGGCCGCTTTGGGCGACCACTCGGGCAAAGCAGTTTTTTTTACAAGTTTTCGTAATTTACAAATCACATGGTTATTATTAATTTGCGCGAATTTTAATTTCTCATTTATACAATTTTATAAATTCTCTGGCTATTAGTATAAAATTCACTTCAAAAGTTTATCGTTTTTTTTTAACTCAAAGTTAACATGGCCGCTTTGAGCTGACCTCCCCTACGTTACTCACCCTGAGCTTTATCTCTTTAGTCTTCTGGAACACCGAAAAGTCATCAACTTTATAATCAACTATAATGCTGCCGGGCGCATCGATGCCGAACTGCCATATTTCCCCCAGCACGCCGTGAGTCACCGACAGAAGGGCACAGAGTACAAACAGTCTCCGTGCTTCCATTGCTAACAGTCGACTAGAACAGTGATGACCATTACAATTTCATTTTAATCCAACTCTGTAATTCCTTTAGTGATATATAGGTACGTTAATTTCAATATCTACTATGTATATGTGTGTCAAATCGTTAAACGTAGGTACATATATTGAATGTGCTAATATAATTGATTTGTTCAATTAAGTAGTTTTACGCTTCATCTTGTTAAAGTTAATATGTGTATAATGGTGTGAGCAGAGCATTCTTGGAACCAAGAAAGTTTATATGAAGAGGGACATCTTTGTTGTTACTGCTTCGTTTACTAGGATTAAAGTAACGCAACCGATAACGTAACGTTAGTCGCAAACATTCACTTATCGTTATGAGCCTACATGAAGAGCCTCTACCCACCGTAGAGGCGTGTGTAGATAGTGCTCCAATATTTGGCCAGATATGTTTGAGTCACATTTATTGGGGGTGCGAGCCTGTTGCCACTAACCCGGTACAAATGCAGACAGGACTGCTACTAAGCAATTCCTGACAAAAATGACAAAGACTAAAACAAAGTATTCGAGTCATACTTAACATCTACACTACCTTACTATTTTACTTACTACAAAATAATTATTGAAGAACCTTTTATTTAATAACGTATTATTTGACAAACAATTCATTATATTTTCATTTTATTTCTTAAACAACGTTTGGAATAAAGACATTCCGCAAATTGACTTAATATATCGTAAAATTACGTTATATTATCAATTTTTTTTTATTAAAAAAAAAGCTTACATTAGCATAATTGCAAGTGTAGTAGTGTAGGTTCCTTTAAACCCTGCAGACAGAAATAGGAGCCCCGCACAACGGGGCTCCGTCGACCTACTGACGGAAGCGCTGACCCTAGACGGCCGACGCGACGTCACAGGGGAGTTAGGTTCGGTTAGATTTCTTTAAACCAATGAGGAAATGTTATTTAGTAGAAACGTGATCTATCCTAATGAATCTAAATGAGAAATGTATAAATGATTATATATAATCTGATGCATTTGTTAAAAGAATTGTTTGCCAAATAAATATTTGTAAAACGAGTGTTTATAAAATAAAACATTTGTGGAATAACTTGTTTTCGAAATAAATAGTATAGGTAGGTACGTACGTAACGTTGGTTGTAAAATGAAAATTTGTCGACGGAGTCTTAGTGAAACGTTAGTGAACCAGTTAGGCCATACTTCTTGCTATCTGAGGTCTCTTCTTCCTGTACAAATAATGTCTTAACGCCTGGATCTCAACGTGAAAATTAATCCTCATTATAATACAAAGTGTGCAAAATTAGTACATGCATTGCTTTCCATGTTTACATGTATTACAATTATACAATTTACTAAACATACATTTTCTTTTGATTGCTTTTACATTTTGCCATGATTGTATGAGTGGTATAATGCGACAAACATTATGCAACATTGGAACATAAAAGACCATGTTTGCATTGGAAAGATAATAATAACCCCACCGCCGTATCTCTACGTTGACGTCGTGGTGGGGCTTGCGCGCTCCGAACTCTAGGTATGTGTCGGTAGAGTTTACTTTGCTGGAACAGGTCTAGGATGAGGAGCCAGACCAAGAGAAATACAGAAATCCGCAGGGCACCATGTGGCGAGCTGTTGGGTAGTAACGACCCCACGGTCCCTATCTCCCGGGAAAACTCTTGTTCCCCATCTCTGGCTTGCTTTTATAGGCCGGCTGGAGTGAACACTGACGAGTAACGAGTAACAGAGCTCCCATTTCTTTCTTGCCTATATTGGTCGGCTTGAGTGGAGATTCACAAAAGCAAACATGCTCGGAGGAAGGAAGTATTCCAGTAAGTGCTGGTAGGGATCTTGACCATTGACCGGGCTCTGGAATAGTTCTGATAGCCATGTGATACTACTCCAATCCTCAAGTACCTCAGGATATGTTGCCCCTCCCTTGTCGCTACGTCACTTTCCGCGACAGTTTCCGGGAGCCATTACTGAGTATTCAAATCACCCACTGCCATTTTTTCCGTGTATAGTAAAACATTGATCAGGCAGGAACCACAGTCCTTCCATAGTTCTAGGTAACCAGTTCATTCTAGCGATCCAAAAACTTATTCCAATATCTTTGTTAATTTGTTGTTAATATCTTTGTACGCCTTCCAAAGGTCCAGGATCCCAGGGACCCGAGATATGTCAAAGACACTACAATAGTAATCATAAATAATGTTTGTTTGCACGAATTGCATTAAAAAAATAGTTAAGTAGGTATTACTATGCTGACATGTATTTTGACAACATTTTGGAATTTGTTTGGGATCTGTAGTCTAAAGTAAGCCTAGGCCTGTATTTTAGAACTCCAGGTCCCCCATTATGTCATTTAGTAAAGGTTGTCAACAATTGCGAGTGATTGATGGTGTGTGTGTATGTGTGTTTGTGTGTGTGTATGCCTACATTTATTGTACATGTAATATTTCATAAATATTTAAAGAACTAAATATTACATTGTACGTAGATAACTACTAAGCACTTGTCTCGCCATCTCCGAGTTACTTCCCGTGCGTTGTTAGAAGCCATTCACATAATGTGAAACAAGCCCAATAATACAATAAATATAATAAACAATTCTAATACCTACTAGTTTATTATCTCAAGGACTTTTTCTGTGTCAGTGTAGCTACGATTAACATTTTTTTACTTGATTTTTACATTCAGTTTTACGACAATTAGCTATATTCACAGAGTACTTTTTTTAGGTAGGCTATATTTGTGTTTTTATTAAATTTATTGAACAATTCGCCTCCTTGGAATGAGAAAAATCTTTGTTCGAAGGAATGTTGACAGCGGTTGGCTCATTATACCTATTGCTTAGTTTCTCCTTTCTTCATGTAAGTCACAGTGTTGAAGAAGTACAGTTAGCAATATGTACAGCTGGCGTACAATTAGCACTTGAATTTCCTTATAAAGCTTTGAGGTGGAGAAAAGACGAGGTTTGGATAAGCTCACTTTTAGTTATCAAGCTTTGGGCTCTTTCAACGGTTGTCATTTTAATTTTTCATGAAACTGCCCTTGTTGTGATGCAATAACTAATGTTTGATTGAACCAAACCTTCATAAACCATCCTCATCGATCTGTTTCTCTGCTACATCACGAATTACTTTAAAAATGTAAGTGAGCTTACGTAGTCTTTTAAGATAGAGATTTAATGTGGTTTTCAAACGCAACAATTTCGATTCAAGACTCATACTCCAAAGAACAGGGAGGATCCTTCGCCCAGTCGGGTGTTGTGTCTGCTGGATAATGCCCGACCTGTTGATATCGGGATGTTATTCTATGATGTTATGTTAGTCAGACGGATAACTTTGCTTGCGCGATGCAGGATTTGCGTGACGTCAGGTTTTCGATGCTTACTTCGCATGTGATGTTTAAGATGGCCGCCGCGCCGCATGTTGATCATTTCTGAAGAGCCGTGTTCAGCCGTGATCCATCGAAAATCGTAGTAGCGACAGTGCGTTTAAATTTTTTCATTAAGTATTTTAAAGCACTACTATTTAATGGAGGTCTGGAGTCGATCTGATGATGGAGCCGAAAGACAGTCGAGGGAAATCCTCAACGATTTACAGCAGTTACCTTTTGTTGGGCTTACTTCATGGGACGTGAACGTGTAAGACGATCGTTTTCGAATTGGTGTGGGGTAGATAATAGTTATTATACTCTTTGATACTATATCTAAAACGTGAAAAATAAAAAACTTTCAATCGATTTTCAAATAACTTTCAAATTGTTCGGGTGACTTTTCTTGTCAGAAATAGTATTGAAATTGTGTTACCGTTTATAAATTTATTATTAATTTAAAAAAGCATTAAAAATAGAACCGGAATGAGAAGCAGCGGCTTGGTGTTGTTTGCGTGTGCTGGTCTGCTGCTCGTGAGTATTCAATCATTACCTACTGGATCACAAATTGAGAGGAAGTAAGCATCCAACAGGAATCTGCGATCTTTCGATCTTAAGCTCGACCCGAAATGGAAAATGACAAAATAGTTTTAGCTCATACTGAGGACAGATTGTAATTTAAAAACTTCACCAGTCTGGTTTAAAATTATTGCCATCTGATCGACAGTAAGTAAATAATTGTAACCCGACTTTTTAAAACATATAAGTAGGTCCTGTCTTACGACGCGCGACGTTGCGGGTTCGAAACCAGGCCATCTACCTACCAGTGTGACTATTCCATTTGTACTTTCTAAGTTTACCTATCTTCTCCAATCCAACTTGAGCTAACTTAACAGACAGCTGTGCTGCTGGGGAGTTAGTTGCGCCACTTCTTCTTCACAACTAAAGCAGTAGAAAGTGGTGAAGGGGGCGTTTTGGGGGACTGTCTTATGTAAATTTGACGTTCAAAATGTGCTGATTCTCAGCCTAATTTGAATAAATTACTTTTTATTTGATTTGATTCCAGCAAGGACGGGCCTTTGCCCTGCAGTAGGAAAATAATAGGTTGGTATCTGTCTTGGTGATGGAGTTTAAAAAAATGTTCCACGGCTGGCTCTAAAACTTTTTTTTGTCGCGAACTGTTTATCTATTAGTGTTGTCTGTGTAGAGCGGTGGTGCGATCCTCGGCGGGTCAGTGTCATGGAGTCTGCTGCGCATGTCTTACTACTTCTGGACGTCCGACCTGGGCGTGGAGCTGAGCTCCAGCGTGCTGTTCATGGCGGGCGCGCTTCTGTGCCTCCCCACCTGCTGGCTGTCGACCGTGGTCCCCTACCACACCAAGTCTTTGTCGTTGACTGCTACGGTAAGCTTAGGTTTTAGCGTGTTTGCACTCACAAGGCTTTAATGGAATTAACAGTTTACTATACCATTATTTCATCAACTCTGTTTATTAATGCTCGAATATTTTAGTTACCTAACATAATCAGCCTAAATAGTCTGGATGGCAATTCGGCTAGGCCGCAGGTGACTAAAATCGCAAGTTCCAAAGTAGAGTAAGTAGGTTTCGACTTTTGTCGTGCGGCAACAGGTCGCATGTGGCGGGTAGCTGAAATCGACCGTGAAAATGCTCAGTCGCAGGCGATCGCCCGCCGCGTAAAGGTCGACATTTTGATGCAAAATTAACTAGTCACCTGCGATTTCTATCGGCCTGTGTGAATGAAATGACGATTCGGCTTGTGAGGCGATTAGGTGAGCGACCAGCCGCACGGCGAAAATCGACCTAGTGTAAATCCCCCATTACGTAGGTAACTGGATTTGCCGCCACACAAGTTTGTGTTGAGTAAGTAAATAGTCTGTCACGGTGTTTATTGCAGCTGATGGCGCTGGTGAGCGTGGCGATGGTGATGCTATCAGTGGGCATGGCGTCGGTCTCGGGGCTGTCGCGAGCGGTGCGCGAGCCGGCCATGCTCAACAACAGCATGCTGCGGGCTATGGCCATCGACGCCTTTGACCCCGCTGTTAGGAGCGCCTTCGCGGCTATGCAGATAGAGGTACTTAAGCATGTTTTTTTCTAGTACCATAATCTTTTGCAGGGCAGGTCAAGGTGACAGTTGTTTCACATTCTAGTTTTTGTCTTATATTAAAGCTTGCTAACGTAGTACGTAAACACGATCTGTAACTAATTCACTAACAACAGACTTATGGACTGACACGTCTGTTTTATTTATTTAAGGTGTGTTAGGGCAACCCCTTATGTCGTTTTGACTTTTTTTCTTTTCGCTTATAAATAAGCATGAACTGCGAATATCCCATGCCATGAAAAACTATCGAACGGCAAAAATAACGAACTTCCATACAAACCGGCACTACTCCCTATTTAACCGCTTTAGGCTTTTCATGCTTTTTGACCCAGCGAGCGGTTGGGTTGTGCGTTGTCTGTCAGTCAATGAACTTAACATTTCTAAATACCTAAGTAGAAGATGCTGTGTGGTTGATTATTTGTGCCTACGTTTCAGTTAAGATGCTGTGGCGTGCAATCGTACTCTGACTGGTACCTACACCGCCGCACCCTGCCGCCCGCCTGCTGCGGTCGCGTGTGGAACGGAAAGGTAATCATGGGTGTAGGTATGTACTATAAAGAAGCTTTTTTTTTGTTCTTAGTTACTTCCTCGTTTCTCCTATAAACCCTTGTTTCCAATTAATGTTATGTCACTTAAACATGGCATAAAACTGTGGCACTGCACTTGGAGCATCTGAGCAGTCCAGATAGCAGCAAAACTGATAAAAGTGCCGGTTATCGGCTTGGTTGGCGGCGCAAGAACGATTGCATCAGCAATCGTCAACCGCAGCAACTGAAGGCCGAGCTAGATAGCAGGCTTACGACTGCGCACCCTCCAAAACCCGCATTAGACAAGCGTGGTGGACAAATACAAATAAAAACAGGCCCTAAGTGCCCGGCAGCTCCAGTGGTACTCCTGACGACGACGGTAACCGGGCATACCTCAGAGCAAGGGGTGCTTACGAATCCCCGGGTCCACATACCTACCGTCAAACTACCAAGGCCACGGAGCAGAAACAAAGAGGAGGTGTTGTAAAGTCATTCTCCATACAAAAGTAGTGTCGCAGCCTCGCGGGGTGCGGGGGGAGCCCAAACAGCAGAAAGCCATCTAGTGGCTAGTAGCAAAATCAACTCGTAGGCAAATTAGACAGATTGTCGTAAGAGTTCTGCTATGTTTCATTAAGTGTCACTTTTATTGTAAGGAGCCGGATTCAGGTTTAATAGTTTTATAATAAATAAATAAATAAATATCGTCTGACATTGCACACAGCACCATCTAGTTCCAAGTTAAGCACTTATTAAGGCTTGTGTTATGGATACCAGGTGGTTGATACACTACTTAAATACATTTTTTTTTTCGTAAATACATACATATTATAAATATACATCCATGACTCGGGTACAAATGTCCATATTCATCATACAAACATTTGCCCCTACCGGGATTCGAACCCAGGACCATTTGGTTTCGCTGACTACACTTAGCCACTGTAGCCACTACACCAAACGTGTCGTCAAACCGACCGACCGATATAGTTTTATTTCTATTATGTCCGACCGAAATACATTTTTTGACTGAAACCGAAACCGAATTTCGGCAGCGGTTTCAGATTCGGCCGAAACCGAAACTTCCAGAAATTAACAAGTGTGAGGGAAAAATAAAGAAAACGTTTTTATAATCAGTTTTATTTTTTTATCTTTAAATCTTCTCTTCTAAATGTTTCTTCTGAACTTAGTTAGGTACCGAAACTAAACCGAATTCCGTTTTTTGCCGAAACTCGACATCTATTTGACTTCACTTTTCATATAGCATATATGTAGGTATGTGCTTATCAAAAAAGTCTGAGTCCGGACCTGCATTTTGTCAGTACTTCCGCTACTTGCCGATAGGGGGCGGCAATTACCGAACATTCGAGAAGAAATAAATTACAAATTTAATTATAATTTAACTTACGAGTGGAAAGATATATTTATTCCGTTTGAATTTGATTGATCCGTATAACTTCTGCAAGATAAAACAACATTTCATGTTAATGCAATGAGTATGGGTCGGGAATACTTTTTAATCGTTTAAAAGACTAAACAAATACATGACAACCTATCCGCTTCACAACGACAGTTGTACTGACGAAAGCGCCGCCTGGTCGCAAGTAGTGCAACTACCGTGTGACGTAACGACTACATTGGTGGCTGATGGACTACTTTGATTGCAACACCTCCTCTTTGTTTCTGCTCCGTGACCAAGGCTAAGAAAAAGGACTTGTGGTCATTTGAATTGTGGTTATTTGTAAGCCTGGTCGGCTTACAAATAACCAAGCCGTTGTTTCGGTTTTTTATTTAGGCATTTAAATATGAAATTTTAAGGATGAATGCTTCATTCAATACACACACTAACTGCTAGTTCATAGCCGCACATTGAGGGATAAATTGGTTTCTTGCATTTAGAGTTGAAAGTTACGTCATTATTAATGTTGACTTAAACTGGTATAATTTCAAAACGCGTGCATGCACATTCTCAAAATGTATTGTAGATATTAGGAACCGAAAACCGTTTTCAGTGAGTTTATACGTTAGTTCATTTAATTGCTTTCATTTTTTTTTCAGTTTAAAAGAAAATCTCGGCTACTTTAAAACGTTAGATTTATTTGAAAATTTATGATTGTTCAAATTAAGCACAAATTCGTAATTTTTTCTACGGTCGCACACTAAATAGTTTCCGAGAAATAAGACTGCAAAATGTTACCCCAGCAGGAATTGATATACCTCCAAAACCTTATTGACGCATAAACTGAATTTTTTGCCATATAAGAACTTTGTTTCTCTCTCCGGTCATTCGTTTAGAAATTTCCTCCTAGAACAACGTTACGCCAGCAGGAATCGTTTCATTTCAAAACATTAAGGCGCACAAACTCTATTATTTGGCGCACATTGATAGCAGATGAAGCACTTAGTCATTGTCTGGCTAAATGAATAAATTCATTCGAGGAGATACTTTCCTGCTGGCGTAATGCACTCACTTATAACGCACGCACCACTCACCTATAACGCACGCACTTTAAGGACAGAAGAACACCTAACAGAATGTGAAAACGCCATTAACGATGTCAAGTGGGACATAATTGGCTATGCAGAAGTGCGTAGAGAGGGTGAAGATACGATTGAATGCGAAAATAATATATTTTATCACTTTGGACAAACTGCAGGTTTACACGGTCTGGGTTTCATAGTCTCAAAAAGATGATACGACAATATTATAGAATTCATAGCATACTCTGACAGAATAGCCCTGCAAACATTTTGAGTTTCCGAAAGTAAAACCTTAACAGTAATCCAAGTTTATACACAAAGATCAGCACATCAAGACGAAGAAGTAGAAGAATTTAACGATCTCTTCAACAAAGCTTTTGAAGATCATACGTGGAACATTATTATGGGGGATTTTAATGCGAAAGTGGGTGAAAAGCAATTGATAATTTAAGTAACTTTAAAAAAAAAGGGCCTCAATGGCATCGGTAACCGAAACCAGCGTGGCATACGACTAATACAATTTTCCTTTGGCAAAACCTCAATCTAGGTACTCGTAAATTATATAAACAGAAATACAAACGGAAATACTAGGAATGAAATTTATTTCATGCTGTATATACATTAGTAGATTTCTGTTGTATACTTTATTTTATTATTACAGAAGAGTCCTATGTCCAGCAGTGCTTTACGATAGCCTGAATCGATAGATTGATATGATAGCTGATAGATTGATCGTGACATGGTGTAGTACATTTCCAGCGAGGTGACACGTGTGAAGTGCCGCTGTACAGCATGGGCTGTCTGCGGCCCGCGCTCGCTGAGCTGCGCTACTTCGCCAACTCGCTGTCCGCACTGTCCTCCGGCATCGTTATCGTCATGGTAAGCATGTGTTATCTCTTTTAATTCGAGCCGGTCTCTTGTCTAACCCCTAACTAATCTGAATTGATTGTACGAAACAAAAGTTGAGAATGAAATACGTAATCGAAGTATAAAAGTAACATGAGTGTAGTGAAGTGAGAATACTAAGAGAGTTATGAGATATGAGCTATCAAAGTAAAAGTACCTAAAGGTCGAGGAATGACTTTGACCTTGAAAGTCATTCCTCGACCTTTATGAACTTGGAGGGTTTTATTGATGATTTTGATGATTTTAATTCTGTAGCTAGGTACATACGTCTTCCAGCCGCGAATAATATTTTAATCAACATACAACCTAGCACTGGCCTGCAAATTGCAAAAAACCTAAGAAAATTTTAGTTTCGCGGGCTACCCTAACGGTTCCACCTTAACCTTCTAGCTCTACTAAAGATCATATGCGCTTTATTACTTTGAAAAAAAGTCAAAATGGCGGAAGTTAGTCCGGCCAAAAAAATCAAACCCGTTTAATAGATATTTACCTGTTATAAATTATTTTGCGATAAAAAATACGATTACAAAAAACCGATGGTTCATGTCTCATTTTATTTATTGCATTATCAATAGTAATATTGCAATCAAATTTCTCATATTTCCACAATATGAAAGAGAATATCAGTGAAACGAAACTAACGAAAAATACGAAACTATTAGAACTAAATAGGTAACTATTATTATTTCGATATTATTAATAAATATCGGTTGCGCACCTCTAGTGCAGAGGCGAGCAAATTAAAAAAGCCGTGCCAGCTACGCCACTGTCATCTTAAGATGACAAGAATACTTTCTTGTCATCTTATGATGACAGTGGCGTAGCGTCAAGATTGAACATAGTGCTGTGATGGTATTGACTTGGTTTTATCGATTTTTGTTTTGAATTGTGGATTCAATGCCGAAACTGTGACACATATCATTATGATTTCTGTCCTAAAGGACAAAGCGGGATGAAATAAAACTCCTGTATTATATTTTTCCGGTATAGACTTTTTATTAAAAACTTACTGTAGGTTAAAAAATAAATAGTTAGTGCTGTATCGATATAATTTCGAACTCACTACTATTTTGTAGGTATTAAAGGATGAATTCACCGATTTCATTGATATGTACCATCGCGGACATTTGCAGTGAATCACTTTTCGACTTGATTACTATGGCAATAAGGTTCAAAAGTGGTTCACCGCAAATGTCCGCGATGGTACCTAGCTACAGAATGAAAATCATCAAAATCATCAACAAAACCCTCCAAGTTCATAAAGGTCGAGGAATGACCTTCAAGGTCAAAGTCATTCCTCGACCTTTTTTTTTTTTTTTTTTGAGGATGGGAAATCATCAAATGACCCCTCCCGCTCTGGGTGGAGCGGAAGGGAGTGTCAGACTGTTAGTGACTAAAACCCACCCGTGTTCCTTCCTTGGCCCTTTATGTTCCGGGTCAGCGGTACCCCTTATGGATGATCCCGCTTTCCCGGCAGGCTTGGGCCCTAGTGGGCCCCCTCTTCGATGCTGACATCTCTTTGAGGCGCGCGTGGGACACGTACGCGCCGTCCGGCACGGGCCTGATCCTGATCGGACGGTGAGCTACCCATTACTCGCCACCCGCAGGCCCGCGCCTACGGTGGCCGGGAGTCGTCACGCGGCTCCCGACGCCCGGAGCGTCCACCGCGGCGGCTTGGACGGACGACTCTCTCCCTCTCCCGTCCCGCCACCTCCTTCGCTAGCATGACTGCTTCGCAGAAGGAGGCGACTGCCTCCCACTCCCCCTCGCCCCGGACCATGGCTTGAACCAAGGCCGGGCGTGAGAGGTCGCCGCCGCTGCCGATCGCCTCTACGAGGACACGGCGGTGCTCCGCCCATGCAGGGCAGGCCCCCACCGTATGCTCCACCGTGTCCTCGGGGCGATCATCGCAGTGGTGACACCTGGGCGTTTCCTCCCGCCTGATGATGTGCAGGAACCTCCCGAAACTTCCGTGTCCGGTGAGGACCTGCGTCAGGCGGTAGATGAGGACGCCGTGACGCCTCTCTAGCCACTCCTCGAAGAGGGGTCTTACCGCCGCTATCGTGGCGTGCCCTGCGCTGGGTTGCGACAGTCGCTCTTTCCATGCCGCCATGAGATCGCGCCGGAGGTCCGTCCGCTCCGCCGCGATTTGCCGCGGAAGCTGGGTTTCCCCCCGGCGTAGTGCCTCCGCGCGCCACTCATACAGGCGCGCGAGGACTATCGCCTCCAGATCCCACGGCGGCAGTCCGGCAAGGAGGCTTGCCGCCTCGCCCGAGATCGTGCGGTAGCCCCGGATCAGCCTTACGGCTACCACCTTTTGGGTCGCGTTCAGATAGTGGGCGGCTCTCCGCCGCAGTGAACGCGCCCACACCGGGGCCCCATATGTAGCCATGGACCGCACGACCCCCGCGTAAAGCCTCCAGCAGGAGACGTTTGGACCCCTCAGGTTGGGTAGGAGCCGCTTGAGGGCGGCCCCAGTCCGTTCCAGTTTGGGGGCCAAACGTCGGAAGTGCTCCACGAAGTTCCACCGGCTATCGAGCACGAGTCCTAAGTACTTCATCGTGGACTCGACGCCGATGTGAACCCCTCCTACCGTTAGTCGGGATCCCGATGGTGGCCTGTTCCGGGGCCCATGGAAAGACATGGCCTCGGACTTGTGCAAAGCCACCTCGAGACCCAACTGCCGGATCCTCTCCACGACTATCGCAACCCCGCGTGTCATCGCGTCGGCCGCCGCCTGATGCGACCTCCCTTGCGCCAGGACCAGCGTGTCGCCAGCGTAGCACACCACGCTGACGCCATCAGGGAGGTCGGCCCGCAGCACCCAGTCGTAACCGATGTCCCACAGGAGCGGCCCTAGAACCGATCCCTGTGGGACCTTTACTTTTACTTTGATAGCTCATATCTCGGAAACGTGACACTTTAGAACTTTGTCTCATACACAACTTGTTTGTATTGATTCCAGCTATCGATTATTATACGAGTAGGTCTTATGCGTCGCCGCTACATTGAAAAAAAAAAATTTATGGTGGAAGTTAATCCGGCCACTACTCATATTCACTTCACTTCACTACTCATATTATAGTCATCCATTATTAATAATATTTAATAATAGTAAACGAACTACTCTATTCTAAAAAATTCCGCGTATGTCGCCATGGGACTGTCAAGCATAGACGATTGTGGCGTTCCCGGCACAGACAATAAAACAGTGTGATAGAGATGGGCATTACAGTCATTACAATTAATCGATAATCAAGTAACACTCGACTTATAGATAGTGCATAATTCAGTATTATAAAATTTTCTTGATTTCTCGAACGTAAAAGTTCAGTATGAAATGTTTTATTTATTTACTAGTGCAGAATTCAGAGTAAATTAAATATAACGTAAGTTGCCGTCGAGGTCGATATTCCTGTTATATTGACTACTACCTGCATCACTACGTGTCCTGTTATGGTGACTGTGGCGTCGAGGGCACTATGTATTTCGAACTTTGACTGGTTTTAGTTTTTGTCATCTTACGTTACTAAAAATGAAATGTAACGAAAGCAGTTCACTTCAAATAAACTACGAAGAGTCAAGGTACCTAATTAACAAGGGAAATGAACAAAAAAATGTTGTTTTATGACATTTATTTACGTATAAAATTCGGTCACGCTGTCGCGACCGTGGCGTGCTGGGCACATTTCGGTTTGTCGTCTATACACGACTGTGGCGGTCAAAAGGTGGTATACGAGGGAATTTGTTTCGCTGGTTCTCATCCTATATTAAAAATAGAACACAAAAGGTTGTCGTGATTGGTCATCAGTCTGATGCAGTGCATATAACCTCGGGTGTTCCGCAAGGCTCAATCTTGGGACCGCTATTATTTATTTTATATATTAATGACATAGACAAATGTTTTAAAAATACCAAGTTTCTGGTATACGCTGACGGTCTTAAAGCTTATAGATCTATACAGACTGTAGAGGATTGTCGACTGCTCCAACAAGATCTGGATAGTTTCACTGACTACTGTCTAAACAATAAACTACACCTTAGTCTCTCCAAGTGATTAACTTTAAATACTCATTGCACGACACAACACTCAGTAATGTACGTGTCTACTGTGAGAGAAAGTTGTCCCCTTTTTTTTTTTTTTTTACGGGGGAAATTCTCATGGACTACCTCCGCCTGGGGAAAAGGCGGAGGGGCGTGCCGGACTCTTACCGGCTAAAACCACCCCGGTGTCTCCTCGCACGTGCGCGCGGGGCCGCGGGAATCGAAATTCTTCCGCAGCCCCACACTAGTGCTGGCCCGGTCTGTCCGGGCCTCGTCTCCTGCACGGGGTAGTGAGGTGTTTAACTACCCCGTGCATCGCCTCAGAGGCGCACGCCGACACCCGCGCGCGCCTTCGCCTCGGGTCCATCAAATAGGGGGCGAGGACTTCCCCAAGTCCCATTCCCATGGTTCCCCTGGACCCATTCATGGGGGCCGGAAAAGGGCGTTGTCCGCCCTTCTCCTGCGCCCGGTGCGCCTTCTGCGGCCGGGGAAGGGAGTCGAGATCTCCCTCCCCCGTTCCGCAGTTTCCTTCTGCGACATCACGTCCTCGCAGAAGGACACCACCGCGTCCCACGACTCTGCGCTACCGACCATCCTCCGCACTACGGCCGGCAGCGACAGATCGCCTCCTACTTCATTTGTGAGGACACAGCGCTGCTCCTCCCAAGCTACACACTCGGCGAGCGTGTGTTGCGCCGTGTCCTCCCCGCAATGGACGCAATGGTGGCACCGAGCGTCCGGTTCCCTGCCTATGCGACACAGGTACTTGCCGAAGCAGCCGTGCCCCGACAGCACCTGCGTCACCCTAAACGACAGGGAGCCGTGCCTTCTCCCGAGCCAGTCGTCGAGTACTGGCCGGATCGCCTCGACGGTAGCGAGGCCGGCGGTAGGGCGCAGAAGCCTTAGCCGCCATTCCGCCACCAAGACCTGATGGAGCTCCTCTCGGCGCAGCGCGATCTGCCGCTGCACCGGCCTCGAGCCCCGTGCCCGCTCTTCCTCGCGTCATCGATATAATGACGCGAGTACTTTCGCCTCTAGGTCCCAGGGCGGGGATCCGGCCAGGACGCAAGCCGCCTCGTAGGAAATCGTGCGGTACCCGCGGACGACTCTGACGGCCATCGCCCTCTGCGGTTTACGCAGAATGGCGAGAGTGCCGGCCGTCATGTCCATCGCCCACACAGGGGCCCCATACAGGGCCATGGACCGCACGATTCCCACGTACAACCGCCTACAGGCGGCGCTCGGGCCCCCCAAGTTAGGAAGCAACGTTGAAAGCGCGCCCGCTGCACCCATCAGCTTGGGCGCCAGCCGCCGGAAGTGGGGCCCGAATCCCCATCGGCTGTCGAGCACCAATCCCAGATACTTCATGGTGGACTCGACAGCTATCCGGGCCCCGCTGACCACGATGTGTGATCCCGGCGCCGGCGCACGTCGGGGGCCATGAAACCAGGCCCAGGCGCCGGATGCGATTCACCACCTGTGACACCGCAGTCGTGGCTATCAACGTCGCTTCCCTGTGCGAGCTCCCCCGGGCAACGACAAGCGTGTCGTCCGCATAACACGTCAAGTCGGCGCCCGACGGGAGCTCGCCTCTCAGCACCCAGTCATAGCCGATGTTCCACAGGAGCGGTCCCAAGACCGACCCCTGTGGAACACCGCACGACATGAGGTGCCGACCGGCACCGTCACGTCCCCGATAAGTGACGCATCTATCCTCCAGATAAGCCCCTACCGTACGGCGGAGGTAGGGAGGCACGCGATGGTATTTCAGTGTCTCCCGAATACAACTCCAGGGTAGGGTGTTGAATGCGTTTGAGATGTCTAAAGACACCGCCAGCACCACCCCACCCTGGGACACCGTCTCCTCCGCCAGGGTCCTCACGCGCATGATGGCGTCTATGGTGGAGCGCCCCCGACGAAAACCGAATTGGTTGTCGTCCAGGTCCGGCCCCTCCCTGCGCAAGTGGCTGACGAGGCGATCTGCGATAATGCGCTCAAAAAGTTTGCCCGCCTCGTCGAGCAGCACTATGGGCCGATACGCAGACGGCGAGTCCGCTGGGCGCCCCTCCTTCCTGAGCAGGACCAGCCTCCCCTCCTTCCATACACTGGGAAACTGACCCTGCTCGAGACATGCCGTGAAGACCCCCTCAGCTGGGGTTCTAGCTCCTTCAGAGCCAGGACGAGAGCTCGACCAGGAACTCCGTCGGGTCCGGGCGCTGTGTTCTTAGCCCGGAGTCGCGACACGGCCGCTCTCGTCTCTGCTTGCGTCACCTCGGGGACATCGGTGCTCTCCTCTTCTGAAGAGTCTGTGGCTGAGGGCGAAGCCATCGCCGGGGGAACGTGTCCCGCTCGCTCTGGGAAGAGGGCCGATACTACCGCCTCTAGCAACTGGGGTTGCATGCTTTGCACCAGTGGAGGCGCCCAGGGACGCAACTTGCCCCGTACCCAACGGTAGGGGCGCCCCACGGATCCCGATCTAGGGACCCCAGCAGCTCTTCCCTGGCACGCGACTTAGAGTCGCCGATGGCCAGCCACAGAGTCTCCTTGGACGCGCGGTACACCTCATATAGCGCGTCTTCCTCGACGGGATCCCGTCGACGTCGTCTCCGGTATCGTGTGTACTGGCGGCGAGCCGCAACGCACTCAACGCGCAGCCGCGCAATCTCGTCGGTCCACCAGTACACCTGGCGCCTTGCGGACTGTTGGCGGACACGGGGCATGGACGCGTCGCAGATCTGCGTCATCGCCCCGCGAAACCACAGCGCCACCGCTTCGACGTCGACGGGGCCGTCCGTCGTCGACTCCCAAATCCAGGACTGGACTATGGCAGCTTCCTCGAGTAGTTCCTTGTCGATGCGCTTAAGCGCCCAACGCGGGCCGTCGTTAATCGGGGTTGTTGGATGGCGGCCGCTCGCGGTCTGGGCAGAGACGTCGAACCGGATATACCGATGGTCCGACAGCGTCTCCACCCCCGCGGCGACACGCCAGTCGCGGACTCGGCTGGCGACAGAGGGGCTAGCGAGCGAGACGTCCACTATCGACCCGCCCCGCTGCCGCACGCACGTGTATTCCGAACTCCGATTCAGGACGACCAGAACAGTCGTCATCGCCCAATCTTCTAGCACCTCGCCCCGAGGGGAGAAAGTTGTCCCTAAACCAACATGTAGAAAAATTGTAAATAAAGCATTTAAGATGTATGGTTTCGTTATGAGGTCGTCCACTGAGTTCAAGCGGGTCTCCACATACCTTTACCTATATAAAACCCTTGTACGATCACAATTAGAATATGCCGTCCCTATCTGGAACCCGTCTTACCAGAAATACATAGACGAGATTGAGAAAGTCCAGCGGAAGTTTCTACGAGCCATGCATTACAGATGCCACAAAACGTATTTGTCGTACTCAGAATTACTAGTTAAATATAGGCAGGTCAACCTAGAATCTAGACGTATGTATCTAGAGGCTTCTGTACTGTATGGTATTGTACGCGGGGATTTTGATTGTATCGATCTCACGAGCAAACTATGTTATGCAGTTCCACGCACTGTTAATATACGTAGTATTCGTGCAGGTACCCTATTTGCTGTCAATACATAACCTGTCGAACTAATTCTGGTTTGCGCTGCCCTATCCGTCGAATGGTTGAATCTTTTAATTGTAATTTTGTTAATATTGATATTTTCGTATGCTCAAAATCCAAATTTAAACGTAATGCTATGAAAATTATTACAAACCAATATATTATTAGGAATGTAAGCTAGTTTAGATTTTTTTCGTTATTTGTTTTATGCTTTAATTATGACTGTTGCCAAGCAATCAACTAGAATTTAAGTAATTTAAGATTTTTTTTTTAGAATTTTGCATAATATTTTTTTTTTATAAAATAATTGTTATTAATGTGATGTAATTATTTATTACCTATCTAGTGACACTCATTATCATATTTTATTTTGTTAATATGCGGATAACGTAGTGGGCTGCAATATTGTTAATATTTTGTATTATCTTTTCTGTGTCTCAACACATACCTATTGTAGCTGTTTATTGCCCCTGAATAAAATAAAATAAAAATAAAATACCTAAGTGTCAGTAGGTACCTAGAAGAAGTCCTAGTCCTTCTGGAAAACAAAGTGGACGTCAATATTGATCATCCGCCGTTTGTCGCGGACGAAGACGAATATGCTCGCTATTCACTTGAGACCTTAAGAGATCAATATTCATTTTTAATTAAAAACATATTATGTTCCAGGCGGTGACCTTGTTCGCGGCGGCCTACATGCTGGTGTCGGGAGTGGTGGAGCGCGGCGAGGTGCGCACGCATAAGGCGCCGGCGCCGCTGCGCGTGGCCTGCCTGGCGCACCCGCCACCGCTCGTGGCGCACCCGCCACCGCTCGTGGCGAGGCCGCCACCGCTCGTGGCGAGGCCGCCACCGCTCGTGACGCATCCGCCGCCGCTCGTGGCACTCACCGCTCCCACTGCGCTCCCGCACGATAGCTCCATGTAAACGCGTCCTAACAACAGCCTGTACACCACCGGAATGAACGGCATTCAGAACCTTGCCACCCCTAACAGTTACTTGGCGAGCAAGTTACAGACAACTGTCAGTTGTGAGTTGACGTCATACTCAGACGTACAACGGTACGGTTTTTTCAATACAAATTCTGTGTCCATTTAACAAATGTTTGTCAAGCATCAAAAGATCCTTGTAGCACTTTATATGAACGGCACCGACTGAGCAACTTCGAAAACTGGCCTCGACTTTTGGAAGCCGGAGTATATGGGCGAACTTTGATGATAGAGACATTGTTTATCGAATCGTGATGTGTTCATATGAAACTACCTACTCAAGAAGCCTCTATTAAGTTTGTGCTGAGTACGCGTTCTCAAAGTAATCGATCATTATGTCCTGTAATGGGTCTACAATCATGCCGCGAGCTAGACTAACACGATTCCGGTAAGCTATCGTTAAGCTGAACATTTTACGGTAATTACATTGCTCGATTGGTTGTGGTCAGACCGATTACAATGATATAATGATAATTGACTGTTTTCTGAACTCGTACCCAACTAGGTATCACATTGTTTTTTTAGTTCTCTGCACATTCACTTTCTGAATGCCGAGCTGTTACGGCGGTGAGCTTCAGCTGGATGTCGAGGTGTCGATATCCAACACAGATATAATAATCATAAGAACATCGATATCAAACCTTGTCAATTGATGAAAGTGGCCAGGTCTATGGTGCCAGTTCATTATTGACCATATTTTGCAGATTATGTTAACGTCTATGTTTTCTATTAGAAAGCACTTTAGGGAAGGTCTAGAGTTGTAATTTGAAATGTCCTTTAAAATTGTTTAAAGTCATATGTAAATGTGTAAAATAAATGTCTTTAATGACAATATTTGTTTGTTTTTCGATATGGGTTAGTAGGGGAACAAATTAATACAATTCAAAGTCGAGGATATCTTTTTAATCGTAATTTTTTGAACACAATACAACATGCAAGCATTAAAATGCTTTATGAAAATCAAAAACAATCATATCTTTTTCTATATTTGGTACCTATTTTTGGTTACTTTCAAATTATACAAGAAAAACGATCTCTATATAAAGTCAAACAAAAACTATAATATATTATGAAAAATTTGGTACAACAGGGCGCGGGCGCGTGGGCGCAGACGGCCGAGCGAGCGGCCGCAGGGGCCCGGGGGCCGCGGGGGCCACTCACGTAACATACTACACTATACAAACGTACGCACTAATGATTCCACTCAGTCGCTCTCACTAACTTAGGCCGGCTCGGCGGGCCGCGCCACCGCTCGCGCCAACAATACACGGCCGGCGCCGCCCCGCGCCCCCCCCGCCCCGCCCCGCAACAGCTAAGTACTCGACGAGTCTAAGATAATAATGTGAAGCGATCGACTTACGTTTAAATTTAGAATCGGAAGGGGCGGCGCAGGCTCGCGGGCGCTCGGCGCGGTAACATTAGATCTATCTAGAATAAATAGAGGCAGCCTCCGTGCGGAGCGCTCAGGGCGGCTCTAGCGCCGCGCGCCGCGGTGCTTGCGGTGAGCCGCGCGGCCCCGCCCCCCGCGGGCCCGCCCCCCGCGGGCCCGCCCCCCGCGCAGCCCGCGCCCGCAGCACAGCGCCAGCAGCGTCAGCAGCAGCAGCGCCCGCCGCGCGCTGCGCACACACCGTCACTCACTGCGTGCCGGCTGGCCGCACGACGCGCCACGTAAGGCTAAGACTTTACGAAGCCGAAAATATTGCACCGTGAAATCGTAGCCTTACCGCGTGGCGCGCTGTTCAGTCAACTCATCACATTTATAACCTAAGTTTAACTTATTTCTGAAACTATCTATGACTAGCACTACTCTGTACATCATAATATACAACTTTTGTATCGATTCGGATAAGGTAATTTTCGAGAATGGTGTGAACTAATTTGAATTTAAATTCTATTTCTATCTAATTTCTAAACTAGTGGGGGAAGGTGAAAAATAACAAAATCGATTTTATAAATTGTAGATGCAAAACTTAAAGGCAAGTAAATTCTCCGCATTCAAGATGCTTGAAAAATAATGAAGCAAGAGATAACGAGATGCAGTTAATGAGTAAATGATAAAACATGCAACATAAGATGATTCTAGAATGAATGTCCTCAATTTAATACATTTGTATTCGTGAACATAGCAACCCCGTCCATTGCTGTTGCTGGCTAAGGTTGTCATGTCAAAGAATACGATACAGTGTACAAATATACAAACTACAATATGACAGCTAGTGACTCTGATACATTGGATTCTAATTTAGTTAATTAAAAAATAAAATTTATTGGTAAAGTGCCCTTGGACAGCTCTGGTCAGTAGTCTGTGAATGCTTCCGTTTTGGGAGCTGTGGTAATAGAAGCAATAAGCTGTTTGTTTGTATAGAGACAGTGGCAATAATTCCTCTGTCCAACGAAGAAACATTGTTCAGTACCGTACATAATAAGATCAATTTGGCATTCGTAATTTGTTTAGGTATACGCCACTTCGTCATCCCAAACTTCCAGAGGAACTATTCAATATCTCAACCCTTTAGTTGCCTGCATTAAAACCAAAAGCATAATGATTAAAACCCATGTAATTAAATCAAGGACTCAAGCTAAAAACACGTGTTAATAGAGCAGATGTATTAATGAATAAGAAGAGTGGGGATGGTTACCGATGCACACAACACGCGAGATTGCTCACCAAAGTAGCACACTGGCTGCCCTGCAACAAGCATTAATGCGATCACACTCCGACACCGCGCCTTCCTTTGACACCACCAAGAGATCCCACCAGTAGTGTCAATGAGAATCAATATTACCCACAGAGCACGGAGACGCCTCGGCTGCTGCTAGAGGCGGCATTGTCGACACTTACCGAGTTATTCCATTTACCCACTTCGAAAAATCCACCCTAAAGTGGACACGCGGAAACGCATGTCCGAAAACCCACCCTAGGCCTAGTTGGATAAACGGAGTTTATAGGCTTAGGTCTCGGACATGCGTTTCTGCGTATTCACCTTAGGTTGGATTTTGTGGGGTGGATAAACGGAATAACCGCACTTGTCACTATTTTCGTAATACAATTGACGTGTAGGAACGGGCTTTGAATCAACATCCGTGACGGTAGTAGTACGCTCAGCGCACTTTCGGTGCCACGAATTATTTTAGTATTGGCGTCTGTAGACGCTGCCGGCGCGGTGATTCCGTACTCTGTGTGTGTCATTCCCCATGACACCACAGGATATTAGTGATGTCGAGGCGCTAGCATGGGGGTGTACGAAGCGATTAGTTCAAGCACTGAGCACGAAGACACACGGGATTTATGAGGCTGGTAGGAGCGAACGGTCACAGATAGATGGCGGTTCAAGATAGACACTGAAGATAAAAATTGGTGTCAAATTGAAAGAGTCTGGAATTTTCTGGGAGTAAACTTATGTGTTTTAAAATGACACGAAAACTAGTTAATTCAGGTCAGACTTACTCTGGAATGGTAGCGACCTGTTCCTGTCAATAATGAAAAATATTGGAGGGGAAACTAATGCGCGTTCTGTCCTGCCAACCTCGGTCCAAACCGACATGTCGCGTGTGTGTATCAGCTGGTATGCAACGCACCGTGCAGGCGGCGCAGTGCGGCGGCGCGCACCCCCCCAGCTCCAGGCGGCGGGGGGGGCCCGCTCCCCCTCCCGCGCCCCCGCCAGCACTCCCCCCGCCTCCACCCGCGCAGCAGCCCGCGCCTGACTCCCCGCACTCCGGCTCCCAGCAGTCTACCTCACCAAGCTGCAAGCAAAAAATCACCAGTCAACACAAAAATTAACTGTCAGAAACTAGACTTGAGAAGCTTCACGCAAGGAATCAACAGCCTTGCAGTTGACTTTGTTTCCTTCAAATTCAACGTGCCAAAAGGGAATATCATTTAAGAAAGAAGGAAAATCAGATGATAATGCTATGGACCAACAGGCGATGACCAGCACAGCTAAGAGCTAACCTCCAAAATACTTAAGTGCATACAAAACTTCTTTTATTACACCCATTTTAATATCTTTACATATGGATAGGTCCCATTGGTTGGGCAAGGCCTGTTTCCACCTGCTTGTTTTATGTCCATGAATGAATATGGTAATACTAACGAGACACTCGCAGATCTGGCACTGATAGAGCCAGCGCTCCCCGCTGCGGAAGGTGACGTGGTGCATCTCCTGGTGGCGGCAGTGGAAGCGCGCCTCGCAGTGCGGGCAGCACGACGCCGGCGCCAGTGACGGCAGCGACGTGCTCTGTAACTGGTAACAGAAGAACCAATGAGAATATGGAGGTGGGAGGGTATAGGTTTAGGTGGTGATAATATAAAATTACGCTCGAAACCCGAAGGGATCCACCTCATGTAAAGGGGGAGTGAATTTTTTTCCTATAACTGGGAGAAAATTCAACCTTTGGATGGCTTTTTTTTCTAATGGCAAAATCAAGCCCCACAAGGGGTTCGATCCCACACTCAGCAGCTGCGTTTTTGACCAATAAATCAACGAGGCAGTTTGGAAAATGTGGAGTGATCTGGACACTATAACACCGGTGCTCGCCATGCCTATCTGGCTTCTACCCACAGAGTACGATTCGGGCGCGGTTTCCGGTTATCACGTGTGAGCCTTGCCATCATGCGGCAAGGGTCGATGTCGTACCTAATTCAGATTCGGGGCGCAGTTGGAACCCTATCTGCTCGTAACTACCCAGACTCAAACATGTCCTCTATATCCCGTTCTAAACGTAGTTTTGGAGTATTTCACTTACAATCAGTCTTGTTCGAGCGATAGTTACCGCGGTGGTGTGGTTGTCGAGCAGGTCGCAGGCACAAGCGGCGAGGCGGCAGGATGCCACGCCGGCCGCGCACGCGCACGCGCGGCAGCCTCCCGCCTCTGCCCACGCCGCGCCGTCGGACATCATGCGCCCTTGCCATGAACAACCTGGAACACAAAATGAAATGCTGTATTCAAACGCCCGCTTTTTATTCAACAGGAAGGGACTCATTTTGAGCATTTGATAAATTGATTAATTTTGTATTAAAAATGTTTAAATTCATGAAAAAAAGGAAGACCCTTTTATTTGTGACACTATGTTATTTAGCAAAAAAGAATCCTTATGATGAAGCCTTTCGATGGGTATGATAAAGCTACAGGATGATTATTTTTCTCATGTAACGGGTTCGATTTCCGGTTCAACCATGTAACTATTTAAATATCTATGAATGCAGTTTAAATTGTTTTTTAAATTCAAATAATGTCTTCTTCAGTAAAATGTTCCATCTACAATATTCAAGGTACTTTCCCTCCATGTGGCATATCCGTGGGACGCCCTGTATAAGTGAATTGTATTCTTCTTTGAGAAATAAATGTCTTAAACCTTAACATCTTGATTCATGACTATTGTATCGACACGGCCCTCATCACTAAAGGCTCCCGCAGACAGGCGCGACGCGACAGCGTGACGCGACTATTATAAAACAATGTCCATGAAGTTTTGTCGGCAACCGCGCCTAATTGAGTGCTCAGTGGAGACGTTAAAAATGTAAAACACTAAACGCATGTTTTTCTGTTTACGTTTTGATTTAAATTTTTATTGCTTTTTTATTATGCTATATTTTGTATTCTCGCCACTAACATATTAAATTGCTTTGCTTGTGTGCTTGCATGACTATGCTTACGGACTTTATGTGAACTTAATAACTAATCCATTGCACCTTCAAAACAATATTGTGTGTGTAACCGTGTACACACACAATATTGTAACTGATAATTGTAACTTCGTAAAATCCATATTTTAATCAATTGGCACAGTCCAAGTTGCCGTACTGCAAGCTAGGGATATATTTTTAAGTTTAAGGGCTTGTTTTTCTGATTTTGAATGTAATTGATTTGAAAATACACACATTAAAAGTATCTAGGGATCAAACACGTTTTTGCTAGTTACTAATATCAGGTTTTTATCTTGTAATTCCTATGGATACTTTTTAGTAAATTTCGTCATTTGAAAAGGGAATAGCAATTGTGAATTTCGGTAAAAAAATAATGATTCTGTCAAGTCGTATTCCTTTAGAATCCTGCTGTTGCGGCCAAATCAATAAAATTTCTGCCATTCTTCCAATGATTTCAAAAGGATTCTGAGTGGAATGAATACAAAAGAATGTTGTTATGTTGTCATTTGAGCCGAGAAGAAATGATCAGAGTCGTGGGAATGTTGGAAGCTGGTTCTCGGCAACGTGTTGTGGCAACCGCTCTGGGCACTACGCAGAGTGTAATAAGTCCATTTTGGACACGTTACCGCATCACTAGCAGCATGGCAGAGTGACATGGAGATGGAGCTCGCATCACCACACGCAGTCAAGATCGTTACATGTGTCGTTTAACTTCAAACTCGGATAAATCCACTCTACCCTGTTAGGAGATATTTAAAATAAAGTGTTAATAGTCTTAATTTCATTAATTAAAACACAGTTTTTTTATATTATGGCAACATTATTGAAGAAAACGATCCTGTTTAGCCAATTCAGTATTTAAATCACTCATTCTTTAAAAAAATTTAACATTTAAGTTGGATTTACCTTCATTTGATATAATGAAATGCAATTTATCTATCTTTGAAAAAATTCAGTGTGGATTTATAGAATTTTGATTTAATGGATTCGGATTTATCTGGATTTGAAAAAACACGATTAGAACTAGGGATGTGGTAGTGGCGAAGTCACGGTATACTATCGACAGTTAATTTGTAGCAGCTAACTGAATAAAACTAAAATAATACAAACAAAATAAGGAAATCTAGTTTTACTTTACAAAAATAGGAGGTATCTAATTTAATAATTTTAAACAAAATTCATTATTTCTTCCGACTCATCTTCTTCAATTTCTTCTTCGTGCATTGGTCGCCCTATCACGTTCTCACTGTTAAGCACTTTTTTATAATATTTCAATTCCACCAATGATGCCCACTCTTGGCCAAAGTGCGTTTCCAGCAATTTGCGAACATCACTCAGTTTTGCTTCATTTACTGGAACTCCAATTGGCAGTCTCTCTGGACTAAAATTTTCAAACGATTGGCCGCGTTTATTGATTATTTTAGCGACACCTGAAATTGAAAACTCCACAAACCACATTAATTTTAAAACTTACATGATCCTTTATACCTACACAAATCTGATCGGAGAATATAATTAATGTACTCAATATTATATCCTTACATACTTATTATTATATCCAAATCATTCTGTAACAGTAACACAACAAAATAATAATAATCGATCACAACACTAGTGCCAACCCAAGATTTCAAACGACGCATAGGTATAGGTATTTCAAACTTACCGAATTTTCGCTCTTTCTTCTTTCTTACGGCGAAGTTTTATATTAGGTCGCTTGCGGGCCTTACTTGGTGACACAATTTTAATGGAATTATCCATGGGAACTGTCCAAATAATAAAAAGAAACAATAAAAAGCGGGAGTGAACGGTGTTACTGTCGCAGAGTTTACGTGGACTGACGGCCATGTTGAACAAACGCAATTACCTGATTGGCTCTCATGGACTTAACTACATTTGAAAAAAACTGTCTCATGGATCTATCTGACTTAGATAAAATATTATGATTTTAACGGTTTATTTTCTCAAGAACCATGCGGATTTATACACAATGATAAAATTGTTTAAAAGCATTTCTTTTTCCGTTTCTTTTGACACCAAAATCTTAAAAAATCTCAGAATTGGATTTATCCGAGTTTGAAGTTAAGCGACTCACATACAAATTACTGCTCGACGAAATCGTACAATGACCGCAATGGTGTTGGTTACGAGGCTTCATAGCTCTTCAGATGTGTTAATCAGCGATCAAACCATAATAAATCGTTTGCATGAAGTCAATCTCCGTTCCCCAAGGGCACTACGCTATTGAGCCCCGCAATCGCAGAGTCCTTTTACAATGGGCTCGTGAACACAGAAATTGGGCAGTAGATGCATTGTGTGTATTTTTCTGACGAATCTCGCTTTGGTATGAGGCCAGATACTAGACGTTCACGATATTGAAGGACCCCTGGACGCCAAAAACGTTTAAAATCATGCCAGGAAGTCCATGCATACAGTGTAGAACAATCTTGATATGGACGGCTATTTGGATCGGCGGAAGAACCGAACTGATTTGGATCAGGGGCACGCTCAATGCACAGATTTACGCTGAAACGATTGTATTAGATGTTGTCATTTCTTTGCAGACCCAATTTGATGCTTCATTTCTGCTTATGCATGATAATGCACATCCACACACTGCCAGAGTCGTTGCAAACACACTTGCCGCAGCTAATATCACGTTCTACCATGGCCTGCTCAATCGTCCAGACTTGAATCCCATTGAGCACGCATGGGATATGCTTCAAAGAAGAGCTCTGCCAAATATGGATGCCGTACACACACCTGAAAATCTTTTTCGTCTGTTACATAGAACGGCCATTCCGCAACGTGATCACTCCCCATAGTGCCCCTGTAGTGAGTTTGGATGTCCAAAATTCTATTTTATTTTTACTCTTCGACCACCAATGTCTTCAAAATGGCAAACATCGTGTTCACACCAATGATTCATTAGTTACGCACATGGGTTTTATAAAGGTAAATTATTAAACTTGAGAACTAAGTATGAAATATTTAATGGTTTTGACTTATGCGGTTTTTATCCATTTCTTTTAATTAACGCACACTCATAGGATTGATGGGTAGCATAATAAATATTTACATACTCAATTTAGGGTATCGTAAATTGTCATTCTGGGGTTCAATGGCAGTCACTGCCGAGCTTGGAGGTTCGTGTGTTCGGGTCCGATTAGGGGCGCTTCCGAACTATTCGGTTAGAAACTCACTTAATTCACAGTGTGCCTCCGAGTCACATTCACACCTGAAGCCGCCCTCGATGTTGACGCAGCGCGCGCTGGGGTGACACGTGTGGAACCCCTCCGTGCACTCGTCCACATCTGCGATATTAAACAGGCTCTTTTAGTAGGTGTGATGGATGACGTTCTAGAAAGAAAACGTTTATTTGGCACAATACCGTAAACAAGGAACACATTTGAATTTAGTACCTACAGATGACGCCGCCATTATGGGGAGAGGTTGTAACAGTAATTATAAGTGTGGGGAGAAGACAAAATATGGAAATCTGATGATGTCAAAATCTAAATAAAACAAAAAACTATTTAAATCGAACTATCTGACTGTTTAATACAAAAAATCATTCTCGTCATCATCATGCAGCCGAAAGAACTGCTGGAAATTCTCCTATTTTTTGCGACAACTTTTTGCATTTCTGCGACCTTCTCCATGTGTCCATGCGGCAACTAGATACGAATCATCGAGAGCGGAAAACTAAAAGAGGTGGTCGGTACCTTGGCATGTATCCAGCACAGCGTCCCGTGTGTATCCCGGCGCGCACACGCAGTAGTAGCTGCCGGGCGTGTTGACGCACAGCGCGTGCGGCGCGCAGGCGGGCGGCGCGGCGGGCGCGCGGCACTCGTCCACGTCGCGCTCGCAGCGCGCGCCGCCGAAGCCGCGCGCGCACGCGCACAGCTCGTGGGACACGCACACGCCGCCGTTCAGGCATCCTCCCGTGCATATCGCTGAGGAACAAATAAATGGGTGGAATGGAAATTGGAGATGTATGGAAAAAGAAGAAATGCTGCGCTGACCCCAATTCAATCATACTAAGGCAGGAGGATGATGACAAAGAATCGTTTTAGAAAAAGTAAGTATTCCAAATATTACCACCGCGTGCTGATATGAAAACAGAATCTATTGATTTGTGCAAGCCATTGACCGCTGCGCCACAGACACAAGAAAAAATGTCATTTGATGCAAAAGACCGAATATGTCTGACTTGAAGATGTGATACATACGTGTGCACTCGTATCCGTCTCCAGTGTAGCCCTCCCGGCAGCGGCACGTGTACGAGCCGGGCGTGTTGGTGCACACGGCATGTGCGTGGCAGCCGTGGGTCTCGCCCGCGCATTCGTCTACCTGAAAGAAGTAACTGTATTACCAGTCATCTTCAAGAGGTATCTGGGTATCTGGGTATGGGTTTGCTAGACCAAGAATGATCTCGAATTTTATGCTACCGGAAACTATGAATATGACCTGGTTACAAGTAGATCTATTGAAATTATAACCAACAATTTAATGAGAGAAATTTTAGAGAATAATCAGTTTTTTTTTTTGTTGTTGTATTTATGGATCGTAATTAATTCGCGTTTACGTCAATTTTAAATAGTCGAAAGGTAGGATGGAGTGTCCCTCTAGAACTGGGACGGTCTGGATGCCTAGATTGTTTAAAGGTTGGTTAAATTTGATAGACTAGTAAGTTTGTCTTCGAAGATCATCTTAAGAGAAGCAGGTTGGTGATAGATGAACTTACTTCTACACAATTGAACTTGTCCCTCCGAGTGTACCCTGGCAGGCACTGGCACACGTAGCCGCCCACCACGTTGACGCAGCGCGTGTTGGAGTGGCAGTGGTGGCCGTCAAGACCACCCGCACGCTGACATTCGTCCACATCTGGAATGTGTTAAACAATCCATATTTTACAAGTGTCTTATACTTACAATATGCTGGGGCAATTTAGATGCCTAACTGGTGAGCGTTGAACCAAATATTATATTCAAGAATGAAAAGCGTTCAAATCAAAAAACGTAGTGTGATCGTCGTTCAACCTACGAATGACCATGTACGGGTAAGTTCAGCCACGATCTTCGCAGGCTGACTGGTACCAGTTTGATAATAATGGCAGAGAATGGAGTTAAATGTGATATGCCATAAGAACAACATAGCTAGCTGGTGGCTTGGCTTGTAGAACATGGAGAACTTTATTATACAAACATCTATGTACCATGTACCCATGATTGCATAGGTTTATATATTTTTAATTTATATGGAGTGGCCTCAGCAGTGGACTTGTATAGACTGATGATGTCGATGAAATACCTTCAAAGAAAAGATTATACCATGACAAGATAGTCCGTCGCCCTGGAAGCCCTGGTTGCACTTGCACGTGTACTTGGTGTTCAGGTTCATGCACGTTGCGTTCTCGTCGCAGGAGTGCCCCATGCTGCAGTAGTCCACGCCTGACAACATACAATCATAAACAAACCACAATTCGGAACGAGAGTACTACTACCCCCCCCCCCCCTATACTTTTACTCTTTCGTGGACATCCACGTCAATTTGCCGTGCTATAGCCATTTCAAACAACTCTCAAAGAATTACAGTTCTGTTGTGATTTGAACATTTGAGCAACCCATAAGGACAATTTAAGCTTGTAGTCAATTTGCGCTACAATTAATTTCCCTGACTTTACATAAATGCAGTCTCTGATAAGTGCTTAAAAACATGGAGCCTGGTCTGCAGTGTGCTGGTGCACTATTTTGGCAAGGCTCATCGTAATCTAGCAGGCCAATACCAGTCTGGGGTGTGAATGATTGCGAGAGCATGCGAAAAAATGTTATTGGGAGAACACCGTGTGGTGTCAGACAGTGGGAGTCCCAGACATTTTAAAGCACATTCCTGGGGAAACTGTAAAAGAGTCTCCCCTGAACCTCGTCGCATATTTCACCTGGACAGAAATTGCAGCACTCGCCAGGCACGGTGAACTGGTCGGTGATGTCGCACGGCAGCGGCGGGCACGCCAACTCGGGATCGATTCGTGTGCACTGCATGTTGCCATCATGACACACGCACTCCGCGCACTCCTTTGGAGCGAATCGCTCCCCATGCTCGTATAATGTTCCCTTTAGAAGGCACTGCCCTGAGAAAAGACAATTAGCTATTGAGATTTTCGAACAAATTCTCGGCAAAGTAATTGATTTAACACAAAGTGAGTGGTTGGCTTCTGCGCTACGTTTCGTAAATTCGTAACAGGCATTGTGTTTGTACTTTGTACACATCTCACATTGTGTTGTGTATGTATAATAAACGCTACTACGATACAGGACGAAATTGATTAACAACAACGTTTAAAATAAAACACGACATTTAGATAATCTACTAAGACATACACACGAGTAAGACAAGATGCCACATAAATACTGCAGCGCATGCCTCTACCCATTGTTCCTGTTGGGTTGGTTATTAACCAGTCAAAAGCTATACTTACTCAAACACGTCGGACAACACTCCCCCGGATGTAGTACCGGGTTCTTGCACTCTGCTCTATCGCACTCGACTGGCCTGCACGTTATCTCACCGTGCTGGAAAGCAAACGAACCATCTTTATAAACACAGAAGAATGAAGAATTTAGTTATTGGTGTTTTGGCTCTTCCTCAACCTGGACCTTGATGAGACAGGAGATCCTACAATGCCCTTGAATAACAAGAACTCCATTGATTAGTATACACCAACCGAAAAGGCATTTTTGTTTTCCAGTAACCGAAATTCGGCCGCTTAGCACTTTCGGCCGACACCGAAAACGAGAACGAAAAAAAAAGGATTTTTTATATATCTTAGGTTTTTGTTACGAAAAAGTATAAGAAATAAACGAGGGCAAAAGCTGAAAATCACAATTTTTTTCGACGCAAATGAAAACAGTCTAAAATGTATATTTAGGCCGAAAATTTCCGAAAACGAAGTTCGGTCGGACTTGATAAGGAACTGCGGCAGCAATACCTTGTAACATCAACCAGATTACCTGCGCCATCACTAATACTAAGCATTCGAGTCAAGGTCAAGTCAAAGTCAAGGTCACTTGGACAGTAATATTGTAAACAACGATTGTACTACCACACAGGAGCAGCGATTGCAGGCTCGTTGCCACGTGGCGCCGTCGGCGTGCACCGTGCCGTTGGAGAAGCACGACTTCTGACAATCACATTGTTCCAGACGTGCTAACCTTGCCTCCGTTCCAACCAACTGTAACACAAACATCATTGAGATTAACTAATATACTCTATATAAGTAGGTAACTGCGAAGTGGAATCTTTCCCCAACAGGTACTAAAATAGTCGCATAAAATTTTACGCCACGCGAAAAAGTCCAGTTGTTTTCTTTTGTATGGTCTGCTTCAAAAGTATCTGATGAAAAACTAAACAAATGGATCACAGAACGTAACTGTGGATGCCAATTTGAGTAATAAAACCCGAAAAACGAATTACCTCAATTTTCGTCGATTATTGTTTTATTACAATTTAATACATAATGTTATTAAAACAATAATTGTTGGAAAAAGTGCTAAGGTACAGGTAAAGTCGAAAATGTCTAAATACAGATGAATGAACTAATCCCTCTTAGTGAGTGATTGTGTAAGAATTGAACCTGAACAGAGTTTGTTTACACTTTCATCAGATACTTTTGTAATAAACTTTAGTAGAATAGCTCTTCACATAGGAGCTTCACGTCCCGGCTTCGTCTCACGGTGGCAACTTAAGGTTTTAAGCAATTCCAGTTTAGTTAAAAAGACATGTGACGTCACCTTGAGTGATAGATCATGGATATGTGTAGTGAGCTCCTGCACGGTGGCCTGCAGCAGCGCGAACTGGCCGCACGTAGGACACTCGGAGTCCAGCCCCGGGCACTGTGCCAGGTAGCCGTGCGGCCCACTCACCAGTCTTACTTCTTGTAATGTACCCTGGAATCAGAGGCGGGAATAACAATCGTTTGTCTGTGTAATAATAGCAAAAGTCGATCGTTATAATCTAATAGAATACTCTTTATTATGTACACCGTATGGATTACTGATATATATGTAGATATTTTACAAAGGGTGACCCAATGTGGGGTTTCATCGTAATAGTTATTTAATCTATTAAAGACAACCATTGGATGGGTTAAAGGAAGAAGGAGAGAAAATACTGCACGTATTAGATCGTTATATAATATTCATAGATATTGATTGGACACTGATAGGACGAACAATAGGACATAACCATTACAATGATACAAACGGCGGTCCTGTCGCTAAAAGCAATTCAGACAGCCATTGAATGAAAAAATCACACCTAGAGTTTTCTTAAATATAATATTAGTGGCACATACTTTAAATAAGGAATGTTTGCTATTCCTCTGGCCGAGCCAGAGCGCTAGCTGTGGTTGCGTGAAGTTGCGGTCGGGCGGCGGGATAAGGCGGCGGTACAGCGGGTGGCAGTCCACCAGCAGCGTGGCCTGCGCGCCCGACACGGCCAGCGCCAGCCGGTGCCACGCGCCGTCCGCCAGCCGGAACGGGAACGTCTCCACGCGCGGCGCCGCTCCGCCGGCCGCCACGTAGTGCAGCCGCACCTCGTCGCGCCGCCCGCTCGACTGCACCTCCAGGTACCTGCGCACACTCACTACACGTCACACCATCGCCGCACGGAGCGACTCCGCCCCGCCGAGCATACTGTTCCGAGGTACACATAAACAAAGCAAACAACACACATATCGCACGACGGGACGGACCGGCCGCGAGCGGACCTCGGCTCGCTCTACATCTCAATATCGCTCGGCCAGAAGGGGGACCATGTACCTCGGAACGAATTGCGTTCGGTGTCGACAGAGACGCAAGGTGTCTGTTAGTCGCTCCGGGTGCGCGGGCTCAGCCCGGCTCGCGGTGTCCGCTTACGTAGTTTAAGGGAGAATTTATGACCGAACAGTTAGCTAATGAGTTAGCAAAGGCGCAGAGACGGCCAGTGCGCCGCGCGAGGATTTAGACACATACGAGACAAAAAGGATTCCCATGTCGCTTGGAATGCAAGTGCGGAACAGCTCGGCAGTCCCCTCGTGTCGCGCGGTGGCGGCCGCACGGCGCGCCTCTAACAACAACATCCAGGTACAGAACATCGAACGAGGAACGTGGGGGGGCGGACATATACAGAACACAAAACGTCAAGACACAGAACACAAGACGGACGGCGGCGGGGGCGCGGGGGGCGCGGGGCGCATGCAAGCCGGCCCGTCCGCGCACACAACATCCATGCAGATGTGACAGTGAGCGCAATCAGGTCAACGGATGGATCGAGGAGGACATTCCGAGGCACAGGACATTCCAAGATACATGATTCTCCCCTAGACGCGCGCACGCATGGCGCCGGAGAGGCATGCGTGCGCGCAGCGATGTTGAGATCTAGAACTCACCGTGCGTGGCGCGTCGGCTGCGGCGCGGGGCCTGCTCGCCGCCCGCTGCCTCGCCGGGGCAGCGCGAGCGCCGTCCACTTCCACTACTCGATACCAGATGAATACATAATTAAGTCGTGAAATCGGGACTTCAACAATTTAATTATCGAAACATCGAAATACATTGGTAGTAGCCAAATCTGCGGTCGCTACAAACTGTGCTACGCCGCGTAGCAGTTGCTACGACAGGTGCTACGCACACTGTTATGGATTCTTTTCTGACTAAAATCGTTAAAATATTTTGTAACTTTATTTGCGACCTATTAAAATGATTGAACCCATCACATTGTCTTGTAATAATAATATCCAAATACAATAATAAATAATACTTTTAAGCAAGAACGTGCTACTAACTTAAAATTAAAATAATATACAACAACATCGAGTACACAGCGGATAGTTACCTGTTGTATCCATGAGAGAAGGACAGGATGGTGCCCGAGTTGGCGGGCTCTTGTCTGAGAGACGCGAGTACTGTGAACTCGGGCGATCGGCGCAGGAGTTCTGCCGCGCGCTCGAATACGGCGCCTTCCACTTGTAGTGAACGAGATTCTCCTGGGATATACATACACAATAGTATAAACACACATGATAAAGTATTATGAAATTCTTGAAAGTTCATGATAATTTTGAAAAACTATCACGTCGTTCCTTTGGGCCTTTTCAGAGTCATCTGTTCGTCATAGAACCACCAAACTTTATATAAGGTACGTACCTACTAGAAAGAAAGAAATAAAATATAGAAAAATAGGTTTATTGGTCACAGAAACACGTGCATACAAAAAAGGTAGTTAGCTCTAACGCACTACTAGCTCGTAGCCGTCGTGCGTCTATTACTGCGTATTTGAATGTATCCCTTTTGTACAAATGTACTGTTCAATATCGTTGTACTGATAGAAAACCACAGACGATCGACATGGAAACGGAATATTCTTAAAAATGTGCATTATATAGCTCATAAACTTATAGCCTTTTATGTACACCCTGCCCAAAAAGTTTTTCCTGAGCCATTTTCTAACGGTTCATAGCTCAATAAAACTTATTGCAGTATAATAAAGCAGTCAGCGGTTATCGTAACCTACACGTGTGCCGTTTGTGTGTGTGTATGTGTGTGTGTGTGTGTGTGCTGGCCTATTCGCGTGTGTGTAATATCGTGATCTTGGAGTCCTTGACTGGTAACGATCGCAGCGCGCTGGCGCTCCGCCAGATCTATTATCTTGATTCAGTGATTTCTCCGTAAGATTCCCTCGCTTGATTGCTTTTCAGATAATTCTAGAATTAATTTTCTCTATAGCCACTGAAATTCTGGAACAATGTGGCTTTGAATAAGCTCTCCGATAGTGAAAGTTAAGGTTTCAATTGGTCAAGATTTAGCGAGCTTTGTGTTGAACTAAGAATAAAATTGATTATACAGAATACTGTTGGAAATTAATCGGAATAGAGTTTAAATTGGTTATATCGTATTGTCATAAATTCTAAATATTACAGCTTTATTCAAATATGGATTAATGTAAACCCGAGCATCGTCTTTATAACTTGCTTTTGCCGAGTTTTTACGAACCATTTGAAAGTCATTATTAAAAGTAGAAAGCATGAAGTTGCAAAAAGAAACTTTGGTTGTTGTAAAATGTAAAAGGTTACCATTTTACAGGTATAAAGTACATATTTACACTATAAGTTGATATTCATAGATACTGAATGGAAAGTCGAGCACATCTGCTGAAGGCACACATTATTATGACGGTGCAGGCTGTATGAATCGAACACATGCACATTTGCTTGGCTTTCGTGCCAGTTGAGCTAGCTGTCACAACCACGCGAGTGCTGTTTTTAAACTAGACATGTTATTCTACCACAGTGTCACTTTACCATCGTGTTAGCTACCATTTGGATGGCAGTTCTGGTAAAACATTTCTCATGTAGGACTGGATTTCGACCCGTCGATTTGTTTTCTTTGACAGTTTGATTGCAAGTTTCTGAAGTCGTTTATGAAGTTGTTACTGAGATTTCATCTCAGTTTTCATTTTTATATTAAATTTTGGGTTGTTAAAAAGCGGTGTTTTACAGACAACCCTTTGTTGATTTTAAGGGAAATCGCCTCAAACAAACACACAATTCTCATTTAGTCGTTTCGCGTACTCTTCAGCGACATACATGGGTATTTTAATAAAAACTACCCTCAGTGCTATATATTGCAAAAAAAAAGTGTGTGCGTGAAACTATATTCATTAAACCTCACCTTGCCGCTCTCGAGTGATAAAATTCTGACATTCCAGAGTCTATTATAGAAACGCCATCAAAATCGAGTTAATGCTTTATTGGCATTTGGCAGAAATACCTAGTTTAGTTACCTACTTGTGTACAAATGTTTGCCAAACCCGAGATTACCGCAGTTGGGCGACCGATTCGCAACGCATTGCTGCAATGCAGCACAACACCCCGAGAGAAACTATAAACTAGTTAAAAGTATGATGCAGATGCGATGTCCAGAGTACAATCCGGGTAATTTTATATCAAAAATAATGGATATCATTTACAAAACACACTTTAATTTATTGGCAGAAATTACTTTTATCATTATTATTAGACACATTATTTTAAGAGACAATCGCGTTTAGGGCAGTCTCTTTGTTACTAGGACAGTGTTTTACCAGACGTTTGTTATATAAATATACCAAAATAACCAACAGTAATTTAGGTATAATAATACCGGGATTTAATCAAGCGCAATGAATACAGCCGCACGTAACTCAGAATTAATTAAGTAGGTATTCAATTGAAAACGCTTATAAATAAACCCTCAGATCTATTCGACGGAATGTGTCAGCGAAATCACACAGAAATCAGGAGCGGAAAATAAAGTGCGCAACGCAGAGATTTAAATCACAGAGGGTGGAACGAGATGACGAAATAATATCGCGAATGAATGACGTGATAGCCCCCTGCGGCGGCGAGGGCATTCGTTCGGAAGGGTGACACGCGACTCACCGCCGACCGACAATATATTTTATGATTTCAAATGAGAATTCAAACTAATAAATATGTCATTCAATGTAGCTGTACTGTAATTGATTCAAGAACAAATGATGTGTGTTTATTTCGATGATTTATTACGGTTATTACTGTAAGACGTCAACGTAAGTTTCGTTTCGTTAAATAATTCCTCGGTTTTTATTTGTTCTGTGCGTAACAAATGGCCGTCCGTAGCCGTACGCGTGTCATACGCGGGGCGACGGCGACGTTACCGGTCACGTGACCGTCTGTCACGAAGATGTCAACCCCGGGGGTGGCACGACCACGAGGGAGTTTTTAACAAGCAAGCATTCCATGATTAGTTTCTAAAACGTGAGTAACTTCATCGCAGTTAATCAACACCCTTACCAACTATGTTCCATTTTGAAACTCAATCGTTTCCAAAACTCAGTCTTTGAATTCCCTTTCTAAAACTTTTGAAGATTCTGCTAGCCTTCTCTTTACTGGAAAGGTATTTAAATTATGAATATAATAGTATATTCAATCGGCTAAATTCGGCCGCTCAATCTCGGTAACTCGAGTAGATACGATAAGTGAGAAAGTTTCCCGAGCTCTGTGGAGCTCGGGACACTTTCTGACTTATCGACTTATCTTCCCCGACAGTTCGATGACTCCTCCAGACACACCTACGATATTATTGATAAAGCCGCATTTCCATTGACCGACAATTGTTGATGTTGCCCGAGATAGAGGAACATTTTCCTAGAAATCTGTGAACTTTGCAAAATTTTCCTTAATGTCTTTACACATATAGAACCGTTTCTCTTGCCAGGTTTGTCATATACAATATACATTATTTTTTGTAAGGACTTAAGCAAGGGTTTATTTACAAACGAAGCTTGGGAAAGTTAAGTAATGATTAACGTATGGTTAGCCGTACATTTTTGACGTTTAAACGTCTTCACTGTAATTAACGCTTATACATACAACCCAAGTCGTGTAGAGCTAAGTTCAACTACTGTCGTTTGTAATATTAGAATAGGCTTTTTACTCATAATTCGCATATTAACTTAATATCATCAAGGAGATCCATATTGTTAAACATCTTTGCTTTATGAATACGGTGCTTAATACCCTCATGTTATTGCAGAAGATTGAACAACAACAATGAAGGGAAACAGTTGCCAGAATACTGAACAAGCGACGATTTCGTGAAGCTGACGAATCCGCTGATGTAAGTGGATTGAATAATACAATGATATATCGCACAATGAATAAGATTATACGGATTCGGCTTCACCAGAAAACGCATTTGAATATACGTAACGTAATGTAAATATCTTTTGCGAAGAAAATCAACCCACATTCTCTTGAAAAATATTTAAGTTAAAACGTTATAACTTTGTCTGAAGGGTGGCATGGTAACAACTTACTGTTTCAGGCGTGTATACTGTATAGGTGGTAGTAGCTGCTATCCATTAGGCGCCACGTGGCTTGTTTGCTTGAAGCCCACATGCTCACCCTTTACATAAAATATTGTAAGCAATTTGTATATTAAGGCCCGCGCGTACACGACAAGTTTTCCTAAATTTTATGAGTGTTGTTGTAGAAGTCCCTTATTAAATCAGTTATTTAACTATTTATTTAATTTATATTTAACTGTGATTCTAAACTTAATTTTAATCTACATTTTCATTTTTGTGATAATGTACCAACATATGGATTTTTTTGAGACATAATTCTGTACAATGCAATGTCAACTTCAAAGTTTAGCGCTAAATAGACTTGTTCTACAAGCTTGAACTAGATAAGTGCGCACCATTTTGGTGTCAGGTACTGAAAAGGGCGTGGCTCTAAAAAAAACCACCCATGTTCTATGTGTATTATGGACACTTTTAAGTGGTAGTTATCCAGTAACTGCGGCTATTTAAGCTGTCAGTAAACACGAAGCTAAAATAACCAATGGTTACGTATGTGCATCAAGAAAAGCAATTTACTTAATTGCTTTATTTTCCAAGTTCATTTCTGAAGAAAAACTTTCAGCGAACCAGTCGCTGACGTCACCAAGTTTTAAGGGTTGCACGAATTTGTTATGAAGTTTGAAGAACAGAAATATTGGTCACGTTTTTCGGTTTCAAAAGAGGACGAATCTGGGGAAAGGGCTTCAAAGACGAAAATGTTGTTCAAAATGCATCCGCAATACACCGGAAATCTTCTAAAAACAAAGCGGAATATCATCTGTTTCCGAGATTCGCTTTCCACGAAAATATGAATAATGCATTTCTCGGGCCCTTAGCTCCGTGGTGACTCCCCTGCCTCAATTATTATTTAATATCAATTAGCTCGCACTGCTGCAGTCAATAGATAGTTTAAAAATCAACCAGTTACACTAGAACCTTACATTCCTTTACATTAAAAAGGCTTTTGGGCCAAAAAAGAGGTCTCTGTAATTTGGCGGAGGCAACCCTAGTCCAGCTTACGAGGGGTTAGCGAATCTTATACACTGCTTCATATTTCATTTATTTGTTGCTGAAATAACATAAGGGGAAGATTCTGTATAATGCAAAGCTTTTATTATTCATGTTGGTTTATTAAAATATTTGTAAAATACTTCAGATATTATGGAAATTGTTTTTTTTATGGTGTAGGTACCTACGATATTTTATTTTACGGGTCGGGTAGATATGCAAGCTATTCCAACATGATATACTATAGACCCTTCAGTGGCACGTATACCGATATATTTTCTGGTTTATTGGTTGTGTAAAGACTGCGTCGCTTGTAAGGTGGTAAATATCACAAAAAACCGACGTTTAATTACGGCTTGTAAATCATTTTCTTCTGTTTTTCGTGTGTTTTTAGTCTACTACGACAATACGTAGCTGTTTCACTTTTTCCACGCATTACTTTTCTAGCTTTTGCCCCAGTTTTTAGGTGCCATGTACCTACTTAGGTAATCTCTTTGAGTCACTACCATTCGCAAAAATAAAACATGTTTCAGTGGACTACACAATATTTTTTGTCAGTTACCAGAATCACTTCGTATTACAACTTAGGGTCTTAACAAAGCTTAGAGCTATATAAAGGTGTTACGGATGTCCCTAAACCCCAAATACATTCGGATTTAATTGTAATCGACCCTCGTGTCGGTGGTGCTGGTGTACAAACATCGAGTCTGCTTTGTGTAAACACTCATTGTGTGGCAATGGATGTATTTTATTAGAAGTCGTTTGTCACTTCCTACACGTGCCGAGGTTTGTCTGTCTTTGTGGATAAATAGATTGTAGTCGGGGATGAAGTATAAATTTCCGTGAAAAGCCGGCTACATATTTATTTCTTATATTCGAAACTTCAAAGATGTTCAATGCACATGCACAATGCAAAACATTGAAGACACGCCGTTGAGATTTTCCATAAGCAAAAATTACTAACATCCGTACAAATTTTCATCCCCTATTTGACCCATTTAAGGGTTGAATTTTCAAAAATCGATCCTTATTCCTCACTTTCGCTATATAAAGAACCTTGTGGAAAGTTTCACACTTCCAGTCCCACTGATTTAGGCAGTCTTGTCTTTCATAAATGAAATTCTAATTTAAGATTTTTGTTGTTTTTCGATTTGACTAGAGTGTAGCGGTGTCAACATCACCACATGCGAACTACGCATCACACTGACGTCACGAAATTCCTGCATCGCGCAAGCAGAGTTTACCACGCAACTAGCATAGATACAACGTCCCGACATCAATCGTCGGACAGTTGCCCACTATCGACCTCCGGTCTCCAGAGGGGAGTAATGTAGCGGTTTAAATAAATGTAAATGATGCTTTAGAAGCTGTAGAGTTGCACAAAAACATTTATTTATCGAGGTGTTAAAGTTTGAATGCAAATGAAGCCACTTGCTCACATGTTTCCAGAATCGAATAAGTACGTATCTAATATTACCCCCAGCAAACGTGTTATATACGGGCCAAGCGAGCTACCAGCTAGTGTTACTAATGTAATGGATGTATAAGTTACAGCCCATATGAGTGAGGCCGTGAGAACAGCTGTCTATGTGAATATTTTATACTACCTACTTTCATGCTGCCTTCCTGGAAGCAACACTAGCAGAGGGGTCTGAGTCTGTGGCTCTATTGAATACGATGAAAATTACGTATTTTTGAAGCGTTATATAGCCATTTGTATTTGACCTTTCGTAAGAGCCTTTGAGCCCTATTTGTTGTAACACCTACCTATTTGGTTTTTCATGTAAGCAATGATTTACAGACCATACAAGAAAATAACATCTACGTCAAAATGTAGCTTCAGTATTTTTGTTTTGGTCACTACCTGCCTCCTTTTTTGTAGTTAGGGTAGTGAAAAATGTGAATATCTTGGTGAGGTGGTGGCATTTAGTTCCGCTCGAGACTTATTGTCATTATACCGTGCGATGTACACGCGAACCACGTGATTTACTACACGCCTTTATTCGGTGTTTTAAACAACTGTTAAAAGTTCTTGAACTTTTAGTTATGCTTGCATCGAACGGTCCAATTTAAAGGCTGAATAATTTAAAGTCAATTGAATGTGTAGGTAACCTGAAAAACATTACAGTTAGCTCTATGTAAGTAGTTGATAGTTTATCAACAAGTTGCGAGTCGTACGAATGACTACAGAATACTTTTCGTAAGGAAAAGTTCAAATAAAAGACGCCACTGATGGCTAACTTGAAATAACTGGGCCAAGTTCAGAATAAAAGTGAATGTTTTCATAAATTAAGCACGCATTTTCACGTGATTGGGCTTCGAACGCCGCCGCCGTATTGAACAGTTCGCTGAACAATTAAAGATCAGTGCACACCAGTGGCGCATGTTAACATTATAATATGCCTAATATACAAAATATTTCTCATATTTAAGTACAAACCGTATTCTCGATGCGTTTTCCCATGGGAAAAAATTACTTTAAATAAACTTTGATACAAACTTTCATACCTTTTATTGGGGTTAGCCCGTTCAGCGGTTTTAAATAAATGACTATTGATTTCAATATTGAGGAGATGAATTTTCAAAAATACTTTCTTATGTAAGGAATTCTTGTGCAAAACTTTCATGCTTCCGGACTGAGCGGTTTAGGGTCTAGCTCTCTCTGGTTAGCTTGTATGTCAGTCAGAGAATTAATGAATTTAAGATTTTTATTAAGTAGATCGTAGCACATGCCGAATTTTATGTCTGCATGGGATTCCATGGGAGAAAAACGGTGTGTTATTGTTGTTGTAATCGAGCGTCCCCGGTTTTTTCCCATGTTAAACACAGTAGTATTGGGATGTTCCCTTTGAACATTCTAATGCTAAGTACTGTGTCCACGTGTGTGAAGATTCTCAATAGCAGTCTGTTTTTGTGGTAATTGTTTGGCCCCCTATAACGTGAGGTTCCTAACTTAACTACACGAAATTATCCCCTTTCAAAATAAATTAGGGACACTAAGACACTTCAATACTTTTTGGCTGTAAGGATTGGACACGGGCATAATTTCATGCATTGAAAATTCCTAGAAAGGAAGTTGACTAACCTATGCCACCGTCGAATTTATACTTTACTCGAAATTAAGTGAAATCTGTACCAGAAATATACACATTTTGATCCTGCACATCCACAAAGCGCAGTACCTACGTGTCACTCGCCACAACAATCCCAGTTATTATTTATTTACTGGCTCTGTCCTTGACGTGCCGACCTATTCGGCCATTATGACGTGCATGCATATCATTCATAAGCTTAGTAGCCTGTCTGACACACGCCTCAGTCTGCCAGTGAAAGCTTTGTGACACAAAACTGACGACCATTAGCACAAAATCTTGCTTATTTTAGGGTTCCGTATTCAATCTAAGAACCCTTTTCTATTCTACGATTAGAAACCGATATTTTTTTCTGATAAACAGGCCATCTCCTTGATTTAGAACTTTCTGTAAATGGTCTAATTGAGATGAATTCTCTGAGTTTTTTTTAAGTTTCGCGGTATCCATCTACGTAACACCACCATTTTGCTCGCTGCTGAGTTTATGTGTTATATAACTGAAATTTGACGTAGATATTTCAAACGTCTACTTACTTAATCAAATAATTAAATTGAGGTCTCACCACTATATGTAAAGTGGAGGTAAGTGGCACTTATTTCAAATTATAATGGCTAAACACCTACTCGTTTACAGAATAGTCGAACAACTAATAGGTAGGTGCTGTTAAGTCCGTAGAAACTCTAAACGTAATGACTAATAAACTGCTTGAAAACAATCTTATTGAATATAAGAATGTTGACCAAAATTACCTGTTACGCACATCGTATACGTACCCGACTACGGAACCTTATACTGCGTGTGGTGCAGCACACACTTTGCCGAGTTCCAACCGATTATCTTTTTTGTCACCACTCTCAGTCAATGAGGCAAAGTGTTTTAATGAATGGTCCGTATTTACGACAATGTCGTTGCGTCCCTAATCCGACGCTTTTGGTGTTTGACACTTGAACCAGCACCGAGTCGACGAGACAATATGGCGTGGATCCCCGTAGGGCGCACAAATACTCACAATTAGGGTGAACACCCTCCGACAATTACTCGTTGCGCGCGAGTCGCTTAATGGCACGGATTAGGTTACGCGTAAGTGAAATGCGAAAACGGGACGAACTAGTAGGGTTGCCCTGAACATGAGACAACTATCTATTGTGACAATTTTTCAATTAAAATATGTGTTTTTTTAAACAGTGAATTGGTAACAAAAACTGGATGGGTTAGTTTTATTAGGGTGCTGGAGATATTAAGTTTTTATTAGGGTATTAAGTTTGGTCATTCGTTTAATATTTCGAAGTTGCTATATCTCTATTAGTAGCCTTTATATATTTTCAGGAATTAGTGGTGCAAAAAAAAACATCTCATATTATATCTTTGTTGTATAAACGAATTACTCACCATTGCAGCAATTCTTTGATTTCTTCACCGAATTTATTACCAACTGTTTGCAAACTGCAAACATTACCGTGTACCTTTTGACAGCCTTATAGATTTATGCCAAAATTCGGGGCGATTTAGAGGTCAGTTAATCACCGGTCGCAGCAGGGGAGCCGTGCCGGCCGCCTCACGCCGGCTACATACCCCGATTCGCCGGTTATAGCCGGCCGCCCGGTCCCGGACCGGCTGGGATACGCGTTACCGGCCGGATTACAATCAATTAACTTCATCAACTTTGAACTTGCTGATTCATTTTGGGACTAATTATTGCTCTGCTAAATACCTCCCTTATGTGATGCGAGGTTTAATTATTAATGGAGAGTTAAATTTTGATGGCTACGCCATTAATAGATCCAATTTGAACGTAGAACAAGTAGAATTTAAAGATGGTGTCACGTGATGTTTATTTGTGCCTATCCTTTTCTCATTGCAAAAAAGCGTGAGTTTAGTTCAGCATTTATCGAAATTCCATAAAATAATAAAATATAGATATCATTATATCTACATATTCTGTTTATTTATCCTTTGGTATAGCAATCGCCAAAAACTGAATTTGAAATCGATTCAAACTATTATACCTTGTATGTTTATGATTTTTATGACTTTATAATAAATCAAACTATTATAGCTAGGTTAACATCTCAATCGATCAATTCTACATCTCAAAAGGAACAGCGCACAAAGCCTGCTCCCCCAACAATAACAGTCACGGTAATAACATCAATTGTACACTCCCACCAAATATACCTACGAGATTATTAATATTTGAGAAGGTGAATCTATCGATACTACCCCAGCAGACCTTCATACAACACCCCACTTTACTCACAAGTGCACGATCTTGTAGGATTTAAACTTATTTTGAATCTAGCTACTTCTGATGCATGACAGTTTAATAAAATTTAGGTACTTTTTTCGTTTCTTGGCACCTCTCCCAGAGTTAGCACTCTAAACTGACATCTGGCCCCATTTTTAGGAAAGAGCAGCCGGTCTCTTTTACTTTCCCGAAATCAAGGTTGAAAAGACATTAATTTTATCAACTCACAAGTTGTATCAAGTTATAGTAGGGGCTAGCTTCAACTTTCTGAATAACTGACAAACTCCCTGAAATCTTTAAATAGTTTAATTCAAATACTTAAATGTTTTTCGTTTAGACCTTGTTCCGTTTATCTTCGACTATCCTCTGTCCAAAAGGCAAAAGATAATCTACTTCCAACAATTCCTTCGCACCAAAATAAAGCAATTCAATCCATTACATCATGGGTATGTTTCATCAGTATTGCGTTACGGTCTAGTGATATGGGGTAATTCAGTGGATGTGGACAGAGCATTAAAAGTACAAAAAAAAATGTATCAGAGCCATGAGCGGAGCAGAATATTTAGACCATTGCAGGCCATTATTTAAAGAATTAAAAATTCTTCCACTCCCGTGCCTGTATATTTTTGAGGTTTGTTTATTTGTAAAAAAACACCCACATTTATTCCTATTAAATGAACAAGTCTCCCAAAGACTGAATAAAAAAAATGCTGGGAAATTGCTAGTACCTCCTCAGAGATTGCAACTATACAGTAGAAATGCCAGTTGTATGACAGTAAAAATTTTTAATAAACTACCATCTGGCTTGAGAATGTTACCAATGAATAAATTCAAATGTAAAATGTTTAGTTGGCTCTTAGACATGTGTTTTTATTCCGTTAATGAATTTTTAAATCATACTTTTTGACATTGTAATTAATATTTTATGATATTAGTATTTTGACATTGTAATTAATATTTTATGCTATTAGTATTTTGACGAAATAATTCATATCTTGACATTACACATAATCCTATTCAATTAATCCAAATCAATATTTTTGTATCATATCATTAAATATATAAATTCAAAACAATTATATTAATTTATTATAATTTTTATTGTAATGTTTACGATTTGCATGCACTTAGCTTATTTAATTTTTCTACACCAGCAATGGTAGTATATGTGAATCAATGTTTAATTTAAGATCTCAATGTACCATATACTTAGAAATAAATATTACTATTACTATTACAGACACCATGCAGTCCTTATCAAAATAAAATACCACCCATGATACCGTTCAATCCATCGGTAATCAAATTGAAGCCGATACCGATACCACACGTAAGTCTTACCATACGTAGGGTACATTAAAGAGGCGCACCTCTAGAGCCCCTAATGGATGGCTGCTAGAGGGGGGAAATGGAATTGCAACTGAAATGTATTGCACTCATACCTGACAGTGGTTACGATATTACCAAGGCGTATGTTCCATGCAGTCTTTGTGTACGGTCAGCAGTGGGATCGCTAGCTACGACTCCTTTTCAAACCATGTTCAGCGTCAACATGTGCTCATTATTCCTATCTTTGATATTGTATGTGTGTTGTTTGTGTTTAAAAAGCAATTTTGCACTAGCACAAGAGAGGTTATGAATTTTTGTCAACGTGGTGCAACTGTATCAATTTCTTGACTGGTTACTTATTTATTTGGTTGGCTGTCGTGGAATATTACTTATTCTATATTATTATATTATATATATGTGCAAAACAAAAAGTAATTTAAAGTAATTTCGATTCACTACTTTTCCTATTTTTCTTAAGCGTTATTTGGTTAGAACTCTTCGCGTGCTAAATTCCTGTTTGAGCACTTGACCCTTTTGAAGGACGTCACAAATAGGGTCAACGGAAGTCCCTTCCCGACGTCTCTTTACTTCCTTTTCACATGACCGACCACTGAAGTTAACTTGGTAAAATGTAAGTCACTTTAAATAATCTTTTATCGATTAAGAATGTCAAAACTCATGTTGTGATTCCCGTAACCACCTGAATTTAGATCGACGATAATTTATTTTTTATTTTGCAATTGTGGTAGGTGGCTTATTCAGCTGTGAGATTTAGTATACAGGTTTATTTGTAATACGACGAAATGTCAACCATTTTCGAGTAATTTGACTTTTTTTTATTTAAGATATCTGGTATATTATTGTATCTCGTTGGATAGCTGAGGTCTTGTACATATTTTTGGAATGTTCTATTGACAAAGTATACCCATGTTTTTTGCAGAAATCAACCATTTTAGTCAAATAACCTGCTCAAAATGATGAAAATTGTGTGCTCAGATAAAAAAAATATTAATGATAAAATAATTGTCATGTCAGACATAAATTAAAAAAAAAAGCATGAATTGTTTCTTTTTTAATATATTTTCAAAGTTGTATACCGCCAAAATAAATATAAAATGTCGAATTACTCGGAAATGGTTGATATTTCCATAGGGGGTAATTTGGTTGCAAATGACCTCCCCTACATCCCCTTAATGGATTGCCGACATATTACCAATAACCCTGTATAAATAAGCAATTTTTTTCTAACATTACTTGGTAAAGCATGGTATGATATTTTTGCGCCGCGAATAAAAAGACAGGATTTTTCAAACTCTACTGAGCGGGTTTTACAAAGGGTTGAAGTTAGCTACTGAAATATTACGGAGTGTTCTAGGTATATGAAAACATCCCCAAAGGTACACAACCTAATAACATATTCTGTGTTCGTAATACCAGCGAGCGCTAGTTTTCACCTCGCCCGTCTAACGAACCTATATTTGTTTAGTTCCGCGGCGACCGCGCGTAGAACGGGGACACTGACATTATAAACTTGTGTGTAGACAGTAGACAGAAAGAACATACTCGTATACCTACTTAAATAGACTTATGATTATGTATTAAAATGATGTGCGTTAAAACGGCGCTACTTCATCGTGATAACTTTAACTTTGTACATTGTTAATTACGCAACCCTCCGAGGGCTTTTTATTAGCTTTAGATTATTTACGCGGCAGAACCTACATCACGTCTTTGCTGCGATAAAGTGTTATTTCTTTATACTTTGCAAATAAGATGATTTTTTTTTTGTAAAACTGTGAATATTTCTGTCATTGTGTGATTTTATTATAACATCAAATTGTAAATCACTTAAAGAGACGAAACTGGAGCAAGAATGAGGTGAAACTAGTGCACGTTTCGTTGACAGCAGATCTGCATATCGCAGCAGTAGAAGTAGTAACGAAACTGGCACTTCCATCACTTCGCTTTTGCTAGTCATATGTTTGTTGTCTAGTGTTTGCTCTAACACTAGGCAACAAACATGTTGGATTTTGAAAGCTCGGCTTAGCGCCAAAAGTTGAAAATGCAACAGCGCGCTTAGTTTGGCAATAATTCTGTTTATGTAATGTTAGTGCTATCAGTGTTAGTGGTACCTTGTAACGTATACGCTGTGCGCTGCGGTTGCATTCCAGGCGCGGCGGTGACGCCTGCGCGAGATGTGTTGTGCAGCGACAAAGCGCCCAGCAGATCTAGCTCGGTGGCTGCAACAAACATCACATGGTCAATGAGATGGATGGACAATACAATAGAACATAGTATTACACGTGACATAGATGACCTAACAAAGCATGTCACCGACCGCGCATTGGGTAACTTTGCACACCCACTGGGGACGGCAAGAAGAATAAAGTCACTCAACACACCTGCAAACTGCAATTTTTTGTGCAAATAAAGATGGTTACCTATGTCTTATATGTATTATGTAGGTACGTTAACGTTTAGTATGACTGATGTAAACGTTCAAAAGTAAGGATAGATTAGTAGGTTTTTTAAAACCATAAATCATCCTATCCATTCATTGGAAATGTCACCGCTCCATATTTATTTATTTATTTAGGATCACCAACAAAGGATATACATAAACAATATAAATCACAATAATAAAATAGGTTCTTTTACGTGTGCTCCTTCAATTACAGGAGACCACAGCATGCACATACATAACTAGGTGTAAATACGATTAAAAATTAAAATAGACAAAATAAGATGAAATAAATTATGGGATTTGAGAAAAAGAAAATAACATGACAAGAGTGAGCATTCATATTACAGTGGTATTATAAATAGGATAACAATAAAGTTAGAAAAATAAATGATAAAATTTGAGGAATAAAATATATATACATGTCCAGATTGAGCAATTGTTTAGTATAATTATAAATATTATATGAAGCTACCATCCCCAAACCTCCTTAAAAATATGATAAACTTAATACCAATAAACACGCCATATAATCTATATAAAAGTCCGATGAATAATTCTAACACGTTCGTCACATACATATTGGAAAACCTCTGAACAGATTATTTGATAGAAAATGTATGTCACATTCGTAAAATATTGCTTCGACCCCTATTTATTGTTCAGAAGCAAGACACGTTTTCAATTACCCGCGACATATATATAGATAGAACACGAGTACGAGACATAATATTTAAGCAACACGCTCCCTCATACACTACCAGGACATTAATAAGACATGTCGTGCTTTAGAAAGAGAATTTTACACAGAAAGAAAGAAAGAATAACGTTTATTTGGACACAGTTCGTGAAACAAAGAATACAAATAACAAAATAAAAAGTGAAAATAACGGTTTAACAACAATAGTGTGTGTCTCACGGCTGCGCCAAAAAGAATCATTTCAGCATTAATGCCAGACACATGCTGTCTGACGCTGGTTTTCTAATGAACCTTTAGGGACAAGTGACGGGGAGTCAAACAGTTTCGACATAGGTAAATACCTAATAAATAATACATATTTTTATACTTATAAATAAATAAATGAACTAGGTATGAGATGACGCTTTACAAAGTCGAATTTTTCTTAGCTCAATGTAACATATTTACGGCTACGGTGTCATAGAACAGCGGTGGCTGCCACACAACATCTGCAATTTACCAGCGAATGACTCGAACTGAAAGCATTAATTATCGTTAAAATAAACCAATTACAGGGACTTTTAAATTGTCAAGGGGTCGGTCAGTCAGAAAGATGAAGCTAGTTGCGCATTCCAAAGCGTAGTAGGTTCCTATGGAGAAGAACGAGCAAGAAACTCCACGAACACTCTTCATCAAAATAGTGTTACAAAATATTGGTTACATCATTCATGTTGAAAGAATACATTGTGAGAACGACGTAGAAAGAAGTGCACGTTAAAAGCGTCCGTAATAAAAATATTAAAACAAAAAAAACCATTCAACAATTAAAATAAGCTTTGGCAGCTAAGAGATGACCAGTCCCTACTGACGGCGCCCGTTCACGAACATGACGTATCAGCTGATCAGCACCATGACGTCACCGAAACGTTTTATATGAAAATAAGTTGGAGTGTTTTCCTAGGGAGCGTTTATTGACACCGTAAAGTCAAACTCTGCTGCCATCATCTTCATCACAGCCGTCACTGCGACCGTTATTTGGTGGCCACCACTTTTCTAGGAAACCGTACCTTTATCTACATTGTCCTCACATGATCTGAACAAGATTCGGTCTGGACTTCAAAAGAGACTGTGACCTCTGAGTTTGTTTCGGCCTTTCTTCTCAGAGTAGTCAGATAGGAAACGCCGACCTCATCTAGTTTTTAAAATATGATTGACGTATAAAAGTGTTTGTACTTACAGACATAAATATAATTTATCATTTACGGCCGGGTACCACCATCAATGTTAAAAATTTTACTCCGTGCAACATTGTGGCATTTAAACGCCACATAAATCTCCCTTATTCGGTAGTAAAATGTCCTGAAATTCATGATACTGGCCGTAAAGTCTCTATTACGGAAAATGATAGATCAGTATACGTTATTGTTTTCTATATGTAATGAATATTTACGACCTAATAAAGTTGTTCGAATGTAGGCCATTCGTATAATCAATAAAAATGGAGGAATCCAAAATATTGAGGAGCCTCGGGTATACCGGGTGTACAAAAAATAATAAAGTGGACGTAGCCTTGTTTGTTAATAAAGAAAATGTTGTGTTGACAGTGACTTGTAGGTAATCACAAAAATAATTACCTACATAATGTAAAAGTTATAAGCATGGTATAATGTTCACGCTGTTGGTGACAAAAGCGTGATAGGAACCATCAGTCAAAGCAATCTGCTGCCTATCAAGTTATCACCCCGCGTCGGTAATTGGTTGAAGTTCACAGAAAGAGAGGGTTGTATTATAATGTAATTTCACTAATAGTTAGATGATGGGTCGAATAATTTTCACATTAAGGACCTGTCTAGGAATATAAAGAAATAAAGAGATTTTTTTATGAAATTATCTGCGAGATAATTTAACTGCAACTTACCCAGAGTGTTACAAGTTATAAGCATATCCACACTTTGTAACGTACATTTAGAAACATAGACAGACATTAAACAAAGGTTGGTCTATTATTCATGTATTTACATAGTACCTTAACATGTGCCCATAAATCTCCTTTATACATACTAAGCTAGTATTTAAGCAAACTACGTAGAATTCGGTGGCGCAGGTATTTCGTAGCCGTAGCAGAGAGCCATCTATCACTAGTAACCCGGTCACGTAGCGCGCTACGCCGGCTCCGGCGCGTAGCACCGCTACAACTAGGCTAGGACTGCTACGAACATTTCGCACGATAAAACTATGAGATTTTTATACCTGCAAAATGTAGTGTTTGATGTTTTGTGTTTAAAATATAATCTATATTTATACTGTATTGTATACACATATGTATAGTCATTGCATTTCGTTCTATTACTTACATGGGAATAAGACATTATTGGCTAAATTTGGGTTTACGTAGTCCTTTAAGAAAAAAAATAGAAAAAAACGTCTAGTTAGATATAACCTTTTTTCTATATTTGATTATGAAGTAACTCTAAGCCACCAATCGCTTGCTTAGAGTTGCGTTGAATAAATTAGGTCTATATTTTGAACCCAAAATTATCTTCAAATTTCACTTTGATATAGTATTATAATTTATGACGATGAGGCAGTATCTTACCTTCCAAATATTTAATTAATTTTGTGCGAACAAAAACGGTTCTCCGGGTAAGTGAACTTTTATGAGAAGGCAAAGTTGGTCGTTTGGGTATTCATTACAAAGTTATGATAAGCTTACCTAATTGCTATTTATTAAACTTTAGACTTTTAATCATATTAACGCTTAAATTGCGGTGGAAACCTTGAATAGGGGTAGGTATACCTATGTAGAATAGTAGTGTTAGCAGTTGAATATAGGTTCGAAGTCTGCGTTTTGTAATCACTTAATTGCTATGAATGAGCCGGCCGCGGCCTGTTGGAGCCAAGCCACAACCACTGATAGTTCCTATCTACTCAAAAGAAATTTGGTCTAGAAATAAAAGAAATAACCATCAATCTGCCCGACCTTTTACCAACTATGTTCGGGACGGCTTCCAGTCTAACCGAATGCAGCTGAAAACCAGTATTTTACATGGAGCGACTGCCTATCTGACCTCCACAACCCAGTTACTGGGTAGGTACCCCTTGGTAAGACTGGTTGTCAGACTTTTGGGTTTCTGACTATCTATAACAACCGTCAAACCTCAACGAATAACAGCTGGGACCAGCGGCTTAACGTCTCGATATGTAATGGATGGTCACCCATCCACGAACCGACCGCGGCAAGCGTAGCATATTTACCCACGAGGCCTATTATTTTAAATGGTATTCCGAAAAATTGTTTCATATTATTCTCCTATTGACTAGAATATGTTTCTATCAGTTAACAGTTAGTAAACAAGCGTTGACATCATATTCCTGCATTGGCAAGCACGTGTCGTGTCTAAAGAGCTTAGTGCCACGCGTAGCTTCAAGTGGCTCTGACACTCATGGAGTGGCCGCCGCTTAGGTGACTGCTTATAAGCCCTTTTAAGGGAAATTGGGGCAATATATAAAGGTTTGGTGGCGAATATGATACCTATAATGAATGAAAACAAAATATTGAAACATTTTAAAAGAGTAACTATGCAGTTTCTTGTCCATTCTTCACCATACGAAACTACCTTTTGGAAGGGGACTAGAATCAATTCCATTTTTTTGTAAAGGGGTTCGGGTAATTTTTGGTAATTGGTTAATTAATTGGTTTGGTAATTCTTTTTAACAAAACACTTTTCATTAGTGGCCGTGTATTTAAAAAAACATGCCACTTTTACCCAAACCCCTTTTGAACATACGTTTATTGGTCATTAAAATTTATTATTTGACTTTGACTTTAAAAATAGATGGCTGACAACGAAAACATAGAATGCTTTTACAAAACAGCAATTTTATTTTCAACTTTACTTTTGTCATTATTGTCATTCATTTCCCATTTACGAAACGAAAGTCATATCGGCATTACGGCCTTATATCTTAATATACAGAGTGCTTTATTTATCGCCCAAAAGGAATCAATGCCAGAAAAAAAACAGGCACTTAGTAACCCGCGAAACATCGAACTGTCTGGAGACTAACAGTTAGAAAAATGATACGACATGCTAGAAATGATGACAAGTGCTTCACGAAATTTCAATACTCAATATATTTATTGCTTTGAACGCCCCTAAAATAATTTCAGCACATAATGCTTTGATATAATTTATTCATACCTACTACTGTCATAGAATTAAACATTTTTAAACATTTCTATATGAACACGGCTTTGTTCTTAAATTAACAAGCGGCTCAGATTGTGTCAAGAGCCCTCTGAGCCCTCTCATAGCAGAAACTCCAATTTGCGACGCCTGATTCTCACAGCAAATTTTACAGTTCAAATAACAAAACATCACGCCAGTATACCCCGGGAAGGTCGGTAGAGGTGTGTAATACACTCACGTTTCGCCAGTTCTGTCCAAGCCGGTTGCCACGAGACGAGCACAGATCCACATTCCGAACGGCTACTGAGAAATTCCTAATTAAAAAATTCAATATAGTTTTGACCGATCTACGAGCGAACCCAGAACCGCAAGCTAAGCGACTACGCTTTAAACCACTAGAGCGAACGAGGCACTCAGAAATAATACAATGGTGGGTGAAAACGAATATATTAGTAGAAAAGAAATAATTTGTGACGCTCCCAGCTCCCACTCCATTAGTTGTCTAAAGTAGAGAAACTAAAGCCATTACCGGGAACAGACATAAATTGAGGGAAACGCCGATGTCAACCAGGAAATATTAGTCTGAAGAGAACTAGACTTATTCAATTAGGTACCTACAACGGTGGCTTGTCACAAGAAAAGCTCATTAAGGGGGTGACAGAGATATTATTTAAAGATCCATGCCCCATGTTCGTGAACGGGCGCCGTCAGTTGGGACAGGTCGTCTCTTGTCCGCCACGGCTTATTTTAATTATTTAATTTATGAATTGTTTTGTTTAAATTTCTGTTTGCTGTACTCTGGACACTCACGTGTACGTCTTATTTACATCGTTCTCACATATAATTATACCTATAATCAACATTAATGATGTAACTAATATTTATGTAACAATATAATTTAAAAGAGTGTCCATGGAGTTTCTTGCCCGTTCTTCTCCATAGGTACCTACTACGCTTTGGAATGGGCAACTAGTTTCATATTTCTGCCTGACCGACCACTTGACAATTCAAAAGTGCCTGTAAATGGTTTAATTGAAATTGAGTTTGAGAAGAAAAATCAAGCGGCCTTTGGCAACTTTGAGTCAGACTCGCGCACAGAGGATTCCGTATATACCTACTTAGGTACTGGTATTTAAAAAAAGTTATACTTACATACATTAATAGGCTTTTCGTAACGGAAATATTTGGTAACACGCATGAGTGTCATACGTGGGCGTGTTGCCTATAAACTTAATAATCAACTCCCTAGTACTGATAGTCAATGGAGGTTCTAGACTTTTGTAAGCAATCTCTGTATCTTCTACCAGCCATTTATATCGCTGTTTCTTACAGACTTCTACGCATATTCCTAGAACTTTGTAACAATACTATGACACAGACTTGATCTACATTTGCAGACAACACAAGTTCGTCAAAGCGCGCCGGCAGCCGCATCACCGAGCCGGGAGCGGGCGCCGGCGCGCCGCCGCCGCCGTGTCGCCTGCCCGTCTGCCCCTCCGGCACAGATACGGTCCACATAAAAAGAGCGGCTATGGCTGCTCCAGATTGGCTCGTAAACTGTCGCTGTGGATTCTCCGTGTTTGCAGCCGACCCATAACTGTTGTTTAGATATCGGAATAAACGAAGCTTTTATCTTTTATCAATGCAAATAATAGACTTGGTTTCTGATTGTAACGGCGAGCTCTGTTGGTCTAGATTTCCAGAACACGGTGCATTTAGTCCTAGATATGAGTATTAGAAAACACAGCGCGAGCTTTAACGAGTGCAAAATGAGCATGCGAGTATATAAGTGCGTAGATGCGAGACTTTACTGGACTATGGTTTTCCATCAGTAAGCACTAACCACACACAATTTTACTATCACATTTCATTTGATTTCCCACATTTTCGTCGTCTGATGCATCGTGTTCTTTCACACAGCATAAATGCAAAGCACTTCTTCTTTATAATAAAGAAGCTCTACATAAAAATAATTATGACGTTAAAGTTCTTAGTAATCTGTTACGTGGTCTTCAATAATACCACAGTTTCCATACATACATATACGACTATACTCCGAACTCCGAACCACTACCGTCTCCAAATGCCTGCTGAAAGCCGTAAAACGTATTATCCAGGCGATCGTAAACACTTCTACTCCCACGCTAGTTTATATTATAGTAGACTTCGCTACTAGATTCAGTAACGACCAGATAATACTACATTACATTCCACACTGCTACAGAACTATCGCCTTTAGCTCTAAAGACGTAAGGAATGTGTTTGGAAGAACGAAAATTCGGTTTACGAGAAATGCAGTTTCGTGCTGCATCAAATGCATTTTATGAGTCGGAAATTGCGATTGGCATTAGTAGTAAGTACTTGTAAGATAGGACGATAACGTTTTAATTCACTTTAATTATGCGCTGTTTTGTTGTTTACGAGTAGGAACTTTAAGTACCTACCTATCTATTGTAATAATAATATATATAGCTGCGTTCGGTTAGACTGGAAGCTGACCCCAACTTAGTGGGAAAAGGGTGGGCAAATGATGATTATATATTATGTAAGTTGTATCTGTTACGAACGCTTCTAGGAGTTGATTGGCAAATATTTAGAGAACGAAACGAGACAAACTACGGTTAACGATCATCTATCTTTACGAGACAAATTTTAGATGGATAACATTAAACATGTTTGGAAAACGGAATAAAAGGCCGAATATGATATATCACTACATATTCTTATTATAAAACCAAGTCCCCCGCACCGTCTGTCTGTCTGTCTGTCTGAACGCAATAAACTCAATAACTATCGAACAGGTTTTAATACGGTTTTCACTAATGGACGAAGTGGATTACAAGAAAGGTTAAGGTGAATAATTAATTATGGTTTTGTGTAAATTCGATGATTTTTCAAAATGTCGGAGAAAATCATGCTGACCGGGTGCTTTACTGCCGTGCGCCGCGTAAACTTTGGATGAAATTTGGAACACATACAGTGTTATTACAAAAAGCGGTTTAACTGAAAACCCCGGTTTAAAGCTCTATAAACTACGGTTTAAACCAAAATGATATTACAAAACGTGGTTTTTCGAAAAACCGTGGACCATATCATGGTCTAACGCTAAACCTCGGCGGCCCCTAGTTTAAACGATCAAACTATGGTCTAAATCGTATCAGTCAAAGTTTCTCTTGTATTTTATAGCATCTTTTTCATTGTGTTGTGTTGTTTTTACCCGAAAATGGATCTTAACATGGTCGATTTAATTGATATTGAGGATATTGAAGCCGCTGAGTTGTTGGGAACGCCACGCCGACACAACATAAATCGTGTTCGAATCAATCAAATAAATTAAAATTAAATTTGAATCAATTAAACACTGATTTCAAGTTAATCGAAGTAATTTATGTTTATTTACTTTTTCCTCGGTACTCCAATTCTCAGATCGTTTTTTCTTTTGTTAGTCCATCACAATATGATATTGAAATTACCTACTATAGAAGGTAATACTATACAAAGAGGCAATTGTTCTATTAGAAACATCGATAACTTAAAAATTCCAAAGCTAAATGAGCTTTGTTCAACTTGCGATGGTTTTGTTTAATGTTATGGTTTCATATAATGCGCGAAAATTTTACGTTTCGTTACACGTACCTAGATGTATTATTAGTACTTAATACGACATTAAGTCATGTGCTTAAACCTAAACAAAACTGCAATCGACGAAATAACTAATATTCCATGCAAATTAACACTCTCAGTATTTTGAACACTCCTAAACATCATAATAATCATTAGCGTATTAACAAAAAGTTTTCATTTCTGAGCATACGGAACGTTGCAATAGAATGATAACATGGTGAACGAATAATATTTGTATTACTCTGTGGTTGTTACAAAGACAATGGTTCAAATGACGGCACTAAGAAGACCACGGTTTTTTGAAGTTTTGTAATACGGACAAGATAAGCCTGGACTTCGTAGCACAGGTTTAAATCAAGGTTTATTTAGTTTTTTGTAATAAGACTACTTTAAATCCCGGTAGTACGTTCCCGAGGGATATTTTCCGAAACCTACGTGGGCGAATCCGCGGATAAAGGGTAGTTTTCATATTAAATATCAATCAATCTAACATAAACCCCAAGACTTTTACACTAAACGAGAAGACATACAAACAAGATACATACTCCGATACAAAACACGACTAAACTTACCAAAATTCCATATACATTCCAAAATACATTCAACAAGCCCTCTGGTTATGTCAATAAAAATATATAACAAGTTACCCGAATCAATAAGAAAAGAAAAAAAGTTTCATCTATTCACGAATAAATTATAAAAGTTATTAAAAAGTAAATGTTATTACAATGTAAACGAATATTTAAATTATTAATCCCTAAATTCATTTAAAATACACAAAAAAATATTTTCTTATAATGTCATTGGGATAAACGATAAGAATAGAATAGAATACTGTTTATTATGTACACCAAACAATTACAGATATAAATGTAGTCCTCATCTCTACCTACTGAATTTCTTGTGCTGTACCCGATAGGGTCCACGATTGTTATTAAACTAATGAAATACATTGTGGATTGCAATAAAGTATTGAGTATTGAATTAGGAATCGTAACAAATTATACGAGTATGATGTAAAGTAATTACAAAACTATTGTAGAACTCATTCTACGTGAAAAACTGTTACATTTTGTACCTAAAGGTAAAGTGTTAACTAATGATGGGCTATCAGCGCTTATATATTCACTCATTATTCAGCCAAGTAATGTAATTAGCAACACATTGAGATATTCAACGTTAAATTACAAACGCGTCACAAATTTAACGAAGCCAAGCATATTATTTTATCAACGAAGCTGTTATGAAAAGCACTTATGTGGCAACGTGGAAACCGTCCGGTATGCAGACAATATCAATTGGGTATGTTTATGAACCAACCGCCATATTAATGTGTCAGACCACGAACTAAGGTTTAAGACCGCAAAAATAAAACATAAATACCATCTTGGAGCTGCAATCGCTGACCGCTGGAATAGGTCCTGTAGCGTAGTGATGGGTTGGCTGAGATCAAGAATCGTCATCTCAATAATCCGTGCCACTAGCATGTGCAATAGCCAATTTATTCGGCTTCGACGATGGAGCAGCCCTATCTAGACAAGACTGACAAGGATGCAGCCGACGAACTGAGAAGACGTCGATTGCAATAAATAGCGATAGATTAATGAGCTTATTTTATTAGTTAATTAATCAATAAATTGACAGTACTCTATTTATAGTTTATTAAGACCGCAGTGCAACTCGTAATTAATTAAAAAAACTATATACTCCGCCATTAACTCGATTGTGTGGATAAGATTAGCAATAATGGTGCCCTTATTGAATGGAAGGGAGTCATGTAGGATTGTGGTTAGGATTTCAACGGAATTGTAAGGTCATTGCGTGACATAAAAGAAGGTAATGCGTTTACGAAATTCATTTATTCTTGCACGAAACTTTTAGTATTTGCAGTGTTTGGGAAAAAGACAAGCACCAGAACTGACTTTAGGTACTTATATAGCAAACAGTGTAGGTACCTATATCAATTATTGAAACGCTCGTGATCGAAATCGAATGAATTGAATTCGGCTGTAGGGACCTACGCTAAATGGAATTTCTGTGTCTGACACACAAACGCTCTTTAGAAACACAACCGTACTATGTCGTGGACTGGTAGCGATTCCAACTGCACTGTATTTATTATAAACACGACCTTACATTACTGAAACCCAATCCTGCGCATAATATTTATTAACTGATAAGCGCTCAATCGGAAGGTGATTAATTAATGAAGTCCCTTGTAACTAGAGACGGCACGCGCTGCCAACCTGCCGCCTTGTTGGCCAAACGGCCATATGGCTGGTGGCGATACTGACCGGATAATGTTAGTAATTATGTTAAACCTCAAAACACGAAGGGGTGACATACACGTACACCCTTGAAGACATTTCCTGGAACACTTATGGCGGGGCACGCGTCTCTTAAATTATTATTAGCGTTGAACCGGTCCCGCTACTCAGCCGGGTGGAACTTGGAAGTTTAACTGCACCCTAATTGCATAACACGTTAGTACCTAATCGCAATCGCTTTCATTTTACGAATTCAAATAGGAATAATTTCGTTATTGCAGCAAATCAAAGAACAGATGATACAAATTGTACAATAATTATTGATCTTTACACTCAAAATTATATCTGAGAAGCAGGATAAGAAAGCCGACAGAAATGAAACTTGCACAAAAAAACAATGACTACAATACTTATGTCACAAACAGTTTAAACTGACACACACAGTTAACAGTTTAACTTTAAATTTACGTAAATTTAGCTGACTCATGCACCATAAAACCCAAATTAGGCCAAATTACGGTAACCACTACAAAAAGCGAAGCCCAGTGGGCTGTATTGTACAACGGCTAGACTGCGACATATGTCAAACGACGCGGCGCGTGCGCCCCTTGCCTTGTAAAGCTCGGCTTACATAACGAAAGTAACAGTTCGTCACACGTATACATAAATGTTTTTATTCCTGTTATAGGTTTGTAACTTTTACACGTCAATACTAATTTAAAAACTAGATGAGGTTGATGTTTCCTATTCGACTATAACTCTGCGAAGAATCACGGAAACTAACTCAGGGGTCAAGGTCTGTCGCCCGGAGGACACGGTGGAGCATACGGTGGAGGTCTGCCCGGCTTGGGGGAGCACAGCCGTGTCCTCGTGCAGGCGATTTGCGGTGGCGATCCATGGTACGAAGCAAGAGGGCATGGGAAGCCGTCACCTCCTTCTGCGAAGCAGTAATGCTCGCGAAGGTGGAGGCGGAACGCGTGAGGGAGAGGCAAAATTCGCGCCTTCACGCCCCTAGTCGCCGCAGGAGTCGCCCTGGGTGTCGGGAATCCCAGGCGCGGGCTTGCGGACGGCGAGCAATGGGTAGATCACCGTCCGATTAGGACCAGGCCCGAGTCGACGGCGCGTTGTGTTCCACTCGCGCCTCCTAGAGATGTCAGCACCAATGACGGGGTCCGCTAGGGCCGATGCCTGCCAGGGTTGCGGGATAGTCCGAAAGGGTTGCCGTGGTTCCTGGCACAGGCAACTGAAGGAACACGGATGGGTTTTAGTCAGTAAGAGTCTGACACGCCCTCCCGCTCCGCCCAGACCGGAATAAGTTATTTAATTAAATCCCTCTCTCTCTCCGCTCTCTCCTGTCTCTTTTAGAATCTATTCAAATTTTCCAGTCCAAAATCTTGGTCAGGTCATGTGAGGAACATATTTGTAGATAAGTGTCTGAAATTCTATTATGAGAAAAGAACCACACATATTTGGTTTCTTAATTTAAAACACTCACACAAATCTGAACCAAAAGTCACCGCCCAAATTTTAAGGACGGAATAGTTACTTAAGTATAATTAGAATGTCATACATTTGCCAGCATTCAAAAATACCAATACCAAGCCACACGCAATAAGTATCTACCAACAATACTATACTTATGGAGAATCATTAATTATTTGGTAAGGAATTTATGTCCATCAGACAAGTTGACAAGTTGACGAAGGCCCCGTCCTACACCGAGCTCTCATTTTAGATGTCTCCTGAGTATACAAAAGTGATAAATCTTCTGATATCATGAAGATTTTTTCTTAAGAAACTTTATATACGAGTAACAAAAAAACTTTAATTTTTGGAATTCTGTTTCGATAAGCAATAATGAATTCGGTCGTAGCGCATTTTCTCATGTAAACCTGGTTTTAAAGTTAATTTTGTGTCTAGAGCTAAACTAAGCATTATAGTCACCCACGCTAAACCTAAATAAACTCCATAACTCTTTTATAACTCCGAAACAGCCTTGACATTTAGTTTGTATTTATTGATCTAACTAAGTCTACACGATACATTGTCTATTTTGTAATTTAGTGGCTTGGTTATAATCAGTTCAGCATAATAGAATAATGGAATATTGGAACAAAGTTCCTAATCGCACGTTAAAGGTACGTACTCTGCGAGTGAGACCTAGACCGAAAAAAGTGTAACATTCTGACCTTTTGTTACGTAACAATAGTGTCGCGAGGAAACGAAAGGAACTTCGTTCCAACCGGGTGTCCCACGACACGTCTCGACTGGTTTTGGAACGAGTCTTGCGGTAGAAGTTGAATACTAGAAATCGTCACGTAAGGAAAACGCGTTAAGAGACTTTCTCTCCCTCTGTCTCTTTCTGTTATATACGGGTGTGTGTCCGTGCAAGGAACTTCGTTCCTGACGGGGTCTCACGACCGCACACGTTTTTTTTTGTTTCACTTTATTTAATGATAAGTCGAAGTAACATTGTTCAATACTTATATTAACCTAGCCTACCTAAAGCTAGTGTAGAATAAATGATTCTACACTAGCTTTTGCCTGTGGCCCGCGTTGCTTTCGGAAAATATCCCACGGGAACGTACAGCCCGGATTATATTACCCTATGTGCTAATCCAGTTTATAAACTATCTGTGTGCCAAATTTCAGCCAAATCCGTTCAGCCGTTTTGCGCCAATCCGGAACATACATCCAGACAAACAGACAAGCGGAAAAAAATATTCCTTACTATTGTATTACGAATTATACACGTTAAATAAAAACGGTAAAATATCATAACAACAAACAAGAATATAAAAAAGTTGTAATTATTACAGTAATTAATAATACCTAAGTATGATAATAGAAAATCTATGAATAGAAATCTACGTTCATCACACAATCGTCTCCTTCAATATCCCACTCACCGCACAGACTTCATTCACTCTTCCTTCTTCGTTCAGTCTGTCTCTCTGAGGAATGCCCTCCCCCAGGAAATCAGGATGGCAACCAACCGATTACACAGCGGTAATGTTTTCTCATTGTTATTCCTATTTGTTTTTATTTTATTTTATTTATTAAAAAGGTACACCAACGACCTAGTCACTAGAAACATTAACATAATGAAAAATAACATATGCATTGATTTATGGTGAACAAGTCACTTACAGGCGTACACAACACTTACACAAAAAATAGCTTCTTAAATATACGTTTACACAAGATTTTTTGCTTGTGGTGAGGACAGAATAATTAATTAGAAACAAAGATCAAAACTTAATCATAAACGAAATTAGCATCAAAATTATTATTAGAATCAAAATTAAAGTTAAAACATTAATAGATTTTTTTTTTAAAATAACTGTGAAATTAAAATTCAAAATTGAAAACAGTAGAACGCGATAACGAGTGCAATAAAAGAACATTCCAAAATTGTCAAAGTGATAGGCATATAGGGTGATAAACCAAAAAATGCGATAGTAAAAAATAAAAAGTAGCTTTTAGCATATTCGTGTATTTATGTACATTTATTTGTGCTTATATTTATATATAATTAGGTATATGTATTCTATTTATGTAACAAATTATATGATGTAAAGTAGACTTAATAAGTTTATGCGTGTCTTTAATATTTATTCCTAAATTATCATTATAAATTGCACCTACCACTGTTTGTCTCTGCATCACCCAAAGGTTGACTGGTAGAAAATGCCTATGGCATTAAGTCCGCCTCTGTACATTTGTGTGCTTAAAGTGTTAAATAAATAAATAAATATAGTGGTCGTGGTTCCCTAGTCGATCTATCAACACATTGACAGCAACAGTCCCGATGAAGCCATCCGAGTAAGTTGAAAACTGGGTCGAGCATTATAAAATGGTATTTCTAGCAAGTTTCTGGTCTCGTAGATAATTCTATCTACTCCAGGTTGTGTCTATGCAAGTTACAGTCTGATAAATAATCACGTTTGTATTAGCAATTATTTATTATTATTGCTTTGACTTTTAAATGCTTTGACTTTGACAATTATTAAAACGTATTTCGGTTAATCTAAAGTACATACAAATATGAAGGCAGTATAACTACTGCCTTCATATTTGTATGTACTTTAGATTAATTAGGCCAATTCTCGTACTTAAAAAACGTTCAAATTCAAGTCGCAATCTCATCTCAGCGACAATCAATGTCAAAAACCTGTCACAAATGTATGTAAATTGATTGTAATTTTGACAGATTGACACTGAGATTAGAATGCGAACGGTCTTAAAAATACGGGAATTGCCCCTCAGATTGCTCAATAACCATAGATTCAAAAAAAAAACTTTTAGTGTAAAACAATCACTCGTTACGAAAGAGACAATCAATCTCGCGTGATATCTTCATCAGCAGAAAATATCGCATGATGTGTGGTCACACCACACATCATACGATGATATTTTTCACGTTAGCAGAATTATATTTGACACCTGAGCATTACTTGTTTTAAACATTCCTAACACATGAATAACTGCTGACTTGGTAAAACGATGTCTGGTAAAAATTCTAGGAAATCATACGATAGACCGTTCTATTTAATTATAACTACTTACATTTACTAGCACACAAAATACTGATATTCGTTTTTAAGAAATATCTACAAACGAAGGAGATGGCGGGACGAGAGGTTACAACAATTATAATATTACCTGTAATCAAGCTTGGCGAAACATACCATACTATCAATGTTAAATGTTGTGTTATATGCTCCTCACGTGTAAAAAAATTGAGCCGTCGCGGGACGCCTGGTAGATGTGAGACATCGAAAACCATTCTTTCATACTTATTTAAGTACTACACAAAATAGTATAGTAAATATATATGAAAGAATGGATTAATAAAAAAAAAAAAATATGGCATAATCAAAAACGAAATATACAGTTTTTTTTTGAATAAATAAATTGTTCTTTATTTTTTTTAATATACCCTGGCGTCGCGTCGCCACGGCATGTGTCGCCACGCCAGCAATCGGTTTTACGTGCGGCTAACGATGTTTCACATAAAAAAAATCTGATTCTGTTTCTTACGTTCGGTGTCCTACATCAATCGATCCAAATCTTGAGGTAATTTAGTACAAAAACACGCAGGATTTTGGAATATAAATTCAGTTAATAAGGCAGACCGTGGTCGAGGGGTGGCCGGGAATCGAACCGGTGCGCGGACAGGTGGCCGACACGCGCTGCTGGCCGCGCCCGCTGCGCCCGCGCCGCCAGCCGTGTGCCGCGCGCTGTCGCCGTGCCCTACCCGCCACAACACATTGTAGGTGCTACTATGGACTATCTTTAGAATATTTTGACATCGTTATATAAGTAGTATAATTTTGACCTCAACTTTATCCTGAAATTATCGAAGAAACTTTGTACAGATTGACAACTCGTCATAATGTAGAGGCGAAAGCATATCAAAAATGGAACCATTTTTGTAGTGTTATTGTGTTTCCAATTTTTCGATAACAGACTATAGAAGGTGACCGAAGCTGGATTATTGGAGCTATCAGGAGCAAGCTATTCGAGAAAAACTGTTTTCCATAATGTTTGACTCTAAACACATCTCGCGACACCGGTACCAATGTAGGTACCGCTAAGAAATGTTTTTACCCATTTTTAATACACCCTGAGTAAACGAAGATATACTTACCTACACAAGGATTCAGCATACTAAGATTTAGTATCGCAAAGATTATGTACCTATAGCTTATAGTGCCAGCTCTATGATGGAACATGATGTCACTGGCCGTATAATCTCCGAACATCAGCGAAGTTCATTGATCCTGTTTTTCTCAGAAAATCCTCCATATGAACTGAGTAGGTGCGCATTTTACGGCATTGTCGTGAATTAAATTCAAATCTACCTGTTTATGAAAGAACCAGTCTGTATATTAAAAAGGTAGGTATTCCTTGATTCCATAATATAATCAAACCGCGGCGCCCGCGCCTGTGTCATATAATAATCTAATCTGTTAAAGTCCATTCATAATTCAGCACAATGTATCTTGCCCACAATTCTAACGCCCTATTTGAAATTCAGATACGGAATGTCCTTCACATACCCTTTGCAGCTATGTACTCAAGTGACGAACAACATCCGGTGGGTTACAGCCAATCTGTTATGCGCAGTGTTAGAATATGGATTTGATACCTAAGTCTAAACTGTTGATATCCTTTGTAAACATGCATCTATGGACAGTGATATATGTCTCTGCAGTGCTCTAATAATAACAGTAACATTTCCAAGAATTTGTGTATTTGAAAGATCAAGTAGCAACCTAGAAACACGAGCACGTATTTATATGTATGGCATAATCGGATCAATTCTATATAAACTGCTACATAATTATACTACACGTATTGGGATATTTTACTGTTTTTTTTTTTGCTGAGTCAGCACTCCTGTGTTAACTGAAGGGTTCAGCAGAGGTGTACCAATACACAAAAAAGTCAACGTCAATGGACTCTATTTTACCGGATATTCATTATTTTATGTTGCTAATTGGTCAGCGAGCTAGACATACGTAATTCGTAAGCCACTGTTTCAGTATCGTAGGTACATAAGCATGAGGATTATCGAGACTAAAGCCTGCTCGCAGTACAAACATAGTCAAGTATACACACACGATAACGACAGTATGAATTAACCTGTACTTTAATAATACTGTAGCTAGTTACAGTAAGGTTAGCAAAAAAAGTCAGATCAAAAAATAAACAGTATCCTCGCTGTTCATAATCATAGTTCGGTTTTTGGGTGTGTAATAAAATAACTTATTGAACATAAAACAGGCCTTTTTCTTAACCGTTCTCATCATAAGCAAAAACATCGTTCAGAGTTGTTACAACTGTTAGCGTTAGCTGCTACCTACTGCACAAGACTTGCTTTGTGGACCGTGCGTGTAACACATGATGTCATTTCATCATCTAATACTGTTCCAGCACCTTATCATATAGTATGATCAGCAATATTATTAGTACGAAAGCATAAACATTTAACCTTAGTAATTTAGTCATGGAAATTGCTGCATTTCTTTGCAAAGTTCAATTTACAAACGTAATTTGACTGAACTGACGTGCACAAACGAAATTCAATAGTTAGTTATTAAATTAGATTGCCAAAAGTTTCGAAAGAAAACCCCCCAAGCCTACACAACTAGCAAGTGTTTATACCGAGAACAAGAAATGGCGCAACAAACTCTGCAGCCAGCAGCCGAAACGCAATCTATTTTGGCATGGTAACCTTCGATAAATTCGGAGAGTCTTTGACATTTTGAACTTGACAGTGGACGCCGCGGGCGCGGCTCGGCGTGCGTCTAATCCTGAGCACACAGCACGAGAGATAAGCACACCGCACGTGTGGACAAGCCGCTATTATACGACACAAGTACACACTGGCCGCTTCCTGCTCCTTGACATCCACACTGCGACATTGGACGCCTCATTCACACTACACCCTATTTTGAAGACCCTTGTTAAGGAAATCATACAAGACGTATGTGTGTCTGATGATTTCACTAAGTAATAAGAATAATGTCTGGATAATATTGACATAACGAAACCAAGCGTTACCAACCACGCAGTTACGTCAACAAATGTTCTTTTTAATCCAAATTAAAAAGGCTAAAGCCAACTATCTGAAATATCGCGTGGCCGTCAGCTATAACACCGAACTGTAACAGCACTAACAACGTATAAACGTTCACAGATCGATACCGAGTTCAATGTTACTGTGAGCGGAATCATTTATTTCGAGATCACCGCTTCAGAGTTTCAGACTGTTATATATGAACATTTATCGTCTGATAGAATGCGTTTGAATACATTTGCGGGCCCCAAAGGAGATATTAAACCATGATCATTATTGCGTGGTTTTATTGGCAGTCGAATAAAAATGTAGCGGTGTGCGTATTGAGCAAACATTTGATACGCACGGTCCATGAGGTAAGTACCGCGGTGATACCGGGGGGTGGCGACAACCTGTCGGTTTCGGCACGGCAACCCTCCGTGAATACATTTCAACCCTCACCGCCGAGCCAATTGGCCAAACTCATTGCTACGTTCGTAACAGTGAATTTTACAAGTATAATAAATCACGTGTATACAATTACAGTCTTTACGCAAACTCCCCTTCATATTTGCACACTCATTTAGTTTTATAACTTCAAGGAAATATTGATTAACAGTAAAGCTGGGAAGTCTATTGCACTGTAGTGCATTTTTTAAAGAATAAGCCCTGAAATATTGCCGTAAGGAAGACTCGAATTGATTTGTCTTATATATGAAATTCAAATCCGAAAATTTGATAGACTGACACTGTCCACGGTTCTTTTATAAGTCTGAAAAACGTGGTCGACGATACGGAAACATATCGCCTGTCAAGCTTAAGTGCAACATAGGGACAAGTAATGCTTAAAACAATGACTTTACCTGAATTATGTATTATTGTCGATTCTGACGAATGTAAAATAATTTATGCATATTATGGTGAGAAAATAAAGTTGATTGATTGACCCTTTCTAATAAAAACAAAAGACGTTATTAGCAGACGTCAGCTGTTTATCTACTTGTACATCTTCAAAGAGGTAGAAAGACATATGTCCAATGTAGGTACATGTTCGCAATTACGGTACGCAAGTCGGTACCTTTATAGATACTCGTTGTTACCGCATTTTACTATGAATGATTAAGAGCACAACTACACATTTTAAGCTACAGTTTATCTCCTAGCGACTTTAAAGTTTCATTTATTAATCCATGAACAGCACTGGGGGCTACATTGTTATTTCAGTTATTTATATTTTTCTGTTTGTAATATTGTTTTGGTTGGTCCTATATAGTAAAATAAAATAAATGTTTCTGAGCTTTTACAATTCGATATGAGGTCTGGTCCATATCACTGTTGTATCTCAACGTTCCTCTAGACATAGCCCCTATAATTAAAGAGACCACTACGATGAGGGAATATATATTAGTAAGATTCATACCAAATATACCTAACCTACATATTCCCCTATGGGAGGCAACCACCTTCATAACATGTTATTTGGATATTTTTTCCTTCCGTCACACTGTTTATTCCACACCAAAAATCAAGCTCAAGTTACGACGATCAATTGAATAATATTCATAGTATTTTGCAACATAGAAAGTGCATTACTTATACAAAACCTTCTAAATAAGGACCTTAGCTTGTTCTCAATTGTTTTTAATCAGTTCCTTTCCTGAACCCCTAATAAAATAACTATACTAATACAATCAGCTACAAAACCGAGAACGTCTGGCATTTTCCCTTCAGAATTTTAATTACTTACACATACACGCTATGTTCCCAACGCAACCAAATTCTAAACATTTCCAGCATCTACGAGTAGCATTTACAGACCCAAAATATTATGAACAGTACCCGGGTGTTAACATCATCCAGCTTTAGAAAAGACATTCGGCAAGTTTACCGGTAAAATAAAGTAAGAACTTGATTTGTTCTATAAACTGTATGTAAAACTTCTAATTTAGGCCACTCTGTGTAGAAAAACGGCCCAATAGCTCTAGAAAACGCAGACAATAGGCTACCAAACAACATTAACATTTAGCCACGGTGGCCATAACGGTACAGACTGATATAGCGGTGACGATACACCGAACACCGATGAAACTATTACCATGAAGTACACATAGTATAAGCCGTGCTGACGGGACAGGACAGACACATCGGGGAATAGACGCGTTGGCCTTGAACCCGCCGGGGAGCGAGCCTCGTTCCATTTAGCGGACGCGACGGTAAACGATTCAAATTTTGTGGACACTTCGCACATAATCATATCGATCACCTTATGTGTGACGTCAGCTGATAAGATACTGCGGGGAGCTTCTTGGACCGTTTTTTGATAAGATAGTGTTAATTTACCTACAGGTATTTTAAATTAGTTACTCTAAAGGCGCTCCCTCACCGGACAGCATTCGCCGGTAATGTAACTTTACCTGCGACCTAGCATTGTTAGTTCTACTTATTTAGTTATATGTATTAACCTATCCTGCTGGTTTCAATAATCTCTCTCTCTACCCTACCTAGCAGATGACGGCGCGCGGCGTAGTCTACTCGCAATGTCCTAGTCGTTACAGTGGAATCTTGGATTGTTATACTACAGGCGAATGCTCTAGGTGAGGGAGAGTTTTTTATTAAGTAATTTTTGGCCTCCACTATAATAATAATAATATGAGACAACATCCACACAAGGTCTTCAGGTCCCGAACTAGGTAGAACCTGTACTACGGTAACCTGATGACTGATATACATACTTATATACATATACACACCCAGACACAGATCAAACAGACATGTTCATGCACACAAATGTTTGACTTGTCCGGGGATCGAACCCGGAACCAGCGGCTCAGAAGGCGGGGTCGGGGGCCAACTTCACCAGCCGGTCAGTCATTCACCATTGCATCAGCACTATAAAATTTCAAACTTCTACTTAGCTTTTGCGCTAAGCTAGAAAAAGGGTGTATTTTTGTATCAAAGGGGGAAAAACATGTTCTATCTACAACTGGGTAAATGCGTTTTGCGGTTAAGTAGGTACAGATAGAAAAACAATATATTTTAACAAAATATAAAAACCATTTTCTCTAAGACTAGATCCACATTAAACTATAATAAAGATAGAATGCTATAAGACAAATATGCGTTAGATTACATAGAGCGGCAGAATAGAAATGTACCTACAGTAAATAAGGTACTCTAGGCAACCTAATTGCGGCTCTACCCGTCCATAATTTAACAGCTGCTTCGTATATTACAGTAGCGCTGTTTGACAAAGTAACTACCCACCTGAGGTATGACTGAAAAGTTACTACCGAAAAACTAAAGTGTTTCATGTAAACAGTTTCAGGCTGGAGTACCTAAGCGCCGTTGCTAATGATCACCAGTAAGAAAACGTTAACTTTCTTTCTTTAAATTGAGGGGCTCGTGGATAAGTAATAACAACTTCACGGGTCGATCGATCAGGTTAAGTTAAGTTTACCCTGGTCGATCCGTGGATGGATGACCAACCATTAGGTATATATCGAGACCCCTCCGTGCCTCGGTAAGCACGTTAAGCCGAAAGTCTGACAACAAGTCTTACCAAGGGGTATCGTGTTACCCAGTAGTTGGGTTGTGGAGGTCAGATAGGCAGTCGCTCCATGTAAAATACTTCTTCCGGTTAGACTGGAAGTTGACCCCGACATAGTCGGGACAAGCACTAGGCAGATGATAATGAACTTAATAACTTGATAACTAATTACTATAATTTGTTAAATACAAACAAAACACTATTTCATTAGGAAGTTCGATATAGATTACCTTAATTTGAATATATGTTGCTTATTCTGTCGACCGTACGAAACCAATACGCCTAATATATTTAGGATACTATAATATATTTAATTGCGTGTGGTCGATACCGTACTTTTGGGTGGAATCCGTCGCCCGGTAACGGGATGGTAAATAAACGTAACTTTTTTTAAATTTCGGATCAATAACCTCGATTGTTTCCTATTAATCGTTACCAATACGTTTGGTTCTTGTTGTACCTAGTTACCTACTTACCAGTAATGATTGGTCAAACGTGATTTCAGAATTTCTACAATCTCACTGATCTAAAAGAGTTGTCAACACCAAGACAAGAAACATTTTTAAAAGTTTCGACTTCTTTTGTTTCGAAAACTTTCGTAACTGCAGTTTGACTATTGAGTTTATTCTGAGATTAGTTCAATAATTCATATATATGTATAAGTTTATTTCAATATGACACACATATCTTATAGACTATAATATTTTCTTGTTACAAATGAATTAGACATCTGTAGCTGAACTATGCGCAAGCCTGTATTTCAGCTATCAGCGCCAAAACCCTCAAATGATAAACAGTTAAAAAAAGCCATCAAGTAGTTTAAAAAAAGTGACGATAGTTATCTTATTAATTCGATAGCATAAAATAATATACCTAATAATTAAAGGCAATATTACTAATAATAGAAGTTTTAATTGAACTTTTTGGGGCCACGACGATAACTAATAAAATAGGTACTTATTAAGCCGTTGGTCCTGGCTGTCATTCGAAGACCTTTGACAGTCGTTACGGGTAGTCAGAACTCCAAAAATCTGACGACCAGTCTTACCAAGGAGTATCGTGTTGCACAGTAACTGGGTTATGGAGGTCAGATAGGCAGTCGCTCCATGTAAAATACGGGTATTCAGCTGCACCCGGTTAGACTGGAAGCCGACCCGAAACCTGAACATGGCTGGGAAAGGCAGATTGAATATTCTAAAATGATAGTTAAATAAGTTCTGTCTTGCAGGAAAAGAAGAATAATGCATCGAATTTTTAATCCAGTTAAAAAGCGAAACGGCTATTATTTTTAAAGTTGAAACTTATGTCCAAGACGGCCGTGAACTGAGGTCAAACTAGATTTAGTAGAAGCGCCGCATTGCGCTCACTGCGCCGCCTGCAATCTCTCACTGCGTTATCTTACTGCCAAGAAACCATTTAACTATTTACTAGATTAGAATAATAACACTAGGAAAGCATAACTACTACCTCTTACCTTGGGATGGCGAAGTATAAAACCTACCCTTCTCTACCTACTGCAATTCAAATTTTATTAAAAGAAAAACCTACTCCACGTGACTAGAGTCGCAGTCATAAACATAAATTGAACATTATGAACAATAAAAACAAATGAATGGAGAATGAAATTCCATGAAACATCGAAGGTCTGCGAAGGTTAACAGACATAATGATTACAGGAGTTGAAGGAGCATTCAATATGCATGTAAATTGCTGTCGTCGAGTACCGGTAGCCAGTCAAGGTTCCGCACTGACACCTGTCTCTACTAGCCGGGAAATATACCGACATTACGTCACCAGTCAGATTTTCCAAGAAAATTGTATTCCGGGTGATTTTTCATGGAAATCTAAGGTACGGCGCCGGTGTATATCATGAAATATTAAAAGGCAAGTTCGCTACACTTAAATGTGTCAATGCCAAGGATTGAATAAAATCAACATACATGCATTAATATATTAGCAGATTATAATATCCCCGAGGGTTCAGTAGTTTCGTTTAGTGCCAAACCACCGGGTACCAACCACTTTTGGGATTATGTGGTAGGTTTAATAATCCCTGAAGGGTTACACTAGGTACCATGCAATTTATTAGCGGCAGCAATCGTCGACTACTTTTACCCTTTTGGGCATAAACAGGCGAGTTATGAAAGAAAGAAAAATAGGTTTATTTGTCACAGAAACACGTGCATACAAAAAAGCTCTGATAATTTTATTAAGAAAAAAATTTAAACAAAGAAGAGATCTCTAATCACGAGCACGAAACAGAAATAGTCGACAGGTGCACGTCATGACTGTGACAAGAAGTGTTCCACTCAGCATGATGCTGTGCTATAGGGGACCCACAGCACAGCACTGATTTTCAGTGGTTACCCGAAACGGACGTACGGAAAAAAAAGTGAGGTTCAATGATGAGATAAGTCGCTAAATATTAAAGGGAAACTTTAGGCAGAGCACCATTTGTGATTACTCATACCTATGCTATACTGTGCTCACTTGCCTAGTGGTGATACTCTTTGTAGCATAAGACAGAAAAAATTTAGAACACTGACACCTACAAGTAGAAGAACTTTTTAACTCCTGAGAAATCTCTTTTCACAGATATTTTGGAGTCTGAAAACACAAATATGGTGTTTAAAAATATTATTCAAAAAACTGTAGTACACTACACGCATTTAATTTTACAAAATATTATCATCTACTAGCATGACTTCCAAGGCCGACAAAAATAAAGTAGGTACCTAATTCAATACATAAGTAACGGAACGTTTTAGTAAACATAACTCAAAGAAATGAATACAATTTCTATAAAAGAAATTCATAACAATAGCTACCAAAATAACTGTTCTAATTTCCGTTTGATTGATTGATACGATATTTTATTTAACTACTAAGTTTGGTGACCCACATTTGAGTAGGAAACATGTCAATCATAAAATATCTCCGTAAAAAAAAACTGTATATTCGACTACAACTAGTAATAATAAAGTCATGAACGTAACACGTCTTATTCAGTAACTTGGTCAAATTACCAAACTTGCGTAACAAGAAAATTATAGTTTGTTGGTAACTTTGTAAATGTTTGTAGACTCGGTACAGTTGGCCCAAGCACGACCTACCCTCTGAATATTTTACTGGCTTACTTTCGTGTAGCACACAACATTAAAATTTTCTGCGGTATAAAACTTGAGGAATTACTCGTGTTATGGGATGTTTCACCTTTGATAATATAGAGCAAAGTTCGCGTTGGAGCGTTCCGCAATTATCGATCGCAGTTTAAGGCACATTTTAAGGCATGTACGAAACTAACCTGATGACGACCTGTAGGCCAATTCTCGTACTTAAAAAACGTTAAAATTCAAGTCGCAATCTCATTTCAGCGACAATCAATGTCAAAAACCTGTCAAAAATGTATGTAAATTGATTGTAATTTTGACAGATTGAGACTGAGATTAGAATGCGAACGGTCCTAAAAATACGGGAATTGCCCCTCTGATGTATACAAAATATTGTAAAACATTTTAAAAGAGTAACGTTTACTTTCTTGCCCATTCTTTTTCATACGAAACTACCTTTTGGAAGGGGCGACTAGAGTCAAGTCTATTTTCTTCATAGAGCAACACGGAGCACCGGCGGACCGGAGATTTTCTTACACATTTTGACGTTCAAATTGCATTTTATGTACTTACCTATTTGAAATAAATGATTTCGCTTTGACTTTGACCATAGAGTCCAATTGATCCAGCAATTGTTAATTATCAGCGACTATTTTAGTACCTTTTAATACTCGGTAACTGGTTACAGACGTCGGTTGATTAAATTTTGTAACAATATAATACACTTAAAAACAATTTAATACGCGCTACGGGCGGCTGGCGGTACGGTAATGTAGAAAAGTCGGGTTTTTATTTTAGAAATCTATGTTTTATGTGGTTGAAGTGAAAATATAACGTAATAATAACATAGCTGTAACATTCTGTAAATAAGTGTAACGAAGGAGGTAAGTTCGATCATAAATAAGAAACTGAAGCCCAATAAACGTAAAAGCTACCAAGGTGGATGGGAACGGTGTTTCCCTTTTTATCTTGCATTGCAGGGCCCATTTTATCCGTATTCCGTCATTCGACTAGTAATTGTGTAAGAGACCAACACTGTGACACTAAATAACAACCTAAAAATTATGTTCAATAAGCAAGTATCCATTACGGTCGCAAATAAGACACACTTCCGCAATATTTTATTGTAGTTGGACATATTTTATCGTGCATACAAGCCGTGCGCCTGATGAGATTTCTCAGCGGCAAATATGCCTAACTTCCTTAAAAACTTTCATCCCCTATCCCTTTAGGGGTTGAATTTACAAACATCGGTCCTTAGTGCTCACTTTCATTATCTATAGAAGCAACTCTTGTGCAAAATGTCATGCTTGTAGACCGTTGGTGGTTTAGACTGTGCGTTGTTGTTCTGTAAATTTAGATTTTTATTGTTTCGTGTGAACTGGGTATTCTGTTCGTATCTGTGCTGTGGCTCAGACCGTAGACAGTGCGCGGCTACAGGGCGGGCGGCACGCGATCTACATTTTTCATTTTAATATTCAACCATGACGAACGATGAACTTTTTAGATTTTACTTTCTTTTTACTTTTAGTTTAGAAACTGTGACGTTTAAGACAGTCTCTGTAAATATCAAAATAAAGTTTTGTATCAAGTTATCTGTGAATTTTAAATACGAAAACTGTCCATCACATTTTCGTCGTTCAGTTCATTTAAATAAAAGACAAACTAAGAAAGTTCAAATGAACGAGTTCAACGTTCGTAGATAAAACTGAAACATTTATTTATTTGAGTAGTAAGTGTAGTTTCGCCACCGCTACAGGTCTGTGATGGCTCCAATTTAGCATTTTATTGATACTGAAGACATTACGGGGGGTTCCAAATATAGGCATGCCATAGATTCGGAAAAAAGCCGTGAAACGTTCCCTGGTTTCTATAATAAATTATGAATATCTGACGCAATTTACTTTGGTAAGAGACAATAAAGGGTAATGGCATAATGTGGAAATGGTACAAAAATAGCTCTTAGGTTTTCAAAGACGCATGGCGCGTTTGTTCTATACTTAATATAATAAGCTTAAGAGTTTATTTGTTTAAACGCGCTAATCACTGGAACTATCCGTCGAATTTCGCATTTGATAGCCCAATTCTTGAGGAAGGTTATAGGCTATTTAACATCACGCTAGGAGCCTTAGGAGCCAAGCAGAAATAAAAAAGTCAGAAAGTTGTTCATTCGAGATTGAAAATCTATTTCTCAATTCAAATATCAAGTAAAAGAGCATTACCTTTGCTCTTCCCTGTTAGAATTATTTAATTATTATTGTATATGTATTTTTTTTGCAATATATGTAGGTATATTTAATATTCTAGTTTAAGACGTCACAAAACCAAATTCTTCTCTTCTCGTTCTCATACACTATTGTCTACATTTATCTTTCATTTCTCCTTTCGCTGGTCTGATGGAAGAAATTTCTTAAAAAATAAGCATATCTTTGTACTAAATACTAATATGTCGTATCTGTATCTATTTTACTGTGTGTACAGAAATAATAAAATAAATAAAAATAAGAACGCTAAACGAAAAAGAAGTCATAGCGCGTCAGGCGATGCGATACAACGCGGTGGGGCGGGGGATAAGAAATTTCACGCGGTAGACTTTGCGAGCAATAACTACTTATTCACCATTTTTTTCCAACATCACATACGGTTTAGGTATATGCAATACCTATCACGCTGCATCTTAGACTTCGTAAACTTAGACATACTTAGATAAAATATACCCTTCTTTTTATTAGCGCAATAAACTATGACGATCTCATTTTAGTTGTAAAAATGTTCCACCGATTATGTTTTTGTTTTGTGTTTCGTACTAACGAAACACAAAACAAATGAAAACAATGTCTGAAAAGGCAAGTGAATTCTTGCAATCCCTGATAATTCATAGAATCATTATTCTCTTGTCTTTATCCTAATATATCTGTGGTCGGCAGAACATGTCCTTTACTTCCATACTTTTTAAGCCGTCATCTCAACAGTCTACCCCTTTCTAGCCATACCGTCCCTCCATCGTTACTTTGGTCTTCCCCTACTGTTACAACCGTCCACATTCATACTCAAAACTTTCCTCACTCCTCGCATTACATGCCCATACCATGGCAACCGATTCCCACGCAACTTTTCAGTCACCGGCGCCACTTTCACACACTAGAAAGTTCTTAGAATAAGTATAAGCATTTAATTACAAAAGCAATAACAATAGTGTTATAAGTGAAGATTAAAATCTGTCTCAATTATTTTGTAATTATTCAGGGTGTAAAATGGAAACCCTGTTTGAAAGAAATCGTAAATTAAAATGTAATGGTTCTGGTACGTAAGTTTATTTTAAATAAAGCTGTTTAAAGCTGTTAAAATACTTTTTGTAAACTCATGTATTCATAATAGATTTTAGTACTTAAATTATAGATATAATAATAATAATAAATTTATTTATTCAGATAACTTTGATCCATACATGAGACATAAACTAGTACAAAATAGTAAGCAGGGACTTGGTCCGTTGCAGAAACGTGGAAGCCACAACAACGCCCTGAACGCATTATTAAATTGGACCCGCAGAACATTGTACGCTCGTTGCGTGTAGTTAGCCCACAGACTCCCCGTTTACAGTGAGGTGCAATACGCATTAAATAAGGTAATTTTGACTGCGTCTGTACAAGGGGAGAATCAGCGCGCCAACATATTCGCCCGAACTGACAACGATCTGCGTTCTCTCTCCATATCAAAATCATCTTTTTTAAATCATCGGTCACCCAGTGCCCGAGATACTTAAACTTGTATACTCTGTTTAAGACACACCATTCAGAATAAGTGGTTGTACAGATGGAGTCTTGGGACCTGATTTAAAAACCATGTAAACAGATTTCTTTACATTATACATGAGACCGTGTGAAGCTACAAAAGACTCACAAACTGCGAGTAGCTTCCGAAGAGCTCAGATTGAGGGGGCCAGCAGCACCATGTCGTCCGCGTAACTGAAATTGTTGCAACAAACACCGTCCACATAGCATCCGACATGCAAGCTACTGAGCTCCTCAATCAGGGCGTTTACGTACAGGTTGAAGAGCAAGGGTGAGCTCAACCTTCCCTGTCGTACCCCACACTCCAACCTGCTCGTATCCGAAAGTTCACCCGCCCACATCACACGGTTCTCCTGGTTGAGATACCAATACCTCAGGAGTGATGACAACTCCGATGGCACCCCATATACAGGATGGTAGGGATTTTTAATAACTGACGAAAAATTTCTTCGCAGGGGGTACAGAATCATGTACTGAATCCATGATAACTGGTTGTGCGTCTTGTCCCTGCCACCCTGTTTAGATTTTATACATGTATGTATTTTATACTATTGTTTTTATTATTACAATAGTACATTTCTGCAGCTGCCAGCATAAGAGGCATTGATGGATGAACGTGTAAATGTGGGCCGAGGCGAAGCCGAGGCACATATACGTAAAGCCATCAATGCCTAGTTGTGGCCAAGGCTTGTTTAATACTTTTCTCAAATAATGCGCGGAAATTAAAACACAATTACTTTTCAAAATCAATAACGAACAACAATAATTTTTCCCGCGTTATCGTGTTAATTTGTTTTTCTTTTCAATAAACAGCTATCTATTTACAAGCCAGTTCGAAATTTAAATAAAACCTTTGATAAGTTACCTCCTTGGTTGCCATCTTTCGGAGTAAAAGATCGTTCCATTTTTAAACTACACGATAGTTAAGAGTTTACTGCGTAATTTATTTGGCCGCTAAACCAGATATGAAGTTTCATACAACTTTTGCCGGCCGCTGCTCGCATGTATTTGGCCAGTACAGCAATTTCGATTTATCTGGAAGAAGGTATTGTCAAAATAATGCTCAAATTTCCAAGCATGTTTGAGAAAATACTTTTCCTAGCTTTCTAAATCTCGCCTATTTATAAATTTTTATTACATTTCGCTCCAGTTTAACGGCTTTAGAGAGAGGGGTGACCTATCGTGTGTCAATACATGAGAAGGAGCATAGCGGTCAATACCGACACGTGTATTTGTTTTTGTCAAACGTTCCCACGCCGAAAGCGTTCCGAGAACATGTGTATTTTTAAATATTTCTTCTGACTGAGATTATTACAATGTTGCAGAGTTTGATAGTTGTATAATGCTGGGTACAGATTGGAAAAAGTAACAAAAATTTACTGTCCTGTAAGCAACGCAACATGAAATGTACCTCAACAATTAGGCGAATTTGTTTCAGCATGTGTTACATATCATGTTGCACTGCATGGACGGCGCATTTGTGTTACATATCATGTTACGTTTCGACATACTGTGCCAATACCTACCTATAAATGATCAGAGGTGGCAGACTCTACAAGAATTTGTAACAACGGAAGACTTTTTGGTCACACAAAAAAATACTACAAAGTGAAAAATAACTTACTTAAATAAAAATAAAACTTAAATTTCAGAAGAAGGTGTCTTTGGTTTTTTTGTTTTCTTTTCTTGTCACCGACTTCCGAAATTAAAGTATTTTTTTACTATAAAGTGTTTATTTTTTTGGAAGTCTGAGGTTTTTTTTTTTTGTGTAAGCGTTTTTATTTTTCAATTTATAATTGTGGTACCTACTCCAAACAAAGCCGTATACCACTACTTGCAATGTACATAACAGAGGCAGGAAATTATTACAACATCATCAATACCTATACACTAAGAGGAAATTAATTAAGTATTATTATTAAAAAAAGAATAATAATTATTGAAGCTGACTCAAAAACCACTCGTCAGAACTTGACCATATGTATATGGAACCAACCTGGAAGTATATCCTTTCAAATATAAAGAATTTTCCAAATCGGTTTAAAAATAACGGAGTTCTGAGGTATTTTTTTAAACACCTTCTTATTGAGAACCTCTTCAATCTTTGAAGTCGGTTAAAAATTATAGGTAACGATGCAGTACTTAGCAAATGCAAATAAAATTAAGAGTATGTATAGGATCTATCTTTAAATATATAATTGATACTAGAGTATGAATGGTGATCCTTCATGATGTGATAGTGAAGTGATGGTGATACTCTCGTGGATTTTCGTAAACCTCTGTCATTCGGGAAATATGTTTTTTTGCTATCTGATGGAAACTATAAGACTAGCTACTAATCAATGAGAGATAAACAACCACAATTTAAAACTCTTCCTTAATTATTATTGTATGACATGTTTTGAGAATAGGAAAATATTCTCTATAATCTAAAATATAGGACTAGAGTTTCGTACCTACAGGATAAAAAACTGTAAGCGACTTTAAATAATTATTTGAAATTCCCATTATAGAAATTCCATTGAGCGGGCTATTCCTAATCCGCTTGTTGATAGCCACCTACTGACCTATATATTCCTGTATGAATCATGTGATTTCTGATAGATTACGTAACACCAACATTTTTTACAATTTTTTTCCCGTTATTTATAGTATTTAAATATCATTTATTTGTCCAAAAATATACAACAATTTCAAAGTATCGTGATACACTTTAAGATACAATGCTTCTATGAACAGATTTTGAACATCTGTGTCTGGACTAGATATAAATTATCTATCTGTATTTCAGGCTCTTCCTTGTTGTAGGCGACACTTAACAAATAACAAACAAAAAAAAATCTGGCGTTGTCACCGCCATCTATGCTATGGTCATCTGCAATACCAGAGACATTTCTGATGTGTTGCCACTCCAAAGATAAATCTGGAGTGTCTCGTGTGCCTGTAATTACACCAGCGCCAGCGCCTGCACTCCAGTGGTAGCTGGAAGAGCAGAGGTGGCCCAGTGGATACAGCCGCGACTCACGAGTTGAAGGTCGTTGGTTCAAACTCAGACAGGACTTTGTGTAAATTATTTAATCACCTGAAAACTATAGCCGAGAGCGTCGGCTCTCCGATTGTACAGCAGTTTGTGCGGAGGTAGATTTTTACTAACACTAGGCAATAAGTAATTTTTTGTATGTTACTAACACTATATGGATATGTGCGTCCGAAATAAAGATATTCTATTCTATTCTAAAACGGTGAAGGAAAACATCGTGAGGAAACCGGTATGTCCTAGAACCAAAAATTCTAAGACAGGTGACATCTACCAACCCGCACCGGGCCCGCGTGGTGGACTGCGGCCTACTCCGTCTCACCGAGACGCCTGTGTCCCAGCAGGGGGAACGTTATAGGCTGATTTTGCTCATGCTAAACAGCAAAACTGCTAAGCGGAAGAACTTGTTATAGTTTAGTTACTTTCCCAAGTGAAACGAGTGTGTACTATAGGTACCTACACCTCTGCCATACCCTTCTGGGAAAACATCCGTGGTTTTGTGTTATGTATGTTATCATACTTGCTCACTATCAGTCCTATATATATAACTAGGTAGGTATATTTCATGCATATACTTATGTATTAAACACCTTATTATTCCCGTTTTGTGGCCGAATACAAATAATACTGATAAAAGAGATTATTATCTATAAATAGATTTAGATGATAAGATAAGTGGGTACATAGCAGTAGACTTTACTATTGTTACGTTAACATTATTGCTATCATTAGGGATTATGTCCAAAGGATGGGAAGCAGCGTCCGTCTGGAGAGCCTGGTGATAGGTAGGAATATGTAAATGTGACCTAATCACGAACCCTCTAAAAGATCTTCATCTCCGAGATCAGGCAACCTCAAGGCGACTTCAAATAGAGTAGCGTTTGAGATCTCGGCAGAACTAACTAGGTCACATGATCTGACCAAGATTATGTCTGGACTTCAAAAGAGACTGTGACCTCTGAGTTTGTTTCGACCTTTCTTCTCAGAGTAGTCAGATAGGAAACGCCGACCTCATCTAGCTTGTAAAATATGAGTGACGTGTAAAAGTGTTTGTACAAACCTACTTACACAAATAAAATCATTTATCATTTTTATCATTTATTCAAAATAAAGCTGATGATTATTGATTCTTCAAGTCAAAGTTTTCCAATAAAATATTTCTTGTCCCAAGAATTTGCCAAAGCTAGTACCCAAAGGCAAGCCAAACCAAAGTGAAGAAAACTTTAAAAAGGCAGTTTCAAAATAAAATTATGAAACATTCCCACCCCGCTTGCTGCGCGATGTGCAGTCATTGCCAAAACTTGGCAAAGGCATAAATAAAATTACTCTTTGTTACGTTTTTAAGTGTTTATTGCCAACTTGTAACCTACATAGTACTCGTAACACCACTACATTTGACGTAGCTGAATTAATGCCGTGAACCTACAAAATGACCTCGCTAATCAAATTATCTCTCCATGAATTTAGACCGATATTTATTACTGGCGAAAGGGGCTTGTGGCTTAGTAATAACAGCTGCACGGGTTGATCGATCAGATTAAGCTACACTTGCCGCGGTTGGTCCGTGGATGGGTCACCATCTTTACATACCAATACCCCTCCGTGCCTCGGAAAGCACGTTAAGCCGTTGGTCCCGGCTGTCATTCGTGGATCTGTGACAGTCGTTACGGGTCATCAGAAGCCCGAAAGTCTGACAACGAGTCTTACCAAGAGGTATCGTATTACCCAGTAACCGGATTGTGGAGATCAGATAGGCATTTGCTCCGTGTAAAGTATGCAGCTGCATCCGGTTAGACTGGAAGCCGACTCAAACATAGTCGGGAAAAGTCAGGCAGATAATGATGATGATGATTGATTCCTGGCGAAATGTGGGTGTACAGGTGTACTATAGGTATACCTCTGTCTAAACCTTCGGGATAACAAGCGTGATGTTAAACCAGAAACGCTTAAGTAAGCAACGCTATTACTATCCAAAGAAGTCATGTTAAGAGCGAGAAAAGACAAAAATAGTTTGGAAAGTCCAAAAATGCACGCCTCATTACGCTCATTTATTTTAATAAAATAATAAATGCACGCCTCATTACGCTCATTTATTTTAATAAAATAATAAATCTTGTAATTGATTTGTTATATAAAAAGAAAAAACGTATGCAAGAAAAGTTCTTATATTTTGTACGTGTCTATCATAGTGAAATTTATTAGAAAATCATTAAAAAAAAAAAGTACATAAACTAGGCTACTGATATGAAATACGGCACCAGTTCATCGAATTCTGGTACTAATACAAAAAGCCCGGTCTCGATATATAATTTTTTTAGGGAGTTATCGTTCGTACCTACCTACATACAAAATCAGCGTACAGACATCAGAGGGGCAATTCCCGTATTTTTAAGACCGTTCGCATTCTAATCTCAGTCTCAATCTGTCAAAATTACAATAAATTTACGCAATTTACATACATTTTTGACAGGTTTTTGTTATTGATTGTCGCTGAGATGAGATTGCGACTTGAATTTGAACGTTTTTTAAGTACGAGAATTGGCCTACTGGACGTCCACGTAATTTTGTTTTCGAAACGTTTTTTTTTATCAAAGTAGTAACATAAAATGATTTTTAGAAAGTATAAGATGGTTTAATTTAAGAGTTTTCTCGATGTACATCTACTCATATTATTGTATAAGTGCGATATACTCGTAGTTGTGGCATTTGAATACCACAAAATTGCTTGACCTTGACGAGTCGGGAGTAAAGCACTACCTCAACCACTTCGCGTTATGAGGCGTGCAATGAAATGTTCTGTTAAATATGTTCCGCTAAAATCAGGATTAAATGAGAAATGAATGAGAAACATATTAATGTCATTCCGGTCAAACTGCGGTTAAGGCTTCATAAAATATCAAAATAATCTTATACGACTGAAAAGGTCCAAAGTTCCTAACAGAATGAAAAATTAAAGGCTTTGGACGCCTGTTTTTTTTAAATAATTTCAACGAATGTTGTTGTTCCTCTAACAAGGAGTAGGTAACTCATAAATTCTTGATTAGACGTGTTAGCTCGAAGTTTTCCTACAATACTAAAAGCAATAAAAGTTGAATGAGATGGGTTGAGGCGGGGCTGACGGGGCTGGCGGGGCCCGGCCCAATAGTGAAACTTCAATGAGAGGCTTACGTAACTGCAGACTGGGGAACAGAGGAGCAGAGGTGAGGGAACAATTCTGAGGTAATCTTATTAAAATTTAATTAGGAAATCTTGTCCTACTTACAGGAGTATACTCAAGTATGCTGCATATTGTATTATATGTGTAAAATTAAGGGCCTCTTTCAGTCTTGGGGTAGACATTTCCATGAAACAGGTAGGAAAAACAGCGTAATACTGAATTTAATTCAAAGACTGCACATGGCCCCATCAACTCAGATGTAGAAATAGCTCAGGAATGTGAACACTTTTTTGCTAATATTCTCCATAAAACTACTAAAGCTTTAAATTCCTCACCCACGCTCTCTAGTGCCGTACTTAAAAATATTGTTAAGGCATGTCCTTTGGGGTTTAGGTTTCAGCGTACGCAAAGCTTTTTAACAGCTTGGTGGTCAACCAAGCTGTTATAAAAGCTTTTACAGATCTTAAAATTAAATCAACAGTAGATTTCTGGGGAATGTCTGTAAAAGTCTGTAGATGTCTCATCGAAACCATTGCGCCCTATTTAGCATTCATATTTAACATTAGTGTAGACCAAGGAGTCTTTCCGGATTTTATGAAACACAGGAAAGTAGTTCCATTGTTCAGATCCGGTGTTAGTAAAGAATCCAACAATTATAGGCTTCTGTCAATTTTTCCGGTTTTCAGTAAGGTGTTCGAAGAGTCGATGCTCAATCAAATCTTACATACGATCAACAGTAGGGTTTCGCCAAAGGCGTTGTACCACTGATGCCAGTGTCAACTTAATAAATTACATTTATAACGCCTAGGAAGAAACACAAGACGCTCGTGGAATGTTTTGCAACCTCTCTAAGGCGTTCGATTGCGTAAACTATGAGACTCTTCTGCTGAAACTATGGGATTAGGAATACAGCTCTTGATTTAGTAAGATCATATCAGAAAGATAGAATGGTTAAAGTTCAAAGTAAACGGCATAAAATCATTAGGGTCTGAAATGACAATGGGCGCTCCTCAAGGTTAGATATTGGTTCCATTCCTCTTTTTAGTTTGCGTAAATCATCATCAATTCATCAATTTACGCAAATTACATCAAAATCAACCGAAGATAGTGTTATTTGCAGATGATCCATCATTGGTATTTAAAATAGATCAACGGTCACAAAATCTTGACGACGTGAATAACTCTATTCTTCAGGTCCAAGATTGGTTTACGGTAAATAATTTGTTACTAGTAAAAAAAACAGATGCATTAGATTTAAATTACCCAATATTAGAAGATGCGAATGTGACATCATATTAAATGGAGAAAAACTAGAATTTATTAATCAGACGGTTTTTCTAGGAATCACGCTAGACGAGAAATTACAGTGGGGACCTCATTTAACATCTCTTGCGGTGCGGTTAAGCTTGGCCGCTTATGCTGTTAGAAAGATAAGATGTAGAAACTGCGCGTTTGGTCTATTATAGCTAGAGAGATAGCATATTATAGCTAGCTAGATATACTCTAGAGAGCTGTCAGAGCCATTCACAGTCTATGTCGCCGCGAATGTCATAGGGAACTATTTAGAAAGATTAATACTATGACGGTACCTTGCCTATTCATTTAAATATTATGTATGTAAGAAAAATGCTACATCTTTTAATAAAATAAGTGATAGACATAATTTTAATACAAGATGTAAAGATAAAATAGATCAACCATTCTTCAGATTATCTAAAGTACAGACATCTTTTATGCGGTACTGTGTTAAATGTTACAACAAAATACCATAAGATACATTTCAATTAAATAAAAGAAAATTTAAAACTCATATTAAAAGTACACTTTGTTAACAAGCATATTACAAATTAGAAGATTATATCCTAGACAAGAATGCTTGGAAACATGTTGTTCCTGCTCCATAGGACAATCTAAAGTCTAGACAAAATCAAACTGGTTGCTAATTTAATTGTATAAATATAATTTTTATAACATTGATTCTACGTTCTGTAATTACTTTAACTCACACACTAAAATATTACTTGTTAAAATTTTAGAACAATCATCTACTTTTACAATATGTGTGCACCATGTATCTATCACATAATTAATTTATCTGTCATTGCTTTATATCTAATTATTTTTACCCATTGTGGTTAGATATTTTATTCTAGTTGCATCGTCGTATCGTCGTAAGTAAAACATTTTAAAAGAGTAACGGTGGAGTTTCTTGCCCATTCTTCTCCCTACGAAACTACCTTTTGGAAGGGGCGACTAGAATCAATTCAATTTTTTTGTAAATTCTGACGTTCAAAAGTGCCTTGTAGGTGCCTATTTGAAATAAATGGCCACAAGATAAATTATAAAATGGAACAGAATTCAAGAATGGAATGACAGGTTATTCGAAACAGGAATAAGGTCCGGAACGCTGAAACGGGACATAGAATATGCAAGTCGAACGCAAGGGTGGATGCTGTGTTTCCGGAAGTCACAAGCAACTAATTTCATGTTGGGTTGTTGGCCTATAAAAGACTAAGCACCTAGTCCGTGGCTTAAGATCAAAATTATCAATACATCAGCGAATAGGTACTTCTGTAACAACCTTTTTAGAGGAGTACCTGTCGCAATAGTGAAGAGCGTATGTATTGTCGATAGAAAAGTGAGTTTAAGTTTAAGGAACGTGTTATCCATTTTCTAGTAAGTATATGCATGAATAGAAAAAAAAATTGTGTAATTAAAACCAAAAGAAAGGGATAATATTTAACTGTCTTTATGATATATTTAATCCTCTAAAACTAGTGGTAACAATATTAACTAACCAGTGAGCAGGTTGGTAGACGAAGGTGGCCGAAATGAACGAAGATAACGATGAGTTTAACAGCGGGTTTGACGTATCGGTTCTCTAACTTCGAAAACTTTGTTGGAAACTGAGATGTTAATTTCAAAGTCGGGCCATCTTAACTTTAAATAAAGAAACTTTACCTTTACTAGCCGTGCCTGCAGTTCCGGTCGTGTTAAAAATTAAATTTAAATCAGGGCATTTAAATATTAAAAACATAGAAGGTTGTATTTTGAACTAAAATTCATCAAAAGTTTGAAACGTTGCTATATACCATCACCTTTCTAGCACGCGTATCATAACCACCGAGAAACGAAACACATAATTAGAGATTGTAGAAAGAGTTCAACGGCGTGATGTCAAAAATTAAGAAAAGTATTAATATCACTTCGTCTCAATAGAGTAGATGTGGTCAACTCGGTATGCACTTTTAATATTGAAAATAGAAAATTTTACATAAAAAAAACTATATTTTTCCTTAAAATCAATACTTACATAAATAATAAATTGTTCAAACACAACGCCATTATTTCATGTCAAACTAAAGTTCGCATTTTTATTTGCATAAAAATGTCACTGAAAATGCATCGACTGTTTGAATTTATATTCTCTTGGGACACGCTTGTCATTGATATAAATGATTTATTGTGTATTTATTTATACCAGAGTTCTTGTTTCATGGTTATTACCTACTAACGACTCGCCCTGGCTTCGCTCGGGTGAATTGTTATTTTTTAAACCCGCATCAATATCCCTGTAAAATCAGGGAAATTCATTGTTAAAAGTTAATAGACTACCAACTATAACTGTCCGTATATTCAAACCACAACTGTCATTCTTTGACAGTTGTATGAAATGGTTATAACACATAGACAGAGAAAACTTTTCTAGTTTTCTCTGTCTACGTTATACTCGTAACACGTACGGCAAATTGACGTCAATTTGCTTAACATTGCCCTGACTGCAGGTACTTAGTAGTTTCAGATCCTTATGTAAATACATACACAGACGCGTCCGGGAGACTAGAATTATGGAGTTAGGAGAAGTATATTTTGTCTTTACAGAACCCATTGCCTAATTTCAGTTATTACTTCAAATAATGATCGATCGTAGCTGAGTGTCACTTCTTTTATTTTCTTTTGACAAGGCGGCTAAAAGCTTTTCATCGCCACAAAGACTGATTTCGACAAAAAGCGAGCTCTAAGGCACCGGACTAATGAAGGCTACACTACAATATTTTTGTTTCATTCGTTCCACCCACAAAAATTTTAACTTCAATAAAAAAGAGGAGTTCTTCTTTTGGAGAAAAATGTTGTGTGTTTGTCAGGACTTCGGGAGTGTCTCTGAAACTGTGATTTGATCAAAATAAGCTAGTGTAGCCTGGACGTTAAGGACATTATCGCCATTTCATAAAGTTGCAATTGTGAAGTGAACATTCAAAATGATGTCACTTAACGACGACCCTTGTTATGCAAGCTATTATTGTTTGTAAGTGTGATTTATATACTTTTAAATCGAAACTCGATGAGCAAAGTGCTTTGAACTTCGCCTAGCGCACATATGTAAGCTCGACCTGTACTGAATTAATAGCTCATTCAATACATACCTAGGATTTCAAAATACATAGTTTATAGTAGTAGTAAAACATCTATGAATAGACACAGGTGCAACATGCAACAAAATCTACGATGTGGCATCGGTCAGCTAAGGAAATAATTTTAGTACCTATATACAAAGTTGACAAACTTTAAAATTATCGTTTTAGGGAAATGACAAGTGTTTTTTTTTACAAATTAATCTTTTTTAACTTAAATGCACATATAAAATTGACTACCTAACTTGGCTTACTTAAATAGAGTACACCAAAACGTGATCCATTAACTTTAAATTTTATCGTAGCGCGTTGAAGTCTTTTAAACGAGATTAAATTTTAAACTTACAATAAACACATTTGCGCAGTATTTTAAAACTATAAGTTTGTTTTAACAAGCTATCTGAAGAAGATGTCCAACTTTCATCGTAAGTGCTAAAGCCACTGATAGTGTCTTAAAAAGTGTCCCCAAAATTTTAATAATATAAGGTGTGAGATTACTTCACAGTGGGTGACTGTCGGCTCCTCGGCAGGTGGCAGCTCGTGTCGCCTGCACTTTAATCCTGACTTCCTCAGTCACAGTGGCGTGATTATGATCAATATTGACGCAGATGTGTCACTGTTCGCCGCATTACGTAATAATATCAACGTTTGTTTAGCAGTGGTCGCAGCAAGGACGAGCCTACTCAGCAGTGCCGGCTGGCGATAACCTCGCCAGTGCATGCGCCACCACACTCGCACATTATATAATAACCTTCTCCCTAATCAAATACCATTTTAAACAAGCCTACATCAACCCCTCACTAACTTCTATTCGTAACGTTTTAACATAACCTTAAGAAACTAAAAAACAGACACCTGAGACCAATTAAATTAGTTTAATCGAAATAATGCATTGAACCTCCACGCGATCGTATTCAAGCATAACTATAAGGGTTGCTCGTTAATAAATCACACACAGAACACAACCGTATGCATGAAACTGCTACGAAAAGTATTTAACGTACGCAACACCGGGGGAAAATCGTGAAAAGTCATGTGTCGACGAAATCAGCCGTTCTGGAGGTCACGACGTGCGAAACAGCTGTTCGGGTGCAAGGTCGAGCGAGGAGTGTGGAGAGAGTATGATAGGGGGTACTCACCGGCTGCGGTCATCAGCCACCACCAGCAGCAGCAGGCGGTGACGAGCGCCCGAGCGCCGGCCATCTCAGAGGCAGCGCATGACACGCGCGCTCTTGCCGGCCGCCCCGGCGGACTGAGCGCGGCTCGATCGATGCACGCTCGCGCCTCTCGGACACGCACCCTCCGGCAGCAGCCCCGCCCCGCCCCCAGGCCCCCCTCCCACGCCCCCGCCGCCCGCGCGCACCCCCGCCACCATTTCCCGAGTTTCCTCGGAGAGCGCGCGCGCTGCCCTCTTTTCTGGCGGATCGCTGACCGCCCCTAATTGATTGGGCCCGTACACTTGCCGAACACGTTTTAGGTCAGTTCAGCCGCAGAGCCTTACGTCCCGTTCTTAGGAGCTTGATCTTAACTGTGGCGTCAGTGGCCCGGTGAAGAGTTGTGACGGAGCGTTGTGGAACCACTGAATGTAGAGGCAGTTAGAACGCCTTATGCAACCAGCATGTGGAGGAAACTTTGTAACGCGCAACCTGGATAGAGTATAGTTTTCTGAGTTAAGTACTACTGAGAATAATGGTCCAACTTTAGGAAATAAATATTTTAACAAAGTTAAGACCTACTTTCGACCACAATGTTATATGATCTCTCGTTACGACACATATTTCTGTATCCCCAAAAACTTTTTTCATTTAATAATGTGCTCTGTTTTATAATCTCGCAGTTGACAACTTTCGTGCAATTTACTTATTTTCTAACCTAATCTTGAAATCCATATTCCCTAAATTATTGATATTACCTACCTAATCATATTCTACGATACCTATTTATGGTACATCAATAATTAAAAAAAAATTATAGCTCGTAGTTTACGGGATCATAAAATAGATTAGGTACGTCAGCGTACCCACGTAAATACTTACCGGTCACCTAATACTATGGGTGTTTTGTGTGAGAAGTTTTAATAACAGCTACAGGTCACTCGAAGGTACTCTTGCCGCGATCGGTTCGTGGATTACATACCGAGACCCCTCAATGCCTCTGAAAGCACGTTAAGCCGTTGGTCCTGGACTCCCGGCTGTCATTCGTAGATCTTTGACAGACGTTACGGGTAGTCAGAAGCCCGACAGTCTGACAACCAGTCCTACCAAGAGATATCGTGTTCCCCAGTAACTGGGTTGTGCAGTTCAGATAAGCAGTCGCTCTATATAAAATACTGGTATTCAGCTGCATCCGGTTAGACTGTAAGCCGACTCCAACGTAGTTGGGAAAATCTAAGCAGATTGATTGAGTTTCCGTCAAAAGCTATGCCGACACCTCAGATCATGCCGACACACAGGTGCTGTAAAAGGTCACCAGCGTAGCATGAGTATCCTGCCATCTGCTAATAACAATAATCTTGAACGGTGATTGATTATTCATGATTAGCAATATCCACTTGTGATTATTATTATATTTTATTTTGGCGGTCATTAAAGGATCTTTCAGTTCTTTCTTTTTTTAAATATCACAAACTTCAGCATCGTATAAAATTTCTATCGAATCGGAAAAGGCAAACATGAGCTACCTTTCTGCTTTCATGGGTTACGTAAAAGGCGACTAAGATCATACTGCAACAACAGGTCCATTTGTCAAACGCAATTATAATTACATGTAAGTGTAAGTGTCTCTCCACACGTTCCGGCTGCCGGGTTTACTATTGTGCTGCTACGTGTGAAATCTTTCTTTCATTTGCCAGATTCGGATCATGTGACAAGGCACTAACAAGCAGTGTTCGTTTATCAAGTCGTTTACATCTACAGTCTATTTTCGTGGTATTATATAATAATTCTCCAACCCGTACCTACTTATTCACCTAAGTGAGAGAGTCCCGTTGCAGCACTGTGAACATTATAGGCTGAATATTATACTTATGATCTTTATTCAGTAGATAGTTTACATCATTATTATGAAACACTTATACTCGACACTTACCTGCTCTAGGTGAGGCTGGTGTTTCCCAGTACCTCTGAGAAGAAACATCAAAACAAAATTAAAAGGTCAAAGTCCAGACAGTTTATATTATATCATGGCATTACGCGAGAACAATGTAGGCTAATGTCGCAAATGGCTTTTAGAGCTAACGCTATGCAGATTTATGTGAACCTGTACCAACAGCTGGCTATTGATTTGCCACTTGCCCAACCTCCCTCTTTAAGATTTATCAGTAAAAATATCGCTCGATAAAATAATCCACCTTTTTCAAATAATAAAATAATTTTAACGAATAGTTATCGAAATGTCGACTGAAGATAATAAGATGTTAAGATATTTTTTTGTCTAAAAAGTTCAAAGAAACCTTTCAATTAGGTATAACTATTGCAAAATAGGCACGCATTTAATGATTCGATGTGGCTGGCTTCGTATTACGATATTTTTTGTAATATTTAAATTCGAGTTACTAAAAATATGCAGAAACTTAATTCTTCAAAAGTTGAGATCGTTTCTCTATAACGTCCTTACACCCCTCACCGACCTACTTTCTTGTATAGTACATAAGTTCCATGTCAATATTATGTCCGGTTTCCATATCGAAAAAAGGATCGTTGTCTTACAATGGTGCCGATTCTTTTGTCACAAAATTCTCTAAACTAGACTAAAAATCACCAAAATTTAGTTTATTCCTGTCAAACGACGATTTCCCATTCTGAAATTGACTAAATTGACACAACTTAACTATATTTTAGTTTGACAGCACTAAGATGGCACTGAGATTATAATTTAGTGAAAATGGCAATTTTGCTATTCTGAATTTTACGTTTTTCACCTAAAATTTTGATTGTCTTAACTAAATCTGACTATTTTTAATCGCGATTAAAAAGGTGTGGAATAAAATTAGTTGTCATGAACTAAAATTCACACCAACACCTCGACTTCAGATGCAAAAGCAGTACTGTATCTTTTTTTCTTTTCTTTTGCCTATAACTCGAAAACGGTGTGTCGTATCGCAAAAATAATGAAAATTTCGACCCCCTTTGCAACCCGTAAACCTATAAATCTCAACGTGTTGGTAATATTTTTTTATATTTTCCATACAAAAAGTAAAAAATTCCATACAAAACAAGTCGAGGCCGCACATAATGCGCGCCTACGGCTCTAAAAAAAGATCACGTGGTACGGCAAACAAGTACCACGTGGAGTCGCAATAATTGTCAAATTTGATTTTAGATGTGTCAAAATTGTTTTTAAATTTAGAGATTTTATTTTGCAGAATAGCGTTAAGATTCTCATAGCCAAAAGTAAGGAATTTTAGTGATAGTTTAGTTAGTTTAGTTCGGTGTACAACAGAATCGGCACCATTGGCTGTTCTTTGAAAAAATTGTAAAAGCTACACTCCCGGACACGTGAATCGAGCCACCCTGCATATTTTTATTTAAAGGTCTTTATCTTTTTAAATAATGGTAATACAAAGAAAAACTCTCACTCACTCTCATTTCCATTCCCATTCATTCATTCCCATTTTCATTATTCCAAATTTGAATTTCGGAATACTAAAAAAACAGTAATAATTGCAATAAGTCGTCCTTTTGCGTTTCTCAGTGGCAAATCCAGCGTGGAATTAAAAAAAAATTGGTTTACATAGAGAAAACGGTTATTTAGTAACTTTTGTTACCTATTTGTTTCGGCCATCATGCGGTTTGGCATGGAGCTAATGTTAAACATGCATAATGCCACTAGACGTGCTGTGGAATGTTCTCCAATGCTTCCAAGATGGCAGTTTTCAGGTCCCGCAAAGTTTCTGGAGCTGGTTGGTTAGCTCGAACACGCCTCTTCAGCTCATCCATAAACCAGGACCAGGACTTCTTGCTAACCATTCCATGACTGTGATACTGAAGTCATGCAGTTATTCTCAAACAATTCTTGCAGTGTGCGCTCTCGCATTATTGATCATGCATAAAAATAAAATCCTAGCCCACAAACTCAGCATGTGAGCCATGAGCCTCTAGGCATTGACGAATGTATCGGTCGCTTTTTAGTGGTGGCAACCGTCGTCCCGTCACAACGGTTCCCTATCCATTTGCATAAAAGTTTAAGACCTAATATAACTTGGCATACTTTTGTTTGGTGATCCCTTCTTTTCGCATAATGTTCTTTGTCCTAATATACTTCGGCATAATAATACTTCGGCATAATTTTTTTGGGTGTGTAATGTTTGGCATAATAACAAATGCTCTAATTTCACTTGAACTAACGTTCATATGACATAATTTTCATATGACATAATATCAAATGACATAAATTCATATGACCTAATGTTTCATATCGAATAATATTCATTTAACATAATAACATTTAGTATAACGTTCATTTTATATAATTTTCAATATGTATGATATTCTTTTAATATAACGTTCATATGACCTAATATTCTTTTGACCTAAAATTCATGTTTAATGGGCACCGTTCTAGCCTAACTCAAATGGCACTTAACCAAACCTTAAAATATTCTATGCATGGTCGAGGGTGGGCTTGGTCGACGGAGCCCCGCTTCGCGGGGCTCCTACTTCTGGGTGGTTTATAAAAAAATAACCACGAAGGGGACCTTCTAACCTAACCTAACCTATCCGAGTCGGGGTGCCCTAAAGTCCAGATTGCATCCAGTTTCTCCTGGTAACAATAGTTGAGGGTGGCAGGTGTACAGGGTATAAAGTGAAGAAAAGAAAATTTTATACAATATTTATTTAATCATAACATAAAATATTAAAAGTTACTTAGAGATTATGAATATTATGGTAAATGAATAATATGCTAAATGAATAGTATGTGAAATGTGCATTATAGGAAATGTTCATTATGTCATATGAAATTAGGTAAAATGAAATTATATCAACAATTCATTATGTCAACTGATCGTTATGTTAAACAAAATTATGTTAACTGAAATTATGTCAAATGAACGTTAGATATTTTGTTATTATGTCAATCGTTACACACCCAATTTTTTTAGGTATACATTTTATGTTGGCATAATCATCTTAAAGACTAATTTGTTTTGGCATAAATTTAATTCGCATAACGTTACTAGGCCTAATGGTTATTAGCATAATAATATTTAGGCATACAATTAATAGAAATAACGGAAACAAATTTGAGTTATTTTTACGTATTTATTTTGGATTTCCACGTTAATGAGTTATTATACATAACATTATATAACATATCTATGTATTTTTATTTTAGGTGTATATTTTTAGCAATCGCTTGTAAATGTGCATGTTTCGAAGTATATTCATCTTTTTTACTAATAATTTTTTCAATCCTATTGTGTTAGTCCGTGTATTTTTTCTTTTTTTTTTGGTATTGGTGATGTTCCGACATCAAGTTTATCTATTTTAATGGTTTGGTGTTTTATTTCTTGAACAATCTTTTTTGCCAAAAAATAAAATCCTAGATGGTGTGTGATTTAGTAAAAAGGCAATGAGAACTTAGGATGCAAGAGCGAGCGAAGCGAGCTCGGGAATTGGGGCACCCCGACTCGGACAGGTTAGGTTCGAAGGGGATGGCCGTCATCCCCTTCGTGTTAGGTTCCTTAAAACCCTGCAGACAGAAATAGGGGCCCCGTGAAACGGGGCTCCGTCGACTACGCCTTATTATTATTGTTATGCTTAATAGTTATGCTTTAGAATGTTATGTTTATTATGCTTAAAAAAATTATGCTTTAGAATGATATGCTTAATCATTATTATGATTAGGGAAATTATGCATAAAAAAATTATGCGTAAGCTGTTATGCGTAAATAATTTATGCGAAAATATAATTAGTACAAGCATAACTTTTTTTCTTCGAGTCTCCTTACTTATAGCAGTTCGAGCGCAAACAGCCAGTCCATGAGAGTCTCGAAGCTGTTCTAGGACCTGCACTGAGGTCAGGTGCCGATTACGCAGGCTGGTGCTAAAGATAAAATAGTAGTCGTCCTGGACAGCGCACAAAGTCACCAGTCTTCAGGTATCGATGGTAAACTCTTTGAACGGCAGAACGGCTTACATGAAGTTGTGCACTTACGTTTTGCTGACTAAGCCCAGACTGAAGAAGTTCCACAGCTTGAGGGGCTACTTTAGGTGCAGTAGGTATTCATAATTGGGTTGTCTATTGTTTGCCCGAAGATTATATGCCATAATCATCATTTTCCCGAATTTCATTTACCCGAATTTCATTTGCCCGAATGTTTCATTTGCCCTAAAAGACATATGACATACTTTTAATTGCCCGAATTTTAGATACCATAAGATACGAATGCCATAAGTATTGTTTGCCTTATTTTTATGTGCCATAATAATTATTAGACATAATATTTAAATGGCATAATTTTTTCTGTGCATGGTTGATGGTGGGCTAGGTCGACGGAGCCCCGCTTCGCAGGGCTCCTACTTCTGTGTGGTTTATAAAAAAATAACCACGAAGGGGATGGCGGGGTCTATTCGCTCGCTTCGCTCGCTCACACGACCCCGCCATCCCCTTCTAACCTAACCTGTCCGAGTCGGGGTGCCCTAAAGTCCCAATTGCATCCAATTTCTCTTGATATAAACAACCGTTACACACCCGATGTCGATGGCAAATTATGTTATGGCATATCATAATTATGGCATGTGATAATTAGGGCTTACAATGATTATGACAAATGATGTTATGGTAAGTGACTTTATGGGAAACAATGATTCTGGCACGTGACTAATATGGCAAATGAGAGTAGGGCAAATGAGTATTATGTCGTATGATATTATGGCTGTTGACTATTATGGCAAATGATATTAGGGCAAATAAAATTCGGGTAAACGGCGGTATACCTCATAATTGGAACGTCAGAATGGATAAAAAAAAGGAAAACCATTTCAATACTCTTTTTATGCAAAACAAAACAAATAACGAAATAACTATTGATTTTGTAGATGCTCTAATCGAAGCTTGTAGCTCCTTTAAGAGCGCGAACTAATACTACTACGCGGCGTAGGCACCTACTGACATGAAGCAATCGTTGAAGGAACGCTTCTTTGGCCGCCTGAAAAAAGTACTTAATAGTCTTCTTTCAGGCGGAAACAAGGTGCGTGCCTTCAACGGTTGGGTCATGCCGGTTTTGATGTACTCTTTCGGCATACTCAAATGGACTCAGACTGAACTCGACGCCCTGGATAGGAGGGTCCGTACACTACTGACCGCAAATCTGATACATCACCCACGTTCTTCGGTGATGAGACTGTACATCCCGCGGAAGTGCGGGGGTCGAGGCTTTTTAAATGCGAAGACCCTCCACAACCGCGAGGTCTGCAGTCTCAGGGAATATTTTTTTAAAGTTGAAATGGGTATGCACCGTGATGTGGTAGCAGTAGACAAGGGACTCACCCCGCTCTCCATGGCTAAAGAGAACTGGCGCAAACCTGTAGTAGGTACTTACTACCGATGACCGCAGGGAGGTATGGCAAAGCAAGGAGCTTCACGGGCGCTTCTACCGGGCTCTTCATCAACCCGGTGTAGACTTCTTAGCGTCCGTATCCTGGCTACGTTTTGGTAACCTTTTCGGGGAAACTGAAGGTTTCGTCTGTGCAATTATGGACGAAGTTATCTTGACGAATATCTACCGGAGACATATTATGAAAGACGGGACGGTTGACGTGTGTCGGGCATGCCACCGTCCAGGTGAATCCATCAGACATATTATCTCTGGTTGTTCTCGTCTGGCTAACGGCGAGTACTTGCACAGGCATAACCAAGTAGCCAGGATTATTCACCAGCAACTTGCTTTAAAATATAAACTTGTGGATACCGAGGTACCGTATTACAAGTATGCGCCCGACCCAGTTCTCGAAAATGACCAAGTCACGTTGTACTGGGATCGGTCTATCATTACTGACAGGACTATTGTCGCCAATAAGCCTGATATAGTGGTGATAGATCGATTAGCGCGCCGCACAATGATTATCGATGTTACCATTCCACATGACGAGAACCTCGTGAAAGCTGAGAAAGAGAAACAAATTAAATATCTCGACTTAGCACACGAGGTTGTTGACATATGGAATGTGAGCTCGGCTGTCATTGTGCCGACTGTCGTATCGGCCAATGGCCTGATGGCCTCGATCAACATCTTTCGAGGCTCTCGTTAGGCGGTTGGATCAAGGGCCTGATTCAGAAGGCAGTACTCCTTGATACGGCTCGTATCGTGAGAAGGTTCCTGTCTCTGGAGCCCTAACCACCGGTAGCTTGGACCCTGCTCCTGATACCGGCGGACCACTATTTTTATATTTTTAAATGTTTTTTATAAAAATATTTAAAAATGTATTTATACGAGTAAGTATGTATGAAAATAAATAAACGGAATAATAATATCAAAATTCAATGTCCAAGAATTCATGACACTCTGCTTAACAATTAATTTCCCTGACTTTACCTACGATCGAAAAACCCATCAGTCGACAACTCAACACTCGAACTACTAAAACCACCCCTATGGCTACGAAATAAAGACGCTTTCATTGTCGAACTGATACTATGGACGTGCGGTTGCCTGTACAGTCGATGATGATGCGTGTTCCACTCGTTCGGCGACAGTCTAGTGAACGCCGAGTTTATGGGTGGATTTAGTGCTCGACCCATGTACAATAATGTACTCTGTGGCTCGACCGACGTGTGACGTCAGTGCTGACATCAGTCGCGTACCGCTTTAATGGACTAGCGCTCATTGACAGTAGCGCGTCGGTGCTACACTATACACGTCCGTGATACACGTCCATTTACCGTCACTCGTCAGTGTCTTGGTACGAGTGACCGACGTCAGCGTAACACTAAATCCAGCCTATGACTCGGTGACGCTGAACTGACAGTTGGAGCTGAAACGGTATTAAAGTGTGTCTTCGAATGATTAATAATGGTGTGCCTGTGTGCAAACGTTAGGAACGCAATCTCTCGACGGTCGGAGTGTAGTACCCAGTATACACTTGAACTACCAAAACACCCTTCGCTACTATGAAAAAAAAGGCGCTGTCAAAGCCAAATTTTTACCACAATCTACAAAGTATTACTACCAGGAACGTTTCGTGGACTTTACTTAGATAGATATCAAATCAAATCAAATCTTCCAAACAAACAAATAATTTGCCTTACATTTCACTATGTTTTCCGTAATATATTGCTAGCAACCCTGAAATTGACACTACAAACCTTCTGAACTTAGTGATTCCAACTGATGTGATGATATAATTTACAAAATCGAGGTATTTCATTTATTTTAATAAAATTTCGGTTTTATCGGTACCTAATTGGAAATACCCTAGTGAAAATCAGAGTAGATTTAATTAATGGAAATGATATAATAAGTGTCTATCAGTTTAAGTAGGTACTAGATGGGGCAAAGTAACCAATGACCTAAATGACATATCTACTCATATAGAGTCAGCAGACTATCAGCGCCAAGCAGGTATTATACTGGACCAGGGGGTCCAGTGTAATACCGGTTTCAGGATGTTGATGGGGCTGCCCCGATTCTGCAGTGCATCTGCACCCTAATTGCGTAACGCACTTTCAATCGCAATCCGAGAGTTTTGTAAGATATTGCTAATCCATTGCTTCATAGGTTTGAAAATTCGTCAGCTTAGCAACGTAGGGGAGAAGGGGGGAATTGGAGCCTACTAAGGAAAAAGTTGAATAAAAGGCAAATTTATGGATACCTTAGGAACTTTTTATTAGAAACTAAAACCTTATTCATGTGACTATCATTTAATCACAGCGTTAACGTTAGATTATTAGGCATTTGGCCACAGATAAACTTTAAAGAAAAAAACAGAATCGCTCTCATTACCCGACTTTGCGGGAAATGAGAGCCTATAAATTCCCATAATGTGTAATGGGAGCTACTTTATTGTTAAATCAGTCTCAAAAATTTCTATGTTAGTCTAAAATCTCAGTTAACATATAAATTTTAATATAAACGTAATCGTATTACAATTAACTTTAAGGATCCAAGCAAAAAACGCAAATATAATCAACCGGGCTGTCAGAACCAGAACATTCTTTATGTGCCCATTTACCGCAACCTCTGCAACGGTACCACATTTCGTTATTGTTTCCTGTGTCACAGCAAATAGCACATAACGTCTCTTCTTCTGAATATTCTGACTCATCGTCGCAAAGATTCTCAATGTCTTCTTCTTCAGACGTGTCATCCTCAAAAAGTTTCTTTTTTGTTGGTTACTTTCTTTCGTTGTTTTCCTTTTCCTGCGGTTTTAGTTTTACATATTAAAAAGCATATGGGGCAATTGGAGCTACAAAGGGTAATCAGAGCCTAATAAGCTCTGATTACCCGACTACCACCATTTTGAAATTAAATAAAATGATATACTGAATCTAGCTTGTAACGAAATTATACGCACAGATACTCAAATTTGATAACATTAGCTATAAAATAAAACAGGTTTGATTGTAATAAACGTATAACTTCACACATACCTGGCCGATGAAATTTCGTAGTTATTATAAGCGCGGACCAAAAAATCGACAAGCGTCCGTGGTCACACAACACGTGGCACTGGCGACTCTGGCGAGTCTAGCGCCGCAGGGAAACACAATCGCAGCGTGCCGAAGGCGCCCGAGTGGCAACCGAGTGAATACGAACTGTAGTTTTGTCTCTAGTCGCACCGCTCTCATTACCCTCTGGCTCCCATTACCCTCTGTTCCCCTAATTAACGCAATAAACGTGGGTGAATTGTCTAAGTGAAATCCATTGCGATCAATTGGCGTTTAATATGTAATGTAATGCGCCGTTAGACATAAATCTGCCTCTTTGCTCCTCAGAGTGCGGGCCAGCTCGAAACTGCTTCCTATAGACAATAGCAGAGAGGTAAATAAGAATAATGCATGAGAATCAAGGAAACTGACAAACTCTGCAAACTGACGAGTTGACGCAACTTTCTAATTCGAATAACTGAGCAATCAACTAAACTGAATAATCAATGATACTAGCGAATTAAATAATTTGACTTGTGAGGAAAACTGACCAGCGATACGCGGACTCGTTTCTGTTCCGATAATTATATTTGTATATCAATATAGCAAAAGTATCGATAGCCATAGAAAACAAAACTGAACATCGATGTCAGCAATAACGAATGGTCAAACTTTGATGAATGTCAAAGTTTGACAATTCGTTACTGCTGTGTCAATGTCAACGTCAACGTCGTCAACTACTCAGATGGTGGTACAGATAGTTGGTAGTAAACTTTACTCAAAATAAAATCGAAACTGGTAAACAGTTTTCGTTAAAATCATGTTAAAGATCACACTAATTAGTTTTTGAGTATCGCAAATATTATGTTTAGAAGAATTCGTTAGGCAAAATTTTTATTTGCTATTCTTGTATTACTATCAGTTATTTTTACCAGGCGATAACACAAAATAAGACAAACAAATGAAAACAAAGCGTGGCTACTACGATGTTTTCGTAAATACATGTGCCAAATACCCATCCAGCATCGCCGTAAGACACTATGTAAATGATGTTTATAAGAACTACACATACTCGGAGCTCTATGGAGTATGCGAGTACATTTCACAACAGCTTCAGTTTCGACAATGCAACAAAGGCGTTATTGGATTAGTGTCGGAGAGAAACATCATCATACCATGTATAATAGCCGCGTGAGTACCACCAGACATGCTCCTGTAATTGTTGTATATGCGGGCAACTTTTTCTGTTGTCTTTAAAGTCTTGTTTTATTTTTTCAGAGCTCACAAAAGTTGCACAACATTTATGTTTGTGGACCCGGCGCAGGATGTAGAGGCGATAGCTAAAGATGTTAATTTTACAATCATAATGACCATCCAAAACAAAGAATATGATTCTAATTCAGAGTTATGTGGTAAAAAGGCCGACCACACTGTTTCAGTTTTTGACTTGACAATAAGTTTTTATGACTTTGATGATACAAATGAAACACACTATAAGCATGTACCTCAACACTCATTTATAGCAATGACTTCAGGTAGTATGGGGGAACCTAAACATGTACAGGTTCCCATTCAATGCATACAGCCTAACATAGATGATCTAACCAAAATGTTTAACATTACATCAAAAGATGTCATATTCTTCTCGACACCCCTTACTTTTGATCCTTCAATGATAGAAATATTACTGGCATGCATTAATGGAGCCTCCCTACTCATCGCACCAGATAGAGCAGATGTCTTGTTCCCAGGGAACAGAGCTAATGCTGTCACAATTTGGCAAACAACACCCTCAAAGTTTTTACAGTATTCAAACACTGATATTAAAAACAAAATTTTATGTAAAAACTCAACCCTCAAGGTATTAGCACTGGGTGGTGAACCTTTCAATAGTATTAAAAGGCTAAGGGAACTGAAGCACTGGGAAAATAAAACTAGGATATTTACATTGTATGGAGTCACTGAGATGTCATGCTGGGCCAGTGTGGCAGAACTTGACCTGAATAGGTTGCAGACTGACAGAGAAGTACCCCTAGGGAACTGTCTCTCAGAAACAGAACTCATCATTCAATGTGCAGAAAATTCTAAAGAAAACATTGGAAAGATAATGTTAGGTAAGTAAGAAACTTGCTTAAAGATAATGTTAGGTAAGTAAGAAACTTGCTTAAAAATAATGTTAGGTAAGTAACTTGTTTAAAGATAATTTTAGGTAAGTAAGAAACTTGCTTAAAGATAATTTTAAGTAAGTAAGAAACTTGCTAAAAGATAATTTTAGGTAAGTACCTTGCTTAGAGATAATGTTAGGTAAGTAAGAAACTTGCTTAATTATGACCTAGTCAACAAGTCTGTTTGGAGACTCATTCTTTGTAATTGTATTTCAGTAAGCAAATCTAGAAAGTGTGTTATTCTAAACAAGTCAAATGGCCCTGAGGAGAAAAATTCACTGAAATTTTTGGACACTGGTGACATTGGAGAAATTAAAAGTGGTACTGTTTACTACAGGGGCCGCAAAGATGATGTCATTAAGAGATTTGGACATAAGATTAATTTGCTAACAGTAGAGACAACTATAATGCAATGTCCAAGAGTGAGAACTTGTTCATGTCTATGGCTACCAAAACCAATGCTCCTTGTGGTATATTTTGCATCAGAAACTCTCAGCAGCCAAGAATTATCAGACTTTCTAAAATGTAAACTTGATGATAAACATTGGCCTGACAAAATTATTAGGGTAGATAATTTGCCCACAAATCCTCATGGGAAAATATCCAAACTAATAATAAACAAGATGTTTGAAAGAATGCATGTACCACAAACAATAGATTCTCTAAAAATGATCTTCCTGGAGGAGCTCAAGGCTGCTATGACTGAAAGCTTTACATATGATCAAATCAAAGATAAAAACTTCTTTTCTTTGGGAGGAACCTCTTTCCTTGCTATATCTATATGTAACAAAATATCGTTGACATGTCCACAATTTGGAAAGTTGATCCTGCCTCACCTAATGTCACGTAAAAGCACCATAGATGAGATTATAAAAATAGCCCAGAAAAAAACATGTGTGGATATTGTAAAAGCTAAGAAATGCATCAAAAGGTCGAGGTCGAACAGTGACGCAGGCACACAGATTGCAGTGCTCGCGTGTAGCAAAAGAACAAGTACCTTGTCTTGCAGCAACCCTGTCGAGTTCAATGTGGTGTGGAGCATAGATACTGGGAAGTGTGTCGATGCCTCACCAACATTGTATCAGTCAAAATTGTAAGTAATGGTCTACCATCACTGAAATCAATGTGTTATTTTAGGAGATTGGCGATACTACACCCACACGGTTGACATCACATCGCTCAATCTTATTGATCAATCTCAATTCTCAAATTTTCTTATCATAAACCAATGCAAATTATAGACTTTGAAATCTGTTTATATCTGGTTTTATGCCTATCCAGCTTTCTTTAATCATCCGGTACTTAGGTGATAAGCCAGAAGCATTTGTCTTGAAAACTTAATAATGAATTTTGTGTCTATTTATATTAATGAAAGTACCTACATTTACAAAAAAATAACGATTTAAACCATTTTCGATCCTGCGTGAGGAGGAGACCCAATTTAAAATCTTTTTTTTTTAACACCCTGTAGTTTTAATATAACTACATAGGCATAAGTATGTACACTACAAGAATTTGCTTAACACTGCAGGGCATTAAAGAAAACAAAGATGTTTTCATGTCATCATGTCTGCATGCTTATATGTTGAGTGTCCTGCAATTTAAGACAAGACGACATACGTGAAAACGTCTGTGGGTACCCAGAATATGAGTTACCCAGGGTCACATGAGATACTTTACTAACTTGAACATCCCCCGTTAGACCCGCAGCACACAAAACAGCAACGTTATATGATTTTTCTGCTAAAAAATCAATTTAAATATTTCAGCAACCTGTATGTCACAGTGGGCAGTCACTCCGGCAAGATCATCATAATAGATGCAATAAATGGCACGCTTGAGCGCACAATTTCCTTGAACACGCGGATAGAAGCCCCCGTGCTGTGTCACCACGACGTGAACCTGATGCCTCCATTCGGAGTGGTCGGCGGCTACGACGGCACCATCGTCTGCTTTTCGCTGGAGACTTATGAAGAACACTGGAGGATCAACATCGGTCACATGATCAAAAGCAAAGCTGTCTGCTGTAACAGACAGTTGTATGTCGCCGCTTACGACGGAAATGTGAGATGTATTTATGCCGTGGTACGTATTCTATTTAATCGTTTGCTGAAAGTATAGGGAATTTCTTAGTAACGACACGGAAAGTTCTTTATAGCAAAAATCAGGGCGCCCGTGCGTGGTCATGGTCTAAACTCTAAAGGATTCATACGGAGGCAATAGACATCGGCGTCTTTGTTCTATAAGCAGGCTTGGGACTAACGAAACGAACAAAAAAGGGGCCACTGCTCTCATTATTTGATAGTATAATAAAGCATTTGCCAGTGACAGATTTTTCTAAATACTTTTTTTTATTGTGTGGAAATTCTCAAGATGTCCTCTGCCCTGAGGCGGTTGATTGGGTCTGTCTGACTTTAAATCACAGTGACGCGACTGACACGGTAGCCTCGCAACTTCCTCTAGCTGAAGGGCTGGAGCACTTCCCCCTGCTCCCCTGGCGGGTAGGTAGGTAGGTACTAGTCATCCTCTTGCTTATTCTTATCAACCAAGGGACTCATCACAGGATCCTTTGTACGCAAAACGTCTTTTAAACAACTCTTTTAGTAATGTTAACAATAAAAAAACATGTGTGCAGTTCACACGCGGTAGAAGTAAACCTTCAAAAATGTTGTATGATGAGTATTTACCTATATCTCATTCTCTCGCACTTTAAATCCTATACGTGTATGTGTTTGTCTCTTTTAGGCGCGGCGCCCACTATCGGTGGGCATCGGTGCGGCTCGGTACAGCTCGGGCGCCTTACGGCAGCTTCGGGCAGCTTCGGGCTGCCTCGACAGTCGTATGCATACCTAAGGACGCCGAGGCTGTCTTCGGGTAGCTCGGGTGGCATTTTCGTGGCAGACACGTCGCAGAACAGTCATATAGTTCACCATTCAAAATTTTCATAATTCATCCTATCCTATAGTAGTCGTAAAATTTGCAATCATTAAACAAGTTATGAAATTCACCGAAGGTACATCTTTGCTTACAAAGCTTATTCACCCAAAATCTTCTTTTTTGCCTTAAGGCTCGCTTCTTCTTCTTCAGCAAGATGAACAATGAGAACTAAGTCCCAATCCATCATAATAAATAAATACACACGCACAACTGTTTTCACGTAACGTTAGGACTGCTCTGCGACGTGTCTGCCACCCGAACTAGTCTTAGTTTTCCCGTAGCTACACGAAACCAGCTTCGGCGTCTTTAGGTATGCTTCCGACTGCCGAGGCAGCATTCAGGCGCCCGAAGCCGCCCGAAGCAACCCTCAGGCGCCCGAAGCCGTCCTAAGGCGCCCGAGCTGTACCGAGCCGCACCGATGCCCACCGATAGTGGGCGCCGCACAGTGTGCTGAAATTCGATTTTCATAGACATTTTCATTCAAATATATTTTTTTAAGTGACGCTTTTTTGGCTTGGGAACGATAGAGAATACCTACTATATGCTATATATTATTATAATGAACTTTCAGGTTTATAATCGTAAACAGCGCATTCAGATATTTTTTCGAAAAAAATTGTATGGAGTCGGCATAATAAATGATGATAATTATCTCCATTATCGCACAATTGCGCCTAATATCCTCTTAGGTTATTAATATATGAATTATTTTGGATTTTTTGACATAGGTACTCCATGCCAAGGGCAAACATACGTTTTTTTTTTAATCGTTACAAAATTAACTATATTTTTAAATTTTTAGTTTTTTTACTAATATTAAGTTTATCATGGGTGTATAGACTAGACATTTACGCAAATCAATAAAATTAAGTGCCATATTAGAAAGTGAAATTCGCTTAAAAACTCATTAGCTTAAATCTGAAATAGTAATTATCTAATCTAATGATTCACAAAATTCCCAAAAAAAAATCAGGAAATTATTGTTTGTTAATGACATTTTAACTATCTACCGACTTTTTGAATACCTATATCTATTAAATAATTGGGTTCTCATTGGTTAGCAATTAAGAGGGTATAGTTAGTAAATTAGTTTTTCGGGCACATACATTAAAGTCGATCGCAATAAATAGGAGCGTACTAAAAGAAAATTATTAAGTATTCTTCAATCATTTAAAGTACAAACATCGTGGCAAGCATCGTAACAAACTTAGATTTGTTCGTTATTTTGAAAAACGCTCACAAACTTAGTGACTATAATTTTTTGTTTCAAACCGTGCTATTTCTATCAGTGGCTATTGACACTGAGTTACGATGAGACTGAAGATATACTACGTGTATCAATCGCTTAGCTTAGTTAATAATGTCATATATTTATACTTATAATTTTAAACAGACTTACATAAACGCAAGTTTTTACCATATTTATCTCTCACTATATACATACACATTGGTACTTTAAAAGGCCACATCATATATGCATTTTAGTAAGTAGGTATCTTAATAATAATAAGCTGTGCTCGTCCTACAACTACTGATAATGTTCAAATTATAGGCGAGGACGCTGGCACCCTAAACACAAGTTAAATCTTACTTTGGGTGCCAGAGTTCATCGAAAACACTCTTTTCTTAGTTGTAACGCTGCATGGTGTTTAAATAAGTGTTTTTGTACAACAAAAGGTAATAAAAAATCTTTAAACAACAGTGTATCTGAAGAAGATTGTGTGACTTTAAAATAATTTTGCCGGAGATTCACTAGGGCTGCACAGAAACGATATGAATAAATACAACGGAAATATGAGAGGCTCTGAACTGACTACGAAAGTTGGCTCGAGGCTGATGTTGATTGGCCGAGTTGCTTAAAAGAAAATATAAAATCGATTACTCAAAATGCCCTATAATGCCAATTTCGGAGCCATCACCAAGTTCTAACATTACTATTTTGGAATCATCGTCAAGCGCTACTGGTTCTCTTTTGGAGCCATCTACATCATCAACTGGAACAATGGCGAAACGAAAAATCTCAAATCGTAAACCTTTTGAAGATTTGGGAACGAAATAGAAAAAGAGGCGGAGTGGAGACCTGACAGACAAAGATTCCAGTGAGCTCGTACTTGCAACTATTTCTATGTTTAAAGATGAAGGCCAAAACAACATTGCTTCTCTGATTGAATATATGGTGAACCACCCAGAATCAATCGAAAAATTTCAAGATTTAATTAAAAAACCAACCAGTAAAGAAACGTTTTCACCCCAAAAAGCACTTGGTTTACTGATATATCTGAAATTATCAAAGTGGCAATATATAACTCTGCGAGAATCAGCAATTCGAGAAGGCCTTAAGCACTTGTACCCTTCGTATTACTGCGTGCAAAAAGAGAAAAACGTGTGCTTTCCACCAGAACCGAAAAATTCAATTACGGTGACAGATTCCTCAGCAAAAATTTCACTGCAAGATTTGCTAGATCTGACAGCAAAAAGTATAATTAAATCTTTGCCAGAAAGTATACAAAATAAAGAACTAATTTTAATATCAAAATACGGTTTCGATGGAGCATCCAGCCAAAGCAGATACAAACAGAAGATGGATTCTACACAAGGTGACTCTAGTATCTCATGACTGTTATCACCACTAAAGATGACATGTGAAGACATCACAGTTTAGGAGAACCCGAAACCTTGCTCAGCAGCGTATTGTCGCCCAGTACAGTTCACCTTTGTTAAAGAAAGTGAAACAGTGGTGAAGGGAGAAAATGAAAAGAGTCAAAGCTGAGATATCGGCTCTCCAACCATCTGATTGTGATAGCAATATGGTGAGTCATAAGCTAATGCTCACCATGGTACTCGTAGATGCTAAAATAAAAACATACCTTTCTCCTAACGTAAGATCGAATGCAGCGTGCTACATTTGTTTGGCGAAACCTTCGGAGATGAAAATCTTGGAAGAAGTTAAAAAGAAATCAGCAGAAGATAACTTGATGGAGCTCGGACTTTCTTCACTACATGCACGCATAAACATGATGGAATGTCTTTTGCATATCGCATATAAATTAGATATTAAGAAGAGGTCTGCTAGAGGGGATAGTGAGAAAGCTGCAGTGGATGCAAGAAAGAAAACTATCCAAGCCAGGTTCAAAACGGAGCTCAACCTATTAATCGATGTCGTAAAACAAGGTCATGGCACAACTAACTACGGCAACACTGCACGACGATTCTTTGAATTTCCTGAAAAGACTGCGGCTATCACAGGACTAGATAAAGATCTGATCCGAAGATTTGCTGTAATTTTGCAAGCCATAACTTCAGGAGAACCCATCAATATTTCGTTTAAAGAATATGCGTACATAACTGCTGAGAAATATGTTGAATTGTACAACTGGTACTACATGTCATCAACAGTGCACACGATACTGCTTCATGGAGCCGAAAATATTGCTTATAACGCAATAGTACCGATTGGAAGTTTATCTGAAGAAGCTTCAGAAGCAAGGAACAAGGACTTCAGAAGATTCAGAGAACATCACTCACGTAAGAAGAGCAGAGTGAGTTCCAGTGAAGATATTTTTAATTTCCTTCTTCTTTCGTCCGATCCGTTTATTTCAGCAGTAAGACCAACGACGGATGCAAAAAAAATTAACCTTTGTTTGATGAAACATTGGATCTGCTGAATCTTCAAACACCTGAATTCGAGTTTAGGGGTACTGCTCAAATAAATTCTGACTCTTGAGTTCGACTCTGAAGATAGTGATTCAGAATAGGCAATATTTTTAAATAATATATTCATTGTTTTATTAATTTTATCATATATTTTTATTGTAATCATTTTAATATTAAATGTTTTCATCATATTTTTGGTTTTAATGAGATGTCATTAATTTTTATAATTATTTGTATTGCACAACTACTAAAAATTCGTTTTTAGGGTATTTCTAGTACCACAAAAGAATCACAAAATGTGTCTTACGATGTTTAAAATGTATATATTTGACAAATATTACTAATTACATGTAATTTTAAGCCTAATTATCCAACAGATATTCAAAAAGACAGTAGATAGTTAAAATATTGTTAAATAATAATATTTTATTAAATTGGGGATTTTGAGAGTCGTTAGATAATAATTACTTTATCAGCTCACCATTTGTACTACTTTGTTGTTCATCAAATTTAAGTCGTTATGTGTAAAGGTTTCTATGATATAAATATTATCAGAAGGTTTTGTATAGAATATACCTAGGCAAAGTATAAAATAAATAATATTTCATACATTACCTACACGTTTTAGGTATTCTATACATTGCCTAGGTATTGTATAGAATACCGGATTATACAGATTGCCGGTAACAAATAAAGGATACAGGCATTAAGCCATTTTTTTATGGTTTTTAATGAATTTCAATTTCTAATATTGCACACAATTAATTTGCGTAAATGTCTAGTCTATATACATACATGTTAAACTTGATACTAGTTAAAACAAAACAATAAACAAAAAAAAATTGTTTGTTTTTTAAAGATTTAAAAAAAAAAGCGTACGTTTGACCTTGGCATGAAGTATGTCAACAAAACCCAAACTAATTCATATATTAACAACCTAAGAGGATATTAGGCGCAATTGTGCGATAATGGAGAAATCAACATTTATTATGCCGACTCCATACAAATTTTTTCGAAAAAAATCTGAGTGCGCTGTTTACGGTTATAAACCTGAAAGTTCATTATGTATAGCATATAGTAGGTATTCTCTATCGTTCCCAAGCCAAAAAAGCGTCACTTAAAAAGAAATTGAATGTTTATGAAAATCTAATTTCAGCCCACTGTGCGCCGCGCCATAATGTCGTTTTTTCGTTTCGAGTTTCAAATCACAACGGGGCTAAAGAAGTTTTCGTACCACTTGCTCAAAAAAGTGACATTCTATGCCACAAAAAGCGAACATAACAATAGTAATTTGTATATATTAATAGTAAATCTGTTAAAAACAGGGAAAGAAAATTGTACTGAATTTCATTCATCCTCTAGGGGGAGAATGTGATTTAAATTTGGAATACTTACCGAAATTTATATTGAACTACATCTGTGTTTACGCCATTGAGTTTGTTTAAAAAGCATTATACATCTTTTTGAAAAAGGAATACGCATTTATTATGCAGTTATTTATGATTATTTAAAATTACGAAAACCGACGAGGCCGTATGAGCTTGATGCCTTTTGCTTTTATGACAAAAAAATATTAGTCTAGGAATTTCCCGCGTTTTTGTTTCCTTCAAATACATAAACGTTAAGTTTATTTTACTTTTAATTGTCATTATTTTTAATAAATGCTTATCTCATATTATTATTGTGTTAATTTTTTCGCAAATGGTACGAAAAGTTGAGTATTTTCCTCGGTGATAAAGCTGTCTTAGTCTTGGGTGAACTTAAATCCCTCGCTACACTCAGGACTCGTCTTAAATCCCTCGCTTCGCTCGTGATTTAAGTTTTTAACACCCTCGCTACGCTCGGGAGTAAACCTCGAGTCCTTCATTACGCTCGCGATTTAAATCGTCACCCGCGACAAAAGACACTTCTTTATCCCCTTCTTGGTTAATAATCTACTATTTCACTTCAAAAATAATTCAATAAGTTTTCCGATTACCATAATAATATACACTGTGACGCGGGCAGCTATTTCACAATAATAATAATAAAAACGTTTATTTATAAAAAGGGATACATTTACAATGAGAACCTTTTAACAATTAAAATAAAATATAACGGATCATTAGTTGTCTAATTATTGTACGTACCTATGACTAATAATATTGTAATATGATCCTAACGATTAAGTACCTAATATCTGGTCTATCAGTGTTTAAAAATAAATATGACAAGTTTCCAATAATTTAATTAGCGATTGTATTTAATGTCGGGTAATAACAAAGTCTCTACTTAGAAAAAACGTTTATGCTCGTTGTGGCATCAGAATGCATAGATGCGTTAAAATGCACTGCTATACAGTATTTACTTTAGCTCTGTATCGATTTTACTGCTCCCCTGCAGAAACTGTCAATCCATCTCGCCATGAACTCCTTACCGCCCTAATTACACAATTATTTTTCAGTCAGGTGCCCCGAAACTTACAATAAACATCTGTAATGAACCTATATCTGCTGACCTTGTACTTGCTAAGAGGGAGTTTGTACTGCTGGGCACGTTATCGGGCGTGTGTGCTTGTATCCACACCGTCACTAACGTGATAGTATGGCGCGGCACGCTGGCCAGCCCGGTGTTCGCGAGCCCAGTACTCTATGACGACGATAAATATGTAATGTTCGCTGAAGTCGCCGGCGATATACACTGCAGAACTGTGGAGAAGGGTATCAAGGTAATCACGACACCTTAGTACAGGCTAGGTACAATTTTCTGCGCAATTTTCCGGCGGCTGGCGCCCAAGCTGATGGGTGCAGCGGGCGCGCTTTCAACGTTGCTTCCTAACTTGGGGGGCCCGAGCGCCGCCTGTAGGCGGTTGTACGTGGGAATCGTGCGGTCCATGGCCCTGTATGGGGCCCCTGTGTGGGTGATGGACATGACGGCCGGCACTCTAGCCATTCTGCGTAAACCGCAGAGGGCGATGGCCGTCAGAGTCGTCCGCGGGTACCGCACGACTTCCTACGAGGCGGCTTGCGTCCTGGCCGGATCCCCGCCCTGGGACCTAGAGGCGAAAGTACTCTCGTTATTATATCGATGGCGCGAGGAAGAGCGGGCACGGGGCTCGAGGCCGGTGCAGCGGCAGATCGCGCTGCGCCGAGAGGAGCTCCGTCAGGTCTTGGTGGCGGAATGGCGGCAAAGGCTTCTGCGCCCTACCGCCGCCGGCCTCGCTACCGTCGAGGCAATCCGGCCAGTCCTCGACGACTGGCTCGGGAGAAGGCACGGCTCCCTGTCGTTTAGGGTGACGCAGGTGCTGTCGGGGCACGGCTGCTTCGGCAAGTACCTGTGCCGCATAGACAGGGAGCCGGACGCTCGGTGCCACCATTGCGTCCATTGCGGGGAGGACACGGCGCAACACACGCTCGCCGAGTGTGTAGCTTGGGAGGAGCAGCCGTGTCCTCACAAATGAAGTAGGAGGCGATCTGTCGCTGCCGGCCGTAGTGCGGAGGATGGTCGGTAGCGCAGAGTCGTGGGACGCGGTGGTGTCCTTCTGCGAGGACGTGATGTCGCAGAAGAAAACTGCGGAACGGGAGAGGGAGATCTCGACTCCCTTCCCCGGCCGCAGAAGGCGCACCGAGCGCAGAAGGGCGGACAACGCCCTTTTCCGGCCCCCATGAATGGGTCCAGGGGCGAGGGACTTGGGGAAGTCCCCGCCCCCTATTCGATGGACCCGAGGCGGAGGCGCGCGCGGGTGTCGGCGCGCGCCTCTGAGGCGATGCACGGGGCAGTTAAACACCTCACGACCCCGTGCAGGAGACGAGGCGCGGTCAGACCGGGCCAGCACTGTTGCGGGGCTGCGGAATAATTTGGATTCCCGCGGCCTCGCGCGCACGGGCGCGAGGAGACACCGGGGTGGTTTTAGCCGGTAAGAGTCCGGCACGCCCCTCCGCCTTTTCCCCAGGCGGAGGTTGTCCTTGAGGACTTCCCCCCGTAAAAAAAAAGGCTAGGTACAATTAACCCGTTAGTTAATATGGTTTAATAGAGTCAATTTAAAAGATGTACCTACACACACTGTCACCTTTCGGAAAGGTGGTACAGAGCATCCAACTACACAACTTTCCCCATAGGAACAACATCATAATCGGGAAAAAAATCAGCTGTCCCTGGGTCTAGGATAGGGATACTGGGTCGAGTAGGTATTGAAGTTTTGCTTTGTACAGCTGATTATTTTAGTTAGGTACCTATTTGTAGAGACTATGCTCTACAAAGCCGAATCATTTATTATCTATAACTCGATGCGTCATATTAACGGCCGGGCTTTAATTGTACTTAATTAATTGCGCAGCGAAAATGTTCATAAAACTATCTTTTATGTGTTTATTTGCATTCTTGATAGTTATTGCAGAAATTAACTTTTTTCTTATAATTTCAGATCTGGGAATATCCAGGAGCTAAAGGAAATATATTTTCATCAATATATGTAAAGCCAATAGATAAGCTGACATGGCAAATGGTATTTGGTTGTCACGACAAAGCGGTGTATAGTCTTAGTATTAAGAATTTCCAGCCAAGTCTGCTTTGGAAGACCCCACTTACTTCTCCAGTTTACTCAACTCCTTGCGGTTTGAACGACAAGCTGATATTAGCCACATCAAATAATGGAAAACTATGTGTTCTTGATGCAGAAAATGGAATTTTATTAGAAGAACACAGTTTACCAAATGAAGTATTTTCATCACCAGCTGTATACGGTGACTACATATTTATTGGTTGTAGAGATGACCATCTGTATTCAATTAAATATATTTTGAACTTGTAAATTGTGATTTCATCTAGTCTAGAAGTAAAATTGGTGATATATAAATTAATTAAAATGTTAAGTATAAATTGCATAATAAGCATAAGGTAAAATATAGCTTTGTTGTTATTGACCTGTACATGTGACATGTCTTGTTGCAAAATAAAACACCTCTTGTTATTATTATAACTTTTATTCATGATCTTACACAACATACAGGTATAATGAGCATTCAGAAATTTTGACTTGTTACAAGTATGATATGGTTACAGAATCAAACAATTACCAAATTGGAATGCATAAAATCTGGTACAAATAACCTACCACTTGTGCAGATCATATAGCTTTGTATACTTTTAAAAGCAGCTGTAAATAAAATATAAATTCCTTTAAATAATATTTTATTTTTGGCAATAAAATGCTTAAAATCAGTTTTGGAACCACTGGGAGCATTGTACATACATTAATACTTGATCTACTGCCATTACATCTAAGCTCTTAATAAAATTGATAACCAAAAATCCCTAGAGTATCATTATTGTTGCCAGAACAGTTCTTAAACAAATATAAAATTAACAAGCAATGTACATAAACATGATATTATAACATAATTCACTGTTCCTCTTCTCCAAGCTCTACTTTTACTTTGGAGAAGTCGAACTCTTCGCCCGTTCCATACTTGTATATTTTAATCACATCTAAACAAGTAGTCTCAAAGTGTGTGGTAGCATCATAAGATTCGGAAACAAAGATCTGGCTCTGAGTGCCATCATCAAGGGGCTCATAGTAGTCGGTCACAGACACAAACTTCTGTCGGATAAGTCCAAGCAGATCCAAGCCAGGCTTAATCTCACTTTCTGGGTCATTGGTTTCAACAGTGGTCGACACCATGGCAATGAACCAGCCCTTAGCAGCAACCTGGTGTGTGTATGACACAACAGAGATATAGATGTCAGAATGCCTGCCTACTTGCTTCTGAGGAATGATAATTTGGGTGGACAAAGCATCCTTTGTATTTGGTATAGGATGATCCAATAAACAAATGCAACGAATCACCTGAGCCTTCTTGCGGACACGGTCAGGTACGTAGCTAGGGTCGCAGTACACTTGCTTGCACTTAGCTATTTCATTGCCAGATCGTACACCAACTACTTTGCCACCTTCTCCAAGCACTATCTCATCAATAGGTTTGTCCAGCATGTATGTTCCTCCATAAATAGCAGAGAGGCGAGCAAAGCCTTGAGGCAACTCCCCTAATCCATACATGGGATACAGGTATGGAGATTTGCCATATCTTGCGAGTGAGTCAGAGTACAGTTTAATACGGTGGATAGTTTGTATAGCTGGTTGTTGGAGGTAGTTATCATTGAGGTAGAGGGCCAGAGCATGCCCAGTGAAGTCTTGAGTGTTCTTGTCAAGACCAAACTTATCATAAAGCGACTGCATGTTGGCTGTACTCGGGTCCAAATCCTTCCATGTCTTCGAGTCATCCTCCTGGAAGTCTTGAACGTAAATAAGGAAGTTTCGGAAGCGTCTCTTTTCGAACATCCCCATCAGATCCGATGCCAGCGCCTCCTTCTGGTCGACGGGTACTTTTGAAATCTTTCCGCCTTTGTAGACATAGCTGCCCTCCACAGACTTGAATTCCAGGTATCGAGTCACACCCGTGTGAATGAGCAGTTTCACAAGAAGCCCATTTGCCATCAACAACTTGGGAATCAAATCCACATTCCAGTCGCGACCTCGGCCGTATGTTTCGTCGGGAGCCGGTGCGTTGAACTTTGCGAACAATTCTTCTAACGGGGTAATTGACGCAGATTCACCACCGTAGTACTTATTACGATCAATGTGCAATACCTTTTTTCCGGACACGGAGAGCATTCCGCTTAGGATGCATTCTTTTAATCCCGTTCCCAGAACTATCGCGTCGTATTCTTCATCCATGTTGAAAGATTTAGAAGAAGTATTCCACTAAAAATTGCAAACCGGGTGGTAAATGTCAAAATGTCGGAAAGAATATGGCCGATTTCGGTGACGACGACGTGTGAGCTAGTGTTGCGCAGGTAAATATTTACTAAAATAGTCGGTTTTTTTTTGTATGGCAACAGGAATTAATATTTTACATCTAAAATTCCTGAAACAGACAGGCCTGTTTCAGGAATTTTGTGACGAAATTTTATAAAACTAAATTTACCAAATGATGCTTTCAGCATTATATACCCACCCGCGTGTGCTACTAGCTGGCATCTTGTCACACGTGCTGACTCACATAGCTCAACTCGCATAGTTTACAGTTATTTGAAAATTAGCTTAGCTAAGCCTAGGAGTAATAGTGTTCTGTGAGTTAAGCACAGCATAGCACAAATGCAAAAACTTGGTATTCCTTATATATCTTAACCGACTTCAAAGAACGAATATTTTATGTATTCGACAAGTTTTTTAACTTCTCAGAGATCACTGGGCCTATTTAGGTGATTCTTTTTTAATTTGAAAGAAGACACCCGCATGGTGGTCCCGTATCAATTTTATTAACTTTTGTTGAGGAGTGTTTGGGTTGGCTTCAATAATTGATTTTTAATCCATTTCGTCTATGTCCATGAAGTTGTCTTCACATAGTAAGTGAAGAATTTGTGTAGGGCACTACAACCTATTATAAGTCAATGACTACAACTCAATCAATCAATCTGCCTAGCCTTTTTCCAACTATGTGTGGGACACTTACCATAACTAAATAGTGAAAAACAACTGACGTATAAAAGCGACCACATTGAGAAAAATAATTTTAGTCTCTGAAGTCTTCAGTTTTGTTAGTTTTTTGAATATTGCCAAATTGCCACCGATATCTCACTGAGAGCGAGGCCTGGGTCCCCAGCAGTGCGAACATTATAGGCTGATTATGATGATCACAGACTGTATAGAGAACTACGTTATGATGATGTATCTTTGCATGTGGGATTCTTTATCACAGAACCGTAGACAGAGAAAACTATGTCTTGGTCTACGCACAGAACACTATTACTCCTGTTCTTTATACCCTCGTATGTAAAAACGTCAAACCTATATTTTATGCCGTAGACGGAGAAACTAACTCTGTCTACGTTTTATGCGTAGACTGGCGTAGACAGACCATTGAGACCGTAGCTTTAGTTATTGTTCTGAGCCGTAGACAGAGAAAACCGGAGAATCTCATAATATATATACTGTACTCGTTGCCGGAGAAAACATTGAGACAGACCATTGACTTATATGTTTTTCCCTCAGACTAAGGAAAAGAAGAATAGACATGACATACCTACGAAAAAACGTGCCTACATATACTCTCTAGTTACATGCTCTGTGTATACTGTGAGTCTGGCACAAAGATGGCGGCTTGCGGTAGAGCTGCGCGCATTATACCTAATATCAAAATTTTCTTCAAAACACTGAAAGAAACAAGTTGCTATGACAACTGATGTACTTGTTGGCTGTGACAAAACATGCGACCGGCCGCAGTGAGATATGCTGTATACTGTTCGTTATGCCAAGTCCTTTCTTTTCCTTAGTCTGAGGTTTTTCCTAGCTCAATGAGACAGACCATTAGACAGACTTTTAAGTCAATGAGACAGACAGAGAAAACTGTCTACGGTTTTATGACAGCTGCACCCACAGCCACACAGCCACAGCCACTGACCTCTATATAGATAATAGAAATAGAGGTCAGTGGCCACAGCACAGAGTACCTTTTTTTTCATTGAGCTAGGAACGTAGACAGAGAAACTAATCTGTCTACGGCTAGGAAAAACATATTTTTATAATAGGTACCCACAGATTATCAAAGGCATGTGAGTCGTTGCCAGAAATGTTATAAGTTTATAAACATTGTTTAAATGTCTAGAGACTTAGAACTAGGTATTGTGTATTTATTTTATTTATTATGTGTTTTTTTTGTCTTAGCGTTTGCTACACCGGTTGATTACATCATGTCAATGCCGGCTGTCGCTGATAACCAGCGCTGGGGCTTTGTCTCGCATAGGGTCGTAGCATTATGCTGAGCGATGGCCGTTTTGCGTGGATGTGACGCATATTTTCCCCCAACTTGTTCTTTTTTGTGTAGGTTTTCGTTCTCTGTGTCATGTTTACCGCAACTAAGCGTATTTTCTTTCTTTCTTCTTTCATAAGCATCGTCTGGGTCGCGCTATAGTTATAGGCTAGGATTTGTTTTTATAAAGCTAAAATCGAGAATTTTAAACGTCAATAAGTCATGTTTTCGGCACCATAAGCATTAAATAAAATAAAGGCTTGAGGAGAAAATACAACCCACTAAAAGGTTTCAAAAATATAGCACGCTAGAAGGTTGAAAATAAAAGAAAAATTTTTAAATCTTAAATCCGACTGCAAGTAAAAAGTTCAAAACAAGCCCAATCATTTTCAAGCAGACTTATGCAGTTGGTGAAAGAAAGAAAATATAATTAATTGACCCAGGTTAAGGCACCCAACCGCGGAAAAGAATACAACATACACACAAACAAAACAAAAAAAGCTTTGCTTTTATATCTAACAGTATTGTGGGTTTCACGGCTGTGCCAAATTTAGTTCAATCTCAGATTTTATGCAACCAACTGTATTTAGTATTCCAAATGCGATGTGGCCCAGCCCATCCGTAGACATACCTACATTTTACATTTTTAGTTTTTTTAGTTGTTGTATTTTTACATCAACTAAAAAAACTAAAAAAATTTTCGGGCATTATATTTATTTAAATTCACATACACAATGCACACAAATGTACAGAGACGGACATAATGCCTATCGATGGATGCTTTACGATAGGTTGGGTTGGGTCAAAAAAAGGAGAACTTATTTTTATGTTGGCAAACCCAAATATGTTTTGTCATGTCTGGCGACCAAGCAAGTTGAAGTTGAAGCAAGCAATGAAAGGAAGGAAATGTCATGTCAATTGTCTGTCAGGCAGTCAGTCATTGAGTTCAGTCAGTTACTTGTCTCATGTTTTTGCTTGTTTTTAAGTTTCGTACTCAATCGTGTATGATCGCTCCGTGGTGGTCAAATGATTATTTTAAAAGTTCTAAGAATATGTATACACGGGCTACTACAAAATTTATCTGTTCGTCTAGTGATTATTGGAAATAATTAGGTTAGTGATGTGTGAATCTGTGAACGGATGAGTTCCTACCATATGTTTGATTTTATACGGCACATTCTCCATAAACCACCTTCAGCAAATACATTTAAACGGTGTGGCGACACAACAGTTTTAAATGAAAGGTAAAAGTGGGGTGAACACCGTTCAAATGAATAAAAATGTCAACAGAAGGCAGTGGAGAGACACCTTCTACCGTGCCATGTTTACCCGGAGCTCCGGAACAGACTTACCTATTTCCGAAAGCGAAAGGACACTCGAGGTCTGTAAGTCATGGAGGCACTCCTATGCTTGCGGGGAATCCCACCGCGCCACGGCCTTCGCTCAAGTCGGCGATGCGTGGTCACCAGCGCGCTCTGTCGCACGGCCAGATCGGCGAGGGCGGGCGGCCCAGCAGCGGGCCCGGCCACAGCCGCGCCGGCAGCCGCACGGACTTCATCCTGCCGCCGGGGCACCGCGACCCGCCCGCGCCCAGCGCCCAGCCGCGCCTGGGCTCCGTGCGCATTCACTCGCGCCAGGCCTCACGCTCCGACTCCATCTACACCATCAGACGCACGTCTGTCGTGAGCCCCTGGAGGCGAGCCGCCTTCTGGTTGCTGCGGCGACAGCAGCCTGCTGTTGACACCAGACATCTCATAGTCACCCCCAACCTCCTGGTGCCAGATAAAACACCACTCAAAGATCACCCTAATGGGCAACGATGCGACAATCAAATTAGGACTACAAAATATACTTTACTATCATTTTTACCCAAGAACTTATTTGAACAATTCCACAGGATTGCAAATGTGTACTTTATATTCATAGTGTTGTTGAACTGGGTGCCTGCAATCAGTGCGTTTGGTAAAGAGGTGGCCATGCTGCCCGTGTTGTTTGTGCTTGGTGTGACTGCCATTAAAGACTTATTTGAAGACCGCAGAAGACACAATTCTGACAAAAGAATAAACAACTCGTTTTGCAGAGTCTTCAAAAAGTAAGTAATCTTTATGTTGTGTGCTTCATCCTCTTGAAAATGTATTTTTGCCTCTGCTTAAACAATTAGATGTTTTTCTAAGTATTGAGTTTTAAAACATTCAAAATGTTGTGTGGAGACAAAAATGCATGAAAATCAAAATGTTGATAGTATACTATGTGTGGTTGAAGACCACTATGTCACCCTGTACCTTTTCAGGAGAAGATGAGTGGCATTCAGACTTATACCTGATTTATTGTCATAAAGTACTATGGTACTATTCTTTTAAATTTAAGTTATTTACCACCCAGGGTTTAAATGTACTTGCATATTTTCGGAACAGCCATCATATTATCATCTTCCAAAACCCATGAAAGCTTGTGTGTAAGCAACTACAATCTCACCTTCGAAGACAAAATATTGTGTTAAAATAATAAAAACTAGGATTATCTAAAACTCACCATTAGTTCTCACAAGTTAGTATGGGATCTGTTAGATTTAACTGATTTAGCTGTCTGTGTAGATTTGCAAATCCTGCTGTACAATTTCATCTTCAAAATATGAATTGCTATAAAAAATACTCAATTATGAATTATTGTTATTTCTGAGAAAGGTAGTGGAGTAACAAAACTTATACAAAGAATTCTTATAATTTTATAAAAAAATATAAATCTATGTTATAGTTTGGCATTGCAATGGATGCTGTAGAAGTGTAGACACAAAGTACAGGAAGATTAACAGTATATTTTGAGAAAAGTGTGCTGTTGTGATATGTAAGTTATTTTGTTTTAACAGTTTGCATAGACAACTATGTTGCATACAAATGTATTGTATTAATTAATTATTAACATATTTGTACCCGTGAGAAATATTTAAGGCCGAAAGTCTAACAACCAGTGTAGGGTTATCATGTTACATGGTAATGTTGCAGTGGAATTTAAAATTATTAATTATTTAAAATTTAAAATATTCTGGTGTTCGGCTGCTTCTGGTTAGACTGGAAGCCGACCAGAGAGGCAAGGCAAATGATGATGAGCAATGGGAAATTATATGCTGCGTCTCATGTACATGCAACAAAAGAGATAAATAATATTATATTTACACACATCAGTGTCTAGTTTAAAAAATATGATTTATATATTAATATCCATTAAAACAACCTGAACTAATATTTACATAATTTAAAAAGCTAAGTCTTAAAATAATAATATGTACAAGTATACAAAAAAATTAATCAAAGGGCATCAAAAAATTCATCTGCATTGCTGCCAACAGGAAAGGTGCCCAAAAGGCTGGCAGCATTGCCACATTGTATGGCAATGCTGATTCATTTGCCGAAAAACAAGCCAGCCCTATGGTCACGTAAAGAGTCGACCAACCGCTTGGCGATGTCTCGAACAACTAAGTGGGCACTCGGACCCCATGGCCCGAGTGTCTAGTAATCAAAGTATTTAAGAAAAAAAATATATATTGGCCTATTAAAATTAAATAAAAATGTCTATAATATAACTATTATAGACATTTTATTTAATCAATCTAACGATTGATTAAATAAAATGTTTTCGCATGTTGTGATTGCCGTGGATCGACGAAGTAATTTTGCTTATGCTGGATTTTTCACCTTAGTTAAACCTGACATTAAAAGGTGATAAAAAGATAAAAATGGTTTATATTGTGTAAAATAAACACTTTGTAATCTGTTTTCCGCCGTTAACGCGTATAACACAATCGTAGCGATTCGACATACTCAATATGAGTTCATCCAAATCACGTTGCGGAATGGCCGCCCACGTCCGCTGTAACAGGCGAAAAAGATTTTCTGTTGTGTACGGTATCCATATTTGGCAGAGCTCTTTGAAGCATATCCTATGGGTGCTCAATGGGATTCAAGTCTGACGATTAAGCAGGCCATGGTAGGACGTTGATATCAGTTGCGGCAACTGTGTTTGCAACGACTCTGGCAGTGTGTGGACGTGCATTATCATGCATCATGCAGCAGAAATGAAGCAGCAAATTGGGTCCGCAAAGGAATGACAACATCATATACAATCGGATTCTGCAAGCGTTCTCCGACAGTCGTTTCTCATATAAACTGATCACCGACAGGACGTTTAGTTTTTGAGAGTTTCGTCGATAGAACGTTTCATCTATGGATGTTTCGCCGACATGACTTTTCAACTAAGGAATATTCGCCGTCAGATCGTTTTGTCTACGATTGTTTCGACATGGCTTTTTCACTGTTTAACTACAAAGCCACCAAAAAACTGCTAGCTTGCTACAAAGACATGAAGAAAGAAAATGTTTTAATGTAAGACCGCCTTTACTGAATGGTATTTTATCTATTACCTACCCATATTCTTCTATTTTGTTATTCCAAACATTGAGGAAATATAAATCATAATTTTCATCTGTGATAAAAAAAAAATATCCGCCCATATCATGATTATTTCACCACAGTATGAATGGACTTCTAGGCATGATGCTTGGCGTCCGGGGGTCGTCCAAAACCATGTACGTCCAGTATCTGGCATCATACCAAAGCGGGATTCGTCAGAAACACACAAAACGCTTCTCTTCTTCTGTCCAATTTTTGTGATCACGAGCCCATTGTAAACGGGCTCTGCGATTGCGAAGCTCAATAGGTGGTACACGTAGCGACCTGCGGGAACGGAGATTCACTTTATGCAAGTGATTTCTTATGGTTTGATCGCTTATTAACATCCCTGAAGAGCTATGAAGCCTCGTAACCAATATCATCGCGGTATTTGTAAGATTTCGTCTAGCAGTAATTTGTATGTAACGATCTTGTCTGCATGTGGTGATGCGAGCTCGTTCTCCATGTCGCTCTGCCACGCTGCCAGTGATGCGGTAACGTGTCTAAAATCGACTTTAACACTCTGTGTAGGTAGTGCCCAGAGTGGTTGCCACAGCACGTTGCCGAGAACCAGCTTCCAACGTTCCCACGGCTCTGATCATTTCTTCTCGGCTCAAATGTCTTCTCTTCATAAATTCTTTTGCATTGGTTCCACTCAGAAGTATGCCAGAATTTTTTACTGATTTGGCCTCAAACCCGTTGCAGGATTAAAGGAAAACGACTTGACAGAAGAACGAGATGTTCCCTCTGCTGGGGACACAGACCTCCTCTCTATGAGCGGGAGTGGGCCATAATCCTCCACGCGGGCAATGGTAGATGTCACATGTCGTCGAATTTTTGGTTCTAAGACATGCCGGTTTCCTCACGATGTTTTTCTTCACCGTTTTGAGAGCAGTGGTGATAAAATTAAATACATTTAGTAAAGTGCTTACCTGGGTTCGAACTACAACTCGTAAGTCGGGGTCGATACCACTGGGACACCACTGCTCTCATGCTGCATCGTTCGTGTAGTCATTAATTATTTTAAAATGGAAACAATACCTAGTGACAAGGCACCCAAAAAGTAAGCGGAATTTGGTAATCTAATTATAGTTTTCCTGATGATAAGGCTGTTTTAATGGAAACCCTGGTACCTAGTAACTACTTCCCATTAATAATATTCGCACTCACAGGTAACTCCGAGAATGTAATTATGAAGAAATTGGCACGCACGGTTAATTATGCCGTCTTATCTCAAACATTGTTAATACCTGATATTTATTAGGTTCGTAAGAAATAAAATGGCCGATAACCTCGTCATAGCCGACATATTCCTACTGATATGACCAACTGGAGTATTTACCGTTTTACTGACACTCATAGTTTAATATCTGGGTGTGTTACTAAGTCCCTTGGGCCACTGGCAAGCCTGTAGGATCAAAGAAAACGCCATTTAGCACTATCTTACCCAGCTGGCACTGGCGATTATGGGCAGATCTTCTAAAGCTAAGCCAAGCCAAGAAAAAGCAAAAGTCCACTACGGAAAAAATGGACTAGAGAGCATAAAACAGGAGAATATTTTTATAGGCAGTGTGTTGAATAGCGTAGCGTACCTCCAAATAATTGCAACTGAAGGTATTGCCTGAAGGTTGTTCAAGTTTACGAGTTAACTTTGTTAGGTCGGTACACGTTCGATAGAGTAGGGAATACGCTCGAGGACATGTCGAAGGACTAAGGACCCATATCAACGTGTCATGGGCCATGGGGAGTTTACAACGCTAAATTAAGCAAAGAGTCGACATGTAAAGAGATGGACATAGACTGTCATCAACAGAACCAAATACTTGTCAACTTCTTTTGTCGAAATCGAAATGCATGCAGGGGGAGGGGGGAGTAGACCCTATGCGCGAAATCCGTAATTCGGCGGAAGTTACGTCCGTCCGTGCGTCCGTGTCGTGTCGTTTTGTCCGTATAAGCACGAACAAAATCCCCGAACTAAGAGTGAATGACAACGTGATTTGACAATTTTATTGTCCCACACGCGATGTAACTTTGCCCGTTCGAAAAAAATGGATTTGTCACTTGTTTTGACGGATCAGCGACTTTGAACGGGCCCGTATCATCGTTGACGGACTTAGAGAATAGACTCCCTGATACGGGAGGACGCGCTAAACATGTTTTTTTTTATATTCCGGTGACAAATGACTAAAAACCAACATTTCATTAAAAAACTATTAAGTTGTTAACGTAAAAGACCGCCGATCCTTCAATTATTGGTTATTATCATAGTAGACACTTGACCGTTTACAATTCCATTTATTTACTATTTAAGTGTGGCTATTAACTTCGTTGATATTGTTGTGATGAATTTTGTTTTATTTTTATGTAAATTGGATGGCAAACGAGTTGATGATGACAACAAATTGACACTGACCTCCAAAAAAAAAAAAAGAATTTCGCGGGTAACATGGCGCTTCCTTAAATATATATCGTCTGACATTGCACACAGCACCATCTAGTTCCAAGTTAAGCACTTAATTAAGGCTTGTGTTATGGATACCAGATGGTTGATACACTACTTAAATACTTTTTTGTTTTTTTCCGTAAATACATACATATTATAAATAAACATCCATGACTCGGGTACAAATGTCCATATTCATCATACAAACATTTGCCCCTACCGGGATTCGAACCCAGGACCATTTGGTTTCGCTGACTACACTTAGCCACTGTAGCCACTACACCAAACGTGTCGTCAACACATTAACACAGTCAGTCAGTCAGTAAATACATTAACGGAAGATTTAATTTTCATAACACTTAACAGATTTTAACAAAATCTATATTTCGTTGATAAGACCAGCCGAGCTATTCTGTAACAATCTCACCGTGATAACTTAGGTGAAGTGAGTTTGAAGTGAGTTGTCGATAGTGTCAATCCCTGTGGAATGATAGCTCACTTCACCTAAATTGTCACGGTGAGACTCTTACAGAATCGACCGGCAGTAATAATATAAACTTTATTGGCTTGTTTTACCACCCCCGAGTTCCAGTTGACTTATCTAGTTGGTAATTTCGTAAAACATACGAAAATGTGAATTTCGCGGGCAACCTGGCGCTTCGCCCATAAGTGCCGGGAATTTCGCCGATTATTTTTTTGGTGGCCTATTCTGACTTCTTTGCCCCTGAGCAATGGTGTCTCCCAGTTTCCTTTATTTTACGACACTCCCGTTTCACTCAAAATTTTATAGCTAGCCCGTACCTTGCCACTGCTGAGCAAAGGACTCTATTCCTTCCACCAGCCACGATTCTGCACTACTGACTTCTTGCCATCCAATTTGCCCCGAGATCGCCTTCGTGGCCTACCACTATCGTACCGTGGTCGCTGTTTCAGGGCATCAATCCTATGTTCTGCGGGCCCACAGCTCGCTCTTCATGCAGCATGGAATTCTATTTATTTTCGGAAGTATCTGATCCTGACCTGATACCCTACATAATATTCTTATAGCTATGTATAAGGTGGACACGGAGTTTCGTGTCATCATTGAGCGAAGGCCCTCGGGGGCTTGACAGTAGCGCAGCACATAAGTAATTCATTCGACAGGTACAGTGAATTTCTTATGATGTTTGGTGTGGCCAAGTGGTGGGGCGGTTCGGCCACTCGACGAATAAATTACCCATTAATATTACAAGCGTATGATGGAAACTGAGCATGTTTGCCCGTAAATAATCGGATATTTATTTATTCTATTAGAGAGTTTATCGCTTTTCTCTTCCGAACTTTGTTCCATTTACTTTTTGTTGAAGTTTTTCTACGAAAGAAAATCTTTGTCGGCAAATATTCTTTGTTATGTTCGTGGTCTTTGAACGAAGCTTGTTAAGAATCCTAGGGGGAAATTCAACATAAAAATTACTACGCTAATTAAGCGCTTAAATGAATTTTACCTTGCGCACACAAAACAATTTGATCTACAAGTACCTGAGTAATTATGGCGGATAAAGCACTATTTAGATTTGGTTCCACGAAAGACGTCTGCGTAATAACACGAGCAAGAACTCCATGTCATCATTCCTGATTTCCGTTCGGCAATAAACGTCTATAGATATTCAGTAAACTCCGTACAACAGTGATGGCAGAAAATTAAAATTTTATGGACCTGTCCATATATTTGGAGCCGCTAAACGTTAAAATGACAAATGTGATATTGTAGTGATGTAGGTGAGCTTGGCTATGGTTTCCGTGTCGCGGAGAGATCGAGCACATGTGAGGCCAGACGGAACTACAGGCATTTTAAGCACGTGCCCCCTGATCGATGACACGTCTAAATATTTCATCAGTTCCACAAACATCGTTAACTTTAAGCAGCTTACAGGCGCACACCTCGTTAACTGTAATTTCAATAAAATTGATTTTGTTGAGATTGCTGGACTGACGACATCAAGGTCGCCACTCCTAATCATTGTACTTTATTATTTATGTCCTACACTTTTGTTGGTATAGGTTTCCTGATTTCTAGACAAACAATCTATAAATGTCAATGCTGATATGAAAATAAACAAATGCCCAATGTCCAATGCATAGATATTTTAAGGCACTAACACTGATGGCATTGTCTTTACCGTCAATTAGCTCGTAACACTTTCACACCTACTCCGTGTTGATAGCGATTGTCGGGAATTAATCATTGATGACACGCAAATAATTGTTTTTATACATTTTTATACACACACCCAGGCATTCGTCATCATCATCACGCACCGACCCACAAAGAAAATTGACCAATACAATAAGCCATAGTAAATCGTCTTGACTAGAAAACCTTCATAGTTATTATAATTAATGACCACTCGTTAATTAAGTCGCGTTAATTTATTCTCTTTTCTCGTTGCATCGGTGTGTTTATCACATCTAATTGATTAGATCTTATTGTCCATGGTGGTCTTATGCATTATCGATTTTTTTTTTTTTTTTAACTGAACGGAATTGACGGATCGTAGTAGATTTGCGCTTTTGTTCTAGAATGTTGACTGCCTCGGTCTAGTGGTCGCAACCGCAAGCGTGAGCATGAGGTCCTGGGTTCGAATCCCGGGTCGGGCAGTGTTATGGAATTTTGCCATCTGGAATTTCTCAGTAGGAGCCCGGATCGGATTTGTGATCCCCTATGACATGGGTCTTAACATGACTGGCGAAGTGTGGGTATAGCTTGTTGGCGATAAGTGTACGATAGTGGTGATGTTGACAGTATGTAAATATTTTAATTAACATAATATTTCAATGCCTCCATTTTCCTCTTCAATCCGCAGTCCAATTAGACGTAGATACATTTAGCACTCGATTTAGAATCTTTATTCATAGTCTAGTTACTGCGGTGTGAACGTGAGCTGGGTGTGTAACCTAGCAACATCCACACATTACATCACTCATGGAAAGATTTTTTGCAAACTGCCTTTTACTTCTATGCTAAATATTGCAAAATTTTGCACTAACTCGCGATAGTTAACATTTGAGGAAATGCCCTAATTTCATGCACAATCATTATCCTTGATGTCTGGCATTCATCGAATCGCGTTTCATTTGTTTAATGAAGTATAATGTCATGTACCTATTATGTACTAGGTTGGGTCAGTTTCTGAACTTGCACGAACGTAGTATACTCATTTGCGCTATTTTCGAAGACTCGGGGAACAACTATAGGTCTGTGTTAGGGTTTATAGCCCTCAGCTAATAATTACGACTCATAAACTACATTATAAATGGTTAACTAGATCTTTCAATTAGTCCCTTCAAATGGATAGATTATGAATAATTATGATCGATAAAGGAACGATTTATGTCCACAGTAACATTAATATCGACTGTTTTATGATGTAGTGGCATAAGTGGAAACCTTCGTGGATGCCTTTTAGTAGAGGACAGTGATTTAGTTCCGAATGAATGTGGAATGAGGGTGTAGATATGTACAGTTGAAAAAATAGACGAGTATACAGGCAGCTTATTTTCGACTACATTTAATCAATGTTCTGCATGTGCTGACTAGGCGAGTGATGATATATCATTCTTGAAAGTGTGTCGTGTTGAAAGACTTACCCCCAAATCTCTCATGGTTTTTTTCCTCAAGAGATCAACTCTGACATTAAAACAGACTGACCTCTGAGTGGGTTTCGATGTTTTTTCTCAGTGGTAGGATAGGAAACATCGATCTCATCTATCTTTTAAAACAGATTGAACGTGTTAAAACGTTTCTTTTAACTGACTTCTGAATTAATATCATTTATGCCCGTTTTCACGAACACTAGTTGACAGCTTGAGCTTAACACTGTTAGATTTTTTAACGCTCGGCTGAGCGCCGAGACTTGAAAATCCGACAGTACAATAATATTTAGGCGTTCATTTAGTTGTTTCCTAGCGTTATGAAAAACGGGCAGTAGTATTTACAGCGAAAGATGAATACTTTTTCCTGTTCACCTAATTCTTTTGTTGACTGTACTGGATGCCCTGGACACGCAGCTCGTCTCTAACTGGGTCACTGGTCAAGGTCTGCTGGGACGTGACACAGAATGTCTTTCCCAAAGTCCTCGTAATAAAATGTCTATGTGCGTGTTTGACGGGCATTATTACAGAGTACTTAGGTTCAGCCGGCAACTTCGACCGCGTGAAATTTCTTGGTCCCCCGACCGGCCCCGTCGCATCGCATCACCTGCCCGCGCTATCGCTTCGTTTTCGCTTACCGTTCCTTTTTACTTTTTCCTTTTTGATCGGCTACTAAGGGTCATAGCATGATGTTAAATAGCATAGCCTTCCTCAATAATTGGGCTATCAAATGCAAAAACAATTTTTCAGATCCGACCGGCAGTTGAGATTACCGCCTAGCGCCTACATACAAACTAAGAAACAAACAAATAGCACTTTGTAATATTAGTTAGGTTAAATTGAATACGTTTTCATGGAATGTTGTGTCTGAATGTAATCGTAGGTTGAGTTGTTACAGTTTTTATGATTTTTTACTTAAATGGTTTTGTTATAAGCTGAACATAATCAGACGTGCTAAGAATCATAAATTCATAATGTTGCTTTTGGTTTATTTTCTAGTATGTATTGACTGGTCTATTAAAGAAAAGGTTAGACCTACCTTCAGCACAAGCCTTGAGAAATCGGCTCGGTTCGAATAATGACGTATGATATATATTCTGATAACGGTATCAGCTCGGCGATGGACGCAGATTATCTCAATGGGTGATTCGTTTCGTACGGTGAAATATTTGATCAATTATGATAGTACGATGTACATAAAAATCAAGGTGAGATAGTGATATTTGGTTTACTCGACATGCTTCAAAGAAATCCCCCAGCGATGTATCTGTTTGAATTGTTGGAATGTTTTATGAGCTCATTCTGTACTGTTAATTGCAATTCTTGGATACTTTAAACCTGTTGTTTGGTCAGATGCATCTTATTTTATAGCTTAATCATTTATTTTTTGTTACATGTCGGTTTAGTATGAATGTGGATGGCTGTAAGAGTAGGGGAAGACCAATGAAATGATGGATGGACTGTGGGAAAGATGATATGAAAAAAAGCTGTCGACTACAAGTAAATTGGGATTAGAGGCCTCTGCAGCAGAAGGACAGATAAGCAAGAAAATGATGATGGTGCTGAACACACGGAAACGTTGAATGGACATCACAAGCAAGCAGCAGGATCTTGTTCATGAGCATATTCAAAGTTTTAGAGACTGTCACGAAACCACACAGACCCATAAAAAAGAAATCGTGTTTAGAAAGTAATATTTCAACTGCTAATTAACGAAATTGGCAATGTATCTAATCGTCATGTAGTCGCTCGTAATAACAACATCTGGACAACAATAAAACAGTCCGTTGTTTTATGTCCTTTACTTGTGTAATTAAATCAGCAGCAAAGTTTAATGTGGTATAAATAACGAAATGGGAAATTCCCAGTTCAACACCACCATATTCCTAAAGCCGAAATTTATATCAACAGTCAACCACTCATATCATTATAAATGAATGCTATTTACTCAGGTTACGCTACGCCCCACGATTTTATTATTGAGTCTGAGCAATGCCCTAGATTTATGAGGAGAGTGATGTGATGATTGGTACCTAGGACTTACCTAACTATTTGTGCTAAAAACCCAAGCCCTATGTCGTAGCCGCGTAGAGAAAACCTCGTGATCGCAATAAACTTTATTGACTTTTAATTGTACAAGGGAAGATAAAAACTGTCTGAAAAATTGCTGTCATTGACGTTCCCCAAGGTTCCTTATCATTCAGTGAAGGCATTAGAAGCATCTTAGAGCTGAGCACGTTTGTTCTTAATATTAATTACTTACCGAGGTTTTCACTGACGACGATATGTAAAGCCGGGTGCACGTGCGTCAGTGGCTTTTGTATTTTTATGAAATTGGTAACAGTGGCATGCAGCATGCACGTGATGTAGTTCGCCTCATGCACACTTGGAAGCGATACGGTCTATATGACGTGTCCTCTTATAGCTTAACATGAAAAGTCCAGTACCTATCCACTTTAACCGCAGCTGGACATTTCCTTACTTCCAAGAAAGGATAAAATTAGTTCAACCGTCAGCTTGTATACTAATTGCTCAACAATATTACGTGACAATTCTCGATACGAAATTTATTGCTCAAGAATTTTATTAAATACGACAGTGTTTAAAAATTAAACTTTCATGACTAATTTACTTAGAACTTCGCATAAAAAATCACCCAGCTTGGATTAAGTTCCTAACAGGATGCAAGTGCAGATTAGGTGATAAATTGATAATGGACTGCTGGAGCTATTGATCAAAGACAACATAGAAATTATTTCCTTTGATTTTAAGTAATTACAGCATTGACATTGTAATTTTAGCGTAGTGAGCTGAATATTTCACGATAGATAAAACAAATAGCTTGTTTTAATGTCTGTGTCATCTTTTTAAACTGTAACGAATATTGCGGTGCGCCTGTTTGCCTCGCAAGGTCAAAATCAAAAGTAATTTATTCAAACTAGGCTGACAATCAGCATTTTTTGAACGTCAAATTTACATAAGGTAGTCCCTCAAAACGCCCGCCCTTCAACACTTCCTAGTGCTTAACTGGGAAGAAATGGCGCAACAAACTCTCCAGCAGCACAGCTGTCTGTTCAGTTAGAAGACCAGGATTATACAGTAGTAAGTAATTAACATTAAATGTAATTATTTGCCTTAAGTTAGCTAGTATACGCCAATATACCTTCTAACAAAAACATACTAAAGCAGAAATACATAATAAAATCGTAAACAGAACTTAATACTTAAATAAAAGCCTCCAGGCATTTGACCGGTATTGTTTCAGATGTTTTTGTTTAGCTTTTTTCTATGTAGGTAGACGATTTTCGAGAAGTACCGGTCAATGTACTGTAGAGCTAGAAAATGAGCATACAAATATGCCTTACAGAGTACCAGGAAAATACAACAGGCATAATATACTCCAAAGGTAACGTATTATTTGTGCTGGGCTTTCCGCAAACGATGCATTTTAACCGCTACTGCTCCATGTTGGATTTAAATTGTAAAAACGTTATTTTCAATGCAGTTGTTTTGAACAGGAATTCTCCAAAATTTTGGTTTTTCCTTATTCTGGTGTTATTTGAAATTGGCCTTTAATTACCGGTTTTTCTTGTCCAGTCATGAATTCAGCTGCATGGTTCCGGTTGCTGAGATGACAGACTCTTCGCTTGAAGGCTCTTTCAATATGTACGATAACAGCCTTGCTTTATAATTTTTCCAACTACGTATTACCAACATTTAGAATGAAAGTGACAGTTCGAAAAAATGACAAGCGCTCGCAATGTGGGAAAGAAAATTGAGTGTCTGTTTACATTTGCGCTCCTTGGCCGTACAATCTAGATAAACCACAAGGTGCGTCATCCACACATAAAATATTACTAAAAGTATGAACATTTTACGTGGGCCATGTATCCACACAACACTTGTGCAAACTCCGTGGTCGTGAACGTCATCACGTCGCGTCATGACAATCGACTGACACAATTTCAGTTCGGTGTTGTTATCGTAAAACGTTTTGAATTTCGATACAAATGCATCCTTGCCACAGACTACAGAGAGATACTATGCATAGGTAGTAATTTGACATTCGACTTAGACAGTGAGGATATCTCACTCTTCGACAGTGAGATATCCTCACTGTCTAAGTCGAATGTGTGTTAATTGCTATACTATAAAAATGTGCATAATTATTACGGTTGCATTTTAGATTACGTGCTAAACAGATATGTCAGTTAGTATGTAGGACGTAGATAACTAAAAATACTTTGCATTTAATGTGAAAGAAACTACCACTGGCTGTGGCTACTAATTCATTGTATGTATGATTATTATATATTCTTTGTTTGGATGATTTGGTATTTTTATTTTTCATTAAAGGTGGGTTTGCTTTTGACTCTAGTCTAGGTCAGTGGTGACAGAGACAGAGTCGACGATGGAGTGAGCTTACCCAGAAGAAGCCTGTTCACTCTCACTTTGAAGAGATTAGGGTTGTAAGCATTCGGAAACACAGACGCAGGTAGAGAGTCTCTTTTGCTGTGCGCATAACAAAAGACATTTCGAAACGCTTAGTGCGAATTGGTGGAATAGCAACTAGGTAAGGATGATAAGTTGCAGTGCGTCTAGATGACCGATGGAAGAAGGGGGCCGGTGGTATGAGGTCGTGGAGTTCTTGGGCACACTCACCGAAGTACAATCTGTAGAAGACCGACAAGCAGGCGACCTTGCGGCGATGAGCCAAGCTGTAAAGCTTGGCATCCACCAGTTTTACGTCGCCAATGAGCCTCTTAGCTCTGCGTTCCACCGAGTCAAGCGCGGCAAGTTGGTACTTTGCTGAACCATCCCAAAGGTGGCTGCAATACTCCATGCAGGATCGGACTTGCGCTTTGTAAAGGGTCAAAAGCTGTCCAGGCGTAAAGTATCGCTTCACTTTATTTAGGATGCCCAGTTTCTTAGTCGCTGTTTGGGCTTTGTACTCGGTGGTGGCACCGAAGTTGAGACCTGATGTCAACTCCATGCCTAGAAGCTCGAGCCATTCAGTTACAGGCACAGATGTACCCCGAAAAGAAGGAGCTTAGTCGAAACGACACCTTTTAGCAGTATAAAAGGCACGCCTGTGTTTTGGTGGCGTTAAATTAAAAGAGACCAGATTGTCATCACCCCACTGGGAGACCAGGCTTAAGGTCAAATCAGGACGCTCTACCATGGCCTCTCTCAAGGAACGAACCTCGGCCCCGCTGGTTTTTGCGCTGGACAAGTATTTCTCTGAAACGTACTGTCATCTGCGTATCCATCAATACCAGACTGAAGTAGGTCATTGAAGTGTAGCAGGAAAAGAGTTGCAGAGAGAACAGACCCTTGAGGAACACCGGCATCAATAGCCATAAGGTCAGAGGAGCAACCGTCAACGACTACTCTGATCGACCGTTCACTAAGGAAGTCAGATATCCAGCTACAAAAATCTGCTGGGATGCCATAAACAGGAAGCTTGCTGAGAATACCAGCGTGGCAGACCCTGTCAAAGGCCTTCGAGATAACAAGCGATACAGCAAGTGCTTCGCCGTGTGGCTCGACGGCCTCGCCCCAGCAGTGCGTGACATACACAAAGAAGATGTGCGTGCGTATTGTTGTATTGTTTCATATTGGAGTTTTCCCTAATTGATTCACTTGTTCGCGGTTCCGCCACGTGCGCTTATGTGCTTAATTTGACGTATTTTATACTAATAGGTTATGTATGTTGTGATGATGCGAAACTGTAGGCAATTTTTACAACCTTTGTAAGGGAAATAATGCTATTAAAACCCAATTTCAGTGTCTGGAATCCTTTATATGGGCTTTAAGTTAATCATTAACATACTCATTACGCACTAACTAATATCTTATAGCAGGTTTCAGAAAGGTCTAAGGGATTTGGACGGACCATCCAACTGAACAACTTTCTGTATGGGTAGCTCCTGTATTGGTTCCTTTTTTTTGTAATTTTTTCTTGCGCAAAATACTCATATGATTAATGTTTTCTATTGCCCTGTGGCGGCATCTACATCGCCACGTGCGAACTATGCATCATACTGACGTCACGTAAAATCCTACATCGTACAAACATAGTTTACCGCGCGAATAGCATACACAACGTCCCGATATCAAGCGTCGAGTAGTAGCCCACCAGACACAACACCCGTCTGGCCCGAGGATCCCTTTTCTATAGAGGATGAGTGAACTTTACACCCTGTTGCTCATACCTCTACAACTGGTGACCCCGAACATGGACATTGGCGCAGCCTTCGTGCAGCTAATTCAGCGTGACGTCATCACCATCTTTTCCTCAAGCTTTCGAGCGGCGAGTCACACAGCCAACACCCACGGCTCCAACGGGTAACCTGACCACCTGCATGCAGCGGACGCGCATACCTGCTCATCACCCTTAGCTTCATCAGCAACCTTGGCACAGCACACTGCACTTTCGGCCGGTCAACAAGAAGAGCTCTTAATTCTTCTCCTGGTCGACGCCAGCGGCCCAACCCGGTGCGATGCAGATGCCACAGCCCAAAGGCTCATTGCCCTATCGGCTATAGGCACAGCCTGCAGTTGTCCCAAGTCCGTCATTTATTGGTTGGTTTAGCTAACAGGGTACTATAGGTACTTGTAGCAGTTTTCCAATTAACCGTTTTATAGATAAGGGTCGTTGTAGTGTTTGACGACACGTAAAAAGACGGCTTTGTAGGGCAAAGCCGTGATAACGCCAGTGTTACAAATCGTTATGTACTAAGAAAAATGACTGCGCAAAGAACCCACTTATTGTATTTGCTCTTTCACTAGTAATCATCGTTAAATCGACTCACTGAACCAATCGAATTATTTAATTCCACTCAATACTAAGTTACTTACCATACCCCGATATGATATCAATCGTTAACGACTGTAACAATCATGCGTTGTTTGTTTAAAAAGTAATAAACTATTAAATTGAAGATTGCTGTAGATTTATCAGCACAATGTTATAATAATGTACTTGCTTAAAAATTGTACACGTTAACTTTGAAGATTGACACACCACGTCAATTTGCCGTGCTATAGCCGAAGAAATGCGTGGATGTCGTAATTTTTTGGGAAGATAATAAGATCATGCAGAGCAGTAAATTGTTTAAACTTCATAACATGTCTAGCTCTATTGGCAAAATAAATGTGGGAGAAGAGCTTGAAATGGTTTGTGTATATTGTGTATACAGTTGGCGGGTTGGCGAACTTCTGAATACGGTAGAATTAAATTACTTAGTTAATACATTAAAAAAACAGAACTGAAAAATGCGCAACACTTTCCTTGATTGTAGCCCACTGCCCATATTCGTAATTAATACTATACACTCATGGTTACAGACCTGAGACAGAGACAAGTGACCCGTGCTCCGTCATTAAGCCGGTTACCTCGATACCCAGATGTTTACAACTTAAATTTATTACAACTGGTTATGCTAAAGCTGCATTTTCTATCATGCAAATTGATCACAAAAATTTTGGAATTCTACTTAATTTAAATTTTTCCGTTTTAGAAGAAGGAATACTTAATAAATGTACAGTTATTTTTCCTGCTACAAAATTAAACTTCGTATGGCCCCGCCAGTACGGGCCATACGAAGTTTAATTTTATAAACTCTTTCGAGTGCTGGGTACAGACCCATTCAGCATTGACACTATCACAGAAAGCATTTTAACCCTGCACCTAACAATTATTTCCTCATCGTGATAATCATTTTCCTGCCAAGTCCTAACAAGGGCACATTGTGATATTCTGAAACATAGAATATTAGATTTAATTAAAGGACTGGACAGACGGATTTAGCTATTTCTTCCTCGTGTTCACTCTCGAACACTTCAATCGCCTCCTTCTCATCATTGACAAGCGCAGCAAAATTAAATCAAAACAGTCGATATTTAGAACTTCCAGTGTAATTAACTGCTAACATCCTTCAAGTTCAGGCTGCTGCGTAATTCAGTTGGTTCTAGTATTATGAAAACTAATTGAAATAAGCGTTAGGTGTTATTTTGAAGCATATCTAATGAAACCACTAATTGCGTGCTTCGCTGCGGCCTTGGCAGCGTGACCTTAGCGGCTCACGAAGTAAGGCTATTGACATTTACTATATGTAAAACAGTTTTTATCAACAATAATGTTGTATGGACTGTGTATCGGCCTGTCGATATGGAAGTATTGATCGTGTTTTGATTAATTGTTCCTGCATTTGTAGGAACCCGAATTAGCTAAGACTAGGTACGCAGTTTGTCTGTCTGTAAAGGTGCGGACCTTTTGAACCATAATTATACGTCTGGTCTAAGTATTCCTGTAATCAGATCAAAGCACTCAATTTGTAAGTCTCACTACAAATTGTCATCCACACGTTGGTACGTTTTCTGGTCCATTTGTGTACACTTTCATGAGATACTTTTCGAACGGACTATACTTAGGTAGCCAGTTGTACGTGTCACTATGCCCCCCATCAGTTATCAGTTCAATTACCTACTTAATAAAGGGGAGTCCCCAAACAATAAGTAACGAAAACATGTACATAACATAAGGTATAGTTAAGTACCTATATTTTAAGTAACTTTGTCGCATTAGATTTATTATTATCTGTAATGGCAAAAGAAACGTGAAATAAAAAAAATATATAAACATGTATTTTTAACAACACTACTACGCAATATAGTGATCCATGATGAAACTACAAGGGCCAGCGCGCGGTTTTTTATCGGGCATGGTTTTTGTTTATTTACCAGATTTTCGTGAGAACTAAAGACTAAGTCCCACAGGGAATTAAAATATTATTCGTGGACGTTTACTGACCCCCTCGAGTCTGAGTTAAGAATGTATTATAACAAAAAAAGAAAGACAAATGCGTTATTGGCATATGAACAAGAAACACTATGACTATGAAAACCGAAATAAAAGAGAAGAAAGATCATGAAATTATCATATTATATAAGTGACATGATAGTATTCTGTACTAAATCTCTAGAACAGTAAAGTTATATTCTATGTAAAACTGAAAAACATGGGTAGGTAAATGATTTTAGTGTTTTGTTAGATAAACTAACCATGTTCTACATAATTATAATTAAATAAATACAGTTTGCCAAAATAATTGAACTTAATTTCCTGGTAAATTAATAAGTAAAATTAAATGTAACTACGAATGCGAATATTTATTAACATTCATATTAACCCTTACTTTTAATTATGAATAGTAGGTACCTACCAAGTTTATTTTTTTAAATTTATTATTGCTTCCTTAGACAGTAACAGTGTGATACTTCGTTATTTTTACCCGATGCTAATTGTGTATTGACTACACGTTAATTGTTTGTGCTCGCTGGTTGCTGCTAATCACTTCACATTCTCTTAATATCTTTCCGTACAGCTTCTAGATTTGCGTTAATTTGAATAAACTTCAGGGTTGCAGTTGGAACTGACTAGAAAATTGATAACAATTTTTTATTCCTATGCACAAGGCCAGCTTTGTACTTATTCAAAAATGTTCTTTTCTTATACAATAAATGATATGCTATTGACTGTAATTTTGGCTTGACTGAACAGACAGGGGAATATATTGGTAACCAGATTGGCCCACTACGTATTGCCGTGTTAAGGCGCTCCGTCACCGGCAGCATTCGCCTGCAATGTAACGTGTACCTGCGACCTAGCCGTGTTACTTCTATCTCCTATTTAATTATATGTATTAACCTATCCTGCTGACATAAATCATCTCTCTCCCCTACCTAGCAGTTGACGGCCAGCGCAGTCTACTCGCAAAGCCCTAGCCGTTGCAATGAAATATTGGATTGTTAAGTACATGACAGGCGAATGCTCCCGGTGATGGAGCGCTTTTATATACGACAGATCAATAATGCTATTCTATTGTGGTTTGAATATACGAATAATTTAAGTTGATAGTCAATTTGCCTAACAATCCACTTCCCTGACTGTACTTTCAAACCTTCAAATGCTTTAGTGTTGTCTGAGCATCTAGCTCAAAATCATGAGTATTTCTACGCTTTTATGGCATTTGTGGCATGACCCGGACCAGTCACTAGTGACATCTTAATCGGATTGAAATCGGACGGTTCGAACCGAAGCTACTATAAGAACTATGTCTATTTTACAATGACGTGTACTTAGTCTCGGGCAACGTACTCTAACATACACACAAAAATCTGAGCAAATACTTTTATTTAAGCGTCATCGGTGAAATGTTTGTGTTATGCACAAGGCGTGTCTAGTCCAAAAGCTAGAATTTAAAATCTTTAATGTGAAAACAGCTATAAACGGTCACCACTCCCTTGGTAAACGTATGTGTATTGCGGTCACAGCGACCTTAGGCGGAGCTATGAGTCTGTCTCGCTATAGTTTAGCGTGCGACTACGTTCGTGTGGATATTGGAAAACAACATCGTGTCTACACGATTTTGTGGACCGACTAGCAAGTAATAACTGTTCATAATGCAATTTACAGAATGCGACTGACAAAGAATACAACTAAATTAAAAAAGCGGGTAGTCAGAACGTGGGTCCAAGAATTAGATTTAGGGTCCTTGTGGCAGTAAGAACTTATATGTCAAAGTGTGATGCGTATAATTTATTTTATTATTTACTAGCTATTGCCCAGCGACTTCATCTGGGATACCTACTTGAGTGCGAATGCCGTATCATCGGGTTTTGTTTCTTCGAAAACGACATCTCTATACTGCGATGCGTGATCTGCCGTAAGGTCGTCCGAAGTAAGTTTTCAGTAACATCGCAGTAACGAGACATCGATTGAACAGGGCTTCGCAGTATGATATTTACGCAGTAACATCGTTTGCAGTACAGTTTTTCGATGTAACGAAATATCGCAGTGACAAGACGTCGATTTAATCACGCATCGCAGTATAGAGATGTCGTTCAAAGGTTTTCGAAGAAACAAAACTCAATGATACGGCTTTCGCACTCACGTAGGTATTCCCTACATCTGCGGTCCAGGACGAAAAGTAGCCTATGCCCTTACCTAGATCATGGTCTATCTGTGTGCCTTTCATCCAAATCCGTTCAGGCGTTTCGTCGTCCAAGTGTAACAAACAAACATACTTACTTTCGCATTTATAATATTAGTTAGAACGTACAAACAGTCAAATAGATATAGATACATATTATAACATTTGAGTACAGAGGTACTGCTTATTTCTTAAGAAATTTGTCCCAGCAGACCTGCGAAAGGAAAAGTACAATAGAAATATATAATATCAGGAGCTAATTACTACCGAATTTCTATTCTGACTTTTAGCGCAGAAACGTGTTTGTTACCCGAACTTGTAGTCCGGGAATTGTTTAACGATCCCTATGGTCTTCAAATTAATGTTCTTAGCCTCGTTCGGGGTTGTCGCGTTGTCAGTGTTGTCACCCGTGTGACGCTATCCACAGATCAACGTTACCTTCGCTAAGCCTTCCAAGTCCTTCTTCGACCGGTCATCAAATCCGTGTCATGATGAACTGACGTCATGTCGCCGCGCCCATGTTGTTTTTAGTGTACCTAGTCGAAACATAATGCAATTAACGATAAGTTGCTAACGAGTGGGCGTATTTATACTACAGATCCTTATGAGAAATGGAAACTGCTCGAGGAGGCGATACCTTTGGGGTTGAATGAACGGGATGTTACGTATCTTATGGAACACAATATTTATATTATCATTTATAACGGTTGATAACAAAAGGTGACCGCTTTGGATCAACAATAATGAATCGTCATCGAAGTCTGCACTGACTTTTGGTACATAGATTCTTATGTCTACGACTCAACCTCTCCGTGATACGCAGTTCTATGCAAAGCAGATGTCATTGTTGAGTGGTTGTTGCAGAACTATGTAGTTTCCCGAAATCCGGTTGATAAAGAGTTGTTATGTGGATAGTTGACTGATAACACCTGAGGGGCGGTGTTGGTTGGTAGTATTGGTACAGTGAAACATGATTATGACCGATGTCATGAACTCAACAAGAGTTGGTTTTACATCAACCAATCGGACGGGGTCGCGGGTAAAGCTAAATCTACTTCATATAAATTGTCTTACGAAAGTAACTCCTGGCTCCTGTAACAGGTGTTTTTACCTAGCGCTGGAGCCAATAAAGAACTGATTTTACTTTAACTAATTGATCACTGAAAAAACCAAAGACTTCATGAGATGAACAGACAAATACTTTCAATTTCCCAACCACAGTTTAGAGAAAACCTACTCTCACCCAAAGTAGGTCATCCCGGTGATATGAAAAGTCTATAAATAGAGGTAAACATCCTTGATCTAGTTCTAGATTACATAAATGTTACCGCCCATTGTTCCATGCCGTCCTGTACCTATAATGTCGTCCATATAGATTCAACTGGTCGACCATATCAGACCCGAAAATATCTGGCCGTTTATCGGCTCTAACCGGCTTGCGTCAGTCATCAGAAATATATGGCAAACGGCGGAGATTGTGATTCGGTAATGGTTCTTTTGATGATTGCCAATTGATTATGGGTTTAGACCGACAAAGCAGTCGACCTTAGCTAAACATGGACTAGCTGTATCTCTTCTAGTAGTTGCCGGCAAAGGAAAGTCAGTAGAAACGGCAGCTGTATCAGAATCATGTACTAAACAGCATCATTAGTTTATTTATCTGCGTAGATTCAAAATCTGAGCTTTATAGCCTTTACCCTATAGCAAATTTATCAATTATGCGCACCTTTCTTCCTAGCATGCAACACTCAGGACAAAGGAAATAGAAATCACAATTTCTTCCAAAAAATGATGGCTAAAACTAATTACATTACTAGAGTATTAATTTCTATTGACCTTAGAGCCAGCACTGTCACGGAAAACTAAACCTTGATTCCAGCCAGACAGCTCTTTTAATTGCTTTTTTTTTCGTATTTGTACATTATGAACGATTGATTAACGGAATTGATTGAGTTTCTATCAGTATTGGGTATCTTAGCACTGCAGTGCACGCTAACACGATAAAAAATGTATTTCGTTTGTGGCTTAATCTGAATAAATAAAAAGCAATTACGAATGTTTGTTCCTCGATTTGTAGCTATAGCTTGTCTTCTTGAAAGTATTCACCCCTAATCTATAGCTAAATGATGAATTGACTCATTGGTTTTCCCTTTACTAGAGACTGATATTACATGGGTTTGTTTTTCATCTGTATCCAAACATGCTATATGAGATCCAGGTAAAGTTTCACGAGGTGGCAAAGTATGTTGCCTAGGGTGCACCGAAAGTTATTCATAATTCATCCTTGATCCAATGTTTAGTTTCGACATTTTAGCTTGCGGTAGGAAAAGGACCATCATGTAGCACCCAACACAAACCGAGCCTGCATGTGTTCAACCTTTAGGTCACGACCTCGCAGCTGAGCATGACGGTCATGTTCTGTCAAACGCTTTTATCTCTACGGTCTAGATGCGCTATAATAAACATGATTATACCTATGACTATTGTGCGACTTTAAATGTCAATAGTGCCATTTCAGCACTAAAGTACATCTACAACAATATTAAACCTAATGACCTACTCTTAAGCTAAGCTGCTGACGACCTCAAGATAGTTACTTTTGTCATAAAGAGATGTCTCAATCCCACCCATATAAAAGATAGAATAATATTCTGTTTTCAATGTAACGTTAGTTTGCCGCACTTCTCCTGATATCGATACTTTGCACTGATTGCATTACAAAAAACTTAAAACGGTGATCTTCATCGTACCGTACTAGATTGGAATATTCATGACACTCGTCGCATGCGGCAAAGTGAATGGTGACCACGAATCACGATGCACGGTCAATGTCAATCGATACAGTTGCGTGTACAACGAAGCCTGGCGACGACGCGACGTATCCGGGTCACCTATAAGCTTTTTACTGTCCGGTTCATGTCCAGTCATAAAAAAAAAAACTCAAAGAACCTTATGTGCCACAGCCGTCACTAATATTATCATTGTCTGAAACGCTTTTCAACCTTGAACTTGTTAAACTGTAGATATTTCGTTTATTCGCTCAACATCATTGTGTGTTCCACTTTCGCTGAACTGCTAGTTTTGTAACGGTTTCCAATCAGCGTGGTTAATAAAGTAGCCATTAACTGTAAACATTAGCTCGATTAAAATGAAGACTATCCATTAGATCCTGTCTACAAGTCTGATTCGATGCGCAAAACATTGTCTGAATAAAAAATTGGCGCTAGAATCTGTCACGTTGAATTGGTTTAATATAGTGCACAAGTTGTTGAAATCAGTCTTTAAATGGCATACTTTATATGAATAGTATATTAACGAGCTGAATCGCTGGCGAAGGTCTTCCGAGCTGGGAACGACACGGGACAAACTAATAAAATGATATTGACGCTTATGTTTATGAGCTCGGCGCCATTGGCACTCACTGATTTTGATGCAACGTCGTTCGATGGTACGGCTTTCAATAAACTCGGTACGGTTATTAAAAACCAAAGGGATGCACATAATAGATACTGTCTTCGTGTTCAAGGAAAACAATTGGCCCAACCCCAATATTGAACCAAGTTTGGTCTATCTATATGCAGATATATCATTCTTTGAAGCTAGAAGGGCTATAAAAATCTCGCTTTCGTAGGTTGTTAAACAAGCTTAGCATACAAAATTGTGTGGTGTACCTATTTTAAATTCATACTAATAAAACTGAGTATGGCTTTGAATAGCTTCGGACAATTCAGCAAGTTTTGCGTTGAGAGTTTACGTATGTTATTGTTACATTTATAAGACAATCTCTATTGTAATAGTCGGAACTAGTTCCAAGTCCCTGAGGTGGATGAAGGTTGGCCAGCATCCGGTTTCAGACCGCGGTACAATAAGTCTCGCGAGGCATAGCTTGGAGCTGTTTTTACCGCGGGTGCGACTTTGTGAGTTTGCCGAGGCCAGTCGAGATGTCGACCGGCCTGTTACTTCCTGCTGGTAACTGTAACGTTCAAATGTTACCAGTAGGTACTTTTGAAGTTGCTCTCCTCAACCTTAAAATATACACGGATTTCACGGCAATGACCGAGCAACATTGCATTTCGCTCATAGGTCACTGAGTACGTCAGTGTACGTAAACCTTTGTTTAACGCTCTATTTATTGTTTTATTGCAATTTTTAAGAAAATTTTACTGAACTGACGTTAAAGTGGATATGTATCGATCAGTTTACATAAACAATGTTAACAACACTGCTAACTCCATTAATAATGTCACAACGGAACATTAACTTTAGACTTCACTTAAGCTATTGTTTGTGAGGCAAAAACCTAAACCTGAGTAATGGCTTATCATTTCTATCTGACTTTCCGTTTCATTTATCTTAATATTCTCTGTTTTGGTGTTTGTTTGCAACCCAGCATTTACATTCGGTTACTTTGTACACATTTTATCATGGAAGTGATAAAACATGTTAAACATGTTTTCTTTCTTTCTTTTATTTCACACTGGCCCTTTCTTGTCGATTTGTAACAAATCTCGGTCATTCGATTTTTCTTTCAAGAATTTCATAAATGATTTTTAAATACACCAGTATTTATACAACAAGACCTGCAAAAGTTGTTTAGTATTTTTCTAAGTTGCAAACCCACCACTGTCATTGATTGTATAATTTAAACAAAACATGTTTTCCTTCATTCACCATGTAGTTGTTCCGCGAAATCGTTCCGCATGTGTTTGGATCATGAATTTCTCCCGGCTGCGAGCGCGCAGGCTCTCGTCAGAAAAGAAAGCGAATAGGTAACGGTACTGCGCGACTCAGCATAATTTCTCGTATTTTGTTAAACCACGGTGCTGTACCTTTTTACCTTATTCTAAGTTATGTAACCTGTCATAATTCAACTTTATTAATTACCTCTACCAATGCACAAATAAATAAACAATTAGGTAACTGTGATGCAATTTTGCCAACACTCATTAAAGGCATTAATTTTCCTCATGTGTTATTTCTTGTATGGACAACCGTGAGCGTAGGTTTAATATGAAATCATGTCATCTAAGTTTAGTCTCAAGGTGCATGCCCAGTAAGAAGTCATCGTGTGGGCAGAAGGTTAAGACGATCCAATTTCAGTTAAATCACTTAATTTAATCAACTGGAGAAGTATCTACTACCACAGCTACAACTTGTGTGCGTAATGTATAAAACGCTTAAAAAATAAACTATCAAATAGTGCTACAAGTTGCAATGTCTGTCAACCAATAAAAACCTAAAACGCCACTAATGGAAATCGACGACGATTGCGAACTGACCTGACCGCATACGTGTCATGTGACCCAATATAAACGAAAGTGTCAAATTTTTAAGGCCCGCAAGTAGCGCGTGCGCCTTTCGTAGCAGTGGATTTGTGCGATAAATTAGCGGACTGATCGTGCGTCGCGCTTTACCTTAGGTTGCTTAACTGTTTATGTACAGTCGGGGAAACAAATAGTTTAGCTAATTGAAATAGCCCGGGTTTTCTAACAATAACGTCTCTTCTATATCAGCCGTATTGAATGCCTATGACACGGCAAATTGTCGTAGTCTTTCAATCGCCTAAATACATATTTTCCTTGACTGTACGTTTTATTATATTAAAGTAGTAATTAATTATTTTATTATATGTATTCGCGTGGACGCGTTTTAGTATCTACATTTATCTAAGTATACCACAACCTTCATGACTACTGTGTTAGTATACCTAGGTGTAATTATTAAGTTAACCAATAGTTCCTGTCTTTACATTCATATTAATGTACTCGATACACAATACCTATATTATTGTAAGCAGTTTATGTTAATTCGAAAACGGTGAACCTACTTTATCTGTCTCGGTTCCAAAACCCGTTCGTTCGAAACTTCATTAGAATTTTATTACGCACTACGTGTAGTCGTGTACGTCACGGATCCGTCGATTGTACCAATCTGTTTATTTTCCAACCAGTGCTATTACACTGTGACAATCAGATCTCCATCTGTTGATTGATGGCCAATTCATCTAAATCGTTTTGTTGACCAACCTTTGTCTTGTATTTGTTTTCGTTGATTGATCCAAAAATCGTATATGTAGATCAAAAGTCATTTATTCAAACTAGGTCTAGTCACTTTTTGACTGTCAAAATTACATTAGATTATTGTCCCCCGACACGCCTGCCCTTCACCACTTTCTAGCTTTAGCTGGGATGAAGAAGTGGCGCAATCAAATCCCTAGCAGCACAGGTGCCTGTTCAGTTAGAATGCTTGGCCCTGTAGCCAAATACTAGACAATTGTGTTGTGACAAAACAAACGCGTTCAATATCGCAGTGCCCGAGAGCACCCCTGTGTCCCCTGTTCATCACAATATTCGCAATTGACCATTGGAACTCCATTCACTGAATAAACCCAAACTAGCTGGTGTCATGGTAGCGAGATAAATTATATGGCCATAGTTCACACTAGCAATTTGGACGGAGATGTAGTGACAGCTGACGTCAAAATTTAATTCATTTTCGTTGTTTGCAGCTTGTTTATTGGCCATTTCTTCGGAGGTTTTACCATTGTCCTCTGAATTTAATCATGTCTGTTATGCTCCCGCTCTATTTGTAGTTAAATCTTATTATTCTGTGCAGGACTTCTTAAATGTTGTTTTTTTGTAATATCTTTATTATCCTCTACTTTGTATTACATTTGCATGCTACCTATATTAAGGCAGAATGTACATGGATTTAACAACTTATATTTGTGTACCTACATTCTAAGCAAATGAAGACCTATTCTATTATATTCTAAAATCTTGTAATATTACTAAAATATTCGCCTTCGATTAATCGCTTGCTAAACCGGTCAAATTGGTTACATCAGATAACCCATACACATTACCGCGGGTCGTTCAACACATAACTTTCTAATGGTGGAAAGTAAAAGTGAACCATACAACCGAACCACAAATAGAAGGATATAAAATGATGTCGAATGACATCAGCATAGTATATGGTCCAAGACAAAAATATCGCTCCATTTTTAGAATGAGCGAATTGATATAGAAACTAAAGGAAATAAACCGCAAAAATATCAGTGAACAGATGAGATAAAAACGAATTCGGAAAAGGTGACGAACAAATTACTGTTAAAACGTTTTTAAATGAACTAGTAGCTATGGGCAAAGTACACGTAGTTGCTTAGTAGACTCACAGGTAGCAGAAAGCCAATTCACGTATTTAATAACGTTCAAAATCTAGTTGCAATCTCATCTCAGCAACAGTTAATGTCAAACATGTAGGGGAATTAGAGGTATTATTGACAGATAGAGACTGATTAGAATGCGATAGTGCCCTTAAAAATAAGAGAATAACCCCTCAGGAGTGTGTTTGAATCGCTCTAGTCGTCAATAGCCTATCTTGTTATAAGAGCTGTGTTTAAATTTGGGTATATTACAATAAAGTATATTCCATCTATCTATCTTGTGGTGGCGACTGGCGACAGCACGGGTGTCGTAGCGTGTTTGAGCTCAATGATGCCGATAAACTCAGTCTATCAGTCCAAGGTCAAAGGTCAAATTTTATCTCTTAACTGTGATCTCTTACTCATATCATATATCTTCCCTGTGGCAGTACTGAAATAGTGGTGGTGCAACTGCAAAAAAAAGTTACTGTCCATAACACACGAGGAAAACGGTCTAAGCCACCAAAAGCGCTCATCTCAAAATAATTTTATCTTTACACTCTTGGATTTACCACCCATAAAGCCATCCTAAAAAAATGACAATATTGTGCAAAATAGAAACTTATTGCGCTGTTCTGTACAGTGTCAGTTTTGCACTTGGGGGCAGGCGACATATTAGGTATATGCGGAAACATTGGTCCGTTAAAGCCTGAATCCTGCCCTCCTGCCTGCCTGTTTACTGGCCTGAAAAAAGTTACTACTAGCATTTTATTGTTTAAAAAATAAATTATCAAGTAGTTCTCAGTATTAGCGTCAAGGTTAGTAATAATTTAATTAGTTAAAATAAATAAGGCTGCACGTATTATACGTATAGTGATGGAAATGAAACGGGTGCGTCGTTATTTAGAATGTTTAACTTGCATGTTCTTGCCAAATCTCGGATATTTGATAATACCCGTATTCACGCGTTTCTGTATCAACGTATTAGAAGTTACCAGCACTGATTTAAGGTCATTGTGTTCCGTATCTTCGGTGGGTACTGAAAAATGAAACCTTCAATTCAGTTTTAGTTGCAGTAAGAGCAATAGTTTGCGACCTACTGCTTTCAAATGTTTTCTTTCAGCTGACTTGGTACCACGCTGACCATTTTCAATATTTATAAATTCTAGTAAGTATTGTTCTGTTAGTCAACAAACTCGAATCCAAACTAATCGTCGCTTTCATAATAATGCGCTTTGGTAATTATTGGTATGGTATGTAGTAGGGGCAGTGTTTGTGCCGCGTCAATCATGAGGTTATCGCTACTCTGTTATGCGTAGTAGTAATTTTCTATAACTGTTTTGATGACTAACTCTTTACCATGAACATTAGCTGTAAGTTCCTTGTCACCTATATTGTTTATACTAAGAGTATGCAATAAACATAAACGATCGGCCAATTACTGCTAAAAAAGTAAAGCAATTTTCAAATTATGCAAATCTTTGTTCACGGTCTATAATTAGCAATTAGCTGAAGACAAAAACCGTCCAATTCCTTGCGCAATAAGTGTTTCGTGCTCTCTGGTGACAACTGACGAACAAAGCTTATAATAGTGTGTATTTAAAAAAACGATCTTACTAATGAATGGTTTTTAAATAAACGAGGCAGACCAAAGGACTAAGATGGTAGGATTGTCTGACAGATGCTAATGTTATAGCTAGGAAGGAAGTGAACACTGCCATGACGGCTGATAAAGATGTATGGAGAAAATGCGCCGATCTCAAATACATTGGAATCAGGACAGGAGAATGACGACATGAATAATATATATACATATAATAAAATATACACTACATAATACACAATAGTCACGAGAATAATGACCGCGACAATGTTGGTTACGAGGCTTCATAGCTCTTCGGGGATGTTGGTAAGCGATTAAAGTAAAAGAAATCGCTTGCATGAAGTCAATCTCCGTTCCCGAAGGCCGCTACGTGTATCACCTATTTAGTTCCGCAAACGCAGAGCCCGTTTACAATGGGTTTGTGAACACAGACATTGAGCAGAAGAAGAGTGGCGTTTAGTGTGTTTTTGTGACGAATCTCGCTTTGGTATGACGTACAAGGTATTGGAGGACCCCTGGACGCCAATAACTTTTAAAATCATGCCAGGAAGTCCATGCATACAGTGATGGAACAATCATGATATGGGCGGGTATTTGGATCGGTGGAAGAACCGAACTAATTTGGATCAAAGGCAATCTCAATGCACAGATTTACGCTGAAACGATTGTATCAGATGTTGTCATTCCTTTGCGAACCCAATTTCGGGCTTCATTTCTGCTTCTCCCAGGGTCGTTGCGAACACACTTGCCGCTGCTAATATCGACGTCCTACCATGGCCCGCTCAATCGCCAGACTTGAATCCCATTGAGCACGCATGGGATATGTTTCAAAGAAGAGCTCTTGTCAAATATGGATGCCGTACACACACCGGAAAATGTTTTTCGCCTGTTACAACGGACGCGGGCGGCCATTCCACAACGAGATTTAAATGAACTCATATTGGGCATGCCTAATCGCGGCGATTGTGTTAAACGCGTTCACAGCGGAACTACAGACTACTAATGGTTTATTTTACGCAATAAAACCTTTAAAAACTTAGTTTTATCTTTTTATCATATTGTAATGTCAGGATTAACTAGGGTGAAAAATTCAGCATAAGCTAAAATTGCGAAGTCTTTATTAATGCAAAAGCAGAGAGTACTTCGTCGATCTACACATAAGAAAACATTTTATTTAATCAATCTAAATAAAAAAAAATATATTAATTTCAATAGGGCAATTTTTTTTTAATACGAGTACCTTTATCCCTAGAGTTTTCATGTGTGTTTATACAGGGTTATTTGTAATACGACGGCAATCCATTAAAGGGATGTAGTAGGTCATTTGCAACCAAATGACCCCTTACCTATGCAAATGTCAACCATTTTCCAGTAATTTGTAATATATAATAATTATATGTGTACCTGATGGGTCACACCATATTAACCAAGATATCTTTATAATATTATAGCGAATAATCGTTTCATTAAATTTTTTGGAACGTTTTTCAAACCGTTGGTAAATGTAGCTGTCTTATCAAAGATTTGCATGCATGAAGGGAATGATCGGTCGGCATTGAGTTTAGACAGACCGAGGCTACTTTCTTTTAAAATATAGGAGGACAAACAGGCGATAACATCAACGCAACTGGTAGGCATAGCAATACCGGGCAATACCGGCCCCTCGAGGTTACAATCCCGGAAAATAAATATTTACTAGTATTTAGTAGGTTTATAGCGTTCGATGAAACAATATTTTCTGTGATCGGAAAGCTTATAAGTCGACTGGCGTGAAATATGCAAACAATACCTACGTCATCCACTCTGTTATGGGGCTGACAACAGCTAAAGCGCGGTCACTGTCGTACTGCATAGAAGAGAAAGAGAAGCGCGATGAAACAAAGCTGGTTATTTATTGCAAAATATGAAGCAATTCTCTATTTACAAGAAATCTATTGATAGGACTAAAAAATTATAACACAATCACGTTAATATGATACTTGAAGAACAATCTGAAAAAAAAAACCAGATTGTTTGCATGTATATTAGTATGGTTTTTAATCGTTAAAATAAATTTTTAGAGGTATGTTCGTGACTTTTTTCTATCGTACCAAATTAGTTGTAATTATGTTTTCAACACACTATCTAACTAGCATATACCTATCCTGAAGAATATCATATATTTTTCTGATTTTGTTTATTGCAAAAGTAGATCATATACTTTTAGGCATTATAAGACTTGCGGTTAGGTCATGTAGTCCCAAGGATTCCGCAAGGAACTATTCTTGGCCCGTGTGCAGGAGAACATCATATGTGGTGTTTCAGAACCTTCAGTAGTGATAAGTTGCGGTACTCAGGTGTAGTAAAATTACTTTTTTAAGTATTTAATTTGATACATATTGTAAATATATGCTTTAGCGAGGAAATCACTTTAGTTCGACTTAAGCGTATGATGCGTTTTATAATCTATATCTATAAAAATCAATGCCACTTTTCGTTGTAATTTTATAACTCAAGAGCGGATGGACCGATTTTGATAATTCTTTTTTAGAATATTCCTTGAAGTACGAGGATGGTTCATACGGAGAGAAAATTAAAAAAAAAATGCTAGTCTGTACGAAGTTCGCGGGGTCAGCTAGTTTCTTAATATATTCCAAATTTTGCTGAACTTATATTATTTTTGTAGAACTTATGATCTTACATTTGTATCTGAATTTCAACAATGTTTCTCTTAATTGCCGTAACTGTATACATTATGTAACAATCACCACCAGTAAATTAATCTCGCAAGATTCATAAAGTTTATTTTCAATCGGAAACGAGCAATTAAAGCTTGAACGCTTGCACGCGTTCATAAAATTTTCGCCTTTTTGCAAAATATGCGACATCATATTCGAAGAGTACGTTTTGTAATTACACGAGATTACCGAGAGGTTGTTAAGGCCAATAGTGAACGTTTCGACCTTCACATTGCCTGTACTGACCAGCCATGTCGTCACTGCGGCTTTCGCAGACTTAACCGACTGTAGAATCTGAAGATTTACAGAATATTTTACTCGTTTACGCCTTGCTCTATAAAACTTTATTAGAAAATAACCTATCGACCTAGCACGTTTGGGAGGTTTCATAAAAAATAACAAGGTTGTGTAAATAAATAATAATGAATCCGATTATTCTGTAGACACAAAATCGTTCGATAAAGATTTCTGCATGGATATTGAACTAACAGGATTACAATCAGTATGCTTACATTTTGATGATAAGTAAATAATGGGCCTCTGTTTTGCCAATATCACATACTAGATATTTACTTTGAGAGCAAAGTAAACTCTTTATATTTCAACGGCCTACATTACATACGGGTTTTGTATTACTTTGGTTATCGTCTTTCATTCGAATATTTGATTAATAGTTTGTTTTTCATATAAGTACGGTAAACACAATTGCGGTAGAATATCTTAATACCAATTTTCTTCGGTTAAAAATGTGAAAAATCCTTAGCATTATAACAGCTTCGATTGTCGGGAGCTGTAGACAGTGAGCCGAGATGTTTCATTCAACGGAGAGAGATCAATTGCACATCTTACGAGGCAGTCGCCGCACGCTATTCTACCATAATGTTATTGAGCTGTTATACAATCATTTTTATTATGTTTATTAAAGAATCTTCCTCTTTATATAAGGTTTTATCTTACATCTTTATTCTAGTGTTTGTGCAGCCTTTATCAAATGTTGGTTTCGATTTGATGCTCTCAACGAGGAAAGATGTTTGCGATAACATACGTAGAGATGTAATTTATCTCTTTCGTTGAGTACATAGAGCTATACTGTAATTCGCGACTGATTTATAAGGCTTACCTTGAATTAATTGAAAACTTTTCCTGGGGCGACAATACTCATTATAATAAAGTTATTCCTGTTCGATACAAAACTGAATGAAACAGGTGTTCTTTTTCTCGCAATTTTTTAGTAAAAGTTTTTCATTTCGATGATTACTTTCACCCCCAAACTTTTTGAAAAATTATTCGGTGTCGTTCATATCTCTTGCCAAAGCACTACAGGGAATGTCACAAAGCATAAAATTTAATTTGATAGAGTGAGTATAGGGATGATAATATTAGTGCTATTTATTAGTCGGTAGCTTCTGACTTATATCTGAGTCAGACTAGCCCATCCTCACAGGGCTTATCGCTGACTCATCCAAATCGTTGATAACGTCCAATGTTAGGATTATTATGTTACAATTTTGTATCTTTATCGGCTGACTAAATTGACATATCTTATAGTTTTAACGAATCTTCCCTTGATTCACAACTTTACACAAAGTTTCTTACAAATCATATAAACAATTTTTGGTTTGGCTAAATTGTGTTGGAAAAAAAATCTAAAATATAACAAACAAAATAAACAGCAGTAAGCAAGCGTGAATAGAATAAGACGTGAGTACGTAAGCCTCTTGGCTTTGTTTTTCACGAAGTCTTGGAACTGCTGTGCAAACACTTGAATATTTCGTGCGATGATTCATGGCTGTACCTTTTAGTAGCTTACAAATTCGTTTGATCGATAAGACAATATTCGGCAAACAAGCAGATTTTACCATTTCCGCCTTGTAATCTCTGTGATATATGGTAAAAATGTTGCCATCACAGTTTGGTATTTTTGTATTACATTACATATTTGTTTACAACTTTATTTATAGTGAATATCAGTGACTTTGTTATTATTTGCAATTAAATATTTGAAAACACCAAACGTCAGAGAGCAAGTATATTTGTCGGTATACTGTGTACTCATATTTATTATTTTTGTTGATAACGGACTCTCCAAAAGATGACAAATAGGAAATCAGTTGCGTTTGCTACAAGTCTGATGCGATTGTGTGTACTGTTTATTGCTTAGACAACTTAACTTTCAGTTAAAGATTCAATATTCCACGTATGAAACACTTCAGCTCCGCTTCTGGGATGGCAACGCACAAGCGATTTCTCTGGATAGTAAAGGGTTATAGGTGTCGTTGAAAACCTGTTAGACCGCCTGGTTCTATGCCATCCAATAACGTATTCACCATGAATGTTTTATAAGACTCACAATGCTTTGTTTTGTTTGCTAAATAAACATAAAGCTCGGTTAATAGTTGCATTGTGTCGATGACACAGATTCCCAGGCGTCACTCGTTACTCCATTCAGTCGAGTAAGCAGCCACACTTCAAATATTATTGTTTATAATATCTGAATAGTATTTATTACAGTATTGTTTCATTTCATTCCAACGTCTCTATGAATTACGGTACTTTGAGTAGTAGAAGGAGCTCTTTGTAAAGTAATTAGTCCGGAGAATCACAGTTCCTATTTCAATCGTTAAGCAGTGTGACTGTGTTCTGCTTGAAAGGGTATGAAGGCCACGTAATTCCACGCATAATCGTTAAGCTTCTTTTCACACGCTTCGGATAGCTGGCGCCAGCGACGGGCATCCGATGGTGAATGTATGCACAAATCATCATCATTTAGGTACTTCTTATTTCAGCCAAAGCTGAGAGGCCTCTTTTTTGTGCTGCCTGGATCTGGCTGCTAGTCTAATTCAGGTCTTACCCTTCATACTCTTAGTCCTTTGTGGGTCTTCCACCAATTTAGTTCTTAATTGGTCAACACTGATTCTACCGTCTCTTGGGAAAAATTCTTATGCATGATTTGTCGCCGGTAAGGGCGGTAGGTTCTTTGCAAGCTTCCATACCTACTTATACGCAGGAATGTGTAACGGGGACTTACCCGGAACACTTCGGTTCTCTCCTGCCACTCGGCATTTGGTTTTGTCTACGGCATTTGAGACGTGCTAGTGTTCAATGGAGTATTGTTCCGGCTATGACTCATGAAACGGGTCACGACAGCATCAACTACACTTTCGAATATTACTTCACCGTTGTTTAGCCATAACAAACATTTTCGAAGATTTATTACTATTTGTTCTGACGCGTTTAGCAATAGAAAATGGTTGCAGCTCATTCAAAACTAAGTGCTTCCAAATTAATTATTGATATTTTCAATAGTCAGTGAACATTTTTATTGCTACGTTGAGCATAGGTGCACAGACTTCATTAATTTTATAAAAACTTCAAGAGTGGCGTGTCACATAAAGTAAGACGTCTATAGTTATAACTGTTCTATAATAATTGAGTGATTGTACGCGTGACTGTCAGCAGTAAACTCATTGTTATTCCAACAAACAACAACAAAAAGAAAGACAGTAATGTCGGAAAGGCAACTATTATCGCGAAATGATCTGTAAAGTTCATTCAAACCGTAGAAAGTATTGCCCGAAGCTAATATCATGGCACAATCTCTAATCGCGACCTGTTGCTTGACTCACGAATTTGGCCGAACGACTTGCAAGTAGTTGGAGTAACTTGGAGTGTCAGACAGCGTTCGCTAGATAGAGCGTTCCCACCGATAACATTGTCTACAATGACGCTGTCGAAACTATTTGTATACATACACCGACCAACATCTCAGTGAATGTAATGGCAGCGCTGCATGTACTTATATGCAGCGCTTTAAAGGAAACAATGTTTCTTTGAAGGGAAGCTGTCAAATCCAATACACTTCATAACAGTTCTCCATTTTGTAACGTGCATCATGCATGTCGATCTATACTTTTATAACACTCTTTGGCAAATAAATACGAGTAGAATGTACGCACTCCAACAGGTGTGCTGGCGCTACTAACTGTACTTAGGTCGCATTTCCACCTACAAGAAAACTTCCGCGAGAAATCTCCGACAGTCTGTCCGACAGCAGCTTGCAAGTGTAAACTTCTTACGAAGTGCTGTCGCGACAGTTCCTGCTACGTTCTTCAGGTGGAAATGCTGCCTTACACTACTTACTACCGACGTACTTTCGTGCGTCAATAACGTACTTGAATGTAATCACATTTCGCTACTGGTCTCGCGGTATCACGGTAATACACGATATTATAGGCTGCATGCAGCTGTGGAAAGGCAATTTCATTTCAATTCGCTGATCGTGCAACATTGATGTAAAACCCTTGCATTGCGTAATGCATAGACATTGACGTGCGTGACGGTACATGACGTAGTAACTTACGTGTGAGATTTTGTCACGGTAGTTCTGCAACCACAGTTTACCTTTCGTTTGTAAATAAAAAACTAATATATGGTAGTTGACTCGGATTTTTGGGGACGATTAAAATTGCCGCTTGGCAAGTCAAAGGGCATAGCGCTCGATAACTGCCTGTACCTACAAGTACCTAAGTAGAGTGAGAACAAAATGTTCTTGCTGGTGTTACTTCAGAATTTCTTCGCGATTTCGCACGAGTCTGTCCTGTGCTGCGTTAGCGAAAATTACATGTTGTACTGATTACCTACTGCATCACAGTCTGCACGAAAATATGTTGAGCTGTTCATAAACCATTATTGATTGTTTCTATATCTGTCTTGCAGATCAGCGGAGCGGTACGTGCGAGTGAAATGGCGAGATGTGCGCGTCGGGGATCTCGTCCACCTGTCGAACAACGAAGCGGTGCCAGCAGACATCGTGCTGCTGCACTCTTCTAACCCCCTCGGCTACTGTTACTTAGAGACATGCAATCTAGATGGGGAGACCAATCTTAAGCAGAGGCTAGTGGCGCCGGGGTTTAAGGAAAAGGTAAAAAATCTATACAGATCAACCGAATATCTGAAGAATCTTGTCTTATGAAGAATCCTAGAAAGGTGATCTTTCTGGTCTTATTGATTGAAGTAGCAATCACGGTTAATTTAAGTCATCATGTTAGATATCCAAATGCCTATCATAGGTGCAACCAAAAATAGCCCAACCCCTGATTCCTCCATGTTACACTTCTGGGAAAAAATCCTGGTAAAGTACGGCTGGGTCATTTTTTTTTAAAACAATTAGTCCTTTCATCGAAATGTTTGTTTAGTAATAATTAAAGTTGACTATTTCGTTTCAACTCCCGGCTGAGATTGCGAAACCTATTAAGTAGTTTCAATCATCTGAATTCGTCCGAATTTCTACAGTGTCACTGGGTCGAAGGTTTTATTATTGGATGAGTATCTTAATGATGTTTTTAGTTTTTGCTTGCTATGCGTACAATGCAAACCACCGAAAAGCAGAGCGTGGGAACACTTTCTCCAATACTTGTAGAATATCACAATAGTCGTTGGTAGTACCGCGACCCAGTTTACCGAACCGTTTGTTTGGACTAAAATATATTTAGGTATAATAAATAAATAATATTTTTCAGCAAGCAGAGTTCAATCCAATGAAGTTCAGAAGTTCTGTGGAAGTGGAGCGACCGTCTACAAAAATATATAGGTTTACGGGCTGCATCTCGCACCCTAACGGAGCCCGAGTGCCGCTGACCTCGGAGAACCTTCTGCTGAGGGACTGCACGATCAAGAACACAGACTTTGTGGAGGGCATCGTCGTGTATGCGGGGCACGAGACCAAGGCGATGCTCAACAACGGAGGACCAAGATACAAGTGTTCAGGCTTAGAGAAAAAAATGAACACTGATGTGATATGGTGTGTCTTAGTTTTACTTTTTCTTTGTTGCGCCGGCGCAGTCGGTTGCAAAATGTGGTTGGACAAATATTACGTTAACTCATACAAGCTAACCCCATTCATTACTATGGTGAACAAGCCGGCTTTCGAGGGGCTTCTCATATTCTGGACTTACATCATAGCGCTGCAAGTGATGATACCTGTCTCGTTGTACGTGACGATAGAGATGACGAAACTGTTACAAGTGTATCATATACACCAAGACATCCAGTTGTACGATCCCGACACGAACATGCGGACGGAATGTCGCGCGTTGAACATTACGGAAGAGTTGGGTCAGGTGGCGTACTTGTTCACGGACAAGACGGGGACGCTGACGGAGAACAAGATGGTGTTCCGTCGGTGTGCGGTGAGCGGCGTGGACTACGACCACCCGCCGGGCGCGCCCGCCGAGCCCGCGCCCGCGCTGCCGCCGCTCGTCACGCCCGTCACCAGCGTGTCGCCCAACCGACGCCTGCTGCAGCATCTACTTGATAACAACGATGCACAACACACGCAAAAGGTAACGACGCGACGAATCATTCAAATGGATAGGGTATTTTACTGGATATTTTCCAGAATAGTATTTGAAACCACAGTAAAAAAAAAACTTGATATTTCTCAAAAAATTGCGTTGTATGCACGACAGCACTGCTAACACCTGACTTCACAACACAGGAACTTTGCGCCATTCAGTCCAATGATCGTTTTGCGTGACAATAAGAATAATTTCAAAAGCATATCGAGTTTGAATATATTTGTGATAGTAGTCAAATACCCTATTGTAAAATTAATCTGTTTTCATGGAACAAATTGAGAGTACCGTAATAAAATTCCAGGTTCGCGAATTCCTCCTAATCCTGGCTGTGTGCAACACAGTGGTAGTTAGTCAGCCGCACGTGGACACGTCACAGCTGAGCGCGTCTACGTCGGGCGAACACATACCTTCGGGGAAGGCCTCCCGGTCGAACGGAACCCTGCGATCTAACGACAAGTAAGTAACTAGTAAGTCAAACATCTTAACGTTTTCATTTATGTATTGTAGTGTTTTAGTAGAAGCCACTCGTGCTAATATGCTACTGCAGACTGCTTACGACAGGTGTTGAGATTAGTTAGAGAGTACAATCTCAAGTGCGCGCGCTCAGTCTTCCAAAACGAGATTGTACACAAGATTGAATCTCGAGCATTCGACAATAACATCTCACCTGGTTGCCGATCGAGAGCACGAGTTGCCAATCTCGAGTCGAGATTGTATTCTCTAGTGTAGACTGCCAAAGTGGACGGTCTCCGTGATGATACTACCTAACAAACGAATCATCTTGATTAAGGGGGAAGCGCCAAGGTTAAATTTTAAAGGAAAATTTTAATTTCGCGGGTTACCTTGGCGCTTTCCCCCTTAAGGGATTGGTATTCGTAGTATATGTTTACTAGCTTAAAGAAGGATATCATCCATCCTTTTAATACCATCCCTTGGTAGTAAGACAGTGTTGACTGATTCTCTGCTGATCACACATTACAAATGTAGCTAAGCATTTTAATTCATTTAGGACAGTAAAGGACTCAAAATTATTATTGATATGAGTAACCGATATCTTCCAACAAAGTAATAATTAGAAGAGTGGGTAGTTATTAATTAGTTACTATTAAAATAATCCTTGGCTTGTGATACTGTACTATAATAATGGTCCTGTAATAAAATATTAAGAATGGAGATGAATATTCTTCGTGTCGATAGCAATCTAAATTGTGTCGACCCACAATTTAGCTACGAGTTTGGCACCATTAGTAGCGCACATCATTCAGAGATGAATATTAATCTGAGTTAAAGACCTTCGGGCAAGATTCACAGAACGCACTTTGACTAAATCTGCTAAGTCAAGCAGGATTTTCGTGGATATGCACCTTTTTATGCTCATAATGATCATATTCGTATGAGCAAACGTGCGCAAGCGTTTCATATGAATGTTGTACAGATTTATATTCATATTCGCATGCGACGCTTGCTTAGCAAAGTAAAGTAAAAGTTCTGTAAATCTTGGCCTTTAGCGATAAGGATAACATTCTCGTAGATAATATCAGTCGATGACAGTGCTTGGCTACAACTGGTCTGTCAGATAGCGTAAAACAGATTCTTGTAAAATGATTTACTTAGGTATATGAATAATCAGAATCAGACTAACTCAAACATGTGGGTGCCAGAACTAGTGTCTATAAATACTTAAATCCGGATACATCTATCTTAACAGAAGAATCTGCGCCAGTTCGCCAGCTCAACACAAAACGATCTGACAACTGTTTACTTTCAGCGATTTTTTTTCTAATAATCTCTTTTTTGACCCTAGGCGATCGATTTTGAGGCCGTTATAGCCACCCACGGCTCAGATTTTAGTCAGATCAGTAGGGTCTGAAGGTAGACCATGTCTTTCAGACTTTTAGTTTAATACAAGCCGTGCGCCCGCCTGATGGATTGTGCTATCGGCAAAAATTACATAAGTCCATACTACCTTTCAAAATAGGGATCCTATTAAACCCATTTACGGGATACGTTTTCAAAAATCATTAATTATTGCTCACTTTCATTATATCAAAAAAATTGCACTGCAAATAGCAATTGCTCTTGTGCAAAATTTAAGTAGATTCCCTCGTCTCGCTATCAGATACGCTCGTCTCACGGAGTCACGGTCTACCACTCCGTCACCGCCGCCGTCCACCGGCTCACCCCTCAGGATTAGACTGCCGAAACTCCTCCGAGGTAGCAAGGACGACACCAGCGAACCCAGCACCTCAGCGGACCACACTGTGAGTACCTTATTACCATGTTAATTATTCATCTTCATTATACAACTTATTTAACCGAACTTATTAGGTTAAGTTTTTGTGCAATGTTAATTAGTTAGATGTACCAGAATGCGTAGTTGATGACTATGCGATGGGTCTTTTTAATCGACTTCAAAAAAGGAGGAGGTTCTCAATTCGGCTTTTATTTTTTTGCAATGTTTGTTTCCTCAGAAATCCGTCATTTATAAATCGATTTGAAAAATTCTTCTTTTGTTTGAAAGGATATACTTTCAGATATGAGACCACCTATTTATGACTTTGTTTGGGGTAGGTACCACAACAAAAAAAATGGCAAACAACGTAAATACAGAAACCAAAGACACCGACTTCCGAAAGTTATTTTTCACTTTGTGGTGTTTTTTTTTTGTGAATACATTTTTACTCCTTGTATTGTTTGTTCAGCTTGTTCGGTACGAAGCGGAGAGTCCGGACGAGCTGGCTTTAGCGGAGGCAGCGCTGGCATACGGCTATGAGCTACGGAACCGGACCCCCGATGAGGTGGAACTGGGCATCCGAGGGGAACTCTCCAAGATGAAGGTCCTAAGAGTGCAGCAGTTTGACGCCACCAGGAAGTGCATGTCTGTGGCCATGAAGATGGCTAATGGACAGGTGAGCACTTACATTTGTAGTTACAAAAAGCATCAATACTAGCCACCACCTTGTATTTAAATTATGACCTCGAAAACCGCGAAAACAACACCCGTGTCGAAATTAAGAGCAATTAGATTGCGATCGTGACATATTGGAGGCGATCAATGTTTACTGGTGTTTCGACGTTGAACGACTGCAATCCAGTTGCACCTACACGTACGTCTAGAAAGAATAAAAAATACGTTTATTTGACACATGTCATATAAAACATAGCAAAAACTTAAATCATATTTTTTTTTATGTTGTGTCACCTTTGGTGATTGTGTAATTTAAGAACCACTAATTATTCGATTTAAGTGATTTATTTTAACTTAAGAGGTCTATCACAATTTTTCTTGCATTTGAGTGTGTGACTCTTCAAACACTCAAATACAAGAAAAATTTGAATAGCCCTCTTAATCACACTTTGTATCATTATATTAGTATAATGGGGAACTCAGTTACCATCAGTGAAACCAGTTTTTTTTGGTACTTAATTTCAAAACACGTACCTAAAAGTGTCGATGAAATTAAAATAGATATTGGGTTATGCAGAAATATTACTGTTGAGACGTCATTGCCTCGACCGTTGTGGGAAATTGGCAAAAAAAAAGTTTTGGCAGTGCACTACGAGTGTGACACATGTAGTGTATAATGTATCACTTTCCATGTCACGGACAAATGGACAATTCTGCTGGTGTTGGCTATTGTGCCCTCGGTGCTTTAACTACATAATAGAGTAGGACTGTGGTACCGCGCGGTTTTAAAGTAGTTTACATGAATGATCTAAAAAGGTGAGCCACTAGCTTTTTATTTGCACTGCGTTCGCGATATAGTTCCCAAACGTGTACCTAAACAAAATATGTGTTTTTGGGCAAACAACTTTAAAGCCCGCACTGTTTAGTTTGCGTTATAATTTAGTTAGTCATTCTGAAATAAACTCAATTTACATTAGCAAGTTGATATTCGGTGGCCCAGTGGTAACGGCCGCGACTTACGAGTTGTAGGCCGTAGGTTCGAACCCCGACAGGCGCTTTACTTTGTGTAAATTATTTCATCACCACTGCTCCGTGCCTCGGAAAGCACGTTAAGCCGTTGGTCCCGGCTGTCATTCGTGGATCTTTGACAGTCGTTACGGGTCGTCAGAAGCCCGAAAGTCTGACAACCAGTCTTACCAATGGGTATTGTATTACCCAGTAACTGGGTTGTGGAGGTCAGATAGGCAGTCGCTCCATGTAAAATACTGGTATTCAGCTGCATCCGGTTAGACTGGAAGCCGACCCCAACATACCTAGTTGGGAAAAGGCTAGGCAGATGATGAAGTTGATATTCGTTTAAGTGGAAATAACATCAAACGGAACTTACGTATCTTTAGCTGCGATTTCCTTTTATTTTTTATAATGGGTGTAAAAAGACGCTTAACGAAGCCGAGTGTCACTTATACTCCCCGACATTGTGATATTTTTTTTAAACCGGACCATAACTGGGGACCCCCTGGTTACGGAGATATTAAAGGTTAAAGTTCCAACTGTTTTCACGAAAATAAACTTTAAATGTTATTTATTTAACTTAAGTTTACATACCCCCACAAATCCTGTACAGTTTGATGCAACCATGCATTTTGTGTGCGTTACATTGCGCGCTACCGTAAACCGCGATTTATCTCATCAAAAATAAATGTCGTTTCCCAGATTTTTTTTCACAATGTTACCTAGTTTAATGTACAGAATGCATATATACCGGATATGTTATGGTTCTTTTTACACCCACATCACCTGTCACCAGGTAGTGATATTCGTGAAGGGCGCCGACTCCAACGTGCTGGGAGCGCTAGCCCCGATGCGCTCGGGCTCGGCGGAGTCCGCCGCTTACGAACGAACGCGCTCCCTACTCTCCGAGTACGCTCGCGCTGGCCTGAGAACACTGGTCATGGCCAAGCGGACCATGCAGCCCGCGCTATGGGAGGAGTGGCTGGCCGGACATCACCGGGCTATGGAGCTGGCAGAAGGTATGTTTTAAAGATTTTTTTAAAAATAAATAAAGTTCACTGGTATCCTTAATCGAAACTTACCGTTGTCGTTAACATTTTGCGCGACCCAATGAATAATATTTCTTTCTTTATTTTTACTAACCAAAAACGATACAAAAGTCATTAAGATTCCTACGAAGAGACATCAACGACGGCATTGACCGCTACTACTACCTTCTTTGGCACCACCTATACCTAATCTTTCCCAGGTCGAGATAAACGCATGCGCGACTCACTTGCCCGCCTCGAAAGCGCGCTGACACTGGTAGGCGCAACAGGCGTAGAGGATCGGCTACAAGACGCCGTGCCCCGCACCGTGCGGGCCTTGCTCGACGCCGGCATCGTCGTGTGGGTACTGACGGGCGACAAGCCCGAGACCGCCATCAACATCGCCTACTCCGCCGCGCTGTTCTCGCAGAGCGACCGGCTGTTGTATCTCATGTCGAGGGATAAGGTGTGCACGAACCCAGCAGGAAAAAGAACCCTGTATAATGATATACATTATACAGGGTTATTTATTTATAATATCAAAATTGCGCATATTTGCTGTTTTTTTCAATACTCAATATCTTAATATTGCTTTACCATAATGTGTATTTAGGTGGTAACTATATAATTTAGATCATTATGGACACAAAAAAGGGTAGGAGAGAGGAAGCCTTGTTTTAGGAGATTTAAAATGCTGACATTTTGCTTAACTATTATACAGCGTGGCGCTGCAATGGTGACCTTAATATACACACATATACGTTTTTACATTTTCGTTTCATGACAATTTTTTATTTCCATTAGACGTTATTATTTACAGTTTTACTAAAGAATTTAGGAAATAGCATCTTAGAGCAACCTGTACTTAAAGAATTGTCGCGCAGCGGTCTTTTGCCGGGGTCACGGATCATAACTTCGCATCAATGAAATTAAAACGAATAAGCAATACAATAGTATTGCTTATTCGTTTTCGCCTACTCTATGCATTAGTTACATCTTAATAAGGATGAAACAAATGCATAGATTAGGCGAATTTAAGGAAATTTCCTTTGTTGGCGAGCAGCGCAGGCGACGCGCACTCTCCCTTCCACCCACCCGCCGCACCGAAATCGAATTATTTTTTTGCTTCCCGCGTCTTTCGCGCACTTATTTACACTAGTGCGCATAATTACGTCGCGAAAAAGACTTACCTATTGTTTTATTTATTTATTTTTGTGTAATTAGGATAGTAATTAGATTATGGCACTGCGATAAAGACGATATGATTTGTTTTCGTTTTCTTATCTAGTAAGTACGTTTACACCTCTTGCGATACGGATGCATTTATTTGTGCTATTAGTGCTTGTGTAAACTTGTGATCGTGATGGCAGTGATTATTGATGACAGTTATTACTAATAGTAACAAGAGAGGGTGATATGATAAGTGTTTGTACCACTTGCGCCGCTCGGTTTCTTTGATAATATGCCGTCAAAGAATCGGACCGATCACGAGTAGGTACAAGACGCGATGCGCGGTTGCCAGCGCGCGAAGCGACACGTTGCCGCTCCGAGTTAACGTAAGCGAGCTAGGTAAGTAATTTAATGAATAAATGTTTGCAAGGGTGATCCCAATTTTAGTTACATTTTTATTATTTAGTTTGTTTGAAAAAATAAATTTTTCAGTTCACGAATTATATTAACCTATCAATATTTATATGATTAATGGGCACTAGCCCTACCCGTGTGTTAAATTAATGTCGCCATTGTAGCGCCACGTTGTATAACTATTATTTTCTCTGCAAAATGTACTTAAATATATAGTATTTTATATTATACACGAATAATTTTACATCGTTATGGAGCCGAAACACAGTAAATACAGACGATTAATAGTTACTATTGGCATTGTTATAATTTTTTTTAAGACATCTAATATAGAAGTTAGTAATTTATCACTTTTATTCTGTCATGCGAGTTAAATTTTAGTAGCCCTTCTACTATTTCATTCATAAATGCAAGATCGTACGCGATTCGCTCGGTTATGACGTAGCGTGGAACAGCTGTGCGATAGCGCGCTCGTGGTGGGTCAACGGACGTTGGACGAATAACCTGCTGCAAGTATGTACCTGCAAGTAGGTATTTTATTTCAGGTAGTTACGATTTAGGTTGGTGTAAGTTCATTTACCTCCGTTATCTCTCGTTTGTATTGGAACTTAATTGGACGCACAACACGGTGTTTACCACTATCACATCTCCTCGTAAACGAGAGAAATGAATTGAAATTTCATTCACCACTCTCGCATCACGAAATCACTAGTAATCGTACGGTCTATTACCTCAACTAGACATGACGAGTACGCTTGTGAGTTGTCTTTAAGGCCTTGAATCGAGTGTCGACCAATCGAGCTAATAGGTACTTAATAAGCATACCTACCTACCATAATTATGATGAATAAAAATAATACTGCCTAAACCAATTTTTATACGACAATGTTTGCTTGCGGCCGCGGTGTGGCGGCTTCTACAAAGGCAGGCAATTCAAACAGAAAAAAATGAATCGTTTTATCTGTCAAATAGAGTTCATTATAAGTTGGTGGTGCCTTTTCTATGAAAATATTGGACCGAATTAAGACCTTATTTTTATAAAGTTAACCGCTGAATTCGGTTGTGCATCAATTCTGTGGCTTCTCAGAATAATTTTAGTAAACTGCGTACCTACGTTACCTTGTACCTAGTTTGGTGAAATTTCCATTTGTTACCGTTTACGGTTAAGAAATAAAGTCAGAATTCGCTTTTCGTATTTTATTTGTGTACCTATTTTATCTATTGCGTGTTAGCGGCGATCGGTGACCTCTGTGAACTAGTACCTACGCATAGATAAAATAGACATAGTACTACGGGCTTAGGTTTAGAGTATAAATAAGTTTAAATCCGCGGTACGTCCAAATGGCAAGCAGGAATTTTAATGTAATAAAAAGTGGTTTTTTTTCAGTAGGTACTTGCTAGAAATTTGCTAGCAAGGAAATTATTGAGGAACCTCCTTGTCGGAGGACACGGTCAAAAAATATTGTTTTGATGTAGGTAGGTACACAATGATCACGAAGTCCACCTTTCACTGTGGTGTTCAGTCACCAGTCGCGGTCATCAGTACCTACCTGCACATTGTTGCTGTAGATACCTTAGTGCCCGCGACAATAATAAATCGTTTGATTCCGCATTCATAACCATTTTTTTATTTAAATTGCGTTTATCTACATAAATAGTTAAATAACTAATTTTCCCTTCATAATTTCTACGGGCTTAGGACCGTCGCGTCAGTAATAAGTAAGTACATGTTACGTATCTAAGTAGGTAAGTACTTACTTACTTACTTGTAGGTACTCTTTTATTCACTTCACTTTTCACAATATTAAAAGCGTCCACTGTCGCACTTCTTAAGTCATCTCGAGTACTACGCTAATCGGAAGGAACTAGTCTTTTTATCTCAAACCACAAATAAAAATCCAGTGGTGTTAAGTCAGAGCTCCTTACGGGCCAAGCCACAGGGCCACCACGACCTATCCACTGCTCACCAAACACACTGTTTAAATACGCACGCACTGAAGTAGCATAATCTTCCTCCAATTCCGCCGAGTATGGTAGTCTACCGCAATCCTGCGCGTGTGTGGGCGCTCGAAACTGTCCATGATCAAGGAGGAGCTGGGTTACAGCCAGGATGGTGGCGGTGAAGGGAACTTGAGGGTCGGTGATTCCAAGTGCGCGCAGTGAGTTCAGGTGTTCCAGCTGAGCATACAAACTTCTGGCCTCTTCCAAGTTATGGTTGGCCATCACATAAAAATCCACCATTGCCCAAAACTCCCAAGTTGGAGTGCACGTTTTGCCGACTCATTTTTGGCGCGTAATTAGGTTGCGCATGCGTGACCTAATACAATGAAACGCGAGACAATACTAGGAAGGAATAAGAAAATAGGAATGGCGGGCGGTCGGGTAGACTCTAAGGAGCCGGGGGCGTGGCTTACGGATCATGCTGTCTGATGGATGAATGAATTTTTCAATGGGTACCGTTCACAAGTGTTGTCGTTCGTCGATACGTTTTACACACATATGCATTGATCGCAAGGAAGCGTTACTTCGAGTTCTCACTATTACACAAAAATAAACAATAAATTAGATTTTTCGTGATTTTGTTTTATTGTAACTTATTATAAATAATAGTCCCGATCGTTTCGAGTTCGATGATCGAGTATATGGCTTTCGGTTCCAGAATGAGCTAAAATTGACCGTGTATATACTTTTTTATTATATATTATGTACTTATAGTTTTTTAATAATTATTATGGCTATATTATTTATTTATTATTATTGCTATTTTATATAATTTTCTTATTGTTATATTATTTATTCATTGATAATTATCGTTTAATTAATATATTTTAGACATAACTATAAATTGCGTGATTATCGTTAATTATTGTTAACAATTAGTATTATTATATTAGTCATTTCCTTTACATACATATAGTATACAAGGTGTGGTTTTGCATCCTCGTCAAATTCGAGGAGGTAACTTTTTTTTTTTTTTTTTTTTGTGGGTGGGAAATCATCAAATAACTTTTCCCGCTCTGGGCAGAGCAGGAGGGCGTGTCAGACTCTTACTGACTAAAACCCACCTGTGTTCCTTCAGTTGCCTGTGCCAGGGGCCACGGTAACCCTCTTGGACTTTTCCGCAACCCTAGCAGGCATCGGTCCTAGCAAACCCCGTCATTAGTGCTGACATCTCTTTGAGGCGCGCGTGGAACACAACGCGCCATCGACCCGGGCCTGGTCCTTATCGAACGGCGAGCTGCCCATTACTCGCCGTTCGCAAGCCCGCGCCTACGGTGGCCGGGAATCGGCCTGCGATTCCCGACGCCCAGGGCGTCTCCTGCGGCGGCTAGGGGCGTGAGGGCGCAAATTTTGCCTCTCCCTCACGCGTTCCGCCTCCTCCTTCGCGAACATTACTGCTTCGCAGAAGGAGGTGACGGCTTCCCAAGCCCTCTCGCTCCGTACCATGGCCTGGACCAAGGCCGGACGCGAGAGATCGCCACCGCCAATCGCCTCCACGAGGACACGGCGGTGCTCCGCCCAAGCCGGGCAGACCTCCACCGTATGCTCCACCGTGTCCTCCGGGCGATCCACACAATGGTGACACCCGGGCGTTTCCTCCCGCCTTATCCGGAACAGGAACCTCCCGAAACAACCGTGTCCGGTGAGGACCTGCGTCAGGCGGAAGGTGAGGACGCCGTGGCGCCTCTCTAGCCACTCCTCAAAGAGGGGACTTATCGCCGCAATTGTGGCGTGCCCAGCGCTGGGTTGCGACAATCGCACTCTCCATGCCGCCCTGAGATCCCGCCGGTGCTCTGTCCGCTGTACCGTGATTTCTCGCGGCAGCGGAGCTACGCCCCGGCGTTTCGCCTCCTCGCGCCACTCCCAAACGTGCGCGAGGACTTTTGCCTCCAGATCCCATGGCGGTAATCCGGCAAGGAGGCTCGCCGCCTCACCGGAGACCGTACGGTATCCCCGGACCAGCCGGGTGGCCATGACCCTTTGGGGCGCGGTCAACCAGCGGGCTGGCCGCCGCCTCAAGGAACGCGCCCACACCGGTGCCCCGTAAAGGGCCATGGACCGCACGACCCCCGCGTAGAGCCTCCGGCAGGAGGCGTTTGGCCCCCCTAGATTGGGCAGGAGCCGCATTAAGGCAGCCCCGGCCCTTTCCAGTCTGGGAGCCAAACGTCGGAAATGCTCCACGAAGTTCCACCGGCTGTCGAGAACGAGTCCCAGGTACTTCATCGTCGACTCGACGCCGATGTGAACCCCTCCTACCGTTATCTGGGAACCCGACGGTGGCGTGTTCCGAGGACCATGAAAACACATGGCCTCGGACTTGTGCAAGGCCACCTCGAGTCCCAATTGCCGGATCCTCTCGACGATTGTCGCAACCCCGCGTGTCGCTAGTTCGGCCGCCGCCTGGTGCGACCTCCCCTGCGCCAGGACCAGTGTGTCGTCAGCGTAACAAACCACGCTGACGCCGCTAGGGAGGTCGGCGCGCAGCACCCAGTCGTATCCGATGTCCCACAGATGCGGCCCCAGGACCGATCCCTGTGGGACACCGCACGACATCTCTTGCCGGTTCCATACTCCCTGGTGACCGGGGTAAATGACGGCCCTGTCCGTCAAATAGGCCTCGACCACACGACAGAGGTAGGTCGGCATCCGATGATACCGGAGTGCCTCCCTGATGCAACTCCAGGGCAGGGTATTGAAGGCTCGAGGAGGTAACTATGCTAATGATTCTCGACACGAATCAATAATAAAATAAGTAGATATTTATTTTGATTTTTTGGATTTTTCGGAAATCGGCATGTGTAGGGCCCGTGTGATACCGCCCTGTAACTGCGCTGTAACTGTAACGCATGCACACAGCGACATAGTCGTACGACACTGCCTACCACATACGCAACGGGGCGATTTTGTTCTTTGAAAGTGGAGTATTCTGAAATACTGTCAAACTTAAATACCTAAAAAAACAAGTATGTATTAATTATTGAGCAGGATCGTAATTTTATTTGATTATTTATGTCTCTTATAACAGCCTTCTGAAATTTGACGAGGATGCAAAACAACACGTATAAATTACATTATTATTGCTATAATTATTATTAATACTTTTTCCCTATTATTTATATTTATCATTCAAATATTCATCTATGGAGTAATACTACTTGTTTATCAGTAAATTTTTTATTTTTTTTTATAAATATATTCAACTTTTCTTCTTTCTTTATTATGTCAGGTAGTTAGTTATATATTTTTATAGACATTACGTAGGGGTTGTAGAATGCATTTTTTCTTTTGTACTCACCGCGTAAGTGTAGATTCGTTAATAAAAAAAGACGCTGTATAGATTTGGCAGGCGAAATAGTAACCGGTGTACGTGTGCGTGTTCAGGAGCATGCTGAAGCCACGATAAAAAACTACCTGGAGAACGGCGCGAGCCCCGCGGGCAGCGGGCGCGCGCTGGTGGTGGACGGGCGCACGCTGACGTACATCCTGGACCGGCGCTCCGGCCTCGTGGCCCCCTTCCTGTCGCTGGCGCGGCGCTGCTCCGCCGTGCTGTGCTGCCGCGCCACGCCGCTGCAGAAGGCGTACATCGTGAAGGTAACGCGCACCACACACCACACACTGACGTACATCCTGGACCGGCGCTCCGGCCTCGTGGCCCCCTTCCTGTCGCTGGCGCGGCGCTGCTCCGCCGTGCTGTGCTGCCGCGCCACGCCGCTGCAGAAGGCGTACATCGTGAAGGTAACGCGCACCACACACCACACACTGACGTACATCCTGGACCCGCGCTCCGGCCTCGTGGCCCCCTTCCTGTCGCTGGCGCGGCGCTGCTCCGCCGTGCTGTGCTGCCGCGCCACGCCGCTGCAGAAGGCGTACATCGTGAAGGTAACGCGCACCACACACCACACACTGACGTACATCCTGGACCCGCGCTCCGGCCTCGTGGCCCCCTTCCTGTCGCTGGCGCGGCGCTGCTCCGCCGTGCTGTGCTGCCGCGCCACGCCGCTGCAGAAGGCGTACATCGTGAAGGTAACGCGCACCACACACCACACACTGACGTACATCCTGGACCCGCGCTCCGGCCTCGTGGCCCCCTTCCTGTCGCTGGCGCGGCGCTGCTCCGCCGTGCTGTGCTGCCGCGCCACGCCGCTGCAGAAGGCGTACATCGTGAAGGTAACGCGCACCACACACCACACACTGACGTACATCCTGGACCCGCGCTCCGGCCTCGTGGCCCCCTTCCTGTCGCTGGCGCGGCGCTGCTCCGCCGTGCTGTGCTGCCGCGCCACGCCGCTGCAGAAGGCGTACATCGTGAAGGTAACGCGCACCACACACCACACACTGACGTACATCCTGGACCCGCGCTCCGGCCTCGTGGCCCCCTTCCTGTCGCTGGCGCGGCGCTGCTCCGCCGTGCTGTGCTGCCGCGCCACGCCGCTGCAGAAGGCGTACATCGTGAAGGTAACGCGCACCACACACCACACACTGACGTACATCCTGGACCCGCGCTCCGGCCTCGTGGCCCCCTTCCTGTCGCTGGCGCGGCGCTGCTCCGCCGTGCTGTGCTGCCGCGCCACGCCGCTGCAGAAGGCGTACATCGTGAAGGTAACGCGCACCACACACCACACACTGACGTACATCCTGGACCCGCGCTCCGGCCTCGTGGCCCCCTTCCTGTCGCTGGCGCGGCGCTGCTCCGCCGTGCTGTGCTGCCGCGCCACGCCGCTGCAGAAGGCGTACATCGTGAAGGTAACGCGCACCACACACCACACACTGACGTACATCCTGGACCCGCGCTCCGGCCTCGTGGCCCCCTTCCTGTCGCTGGCGCGGCGCTGCTCCGCCGTGCTGTGCTGCCGCGCCACGCCGCTGCAGAAGGCGTACATCGTGAAGGTAACGCGCACCACACACCACACACTGACGTACATCCTGGACCCGCGCTCCGGCCTCGTGGCCCCCTTCCTGTCGCTGGCGCGGCGCTGCTCCGCCGTGCTGTGCTGCCGCGCCACGCCGCTGCAGAAGGCGTACATCGTGAAGGTAACGCGCACCACACACCACACACTGACGTACATCCTGGACCCGCGCTCCGGCCTCGTGGCCCCCTTCCTGTCGCTGGCGCGGCGCTGCTCCGCCGTGCTGTGCTGCCGCGCCACGCCGCTGCAGAAGGCGTACATCGTGAAGGTAACGCGCACCACACACCACACACTGACGTACATCCTGGACCCGCGCTCCGGCCTCGTGGCCCCCTTCCTGTCGCTGGCGCGGCGCTGCTCCGCCGTGCTGTGCTGCCGCGCCACGCCGCTGCAGAAGGCGTACATCGTGAAGGTAACGCGCACCACACACCACACACTGACGTACATCCTGGACCCGCGCTCCGGCCTCGTGGCCCCCTTCCTGTCGCTGGCGCGGCGCTGCTCCGCCGTGCTGTGCTGCCGCGCCACGCCGCTGCAGAAGGCGTACATCGTGAAGGTAACGCGCACCACACACCACACACTGACGTACATCCTGGACCCGCGCTCCGGCCTCGTGGCCCCCTTCCTGTCGCTGGCGCGGCGCTGCTCCGCCGTGCTGTGCTGCCGCGCCACGCCGCTGCAGAAGGCGTACATCGTGAAGGTAACGCGCACCACACACCACACACTGACGTACATCCTGGACCCGCGCTCCGGCCTCGTGGCCCCCTTCCTGTCGCTGGCGCGGCGCTGCTCCGCCGTGCTGTGCTGCCGCGCCACGCCGCTGCAGAAGGCGTACATCGTGAAGGTAACGCGCACCACACACCACACACTGACGTACATCCTGGACCCGCGCTCCGGCCTCGTGGCCCCCTTCCTGTCGCTGGCGCGGCGCTGCTCCGCCGTGCTGTGCTGCCGCGCCACGCCGCTGCAGAAGGCGTACATCGTGAAGGTAACGCGCACCACACACCACACACTGACGTACATCCTGGACCCGCGCTCCGGCCTCGTGGCCCCCTTCCTGTCGCTGGCGCGGCGCTGCTCCGCCGTGCTGTGCTGCCGCGCCACGCCGCTGCAGAAGGCGTACATCGTGAAGGTAACGCGCACCACACACCACACACTGACGTACATCCTGGACCCGCGCTCCGGCCTCGTGGCCCCCTTCCTGTCGCTGGCGCGGCGCTGCTCCGCCGTGCTGTGCTGCCGCGCCACGCCGCTGCAGAAGGCGTACATCGTGAAGGTAACGCGCACCACACACCACACACTGACGTACATCCTGGACCCGCGCTCCGGCCTCGTGGCCCCCTTCCTGTCGCTGGCGCGGCGCTGCTCCGCCGTGCTGTGCTGCCGCGCCACGCCGCTGCAGAAGGCGTACATCGTGAAGGTAACGCGCACCACACACCACACACTGACGTACATCCTGGACCCGCGCTCCGGCCTGTGGCGCCCTCGTGAACTACGCATCTCGCCTGACGTTATGCAAACATCCTACGTCGTGAAAGCAGAGTTATTCGCGTGATTTCGATACAGAGCCCCGACAACAAACTTCAACGGTAGCCCACCAGACATAAAACCCGTCTGTTCAGAGGCTCCTCCATTTTTATCTATGGTGTTTGGTAGATGATCAGTCCAAAAATGGTAATTTTCTGTTTTTACATCACACACAAAAATTTTAAAATACTTTCGTTTACTCTATTCTTTGTAAGTCTCTTGCTGCTGTAAGTACGTGATGTAACAATTGATCAACAAACTTAGCTTTTCCTATTTTTATCACTTGCACTGCACTTGAAATTTATTTTTTCGGGCAAAACGCTTTTTCGTTACGTGACGATTTGTGCCTCCTACCGCAAGCCTCGTAAAAGAACATTGTTCCTAAAATGTTAAAAATTTCGCCGCCTTCTTGGATTTTCATTTTGATTCTCACTATTGGCTTAAGCGCCCTCGAAAACCATGAAAACGACGACACCCATGAAGAAAACTTTGAAAAATTTCGCCGCCATCTTGAGTTTTCATTTTAACTTCATTATTGGCTTCAGCACCCTCGAAAACCATACAAACGACTCCAATGATGAAATTTTTTAAAACTTTCGCAGCTGCCATCTTGGATTTTCCCTCACTATCGGCTTCAGCACCTTCGAAAACGTCTCCCTCTCTCTCTCTGTCTCTTTCTAGTATATATAATAAAACTCCGCATGGAGGGGGCATAACGCTTTTTCGTTTGAGGACGATTTATAAATGTTCCTCCTATCGCAAGCTGGTTAAAGAACTTCGCACCAAAAAGTAACAACCAGGTTGGTTTCAAGTGTGTTTAAATTTAGTAAGTAGCTAGTTGGTCTTCCTCATAATTAAATAATAAATAAACACACCCTGTATACATTCACTACAACCTTTACTTTCTCTCCCTCGTTTCGAGGATAGTGGAGAGATTCATGTTATCATATTAATAATAATCGTTTATTTCAGGCTTCGGCACCGATAAAACTACAAACTAACCAAACTTAAAATTTCAAAGAAGCAAACAAAAGCGCCCTACGTATCTAATAATCGTATTGTCGTATTTCCGCAGGCGGTGAAGGAAGAGCTGGGTGTCACGACGATGGCCATCGGCGACGGCGCCAACGACGTGTCCATGATACAGACCGCGGACGTCGGCGTCGGTAAGTCTGGTCACTTGCATTCATCTATGTACAGCTTTCCAAACAAAAGTATGCGTTTCGGGCCTATTCAGATATAAGCGATATCGCTGTCGCGCTGCTCTGTAGCGATACTGGTCCGCCTCTGGTTAGTCACTTTGGACCTGCCTGTGGGCCTACTCGGCCTTTTGGCCGAAGTTACGGACGTTTCCTACTCCGTATCAGTTACGGAAATACGATTAGTCCGGGGCCCGAAATAAAAATTAATGACAAAACGTTTAGACAGTTGTCCTTACTCCCGATGTGTTTTGGTAGTACTTGCCTATTTTGTAGTAAGTACTATGTTTACAAAACTATAGATTAACAACTCTATGCAATTCCAAAAACCTTTTCAAAACTTCGGAGCGACCAATGACGAGCTGAGACCGCAGTAGTTAACCCGACAGAGAAAATACTCAATACTCAATATATTTATTTGCATTCCACAATGTGAACTTAGGTGATAGGTACATTATAAAATATACATAATTTTGGATCATTGTGGACCCTGTCGGGCACAGCAAGATAGGATAGAGGGAGAGAGAATACTTCATACAAACGCACTACAAGTACAAAATTTAGAAGCATTGCTATCTGTGAAGGGCTACTCTGTGGCGCGACGTTCGTGCTAATTCGGAAACACGAAGATGACCGAAGCGCATGTCTTCTCGGTTTTACCTATAATTAAATTGTAATGTCTTAAGTGTCCGTTACATAAAACATTACAATTTACAATTTTGTGTCTAAGATGGCGATGCATCTGCGGTTGATTTTGAGTCATTTCAATTACACCTGAAGGCCAATTCTCGTAATTAAAGACGTTAAAAGTCTGGTTACAATATCGTCTCAGCGACAATCCATTCTTCAAAAATCCACTTACACTTTTTTTGTTGTTTGTCAACTCAGCCGTACATAAGTTATTATAAAACAAACAAATGGGAATATATATATGCATATATGTGCGTTTTGTTGGTGCAGAATATACATTTTTCTTTCTTTCTTTACAATATAAAAAACTAATGTGAAATACAATATACTTACACTAGTTTGAACTCTGTAATCAAATGCATTGTTTACGTCCATATTTTTCTTTAGTCTTTTACACAAAGATGAATGATGATGTGATTAACTCAAGACAATGTTTATGTTCTTTCTCCAAAATTGGCTTACCTACTGATAAGTTATACGAGTTCATTGTTTATTTTATTTGACTATATTAGTCAATTTAGTTTAATTTAATTTTTTATTTATTATTGACATAATCTACTCATTTCAATGTTTTTTAAGGCGCGGACCGACTACGATTTTAATCGCTATTACCGCACTCACACAACCGCATCTGCGCGTTTTACGATAATTATGCACACACTCGCAAACGCTAACACGGGCGTTTGTGTGCTCAAGGAAAGTTGCATAGTATACGTAAGGAAATCAGATGTTTTCTGTTGAATATACTTACTTATGACGTGCGTTCTAAAATTCGATGTAATTACAGTGTCGGTTCATAATATGATACAATAAATAATTACACATAACAATTTAAAAAAAAACATCACTACTGTTTATTTTTATTACAGTACATGATAAACAGGTCAAATATAAACATTCCGAATTTTACCCGACTGCTCTAGAAGGGGAATTATGCTTTTCGGGTGTAAGTCAGTATCAGGGATGGAAGGGTTAATTAAATGGGTAGTTATGCCATTTCAAACTAATGTTTGTGATTTAGATAGGTACTTAGTGGGTGCGGTAAAAAAATAGAAAACAAAACCAACATAAAGGCCCTCGGACCACTTAAAAATCACATAAACTCTAAATAAATGCAATAATATCACAGCTCCAAAGTGACAAATGCCATAATGTTTCTAAGAAAATGCGGAGCCGGGACGGAAGCTAGAATTCTGAAAAATTTAGACGATAGAGGGATCATCCACGGGAATGGAAGCTGCTGCTGGCTGAATATTAGTTGGTATTTGCTAAAATTGGTAAAACAGTGCGTGAATTGAACTAAAGTTCTGTGGCGGACTACTAAGGCTACTCACTGCCTAATATTGAAGTGAAAATTCAGTCTCAGTGGAAATATGGGCAATAAAAATAAAATGTTGCGAAAGAGTTTTACAAGAAAAAGACGAAAAACTCGAAAAAATGATGGAATGTTTGGGTAAGTAGGATGATTACGGTATTGTATCATAACATTTGAAATTTGTATTTAGTTTAGTTTACTTACGAAACTGTATAAATCTATAGAAACGGCATTGACAATTTCTACAAACATTTTGCTAAATCCAAAAACAAATAGGTGCACTCTATTTTGATGTCTATAGAATGCATATTTGAATGCGCCTAGTGCAAACGTCTCTGGTCGAAGCAACCATCGAGGCGATAGCCATATTGCAATAGTAGGTATAAGTAACAAAAACAAACTTGCAGATAAATCAGAGTGCGTTCGTAATTATTATAATAATATAAATACTGCACACTAGTTATATACAATATGTAACAAAAACCCTGTTGTTCCTTTTACCTACGTTTTAAGAATCGGTCTAAATACGTAATAAAGCAAGTCATTTATAAAAAACTGTTCAAAAAAATTATTAAAATAAATATTTAATAATTAATATTTGTAATGTTTAACTGATTTCTTACCTCTGCAATTCTGCATGAAGCGATGACGCGAACCAGAAAAAAATAGAACGTACCCGCCCACTCTTTGATCTGTGCCGCCGGCCGGTACACCGGCGCCACTTACCTACATATTTTGCTACAAAAGTTCGTGACCTTGTCAGCTGTTGTTTTTCACTTTAACGAATGAATGTTTGAAAATGTTGGTTTACACGGTATTTTGCACAATTGATAATTGTTAAAACTACATTTAACACTTCACTACATTAAAAAAAAACAAAGTCGCCGCGTCTGTCACATAAAACCTTATGTTTATTTGAATGCATTAATTTATTATGATGTCTATTTGACGACTCGGAGATGCTCTTCGATATGACCACCTTTGTTGCAACGCCTACGTACGCTCCGCAGAACGGAGGTATCGGACTTGATGTGGTCAAATGCTGCTACTATCTGTGAACGCATTTCGAACTCCGTATCGCACGTGTTTTTGAACAGCTGTTGCTTTACACTGCCCCAGAGGAAAGAATCTAAAGGCGTCAGATCAGTGATCTTGCAAGTCCAACATTTGCTCCTCGGTGTCAATGTCTCCAGTCCTCGGTCAGCCTCTTCCTGCGTCAGCTCGATGTTGCTCTCGTCCGGGCACACTTCCGGTATTGTACGTACGTGCAAACGTTAGAATGCAATCACCGATGGTAATGGTAGACTCGCTAAACGTTCTTGGTAGAGTCTGCGTGCTCATCAGCATATTCAAATATTCTACGTTAGAATAGGACATGGTAAACGTAAACAAATCACAAGTCACTCACTACGTTGGTCAACAATAACATCCGTTCAAAACTAGGTTGCGCGGGAGACTAAAGGATAAATGAAGTGATTCGCCGGGCGGCGCCGGCGGGTGGCGGGGTCGCGGGGTAGGTAGGCACGCACGTGCGCCGCGGTAGCTTTTGGCGGCATCTTCTATCGGTTCAAAGAAAGTCGCCGAACTCGTAGGCTATTTAGCGAAACAAAGATGTACTTGTAAAATCAGATACTCTAAACATTTTTTTGAATGTGCCGATTTTAATAGTTATTTGGTATTGACCTCTCGACTGGCCAATGCTCATTTTTTTTAAATTATAATTTCATCAATGTTGTTCTTGTAGGTAAATGTATACGTCCCTAAAAGGAACAACAGGGTTTTTGTTACATATTGTATAAAGCATTTTGATTCTTTTGTAAGATTATTTTTATAATATTTATTGAGTCATTAGACCAGTGCCGATAATTTTTGAAAACGAAAAAAGTCACAGTAGGCTGAAACCCATTGGAAAAGAAAGAGAATATAACAAAAATGAAAGGAAAAATAATTTACGGGCGATCCGAGGTCGGGAAGTGGGGGTTTAAGGGTAAAAAGTGGTTTATCTCGATTTCCGGCAAAACTACAAGTCTTATGGAAAAAAGTGTAATAGCAAAGTTGTAGGTAATAAAAAGATCTGCAACTTTTGTATTCACACTTTTTTCAAGTAACCTCAAAATTTATGTGAAAAATTCAAATAACCAAGTTCTTGGTTTTTTATTTTTATCTTTTACACAGCAATTATTTTTTTTACCGAGTTTTTAAAAAAGCAGATATTTTCACGTGAGAATTTTCGATTGAAAATTAGGGTGCTTTTTCGATATTAGGTCAAATTAGGTGAAAAAAACAAATATTTTAAATCAATAAAAATACAGTGTGCTTGAAACATAAAAAGGTAAGTATTCGGCAAATTTCGCGAAAAAAAAAATGCCGTGTAAAAGATAAAAATATAAAACCAAAAACTTGGTTATTTGAATTTTTCACATAAATTTTGAGGTTACTTGAAAAAAGTGTGAATACAAAAGTTGTAGATCTTTTTATTACCTACAACTTTGCTATTACACTTTTTTCCATAAGACTTGTAGTTTTGCCGGAAATCGAGATAACCCCCACTTCCCGACCTCGGATCGCCCGTAAATTATTTTTCCTTTCATTTTTGTTATATTCTCTTTCTTTTCCAATGGGTTTCATCCTACTGTGACTTCTTTCGTTTTCAAAAATTATCGGCACTGGTCTAATGACTCAATAAATATTATAAAAATAATCTTACAAAAGAATCTAGTGCAATATTTATATTATTATAATAATTACGAACGCACTCTGATTTATCTGCAAGTTTGTTTTTGTTACTTATACCTACTATTGCAATATGGCTATCGCCTCGATGGTTGCTTCGACCAGAGACGTTTGCACTAGGCGCATTCAAATATGCATTCTATAGACATCAAAATAGAGTGCACCTATTTGTTTTTGGATTTAGCAAAATGTTTGTAGAAATTGTCAATACCGTTTCTATAGATTTATACAGTTTCGTAAGTATACTAAACTAAATACAAATTTCAAATGTTATTATGATACAATACCGTAATCATCCTACTTACCCAAACATTCCATCATTTTTTCGAGTTTTTCGTCTTTTTCTTGTAAAACTCTTTCGCAACATTTTATTTTTATTGCCCATTATTTCCACTGAGACTGAATTTTCACTTCAATATTAGGCAGTGAGTAGCCTTAGTAGTCCGCCACAGAACTTTAGTTCAATTCACACACTGTTTTCAGTCATAAATTACTTGAAAACTACAATCGAATTATGCACAGAGCGTCCGGTGCCAACCATCCAAGTCGAGCGCTGCCCGACGACTAAAGTATGACCGCGTAAACTATTGTCACCACTATGGAGCGTCAATAAGATTGAAAATTGAAAATGATATTTGTGTTGAAATGTGACGTAAGCTGCGAATGGGCATTTATTTTACTGCTTTTCTTTAGATTATTTAAAATATAGACATAAAATTAAATAATGGTTTGGTTAAAGTTTTAAAAAAATGGAAAACCTACTAAATTCTTAAAAAAAAAACTGTTGTTATCGCTGGAAATACAGAGATCTTCGACGTCAAAGTTTATTTTTGTGCTATAACTTCCCAATTTTTTATTGGGAATATCAAACTATTATTTATTATTCTGTTCGGTTTAAATTCTTCTTTATACCCTTCTCTGTTCACTGTATTTTTCGCGTTACTTATTTTTATTACATTACGTCATACTCGACGTTCTAAGAAACCAATTTTTGGGAATATTGAGATAACACCCCGCCTTAATGAGTTGTATTGCAATATTTATATGATTAGCTAGCGACCTCGACAGTTGATCATATTATTCTTTTGAGCAACCGGCAGCAAGTTCGTCATGCTCCCTTAGATGTCAATGCTTGCGGTAGCGTCGGGGGTCGGGTTGCCTCCTTCCCTCAAATATGGCGACGGGAGTAATGGCTGATCTTTGCGTTATGCTCGTGAACGGGTGCTGCTTGTGGTGACCGGTCATCTTGCTGACTATGGTTTTGTTATTGTTATTAGTAATTAATGTTTCTTTATTTTACTTCGAAGGTCCTAGTTTATCATTTGTGGCTACAAGTTACTATACATATAAAGATAATGCAGCATTGCATATGTAAGCGGGCACGCCCTTTATGCCAGGAGGCTTTTTATTATGTATTAAGTTCTGTTTGCGTTTTTGTTTTTTAATTTATTTATTTCTGCTTGAGTATAGTTTTAAATATTGGCGTGTGCTAGCTGACATATGGCAAATCATTTTAATATTTTTGTGTATCGTAATGTTAATTACTTATTACTATATAGAATCCAGTTCTTCTAACTGAACAGACAGCAGTGCTGCTGGGGAGTTTGTTCCGCCACTTCTTCTTCCCAGCTAAAGCACTAGGAAGTGGTGAAGGGTGGGCGTTTTGGGGGGACTGTCTTATGTGATTTTGACATTCAAAAAGTGCTGATTCTCAGCCTAATTTGAATAAATGACTTTTGATTTTGATTTTGACCAATGAATTCATCCTTAATCACTTCATCTATTTCAATCAAAGTTGTCTACGAATTTCGTTAAAATGTTGATGTCTTATAAATCTGCACGTGCATTCTTCTATTAACGCATCACGAGATGAAGTCAATGATTTAATTCAATAATGATCTATGTGCGTGCTTGTTACTCGACGCAATAAAATTAATAAAATATAATTGTGTCAATGATTCCGTAACCTTGAATAAAGTGGTTATAATAAAATGTCACATGACGCCAGTGAGCTAGGAGAGAGAGGAGCGCTGTGAAGATTACTTTCAGATGACATTTAATAATGTACTTTATAATGAGCCTTATAAAGTGCAAAGTTGCACTAGCATCGACGCAGACTTGAAACAACTCCGTGGACGCCTTCGAGTGCTGTCGTGCGGTTCCGTTTGCACTTCATGACACTGATAAAAAACTTTAAAATTCAATGACATTAAAATCCACTGCTAAGATCTCTTTGCTCTGAGCCTAAGGCGTTTGTCCATCGAATTCTAATCCAAAAATCGCAACCGAGTACGATTCGGAGTCGGTGGACAAACGCCTGATCCATTAATTAATGCATCTAATTTCGTACACTAAGGCTTGCTTGTACCACAAATCACCAAATGTGTTTTACGCTAAACATATTGAAAACATCATCCTGTCTGTCATCTTTAAACGATTGTCACTAACAGAACGATGTTTTAAGTTAGTTTATTGGTTAACATATTTAATTATAAGTGGTGCAAGCGAGCCTAAGCGTGTAAACTCGAATTCAAAGCTCGAAGCCGATTGTCTAACTGTCTTTTCGCCATCTTTACTATTGTATATGTGTTCTGCAGGTATATCAGGGCAGGAAGGCATGCAGGCTGTGATGGCGTCCGACTTCGCAGTGTCACGGTTTAAGTACTTAGAGAGGCTACTACTGGTCCACGGACACTGGTGCTACGACCGATTAGCGAGAATGATACTCTACTTCTTTCATAAAAACGCCGTAAGTTTCATTTAATTTTCATGAACCGCCTTCAGAAAAGGAGGAGGTTATATTATGTTCATCTATATTTTCATCAATTGTGGACCGAATTTAACAATTTTTTTTGTTCATCATACCTCGCTGAGACATGAAAATTGAGTTTTGCAGCTTTTTAAAATTAAATGTTCACTAACACATAAGCTTTTTTAAATTTTAAACTTTTTTGGGCTATAAAACCAACTTGAAAATTTTAAAAACCGCCATCACCTGGAATATACTACTTTGGAAAGGTTGGAAACAGATTCGGCAGCTAGTGTCAATATAACCTGACATTACTCCCTCACTCATTAATTACACACACATTCTCTCATTACTCACACATTACACTCCCTCTCACCGAGAGGAGGCCTGTGGCCCAGCAGTGGGACCATTATAGGCAGATTATGTAACCTGACATTATAAAGAGTTTATTGGGCCCAAAACATGAGTAAAACCTGTAGACTATCATAGAAAACGCTCAGTTCTGTTCGTTGAGCTCTCCATTATCGTGCGAAAGGTTATTTCTAAGTTGACTGGATGAATTGACCCCAACGTTTACAAACTAATTGTTGTTTTTTTTTTTACCAACTAACTATTTTGTTAGGTACACTTTGACATTTTTGATTACTATTATATACACAATGACATGAATATTTACTTTGTGAAGTATAATATTATTATTATTTTAATTATTGTGAATGTGAGGACTGTGTGGGTAATTTTTTTCCTCAGTTAGTTTTAATGATCGTCTGGCAGTTTGAGTACTTTATGCGGCCTACCCATATGTCATCTTTGGTATTGTTCGTCGAATCCTTGAGCTCCTTAACTTATTTACTGATAAATGCGCGCACTGACTGGACAGGTCCACTCAAATCTGTATGGTTCTTTTCTCAAAAGACCATCTCAGGCATGGTGCTTATATGGCCTGACCAAGATTATGTCTAAATTTTAAATGAAACTGAACTCTTGAGTGTGTTTCGGTCTTTCTTCTCCGAGTAGTCAGTTAGGAAATACCGAACTCATCTAATTTTAAAAACATCATTTATTTTTGACGTGTAAAAGTGTTTTTTTTTAAACCAATTTTCATCAATAAATATCATTTATCATTTGAAGAACTATGTGTTTTAACGCCCCGTTAAATGTTTGTGTTCGCAGTCATTTGTATTCCTGGTGTTCTGGTACCAGTTCTACTGCGGCTTCTCATCGATGGTTATGATAGACCAGGTGCACCTCATGACCTACAACCTCATGTTCACCGCGCTGCCGCCCATCGTAATCGGTAAGTTGTAACTAGTTGTTATTGTTGAGTTATAACTTGTTCTGGTGGTGGTTACTTACATGAATATTGATTTGAATAATTTGAAAACATTAATTGATTCTGACATAATATTATTGATACGGTTGGACTGGAAGCCGACCCCGATACAGTTGGAAAAAGGCTAGGCTGATGATGTTGATGATACATTTTATTGAAAATCACGTAACGCTTGGTTTTATTTTTATGTATTCTCAATTTGATTGTGTATGCAGTGCAGGGCACGAGTAGTTGATAATCGTTGGTAAACCTTAAATTAATAAATAGATAAACATGAAGAAAAGAGGGTGTGTGCTTATGACCTCACGATAGAAGTAAAAACATATGACTGGAGCTGAGTATACGCGAGTCAGCGTCACCGACTGACTGGAGTCGAGTATACCCGATTCACCGTCACCGACCCGAGCGTGACGGTAAAGTTCGCAAAGTGTTCACCTAACACCACGCTTCCTCCCGCGGCAGGCGCGTACGACCGCGTGGCGCCGGCCGCGCTGCTGACGGAGCGGCCGGGGCTGTACGCCGCCAGCCGGCGCGGCCTGTCGTACCGCGCGCACTCCTTCTGGGCCGTGCTGGCCGAGAGCGTGTACGTCAGCGTGGTGCTCTACTTCACCGCCTGCTTCGCGTACTGGGACACCACTGTGGACATCTGGTCCTTCGGCGTGTGCTGCATGACCTGCTGTCTGGTCGTCATGCTGCTGTATGTGGCTATCGAGACGAGGAGTTGGGTGAGTTGTTGTTTTTTTCTGTTTCTTTGCAACGTTTCATTTGTTATCAACGTTGATGGCTAAATAGGGAATATGCATGTAAACATTATTTTTTACACTTTAGCAATAATATACGGTAATATAAACTCATGAAAAGTATTAAAACTCAAATTAAACTACAAACTTTCTAAAACATTTACTGTTCAAACGTCTGTTACTATCGCGGCCATGATGTGACGTCATTATCCACAATACTGTTTTGTTTAGATTTATTTTTTATTCCAAATCATATAAATGAGTAGAAATTGCACTTACACTTTACCTTAGTGATGTGTATTCTCATCATCACATAACTTCTAACGTCACTCCTGGCATTGTCGAAGACTACGCATTTTGTGTTTGCGTTCTGTTCCACTTGACACACCACAATTTATTTCTTGACATTTATATAATGTATATTTCAATAATATTATGATAAACTTATAATATAATTATTTATAAACTGATTCATCGATTGATTACATGCAGCTTTTTAATTTCACATTCGTAAGTGTAGATTACAGAGTGTGTGTGTGTGTGTGTGTGTGTGCATGGAATGAGGAGTTAGACAGTAGTGGGTTGAGTGTAATTAATAGTACAGGCAACCGCACGCCTGTGGTAACACGTTTACATTTACAGCACCTATATGTCTGTATGATTTTCGTAGTGCACTTACTACTGATATACGGTCGATCGTACGACTTTATATTAAACTACGGTTTCCTAGAAGAGCGGCGTGCGCCACTAACGACCGCAGTGACGGCTATGATGTAAATGATGACAGCGGCAAAGATTAAAATCGTTAGATTCGTCCTACCGCTTCAAAATATAATCGCGTTTGTATTGCACACACTGTTTAACACCACTGACACACAATGACGCAATGACTTGATTTCATTGTCATGGTAACGCTATTTAATAATGTGTGAGCTCACTCTTCTCAATATGGACGCTTTTTCGCGTAACTATAAGTACGGTGAGGGTAAATCTAGCGGTTTAAGTCTGGGCAGCGGGTTTTGGCTTTACGGTGCCGAAAACGCTCTCTAGGAGAACACATCAACTTACTATCATTCATTACGTTTCAGTGACGTCATTGTCCGGTAAATTGCGAACGCTATGTGGCGGCCACCACTTTTCTAGGAAACCGTAGCTATACACGAGTGAAAGTTAATGAAACCGATTCCAGTATTTACAGAAAGTGTGCGCTAAAAACAATTTCCTATCACGAGTACAAAGAGGCGTTTGCCAAACAATTATGTACTTATGAGATACGCTAAGGTAGGCCGTGAAATTCAAATTTTCTTGAGTTTTTTGCAATTTGCCGGTCAGTGTCCTCAGGCCGATGTTGATCAAAATATGATTCGCGACCGTAACAAATACCGATGTATTAACAGAAATATGTATAATCATTCATACCCTATTTAATGACATATTTCATGATATCATGACATGCCAGTTCTAACTGTGATATTGTATTGATGATTTTTATGATTATTATTCGATAAATACATATACAACCTGCAAATTGCAAAGAACTTAAGAAAAACTTTAATTTCGCGGGACTCTCGGGTGCTTTCGCCTAAAAAAAAAAACAAATATTATAGTCATAACATTCACAGACGGTGATCCATCTACTGGCATTGTCGGGCTCTTTGCTGTCGTTCTTCATCCTCACGCTGCTATACCAGACCATCTGGCCGTCGTTCCTGAACCTGCCCTCCACGTACCACGTCATGCTGAACACCATCCGGGAGCCGGTGTACTGGCTCGTCCTGATCCTCACTACTGTGGCCGCGTTGGCGCCCAGGTCAGTATTTCTACTTATTCATTTACTAGCATCGCATAGTTTTTACGATTTGACAAAACATCAAGATTTCTTTGTTACTTATTTATGTTAGTGTAATATTCATGTATTATTGCAAATAATCCTTCCGGAAGAAATTTTCTAGTTTAGGGTGAAAACCGCATCAAAATCCGATGCCTCGTTTTGTAGAACAATGCGATCATACGGACAAATATACAAATATCTTAACAAACAGATATTACGAAAGAATAAGATAGCTCACAACATATCCGCGTCTGAAATACTACAATATTATTATGGAACTATTTGCACACAAGTGAAACTCAAAAGGTAAAATCTTAAGAAAATTCTTAAAAGACAAGAAAAAACTTTAATTTTTTAGAGTTCCTTAACGAAAATGAAATGAAGTCGTTAATTTCCAAACAGAGATAAATATATACATATATATAAGGTGCAATATAACATTAGATAAATTAGATAATCGGCGCACAATGGGGCCCAGAATCGACGCTAGAAGACATTTGATTTTGAACTGAGAAAATAAATAATTTCCATTTTCAATGTATGCAAACGGCGGACCTTTCGGGTCGTGTTTCTCAAAACTGTTCAGAACTGTAGAGCTGAAACCTAAAAGGTATTATTACTGGCAAAACACAGGCACCGATGTTACGACACTGGACTACCCTGTTTAGGAGATTGGAACTTTAAAAAATAAAAATAAAGTCGTCCGAACGAACAAAATTGCCTTTAACATCAAGTGTCTAGGGATCAAGGTACTTTTTTTTAAATATTTTATTGCTCTATTTAAATTAATTAAAATTTCTATTGAGATTGTACATTACTGCAGCGGCCAGCAAAAGAGGCATTGATGGACGAACGTGTAAATGTGGGCGAGGCGAAGCCGCAAGGCTTTTATGGTACTTTTCTCAAATAATGCGCGGAAATTAAAATACACTTACCTTTCAAAATCAATGACGAACAATGAACAACAATCGTTTTTGCCGCGTAAAAGGGTTCATTTGTTTTTTTTTTTCAATAAACAGCTTTCTATTTGCAAGCCAGTTCGAAATTTAAATTAAACCTTTGCTATGTTACCTCCTTGGTTGAAATGTTTCGGAGAAAGAGGTCGTTCCATTTTTAAATTACACGATAGATAATGATGAGTTTAATAGGTAATTTATTTGGCCGCTAAACCACGACAGATATGGATTTTCATACAACTTTTGCCGGCCGCTACTCGCATGTATTTGACCAGTACCTACAGCAATTTCGATTTATCTCGAAGAAGGTTGTCAAAATAATGCTAAAATTTCCAAGCATGTTTGAGAAAAATTAAATATTTCGTATGTGTAGATAGATCGAGGAAGTACTCTCTGCTTTTGCATTAATTAAGACTTCCCGATTTTTGCATAAGCTGGAGTTTCATCTTAGTTAAACCTGACATTAAAATGTAATAAACAGATAAAAAATAAAATATTGTAAAGGTTTTTATTGTGTAAAATAAACAATTAGTAGTCTCTATTTCCGCTGTTACCGCGTATAACACAATCGTAGCGATTCGGCATACTCAATATGAGTTCATCCAAATCACGTTGCGGAATGGCGGCCCACGTCCGCTGTAACAGGCAAAAAAGATTTTCTGGTGTGTACGGTATCCATATTTGGCAGAGCTCTTCTATGAAGCATATCCCATACGTGCTCAATGAGATTCAAGTCTGGCGATTGAGCAGGCCTTGGTAGATACCACGTTGGCCACGCTGATATTAGCTGCGGCAAGTGTTTTTGCAATGACTCTGGACAAGTGTGTGGACGTGGAAGCACCAAATACGGACCGCAAAGGAATTAAAACATTTGATACAATCGTTTCAGCGTAAATTTGTGCATTGAAATTGCCTCCGATCCAAATCAGTTCGGTTCTTCCGCCGATCCAAATACCCGCCCATCTATTGATTGTTCCACCACTGTATGCATGAACTTCCTGGCATGATTTTAAAGTCTTTTCTATTCAGGGGTCCACCGATACGTGTAGTATCTGGCCTCATACCAAAGCGAAATTCGTCAGAAAAGCACGGAGATTGACTTTATGCAAGCGATTTCTTATGGTTTGATCGCTTATTAACATCCCTGAAGAGCTATTAAGCCACGTAAGCCACCCACCATCATAGCGGTCATTGTACGATTTCGTCGAGCAATAAATTGTATGTAATGATCTTGTCTACGTGTGGTGATACGAGCTCGGCTCCATGTCGCTCTGCGACGCTGCCAGTTTTTCGTTGCCCCACACTAGGAATTTCTCCTGTATCGTGGGTGCGTTTACAAACATTTAAACTCACATACACAAACAGCCAGACCCGGAACAACTACTTGCAGGTCATACAAATATTTGTTCCGTGCGGGGATCGAACCCGCGACACGTAACGCAGCAGTCAATCGCTTAACCACAGCGCCAACCGTGTCGTCAAAGATGCGCCAGTGATGCGGTAACGTGTCCAAAGTCGACTTAAAGCACTTCGTAGTGGCCAGAGCGGTTGCCACAGCACGTTGCCGAGAACCAGCTTCCAACATTCCCACGGCTCTGATCATTTCTTCTCGGCTCAAATGACGTCTTCTCTCCATAATAACGTTCTTTTGTATTGATTCCACCCATAAGTATGGCGAAATTTTACTGATTTGGCCTCAAACCCGTTGCAGGATTATATAGGAAATTCAAAAACTATTCCCCTTTCTAATGACGAAATTCAATCAAATGTATCCATTGGAATTACAAAAAATATAATTAGAAATCCCGTTTTTTTGTAACTAGCAAAAACGTGCTTAATCCCTAGACACTGTTGATGTGTGTTCATAGATAATTATGTTGTTGTTGAAATTAAAATGCCAAAATATTGCACTTTTCAGGTTATTCATGTCCATTTCTTGAGCAGGGAGCATTTTTAAACCCTGTCAGTGTTCTGTCTATATAGGGGCTTTTAATGAAATTCCTGCAGTTATCTGCTAATATTCTCATTTTATTTTAAACCAAATTTTGTTCTTTTTTTTGCATATTTCTAAGTACCTACGAATACAATAAAACACTGCGAAGTCAATAAACCCTAAAAACCGCTTATAGTATTCGTATAATAAAACAAACAAACAAATTAGCGCCCGTCCACGTGTTGTCGTTGTGGTACGTGGATGGGGCTTTGGATGTAGGGGGCTGTGGGTCCAGGCTCGCTCCGCGGCCACCAGAGACTTGGCCGATCGATGTGTCGGTGCGCCCGGCGCGTGGGCCCGGCAGGCCCGGCCGGCCGCACAGCGCGTGCACGAGCCGCACCGAGCCAGGCTAATTGCGCGCCACGCGGCTTTGTACTGCACTCGCATGTAGTTTGTCCACAGCTCGACTGCGTACACGCTTGTGCAGTAACTGATAAATAGACCGATAGTATATAGACTGATAGTTAAACCGTCTATCTAGCATGTAAAGGAAACAAAATGTATTAATTGATGACCGTTTGTGTGTACAGGATGGTGTATCACGGCATCCGCAACTCGGTGCACCCCAACACGCTGGGCCGCGCCGTGGCCGCGCGGCGGCGCACGCGCACCTACGCCGCGCACTACCGCTCCGCACCGCCGCACGCCACGCTCTACCGGTACGTACACACACACACACACACACACACCCCAACACGCTGGGCCGCGCCGTGGCCGCGCGGCGGCGCACGCGCACCTACGCCGCGCACTACCGCTCCGCACCGCCGCACGCCACGCTCTACCGGTACGTACACACACACACACACACACACACCCCAACACGCTGGGCCGCGCCGTGGCCGCGCGGCGGCGCACGCGCACCTACGCCGCGCACTACCGCTCCGCACCGCCGCACGCCACGCTCTACCGGTACGTACACACACACACACACACACACACCCCAACACGCTGGGCCGCGCCGTGGCCGCGCGGCGGCGCACGCGCACCTACGCCGCGCACTACCGCTCCGCACCGCCGCACGCCACGCTCTACCGGTACGTACACACACACACACACACACACACACACCCCAACACGCTGGGCCGCGCCGTGGCCGCGCGGCGGCGCACGCGCACCTACGCCGCGCACTACCGCTCCGCACCGCCGCACGCCACGCTCTACCGGTACGTACACACACACACACACACACACACACACACACCCCAACACGCTGGGCCGCGCCGTGGCCGCGCGGCGGCGCACGCGCACCTACGCCGCGCACTACCGCTCCGCACCGCCGCACGCCACGCTCTACCGGTACGTACACACACACACACACACACACACCCCAACACGCTGGGCCGCGCCGTGGCCGCGCGGCGGCGCACGCGCACCTACGCCGCGCACTACCGCTCCGCACCGCCGCACGCCACGCTCTACCGGTACGTACACACACACACACACACACACACACACACACACACCCCAACACGCTGGGCCGCGCCGTGGCCGCGCGGCGGCGCACGCGCACCTACGCCGCGCACTACCGCTCCGCACCGCCGCACGCCACGCTCTACCGGTACGTACACACACACACACACACACACACCCCAACACGCTGGGCCGCGCCGTGGCCGCGCGGCGGCGCACGCGCACCTACGCCGCGCACTACCGCTCCGCACCGCCGCACGCCACGCTCTACCGGTACGTACACACACACACACACACACACACCCCAACACGCTGGGCCGCGCCGTGGCCGCGCGGCGGCGCACGCGCATCTACGCCACGCACTACCGCTCCGCACCGCCGCACGCCACGCTCTACCGGTACGTACACACACACACACACACACACACACACACACACCCCAACACGCTGGGCCGCGCCGTGGCCGCGCGGCGGCGCACGCGCACCTACGCCGCGCACTACCGCTCCGCACCGCCGCACGCCACGCTCTACCGGTACGTACACACACACACACACACACACACCCCAACACGCTGGGCCGCGCCGTGGCCGCGCGGCGGCGCACGCGCACCTACGCCGCGCACTACCGCTCCGCACCGCCGCACGCCACGCTCTACCGGTACGTACACACACACACACACACGCGCACACACACACACACACACACACGCACGCACGCACGCAGCGCCATACAACTCGATCACATTGTTGCCCAGATTTAATCCCACAACCTCGTGAATGAGCGTTGTGGCCTTAACCACTAAATCATCACGACATACACATTAAAGTCTATTCCAAAAGTATCTAATGAAAATGTAAACAAATGGATCAGAAAACGTACATGTGAATGCCAATTTGTGGTACCACTAACAAATTGAGAACTATTAATAATAATTAATTGAATACTTAAACCTGAAACTCTTATTCTAAACTAAATCACCTTAACCCGTTTTTCATTTGACAATTCAGGTTAATTTTATAACCTCAATTTTCGTCGACGATGTTAAATTAAGTACAATTTAGTAATGTTCTTGAAATAATAATTGTTGAAAAAGTGGGTGAAATATAAAGTTTTAATCATTCCATTTAGTGAGTCATTGCATAAGAATTTAAACTGAAAAGGGTTTGTTTACACTTTTATCAGAGACTTGGAACAGACCATGCTTCATTATAGCTCAATACACCCGTCCACGCTACATTTGACTCACTATGCACCACTAGACCTCGTACTGAGCCACTGCCACCCACAGGGCGCGGGACGAGGACGGGCTGCACAAGCCGCAGCCGGACGTAGCGGCCATCACCTGAGCGATGACGTCACGCGCCCGCCGCATTACCTCCACTACTACACTGAAATAGGCTGTGATCTGTCGATAGACCTAATGTAATACATGTAGATTATATTGTGCTTTTATACTGCAAAGCGGGACCAACGCGTCCGAGAGACGCGGCCGGCACGTCGGAAAGACGCTAACGGTACGTCGGAAAGACGTATCCGGCACGCCGCAGCCACTTGCGCTCGGCGAGACTTAGCTAGCATTTATCTTGGCTCACATTTCTGCAAATTGAGTGAATTTATGTCGTTTCTCACATAGTGCGAAAATAGTTTTCAGTGAGTCAAGAAAATAATTATATTGTACTACACAACTTGAATCTGAATTCTTTTAAATACACTATTCTTGTTTCTTTGTAAATATTTCATCGCAAGTGTTCAAAACGATAACGTATAACCTACCATATCATCGAAATTACTTCCGATGTTGTTAGTTACCATAATAATATTATCTATCACATTATTATTTGTGTAGTATTTATAGTACATAGTACTTACGCGCCGCATCACGCGGTATCTCATAGATCTGCCAATGTTATTGACGATACATGAGGTGTTGCTGACCGTACCACATTCAAAACCCCGCATATCATAGCAAAGAAACGCCATTTTCGAAGACTCTTCGCCAAGAGGGATGAGTAAAAAAAAAACTTGTAAAAAACATTCAAGAAAATAACTTTTTTTGTGGTTTCAGTTTCAAGTGACGTAGAACGCATAGTTGAATATAGAATATAGTACGATCAGCACCACCAAGTATTCGTTTGTTAATTTTAATCAGTATTCTGCATGTCGATGTACTTTGGCCATGGATTTAGAACCGATAGGACGCGTTCGGTACGGTTAAGATTACTAATATTTGTCTCACGGTTCATACAATAAGCGTGGTGTAAAATCCATTAACTGTGTACACTGCCTTAAACATGTCCCGACATATTTTAAATCCATGACGGATAACATCGCGGGACATCCGCGCGAATAAACGTAGACGTCTCTTCTTGAATGTGAACCTAAACTATGTGATAGTAGGTGCATTTTACGAGCACGTCAACCATTGCAAATTATACCTTATGTCAATAACATAAGAGTCATATGACGAACGCTCGTGACTTGCAACGACTATAACCGCTTCGTTTTATGACAAAAATGTGTTGTTTCGCTTATCTTATCCAACAGTATGTGTTCAGTCAGAATCTTGGTACTTAATCATTAATGTTTAAATGTTGTATTCAGACTAAAATCTCGTACGCTATAGTTAACGCCAAGACACTTGGTGTTCGCGGTAATAAAAAGTGCGAGTGGGACGTTGAATTGATTATTTAGTACGGGATTTCGGAAAACTATTCTTAGTCTCGAGTTGTCTCGCTCCCACGCTTTACGACCGCGCATACCTCGAACGTTGACGTTTAATTTTGTGGGCTGTCAATAATATTAATTATAGATCGATCTATGGTTTACTTTATCAAGACCCTTAGCAGGAGAGAGCGCACAACATCATGCGTTAATTCATGACATTTGACGAAATTGCGTGCAGCAAGTTTTTGACCGAACAAACTACAGCCGTCAGCTTTGTTGGAAGGTTTGCATCTGTGTGAGTGGCCGCCAAAGACACAGTGCCGTTTCACTATTCCATTTAGTTTTTGTGGATTCTGTAAGAAGAAATGACACAAACAATAATATTTTAAGTATCGAGACAGGAGTATTCCCCTATTTTGCAAATGGATTCTCAGCCCACTGTGACAATCGATTCTCACACACACAAAAGCAAACCTTATGATGCGATATTCGAGGAATGCAGTATTTGTTGTAGGTAACACAATGACTAACATAGGGGAAGTGTCAAGTGGACTCTCGTTACTTCTTAGTCTGTGTTGAACTATACTAAGCGTCCACGTTTGTGACGCGGCCGTGAAACGTGCGAGTGGGACGGTGAATATTGAGGACGGGATTTCTAAAACTTATATTCAGTCTCGTGTCGTCTCGCTCCCTCGTTCTATGACCGCGACGAACGTTGGCGTTTAGTAAATAGACGTTATTGTTTCTATGTCTGTCTATTATATACCTAGTATGTAGTACCGTGTTTTGTGGCAACGTACGACACGATTGTGATTGTTGATGAAATCTTGTATTTTAGTAGGTTACTAGTGTGTGATAACGGTTGACTTCCTTCTCAGAATATTTATATTTATTTATAGAGAAACGCTGCCTTGCCTGAGACTGCACCCGTTATTGGGGCATACATATTGATCGTAGCGGGGAATACACACGGGTACTGTCGCGTTCACGTTCAAATGTCAGTTATGACATGTCACTAGTCCTAACACTAGGCGAGAACGCCGGAGCTTTAATTCAGTAAACAGAGAGTATGAATCCGCGATAAGGATCTTACACTCCTTGATCTTGAGGCCCTGATTGGATCTTGGGGTCTGTAATATCCGACATAAAGCATGTCCGTGTCGTTATCGGCTTCCCTATTTTATGTTTAAGAAAGCATTTAGAGATATTTTAAAATGTAATTATATTCTAAAATAACAAAAACACATTGAATTTGAGGTGTCTAAGGTTAAAATAATTAAACTACCTACCTATCCCCCATTAGTCCCGCGCAAACGTCAATTCAATTGTGTTAATACAACAAGTGCCTTGAACGCATTCGCCGAGTGTGCTCCCCGCGACGTACCGACGTCGTGTAGATGATTCCTAAAGAACTAACTATTTTTACTATCGTTTCTAGTTTTGTACATAGAAACAAATATATTTCTATATGAATGAGATGATTGTTACGTGTACAGTAGGATATTTTTATATGAAACAAATATTTGTGTAAATAACTTGTATGTTCTAAGACTGTTGTTTACTTTAGAGCTTTTAGTTTGTTCAGTTAAATTTAACTATCTAATAGGGTATTGTGATGAACACATGTATTTTCCAGTCATTTTGTTATCATGCTGACCAACTTTGAATAGTTCCGATTTTCATTCTTGCCATGTTGTTAACGAGGATTAGTATCATTTGTGTATGTTAGTACTTGAATTTTACTTAGTACTTCCTTCGTTTTAAAGTGATGCGAATGTAAGCAGTGCGTTTATATTGCCAGTTTAAAATTATCAGTACCTACTTATTGTGTTGTTTATTGGAGATATTTTGTATTAATAAAGGCGTTTTACATTTTCCGGATAGACACTTCGTAAACGAAATTACCTACCGGATAAGTCAAGTGGAACTCGGGGGTGGTAAAACAAGCCAATAAAGTTTATATTATTACTAGTCTTATCATCGAAATATAGATTTTGTTAAAATCTGTTTAGTGTTAAACAAATTAAAGCTTCCATTAATGTATTTATGCGGGAAACGCCAGACTGCAAGCGAAATTCATGTTTTTTTTTTAAGTTTTTGCAATTTGCAGGTCAGTGTCAGGTTGTATGTTGAACAAAATATGATTCGCGTCCGTCACAAGTATGTATTAATAGAATTATAATCATTAAAATCATCAATGCAACCCTCTAAGTTCATAAAATCCTATTGAACGACAAGACGACACGGTTGGCGCAGTGGTTAAGCGATTAACTGCTGCGCTGCGTGTCGTGGGTTCGATTCCCGCACGGAACAAATATTTGTATGACCTGCAAGTAGTTGTTCCGGGTCTGGCTGTTTTTGTATTTGAGTTTAAATGTTTGTAAAAAGCACCCACGATACAAGAGAAATTCCTAGTAGGGCAACGTTAAAAAAAAAAAAAAAAAAAAAACAAAATATCATCCATAGGATTCTATGAACGTAGTGTTGTATATTTTAATGATTATTATTCTGTAAATACATACTTGTTATATTTTGTTCAACATACAACCTGACCACTGATCTGCAAAATGCAGAAAACGTAAGAAAATTCGAATTTAGCGGGTAACCTGGCGCTTTCCCCTTATAGGCATTTTATCAATGTACACTACTACGAAACTAATTTTGCGCCTCGACAATTTTTTTTCATAAATACGAATAGCAAAATAATACTAGAATCATCTGACATTCGTATTTACAAAGAAAAATGGTGTTGCTCTAGCTTGGTTACGTAGTAGCTTATGCATTTAGTCTGTTGTTTATTCCATTATATTATAAATCATGTTGATTCTTACTTAAACTAATATTGTGCATTTAGTTTTGTGATATTAAGAAAACAAAAATCTCTTTTATAGTTGCTATTTCAAAATGTAAGCACGGCAATGACTCGAAAATACATCATATAGATGTGTTGTTTTATAATAATAACAAATTATTTAATTTCATTACAAATGTTGTTTTATTTTTCTCCTCGTCAGACATGTCTTTTGAATTTGTCCGTTTCATTATAATAGTGGATTGTGCAGTTTAACATTGCTACAACAGTTTTTAAGCAAGTGTAGAAAATATAAATAAAATGCGTCATTTCATCTTTACACGAAATTCTACATTCTACTTAATTACAAAAGTTACTCGAGTCATGGACACAAACGATTGTAGTGTATGTTTTACACTCCCGACTGTCTCATCCGCTAAAACGACGGAGTGACTATTGGAAATGCAAGCTTCTGCCTTCAATAAATATATTGCATAAGGGTCAGAACACAACGAACAGTCCGCAGTGTATTTTCACCAAAATAGTAAGAAATTAGACAAAGTATCTGCAAACGTTTTGAACTGGGCTCGCACCCAGAATTGTATGTCGAACATAAAATACTCATGTTTATCTATCCCTAAAGCTGCGTCCCACTTGTTCATGTTCGCCAATATGTGAAATACGAGCAACAAAATGTGACGTCAGATAGCGATCCATTTAAAACTCATAGAAAATCAACGTTTTAAAAACAAACATTACGATGTCGACGCTCTGCCTTTTTTATTCATTTTCTTTGAGGTTCGGACGAACCTCATCATGTTTGAACAGATCTGGATATATCTGGATATTCATATAAATATTTCTGTGAGCTCCATGCATGTCGCGTGTGTGTGTTGTGAACATGCGCTGGTGTGATTAAAGAGCCTAAGCTTTCATAGGAACTTGGAAACCCTTTTTTGAGTTTTCCGCAAATATCTCAAAAAACTTCGTAGACAGGTCATAAATAATGAAATTTTCATCTCCCCCTTGTATAACACCTCCTGGGATGTTTATCTTCAAATGAATGAATCACTTGGCAATCAGATCACGTGCAAAGTCGATTCAGTTGTTCAAACGGCTCAGATCAATAGGCCAATTCTCGTACTTAAAAAACGTTCAAATTCAAGTCGCAATCTCATCTCAGCGACAATCAATGTCAAAAATCTGTCAAAAATTTATGTAAATTGATTGTAATTTTGACAGATTGAGACTGAGATTAGAATGCGAACGGTCTTAAAAATACGGGAATTGCCCCTCAGTTTAAAAGGCTTTCTGTATAATCACATCAACGATGTCTTATCTGGTATATCTTAGAGAGTTGTTGACGTGTTTGTTACAAGTGGCGACGCAGCTTTAGAAATAATTTTCAACAAAAATGTAAGTACCTAATTTGAAGCTGTTCTCAAAACAGAATAACAAAATAACACATACGATAAATTTTAATCCTCTGTATGTATTGGAAAGAAACATTCTACAGATGACAATTATATGTTATGTGTGAAATAATTATATTAATTTATAAACAACAGAAACAACAATAATAAACAAGAAAACTTTAAAATTCAAGGAAGTTGGGCAATGTTGTATAACCAACAGGCGATACAACTATGACAATGGTTGGTATATACCTACATCGCTCAATTTTCCTTTCTCCGCAAATACCTATTAAGTAAATACTAATAAATTATACAATAAGTAAATCTACTACGTAGAATCGAAAATGCCGAGGATAAGTGAACAAAGCTTCTCACAACGAGTCTGACTCATCTAGGTCTGATAAATAAGTACACATGTATGTACAAAAGATCTATGACCTTTGAAAAGATACAAACAAAGCTCAATTCATGGTTTACAATGAAGCTGCTTAGTTCAAAATAACTTCAAGACAAATTATCTAAAATATTTCAATAATATATCGCATTTTTGCCAGACCCACAACTTGTTATTACTATGTCATTCATCACAAAGTCTGCTTGCACAAAATTAGCAAAACCTTTTCCCACTGAATACCTAATACTAGTAAAAACAAGCGAAAAATGGCTCAAATATTCTATTGCACATTAATATTATTTTGTTCAAAAAAATAGTTTAAAAATGCAGCTTCTTAAAAAACGAGGCACTTAAATTACATTGCGATCATTTAAAGATAAATAAAGGCAGTACAGTATAATTTGAACATATTTTTACGTATGAAATATTTTAATCTCTAGGCAAGACGGGGGTCTGGCTGATTTACATAAGAAATACGTACTATTGCACAATCTTTAACAAAAACGCTGTCACTAACAATAAATTATTAGCACCCAGTTTCTGAAAGGCTCAAATTCATGTCAAGGGATTTGTTAGGCTTATTGTAATTTCAATCAACCAGGCACATATGGAGGGTAGAGACAAGGAGAACTATCTCATAGGGGGAGAAAGTTGAAAAAGTGTCCCAACAAACGGTAAATAATAGTTCAAAAACCCTCCAAAATGGCGCTAGCGTAGGCAAATTGTGTGGTATGAATGTAACAGTTGTTATCGGACTGAAGTATGCAGAGTTAGAAAATTAACGGATTGAAGATTGCCGAGTCAGAAAATTTAATATTTTTAGTGACTAGATTAGTTAGTGATAATCCATTATACAATACCTCAACAATTTACGTAGTCCAACATTATTTTTTAAACATAACCTAAAATTATTGCTTTTAAAATTTACCCGGTGGCTACTGTAGCGCCACCCTTATGTAGCACATTTTGACGGACACTTTTCATACACAGAGATAGTTCTCCTTGTCCCCCCATACAGTCCATACAGACCCTCCATACAGTCACAACAGTAAACATAAGTTTATCAATCTGTCATCTATTTATTGAATATCCTTTCAGAAACCGGATCTAAGTTACTTTAGCTACAATCACAATAAAAAATCACAGTATAAATTGCAGTATGGCGTTAACGACGTCAACAGACGGTTCGTTCACGAGTACAATGTCAAATTTGTTGAGATAGTTTCTGAGGTTGCCTTCAGTATTTTTGCCTAGGAAGCCTACTTTGACGACGACGTCGCAGTGTTCCATGCCCTCGGCCATGCCCGCGTCGCCGATGTTATCGCCCATCAGAATGACGTTGGACCGTTGCTGTACCAAGTCGTAGTACTCGGTGTTTTTGATCGCGGTCTCGTTCTTGTTGTAGGTGTGAATGACCTCGCCTTTGATGCCAACTATGAAGTCGTCTTCGTCCATGGCTAGGAAGTTCGATACTACCTAGAAATTAAATATTAGTTGATAATGCTGGCTGATATTTATTATGCTGCCATTGCGTGAATCAAATTCGAGTTTATTGCTGGCTAATCCTTCACCACTCTTATCAGCTAACAATGTAAATAACTTTTTTGTAAATGTTGGGGAAAACTCTTGCCGAACAGATTCCGAAATACTGCGACGAGCCATCTTTCCAAAAATCTAGCAATAGCTATAACCCGAAATCTTTTGCTATGTTGGATACTGATGAAGATGAAATATCCCGATTTTTTTCTGGGTTAAAAGACGACTGTGCAGTTGGATGGGATAATATAAGCAATAAGACCCTTAAACTTTTTAAGCATATTTTGGTACCTCCCTTAACGCACATATACCGAACCTGTCTTTCCGAAGGAATTTTCCCTAGTTGTCTAAAAAAGGCAGTTGTAATCCCTATCTTTAAATCTGGAAGTAGACGTAGTTAATAATTATAGGTCAATATCCTTACTCCCCTCAATTCCAACAAAAAACAACATCTTATCCCCTGCTCAATTTGGTTTTAGAGCCAAACTGTCGACAGCCGATGCGGTGCATAGCCTGACTGATTATATTTCAGAAGAACTCGGCAAAGGAAACCAAACCCTGGGTGTCTTTCTCGCTCTAGCCAAGGCCTTCGATACGGTGTCTGTTTCTGTTCTTCTGAACAAATTACAGATCATAGGAATAATGGGAACGCTGCTGAAACTTTTTACTGACTATTTAGACCACCGCCCGGTACCAATGTGTTCGAATAGATAATATCACGAGCGATGAGCAGAAAAATACTGGTTTTGATGTACCTCAGGGAAGTATTCTGGGCCCCACCCTCTTCCTTATTTATATTAACAACTTGTGTAATCTAAATATTAAAGATGGTAAAATAATATCATATGCCGACGACACGGCGTTAATATTCAGCGCTAAAGCCAGTAGCGAACTGTTCGAAATCGCTCAACTAGGTTTTAATTCTGTGACTAATTGGCTTCAAAGCAATTTACTAACATTAAATGCAGACAAGACAAAATATATTCACTTCTCCATGCGCAAGCCTCAACTGAGCATTACTAACCCTTATCTATATGCCCAACAATGTGGTAACCGTACAATCACCATGTGTAATTCCTTCCTTGTGTGTGTCCTTTTATCCACAAAACAAGCAACATAAAATACCTGGGGGTAATAATGGACGACACACTCTCTTTTAAGTAGTATAAGTAGTATCTCCTATTTTTTTATTTAAATGTACCTAACATAGTTTTTAAGTCGTTACTAACAAATATTATGGACCAAAATGTCTGAAATAAAAAGTTTTTTTTTTTTTTTTCATTTTTTTTTAAAACATATAGAAAGCCTAGTCAAAAGAGTGCGCAAACTAATATATGTTTAAAAAATATTAGCAGATTCAAAATTAATCACACAAGCTTATTGGCCCTATGTCAATCTATAATTCAATACCGTCAAACGGGGTGAATAGGCATGCAGGGGTGAATAGAAACGAAACTTTAAAGGGGATTTTAACCTTGAAATAATTTAGTTTGACCCCAACAAGAGCACTTAATCGTTAATTATATTACAATAAACACATGAGTCCTTTTTGGCAATAAACTAAATTATTTCAAGGTTAAAATCCCCTTTAAAGTTTCGTTTCTATTCACCCCTGCATGCCTATTCACCCCGTTTGACTGTACTGTATCACTTCTTGGGGTGGTGCACCAAAAACTAATTTGCTTCCTCTTGAAAGAGCTCAGAGAGCAATTTTAAAGGTAGCAAACTTCCTTCCCTTCTTTTTTCCCACAGATCTGCTATATAAATCCTGCAATGTACTAACCGTTCGCCATCTTTTCTTTATGCACTTAGTAATAAACAGCACACCATGCTTGCCTACAATGCCGACAACACTAACAAGTGACGCAATAATCTAGTATGTATATCTAATGCAAACTCAAAACATGTCTTTGTAGAAAGATTTTTGACATTCTTAGGCCCATGCCTTTTTTTTTCTTTTTTTTTTCCTGTACAATAGACTAAGACTAACTAATAGACTAAATATCTATAAACTAAATTACTATAGCTGTAAAAAAATTATAATTAAATATTTACTAACCATCGACTATGCACAGACAGAAGACCTACTTATTGGTGCCGATTCTCTTGTCACAAAATTCTCTAAACTAGACTAAAAATCACCAAAATTTAGTTTATTCCTGTCAAACAACGTTTCCCATTCTGAAATTGACTAAGTGAGACAACCTAACTATATTTTAGTTTGACAGCTCTAATGTCATTTTAGTTATTCAATTTAGTGAAAATGGCAATTTTGCTATTCTGAATGTGACGTTTTTCACCTAAAATTTAGTTTATCAGACTATTTTTAATCGCGATTAAAAAGGTGTGGAATAAAATTAGTCGTCATGAACTAAAATTTACAATGCACATTTCTCTACTAGTTCTTGAAAGTTTGGATGCTTCAAGTGCGTTTGGAAATCATTATGGAAGCATGTGATTGCAGCTGTGGTCGATTCACGACATAACAGACAGACTCGGACAAATCCAAGATGTCCTTGATAGGGCTCGGCGACGAGAATAAGTATCGGAGATTTTCAACTTACAGAACGAAAAACCGGATTATCTTTTTTCGAGATCACAATTTTACTAGTAAACTAGCTTTTGCGCGGCTTAGACCGCGTGGAGGTAGAAAAAAATTGTGTTAATCCTTCTCCATTATAAATGCATACTTAAACACTTACTTATGTGCCAATTTTCATGGTGTTCGGTCAAACAGTGTTGGAGTTCACTGTAGACTCACAAGATAAATTACACATAATTAAAAAAAAAGTACTCATAAACACTTCTATAAAGTTTCTAATTAAATAATTCAATCATGATTCGAAAGACACGTAGCGTCATCTAGCGTCTTAAAGCAATTGTGACCGTCGACAGATAATATTTCCCTCGAGAATAGTACTTTTTTCTGGATGAAAGGTAGGTACCCTGTCTTTTCCTGTACCCCTGACAACGTATATACAAAATTTCATGATGATCGGTTAAGTGGTTTAGTCGTGAAAAGGTAACCAACAAACAAACTTACTTTCGCATTTTTAATATTAGTTATGATATTTAGGAAGTTACAATTAGGATTACCTTTGTTACGCTTAAATAAATAGCAAGCTAATCATGCAATCAGAATCAATTTTTAAATGCGTATGTCGATCTTAATAAAATGAAAGTTTTTTTCTTATTGCGAACCGAAAAAGTAGGTATAGCATTAGGTTAGTTACATTCTAAATACGTTACCGAATATAGCTTATTGCATCATAATTGATTAAAATATAAACATTATTAGGCATAGTTTTACGGCGTCATGATGACGGCAAAACTATATTAATGTTTATATGCTCCCTGTATCTCATTTAAATAATTATTGATAAACAAATTAAAGATAATTATTTGATTTTACTCAGTTTTTTTTTTTGCAGTTCGGACCATTTCGTTCACTTTCATTCACACTTTATTTTAATTTCCGACAAGTTTTGGTCTATGGTCTACTCAACTTAGCGATTGTCAAACTGTATTTTAGTTGCGTCAAAAAATCAAAAATGTTTTTAAGTTTAGAGAATCTTGTTTGAATAGCTTTTATGATTCTCTTAACTAAAAATAAGAAATTTTAGTGATAGTTTAGTTTATTTCGGTGTACAAGAGAATCGGCACCATTGTCTGCAAATAGAACTGCTAACATGCTATTTTACTTTTATTTAGCTCTCGCCACAGTGTGCTTCTGGGAAACACGTGTGTTTGAATTTTGGCTGTTTTTCGGTGTTATTGTGTTTATTGTGACTTGTTATTGTGTTTGTTTGTGCGTTGTCTCGTTGTTCCCTGCTATCAGGTTTGTTTAGTGTTTGTTTTTTTAACGATATTGGACACCATTATTCATATTCAATATGAATATGGATAAAAATAAACCCCCTGACCCTCCTGATGATATTACTACTACCCCCCTATCTGGCTTTTCTTCGTATAGCCCAAGTTCCACACCCAACCCATTAAGCCAGTTTGCAGATGTGGTCTGTAATCTGGAGTCCCAGATCCTTCCACCCCAGACTAATATCCGTAAACGTCCCGGTAATGAAGAGGATGTACCCAATCGCCCTACCAAACAACCAAGAACTCATATTGGCCGTGTTAGATACTCAGTAATAGATAAAGGACCTTTTATTGTCCATGTTTCCCGACAAGAAAATCAACCTAATTCTGGAACTACCCTACACCCAATTACATTCGGGCGCTTTTTGACAAATCAGAACATATCAAATATTGTCACAGTCAAGCGTGTTGGTAGAAATCGTATATCAGTTGAGTTTTCATCCCCTCAGGATGCAAATGCCTTTATTAGTAATAATGTTTTAGGGACAAATTTGTATGAGGCTGTTATTCCGTCTTTTAATATAACCCGTATGGGTGTTGTAAGTGGCATTCCTACTGACTTCTCAGACGAGGAAGTCCTGACATATTTAAAAGTCCCAGTAGGCTGTGGTCCAATTATAAAAGTTAGGAGATTGAATAGGAAGTTTAATAATGATGGTGTAACTGTATATAGGCCCACTGAAACTTGTGTCATCACATTTGATGGGCAAGTTTTACCAAAACGAATCTTCTGTTTTTATACATCTTTGACCGTAGAACAGTATGTATACCCCACCATTCAATGCCGCAAGTGTTGCCGTTTTGGTCATGTAGAATCGGTTTGTCGTTCCAAACCCCGCTGTAGCAAGTGTGGCAATGATCACCCCGGTGATGGTTGTAGCATTGCTGAGAGCGAAGCTTTCTGCGTGTTGTGCTCTGGAAGTCACTTTGCAAATAGCAGAGCCTGTCCGGAGTACAGCAGGCAGAAGACAATTAAATCCATTATGGCTGAGAAAGTAATTTCTTATTTAGAAGCAAGTAAAACTGTTCCCACTTCCACTCGTAGTTATGCAGACATTGCTAAATCACAGACTCCGTCATACCGCAAAACTGTGTCTCTTAAGCCAAAGACCCATGCTCTACTTTCTCCCTCCTACGATAAAACAGCCCATCAGCAGCTCACTAGCACTCCCCAATCTACTCAGCCTAATGGCTGTGGTCTTAATAATCATTTATCCGAATCTCCTGAAAACTTGTCTTCAATAGTTGAACTTCTTAGTAAACTTCTGTTAACCTTAGTGTCTTCATCCAATAAAACTCAATTACCGTCCAACGTTGCTACTTCACTTATTAACTCACTTTCATCCCATAATAATGCCTCGGTACGTATTCCTTCAATGGAATGTGAGGAGCGTGTTTCATAAGAAGCACGAGCTCACATTCCTTCTAAACAAATACAAACCTTTAGCTTGTTCTCTCGCTGAGACTTGGCTAGTTCCGAGTCTTAGTTTCCGTTTACCTTCCTTCAATATTCTCAGATGCGACCGATCTGATGGCTATGGCGGGTCGGCTCTCTGTGTGAATAATCGTGTTCCGCTTGTGGCTGTATCTTTGCCTCCTTTAGGTGATGATATTAGCATTGTGGCTAGTAGGGTAGAGGGAATAACCCTCATATCTATTTATATTGCTCATCCTCATCAAAGTTTCCTTCCAATCTTAAAACGTATGTTGGAAACCATAGAGGGCCCTGTGCTTGTTATGGGGGACTTTAACTGCCATCACTTTAGGTGGGGTTCTGAACGTTGCGACTGTTTTGGGGAAGGTTTAGTTGAGATCCTAGATGACCTTAACCTTTGTATTTTAAATAATGGGTGCTCAACCCGTAGGTCTCTTCCTGGACAGCATAAGAGTTGCGTTGACCTCACATTTTGCTCACTGGACATCGCAGCGTCTTGTCATTGGGAGTGTACCAGTTTGTCACATGGTAGTGACCACTATCCAATTATAATATCTTTGGCTGAGAAAACTTACTTAGAAAAATCTAACCCTCCACTCTTGAGGTATAATTTGTCTAATCCTGATTGGGCAGGTTATTCCTCATTATTGGAGGAAAAAATAGATTCTCTTCCAAATTTAGTTTGTCGTGATTTTGATTCCCCTGATCCCCTCCATGTGACAGACTGTTATAATAACCTCATTTCTGCCATTACAGCTAGTGCAGACTCATGTTTTCCTGTTAAAAACTCAGCACGTGGGCAGATTCCTCCTCCACCATGGTGGGACCAGGAATGCACAGCTGCCATAAGGGAAAGGGATGATGCTGAAAGGGTGTATAATGAGGCGATGGTTAGCGATAATCTAATAGCTTTCAATAGGACCCTCGCTAAATCTAGAAGGTTACTGCGAAGGAAGAAACGTGCTGGTTGGGCTGTTTTTTGTGGTTCACTGGCCCCTTCCACTCCTTTATCAGTGGTATGGAAGAAGATCAACCGCTTTAGATCTGGATGCTCCCCTTCAGTTTCTTCCCCCATCACTCGACAGACTGCTGAGCTGTTCTTTGATAAACTGGCTCCTCCGTATGTTCCATCGGTGACAGAACATAACCAGCCATCACTTATTTCTTCGCAGGATCCATTTGATGCACCATTTTCTATGCAGGAGCTTAACTTAGTTTTGAAACACGTTCATGACTCTGCCCCCGGTATAGATGGTATTGTCTATTCCTTTATGTCACACGCAGGTCATAGAGCAAACAACTATTTTTTAGACATTTTAAATTTTTATTACACCTATGGCTGGGTTCCCGATCAGTGGAGAACTCAAATTATCATACCTATTTTAAAACCTGGTAAGCACGCTGATGATCCAAACAGCTTTAGACCAATCGCTTTGTCATCAGTCCTTGCAAAAATATTTGAACATTTAGTAAAGAACCGACTAGAATTTATTGTAGAATCCAGAGACTTACTACCTAGGTCTCAATTTGGTTTTAGAAAGGGACTCAGTACCATGGATAGTGTTGGGGTTTTGGTTTCAGATATACGCTCATCGTTTTCGAAAAATGAATCTGTAGTAGCTGCCTTTCTAGACATTTCCTCTGCATATGATAATGTCCTTCTTCCCATTCTCAGGCAAAAATTGCAACAGCTGAGAATACCGGAGAGAATGATACAGTGCATCTGTAGTTTGCTCATGTCTCGATCTTTGATTTTGAGAGTCCCGGGTGAGGAATTTGACGTTAGGATGTCATGGAAGGGCCTACCACAGGGCTCTGTTCTTAGTCCTTTACTGTACAATTTATATACAGCTGACATCGGGTCATGCCTAAACAACGATTGTCAAATTCTTCAATATGCTGACGACTTGGCTTTATATCCGGTCGTATGAACCCGCGCGCGAAAAAAAAAAGACTGGGCTGAATGCCAGATGCGTCACCGGCGCGGCGGGGCGCCGCTCGGCCGCCCGATAATGTAAACAAAGCATTTTTACGACTTGGGTTTATTTGAATGGTGCTAACACTTGTGTTTTTTGTTATGGTAAGGAACGGGGCTTTAAGATAGCGGAGTTTCGTTTGAAATAGGATAGTATTCATGTAATCAAATCGTTCGTTAGTATGACGCAACCATAAATCATAACTTTGTTTTCAAATAAATGGTTATAGTTCGAAAAAACGAGCGATGACCTATATTGTTTAAGGTTTTAAATACATTATGTGTATATACTTAACGCAAAACTAATAAAACCACATAGCATTAGTACAATATGTACTATTTACGAGCGCCCAAAGTTGAAAAAATTTGCCGACGGCAAAAAAATAACAATGGCCGCCAAGACAATGGAAACAAAATGTTGTTTTATAAATATAAATCTGATACGTAGAATAAAAATATTGGTACCTGTGGAAAGCTTATTTAATGCTTCAACTTTGTTATAAAAGTAGTGGTATTAGAATAACACACTGTACTAAAATAAGGATCTGAAAACACATACACGTAATAACAATAAACATGAATCGGTCAGCGCCGGTTGTGGAATAAAACCGAAATTACGTAATATTTTTTCACTCACCGATCTTGAAATCCTGCAGTAATTCACTTCACTATAATATTTATCACATACTTAAACAGGCCATAGCACTTAAAACACTTGAAAACCCACTTAAAACACAAATTATTTATCACGTAAACAACACACGCGCGAGTCGTACGCCACTGACAAGACGTCATATTTTTTTAATTATTTGATTTTTTTGGTTGAACGCTTGAAGTGTTGTCATACATCCTAGTACGCGGCACAGAGTCAAGAAATCAACTAAATACACGGAATGTGTGTGTCCGACCTTATAGTAAAGCAATAAAGGTTGAAATAAAATAAAATAAAATTAAATTTAAAGGGAACTCGCGTTCACTCGTTCGTTAAACTTAATTGTTGGAGGGGGGCCGACGTGACCAGAGTACGTTCAAGCGGATATGTCACCAGTAACGAAGTTAGTGACGCTGCATCGTCTCTCTGCGTATCCCTGGACTCTCTAAACCAATGGCTAAATTCTCACGGTCTGAGTTTGTCTGCCCCCAAAAGTACTGTAGTTGTGTTTTCCCGCAGGAGGTTGATCCCACAAATTTCAGTGGGCATCCAAGGACATTGTATACCGGTTTCATCAAAAGTAAAATTTTTAGGCGTACTTTTGGATTCCAAATTGAGTGGTTTACACCACCTAAATTATTTAGTTAATAGATGCGAGAGAACTATTCCCGTTCTAAAAGTGCTTGCCGGTGTCTGGTGGGGGGCACATCCTTACACCATGAAATTGGTATACAATGCCTTAATCCGGAGTGTGTTGGACTACGGATCTTTCCTTTTAATTCCCTGCAACAAAGGTGCTTTGGCCAGGTTGGACAGAATTCAATCTAAGTGCCTACGTATCATATCGGGTTGTATGAAGTCCTCACCAATTAACGCATTGCAAGTAGAGTGCGCAGAACCACCATTGGCATTGAGAAGACAGTATTTAGCATCGAGATTTTGGGCTAGAGTCATTACCAAATCCTCCCATCCTATGGTTCAAAAAGTGGAGGACTTAGATGTTGCATGCCGAAGTTCCAACTATTGGAAACATAAAGAAGTCCCCTTGTTTTTAAAATCCCTCCGTGTTTATCAAAATTTAGATTCCCCTATTAATAAATTTCCGAAACTCCCTATTTTCAGTTTTGACTATGAAATTATTTGTTTTATACCAGATATTTTCTACAATATCGGTATATCGAAAAGGTCTCCTTCGGCGAACTCGGTTTTCAATGCGGTGGTTGGTGAGCGATGGTACAATTTCGAAAGGTTTTTCACGGACGCCTCCAAATTATCAGATACAAGTTGCACTGGTGCTGCGGTATACTACCAAAACTCCAAAATCGTTTTAAAATTCAGGTGCCCAGTTCAATCATCAGTGTTTACGGGTGAGTGCGTGGCCATATTGGAAGCGTGTTTATTCATAGAGGCTCATAGCATACGTTTTGGTGTCATCTTCACAGACTCACTTAGTTGTTTGCAAGCTTTGGAGCAGAATCCTTACAAAAGTAAGCTGCACAGTCCAATCCTGCTTCAAATCAAAAAGTCTCTTTTCTCTTGTGCCAAGAACCACAAAACCGTACATTTGGTTTGGATTCCAAGTCATTGTGGCATAAGAGGAAACGAATATGTTGATGCTCTTGCTAAGGATGCTGTTACGTCCCAAGCCGCTGACCTTAAACATTTCCAATGCCAGGGCTACGATCTGCTAGGCCTTCCAAAAAAGAGCTTGCTAACCTCATGGCAGGTGCAGTGGCAAAATTCAAGTAAACTGAAAGGTGCTTTTTATCACGCAATACAACCTAATGTTACTCCCAAGCCTTGGTTTTACCCTTATAAAAAAATATCCAAGAAAGTATTATCAACTCTTTGCCGTCTCCGTATAGGCCACTGTTGTTTCCCGGTATTCCTTCACAAAATTAGGGTCAGAGACTCATCGCTATGCGAATGTGGGTTGGATGAAGGTACTTTGGAGCACATATTTTTTAACTGCTCCAATAATAACCCAGACCATGACTTGTATAGTCATCTCCCTAAATTAAAAATCTCTGTCCCAATTAACTTTTCATCCCTACTAACACATTCTTCCCCAAAGCTCTTTGAGTCTTTGATGTTTTTTATTCGGGTCAATGACATCAAATTATGATGATTTTTGTGTAGACTGTGATCATTTATTTGTATTGTTCTGTTTTATTATGTACATACAGGGTGGCCGGAACATTGACGTCCAAAAATAAAATTTCGGTCCCTCGTATCGTGGGGTATTCGAATCACCCCCATGTATGTTCCGCGACTTTTCATAGTTTTCGAGTTATGAATTTTTTTCTGAATGTTTGAAAATTTTCGACCTGACCAACCTAAAAAAATTCAAAAAAAAAAGTAGAGGGTTTTATCGAGTTTCTTTTTTTGCAACTGAATTTTCATAAGTAGTACTTTTATGCATAAAATAATCAGCTTCGTAACTGTGGTGAAAGTTATGAAAATGTTGATCTAAAGTGAAAAATTTACGTTCGGTAAATTATGACTTAAATTTTCAACTTCAAATTAAAAATCTAAACAGGTGACTTCATGGTTCTCAAGTAGGCTTCAAGAATGCGCCAGACTCTCAGCTTTCATAATCATTAAAAAACGTAGGACTTAATGGGGCTAACTTTGGCCTTAATCGGCCTTCAAAGACTGCGAAGTGGAAAATTCTTAAAATTAGCTATCTGATTAATAATTTTTTTTTTCCATTTTCTCGCTCCTAAGGTTATTTAGTTTGCTAACCAAAAATGACTGCAGGAAAGCTAAGATTTAAACACGGAGATTTTTTTAAATGTTAGTTTAATGAATTTTGCGCGATCCGTTCTCGTGGACTATGGGTTGTAAACGAGGGTGCAACTCTTTTACCTGCAATAACAATGGACCGAGAGGAAAAGAGACCGAATTATTGCTATCTCTCTCACGCAAGGCGCGCAACCGAAGCCAACGCAAAACAAGTACCTCAGTCGTACTCACATTGTGTTTACTGCTATACGCGTGTCGCCATTTTGTCTTTACCACACTCGCTTTGCCCACGGACTCCGCTGCCTACTTGTTTGACTACTTTGCTCGTTTATTGGACTGTGTTTTGCATTCTGATTTGGACTTTTTTTACGTGGAAGTGTAAAAAATGAGTTACACGTTAAGTGAATATGCAGAAATGCATTATTTTTATGGAGTTGCACAAGGAAACGGCCATGAAGCAGCGCGACTGTATCGCGAACAACTTCAACGTCATGGTGGGCCGCAACCTGAGCGATATCCCGACCATCGTGTATTTATTAACACGCACAACACTTTGATGGCAGGCCGCATTCCTGGTCGACGCGGCAGTCATGAAGGAATCCCTAGAGCTAACCCGGATCGCAGAGAAATGGTGCTGGAAGAAGTTCAGCGAAATCCGTCTACGAGTACGAGAAGTATGGCTCGTGCTCTGAACATCCCAAGGACTTCTATCCAAGACATTCTTCACGATGAAGAATACCACGCGTTCCACATCCGACGAGTCCAAGCTTTACTGCCTACAGATCACCAATTGCGCGTTGATTTTTGCCAAACCATGTTACGAAAAGAGCAAGAGGATCCTGGATTTTTCAATAAAGTTTTATGGTCAGATGAGTCACGATTTGAGCGATCCGGAATATTCAATATTCATAATTACCACACGTGGGCGAATGAAAATCCACTCGAAGTGAGAGCTTCGACATTTCAACATCGCTTCAGCGTTAACTTGTGGTCTGGTATTCTCAATGGCGAACTAATTGGTCCGTTTGAACTGCCGTCCAGACTTGATGGAGAAACATACAAAAACTTTTTGGAAAATGAACTTCCATTGTTGCTGGCAGATGTGAATCTCGAACTCAGACGAACCATGGTGTTGCAAAATGACGGCGCCCCGTGTCACTATGCAACCCAGGTCCGAAATTACTTAGATGAAACATACCCCAACAGATGGATCGGACGCAGCGGACCAATTAGGTGGCCTCCACGCTCACCTGATCTCAACCCCATTGATTTCTTTATTTGGGGCTATTACAAGGAAATAGCATACGCCCGAGACTGTTCAAGTGAACAAGAGCTGAGGCAGTTGATTGCAGAAGCTGAACGTGTTGTGAGAGAGAACAGAGACGCTTTTAGACGATTGCCAGACAATTTCTTACGTAGGTGTAGAATGTGTATTGCTGCTGGTGGTGGCCACTTTGAAAACCTTTTCTAAATGTTAAAAATAAATTAAGTACTTTTTTCACATTATCATCTGTGTTTTATTCAAAACCACTTTTTACGTAAAACTTTTCTTACCCAACTCTGAAACTATTTGTTGGTTAGTTTTCAGTATTCTTATCATTAATTAACCTTAGGAACGAGAAAATAGCCAAAAAAAAATAATTACTCAGATGGGTAATTTTAAGAATTTTTCCACCTCGCTGTCTTTGAAGGCCGATTTTAAACAAAGTAGCCCTATTAAGTACTTCATTTTTTATGATTATGAAAACTGAGAGTCTGGCGCATTCTTGAAGCCTACTTAGGAATTATGAAGTCACCTGTTAAGATTTTTAATTTAAAGTTGAAAATTTGAGTCATAATTTACCGAACGTAAATTTTTCACTTTAGATCAACATTTTCATAACTTTCATCACAGTTACGAAGCTGATTATTTTATGCATAAAAGTACTACTTATGAAAATTCAGTTGCAAAAAAAGAAACTCGATAAAACCCTCTACTTTTTTTTTAGAATTTTTTTAGGTTGGTCAGGTCGAAAATTTTCAAACATTCAGAAAAAAATTCATAACTCGAAAACTATGAAAAGTCGCGGAACATACATGGGGGTGATTCGAATACCCCACGATACGAGGGACCGAAATTTTATTTTTGGACGTCAATGTTCCGGCCACCCTGTATAATTAACAATATTTGTACTTGTTTGTTTCAGTGTACTAATACTCGTCAACAAGTTTCACATTAAATCCAATTTTTTTTTTTTTTTAATATATTATTTTGTATTTTCGTCTCTCACGTTTTCTCATATCACATCTGACATTGGCAGAATTGTCGACATCGGCACCATTGCCATAGACAAAAATAGAATAGAATACTTTTATTTATTTAAGTTTTAAGTTATACTCATTGTTAAATTTATTATGTTAAGTATTAATGCACTTTCTAGCCTGAAGTATAGGTTCTACCTAGTTCGGGACCTGAAGACCTAGTGTGGATGTTGTCTCATATTATTATTATTATATTTGTGCAAAAAAAAATAAAAAATGCGCGCGGAAAATATAATTTGTGAGTCTTCAGGTTTTCGAGATATTGCATTTCCTGCTGAGGTAACGTTTTCCAGAATCTTGTATCTCTAAAACCATTGTATGTGCGCCTATAGAATAAACATACACGAGTAGCTCTTTATTTGTGACAGAATTAGATTTAAGAAAATATTTATGTTTTATTTAAGTGTCTATGTACAATAAGTACCATAAGTTGTTATATTCATTATTTAGATCTTTAGACTTTTTGACTTCCAGATAAGTAATTATTCAAAACTAGATTAATATTTTTAATTGTACAACTTCTATGTATTTGTTTACCTGTAAGTGATTGTTGCACTGTTGCACTTACATTTTTGCATGTTACTTTTAGCATGTTCTATGTTAATAGTCTGGTTTCCACACTTAGTCCTTCAGTGGACCTTACTTTTAGCATATAACCTATGTAAACAAACGTTGGTGAACCAATAAAAAATAAATTTTCAAGTAATCGCGCTTCTTTGAAAACCCAAAAAAATATTGCAGCGCCTAAATGAGAAAATGTATGAGCTCGCTGAAAACTGTATTCGGTCCTTCTTGACGCTTATAATAAGCACAAACAGATTAAAAACATAGCCTGGAAACCTATAACACACAAATAGTTAGGTACCTTGACATGTGGAAGCAAGAAGTTGGCAGCATTCATAGCAGCCAGCACAGACTCTCCGAGACCTGCTGAGAACACCAGCACTGGCACTTGCTGGGATTGGCTCCACTCTATCATGTCTACCACTCCTTTTCTGTAAATGTATTTTGGTTTGTTATTATGACTAAGACAACACAAACTGTCAACTAAAAATTTTATTTTTAATACTATGCATACCCGGTTATGGGATGTTGCGAGGTGCAATGTAAATATTTTATTTTACGGAAATGGTCAGATAAAACAAACAATAATTTACTCAAAAATTATGCTTTTACATTAACAGGTACTCTGAAGTAAATAATAATACTTATTTTTACTAGTTAGATTGTTTCAATACTTTGCATATTGTTCAGAAATGCACTAGTAAAAACTGCCAGGACCATGATGAACATAATGGCGACATGTGCTGTGCTCAGATATAGCTCACCCAACCGGCATTGTTTTAGATATTCCTAACTACATATATATAATTATACCTGAAACACTCCACCATTCTGCGAGCTGAATCCATTAATTCTTTCCTAGGGAACTTCACACCTCTGAAAACACACATTTTTTTTTAATACCTATTTGTAATATTGAATAACATCTTAATCTGATAAGTTATTTATAGTTTATTGTCAGTCAGCTAGCTGGTGTTACCATAGTGACCGAACTTCGATTATACATTGTGTAGATCTCAAAAAAAATATCAGTTTAAAAATAATTAACATTGCAGAGTTATTTGTTATCTTCAGATATGGTGCCCTCAACAAAATTTCTACTCTACCGCCACCCAAACAAACTTCAGCTGAATGGGTAGATCATAAATTTAATTTGAATCTATAACTTATGTTATGATAGAAGTTCAAGAGATACTTACTTGAGCAATGCATGTGCAGCCACATACCAATCAATCATATGTTTGGTTTTCTCCTCTGTACTCATGACCGGGTCACACTCAATGGGTTTGTAGATACCCGAGAGCCGATTGTCCTCATCTTTATAGTGCTGCGGTATTGATGGACACTCACGGAACATACCTACAATAATATTTAACACATTGAACATAGTATAACTGTAACCCATATTTCTTGGAGTTTTGTCTGCTGTGATGCCAGGGTACACAGGCAGATCAGTCTGTGCTTAACTTTATTCATCAATGGATAGTGCTGTTGATGGAAACAATAAAAATCAAGTCCCTTGGATATATGAATACTTTATGTTGTCACGAATAGTCGTAAAAATCTCATTATCATTAAGGTTTTAATTACAAGTTGAAATCGAATGTATCAGCTTACCAAAACTTGTGAGGACAGTGCTTCCATTGTCCAGAGTGTGTCTTGTCAGAGTATGATCGAAATCTGTTACAATCTGTAGCTTACTATGTCCATCGTTTATCATTTTATTTAATTTTTGTAACAACTCAGCTTCATCCCTTAGGTGGACATTGTCTTTCTTGAGTTCGGGTACATCGTTCAAACTTGTCAGAAATTTCATAGCTACAACAGAGAAACTAATCAGTAAGCGATAGTTGCTGATTACGTTAGTATTTTGTAAACTAGTTTTATCAACAAATCCGTGTTGAATCTACGATACACAAAAATCAACAGTCACCAAAGTCGTAATTTTAAACGCTTACCTGCTAAAGGAAATGTTACTAGAATCAGTCACAGAGGTACCAGATTATTTATTATAAAGTCAAGATAAGTATTAAGTAGCGATATTATTAGAATTATATTAAGAGAACAAGACGAACAGCCCACGTACGACCTTGATGAAAAATACAGGGTAGGTACTGACTTGACTACCACAGACACAGACAGAGACAGAGTACTTTTATTCTGACTACTGACAGTGACAATCACAGAACACTATTACTCCTTGGTGACAATACTGACATCCAGTGCTGCCAGATGTCGTGCGCTCCAAGTCGCCAAAATTATTGGCCTAAGTAGCCTAAAGTCGCCCAATACATTTTTCTGTAAAGAAGTCTAAATTCGCCAAGTTGTAAGTCTGATACCACACTTTATTTTTCGAAATAAGAACAGTTGAAGTTCATAACATTTGCTACTTTTAATGGGAAAAATGCCTGAAAATATAAATTAACCACTTTAATGTACCGACCAAGGTTACAGGTTACCTAGAATTTTTTCACATTTTGATATCTCCAGACTACAACCTAACAATTAGGCACTCAAATCACAAGAAAACCCTCTCTTATATTTTAATTTATACAAAATTTACCATTTCTATGTATTTGAATGCAATGGTACAATTTTTATACAAACCGAAATCCATGAATGTGTATCTGACATCACTTTATTTCGTTCGGTTTCGAAAGATATAAAATATTTTTTGACATTTCTTTTTTTTCCTCTCTTAGTGACGTTTAAAATGGCGATGCTCCGTTAAATACATTTTAGTACTGGACATTAAATTTTATCGTTCTTCAGATATTCTGAATTGAGCCAAGAATCACCTATTTTTTTCTGATATAGCTTAATTGGCGACCAGTCGCCGATCGTAAAAATTGGTCGCCCTGACACCCTTCCAAGTAGCCTAAATGGCGATAAGTCGCTACATCTGGCACCACTGCTGACATCTGTCAAGAACTCAAGGTGTCAAGTGTGACGTATAGTCACCTGTCTGTCAGATGCTCTGTCTATGGTCAGATGTCATTTCTTGGTAGGTTATGGTCAGTCAGTCAGTCCGAATCTTGTGTTCCATTTTTGGTCCCAATACAGTGCGACGCACATCGTAATGAACATAGGTACGTAAAAAGAGGGAAACGCACCTTCACCTGTGACACGGGCGGGCGGCGCACAGTGGTCCGGATTTTCAAAAAGGTGGACATAGGATCGAAAATGCATATTTTACTTAACAAAAATTTGTCTTGTATAGGAAATTTAACGCTGGATAATACTTATTAATACAATTATTCAAAAAAATTGCTCCTTCACGTCAAAAAAATTATGAAAAAAAATGTATGGGAGAAAATCTATTTTATTTTTTTCTTCCGTTGAGTATCAAAGTATAGCAAGCAAACCTTATATTCTGGTAAGTACAAGGTGGGCCAAAAGAAATCACCCTATTGGAAGATGCTCTCATTTTTGCAAATGGCCGCCAATGTCAAATCTGTTTTGACATTTGTGGACTAGACAGATGCAGAATACAAGTGAACAAGCCATGGAGCGATATACTCCCCAAGAACGCGGAATAATCGTGTCTATTGTTTTGCGTAACAATTCGTCTGTGGTGTTGGCGCAGCGTAAATTCCGTCGCCGATTCCCCGGCCGTCCGACACTGACTGCGCAAACACTGAGACGTTGCCAAGAGTGGCCGGCCCCGGAGCGCCCGTTCTGCCGAGAATATCGCCACTGTTGCCGAGGATGTCGAGCTGTCGCCGGAAACATCGACCAGACGCCGTGCCACGCAATTAGCCATCAGCCGGACGTCCCTACTAAGGCGAATTTTGGTCAAAGACCTGCGCATGTTCCCGTACAAAGTCCAGTCCGTGCATCAGCTGCTGCCTGCCGACCGCCAAACGCGCGTAACCTACGCCCAAGCCATCTTCAATCTCGAGGAAGAAGTGGACGATTTTTCGACCAAAATCATAATGACCGGTGAGGCTCATTTCCACCTCAGCGGGTACGTGAACAAGCAAAACTATCGCTTCTGGGGCACCGAAAATCCACGAGTGATGCACGAGAAGCCATTACACCCGCTCAAAGTGACTGCATGGTGCGCTGTTCACGCTGGAGGAGTCATCGGGCCATTTTTTTTCGAGAATGCCGCTGGCCAAACGACAACAGTGGACGGTGCGCGCTATAGGGCCATGTTGACCCAGTTTTTTCTGCCGCAATTGGACGAATTAGGATTGAGGGGCATGTGGTTCCAACAGGACGGAGCAACGGCACACACTGCGCGAGCCACAACCGATATTCTGAAGGCAGCGTTCCCGGGTCGCCTCATCTCTCGTTTTGGCGATTTGCACTGGTCCGCAAGATCGCCCGATTTAAGCGTTTCAGACTTTTTTTTGTGGGGTTTTTTGAAGTCCCGTGTTTATGTAAACAAGCCCGAGACTCTGGAAGCCCTCAAGGACAACATTCGACACGAGTGCGAGAATCTGTCGCGCGAAGTTCTCGCCGAAGTGATGAAAAATGCCATAAAACGAGCCCGTATGGCAATCAATTGTGACGGCGCCCATTTGGCCGATATGATCTTCTCGACTTGACCAATAAAATTCTTTCAAATAAACATAATCAAAAAACAGAATCAAAGTTTTTCATTTAGAAAAAAAACAAACAAACAACATCGGATGACTTCTTTTGGCCCACCTTGTACTTGTTGTCCTTAATACGACGACATATAAATTGCTTGCGTATCCCCGCGGCCTTGGCGCCTACGATGCTTTAAAGTTCAACATTTTAATGTTGAATTATCTTAATATTTTTACGAGTTTTTCAGTTGAAATTAATCCAGAATATCATTTTTAATAAAACAAGCCCCCCGCGCGCTTCATCCGTGTATTAGGCTCGCCCCCTAATACATGGGACTTGTAAAGAATCTTCTGGACTGCCAGATCCAATAGGGCTTGAAGCTTCACTCTGGCTCCTCTCTCAGTAATTTCTAAATCATGTGGATAACATCTCTTTTTAGCTTCAAGGCGTTTTAGATACGATGGTAACACTGGAACTTCACAATCTAACAGCGCTTTCCTTAAACACAAGTATTTCCATTTTGACAGGTTCAATGATGTATAAAGACTAAGAGCATGATCTTCATCAAAAGATTTTTCCTATTTTTCTTAAACAATAGCAACACTATCAGGGATCTTCGTTATATGAGGATCCTTGGCGGGAAATCAAATTGCACGGGTGCTTAAAAATTTCTCCTAAGTTTATATTTGTAATTTTTGAATTTATTTGTTAAATAGTTCATTCATATATAGGAAAATGGGAACGGAAAGCGATGGGGGCGATGCCCCCATCGATAAAGAACCGAAAAAGCGAAAATTGGCTCTCATGGATTCGACACAGTCTGCAGCTTACAAAATATTCATGAAACCAAATTACAAGAGACAATTTCCCGAATGCCATAGTGGTGATTGTGTAGTCTATGTAGAAGCATCAGATAATGAAAAACTGGGCAACAAAAACCCAATTGGACTTACTAAATTATTTACTGAGAATGTAAAAGGAATCATAGGTGTACATCGCGTAAACGCCTACAAAGTTGGAATAACTTTTAAAAAACCTGCACCGGCGAATAGCTTTCTCAAAATGGACCATTTCTTAGGAAAAAATAAATTAAAAGCCTTCGTTCCTGCACACATCACGGAAACAACAGGCGTTATCCGCTATGTACCGAAGACCATGTCTAACGAAGAAGTATACAAAAACATACAAAGTGATGTTGAAGTCATCTCTATCAAAAGATTTATGAGGAAAGTTGATGGAAAACTTACGCCATTGGGCACCATAGCAGTTACATTTGCCGCAACGGCTTTGCCACAGTACGCATACATTCAAATGTTTAGGTACCCTGTACATATTTATATACCTCCTTTGCTACAATGTTACAAATGCCTAAAATATAACCACTCTGCGAGAGCTTGCCGTGGTGAGCAAAAGTGCTCTTCTTGTGCTGGTCGGCACTCATACAAAGAATGTGATGTTGAGGAAATTATTTGTATAAACTGCAGTGGCAATCACCTAGCAATTTCAAGGGATTGCCCCATCAAGAAACAGAAAATGGAAGAAAAGAAGAAGTTCCTCAATCGAAACCAGTCGTATGCCAGTGTGGTGAGTACACCTCCTCCAACTGTGTCCGATACAAATGTTTTCCCAGCTCTCAAAAAAACAACTGAAAGGACTTTGGGTGAGAACTCAAAGTCAATAGCTGAAGAAATTGTAAATAATGAAATAATTATAAATGCCATTGTAAAATCATTAATTAGTCTAGGTAATAATAAAGATAATGTTCCAATAACAAATAAAAGAATAAAAGACATGTTATTAAGAAATTTAATAATTAATTGATGGATACATTTTTAAATATAGCACAATTCAATGTACAAAGCTTACAGAGTAAGAAGGCCTTATTACACACATTTCTCTCGGAACAAAAAATAGATATATGCCTGTTGAATGAGACTTGGCTTAAAAGTAGTAGTGTAATTCCTCATTTTACATCATACAACTTTATATATAAAAATTCTATTAATGCACACAATGGAGTAGGCATTTTGATAAAACAAAATTTTGCTTATAATGTAATAGAAACAACTTTTTATGAGTCAGTCCAAAATATATGTATTTCCATAGAAACATCCATGGGTAGATTGCATATTTTGTGTGTGTATTGTCCTCCCAATAGCAACAGATTTGATACAAATAAAATGAGAAAGGTGCTTCTTGAAATTCCCAAGCCATGTCTTATCATGGGCGATTTTAATGCACACCATATATTGTTTGGATGTCATACAAACAATAATAGGGGTAACAGTTTAAATAATCTTATTGATGAATTTGACATGTGCATTTTAAATGATGGTAGGGCTACCACTGTACAGTACCCAAACAGGAATGCATCAGCTATTGATCTAGCTCTGGTTAGTGCAGCAATAGCTCCTTTTTGTGAATGGCAGGTTCATGACGATCCTATGGGCAGTTATCACTACCCAACCCAGGTATTTTTAAATGTAAAGCCATCAACATATGAAGTCCGGCCTGTGGAAGAAAAATATATTTATAGTAAAGCAGATTGGACTAAATATTATGAGTTATCAGAAACCTGTTTCTCACATTTAGACATAGATAATATGGAACCTATTAATGTGTATGATAATTTTGTAAATACTTTACATGATTTAAGAATAAATACAGTTCCAAAACAAAAATCAAACCATACTATGCAAATTTTAAGAAAACCAGCTCCTTGGTGGAACCAAACATGTAATGAGGCAGTTCAAAAATCTAAGGAAGCTCTGTTAGAATATAGAACATCACCAAGTATCCCAAACTTCATAAAATACAAAAAGCTTGATGCTCAAAAGAAAAGAACATTAAAAGAGGAGAATATCAATTCATGGCATGAATTATGCAGTAGTTTTAATAGAATGACACCTGTTGCAAGAATATGGGGTTATATTAAAAAGTTTAAACGGATAGGCTCTTCCTCTAACAAATATTTAAATGATGATTGGGTACCCGAATTCTTAGAAAGTTTATCTGACTCATCACTATTGAATGAAAATAATATAAATGATATTTTAAAAGAGTCTGTTGAATCTGAGACAAACTGCTTTCTTAATAATCCATTAACAATAAATGAATTGCACATAGCACTTAAGAGTAGAAAAGATACAACACCAGGTCTGGATAACATACCATACATCTTAATTAAAAAGTTACACCCTAATGCCTTACAAATTTTGTTAAGTGTTTATAATAAACTTTGGAATAGTCTGCTTATACCAGAATCATGGAAAACTCAATGTGTCATTCCAATTTTAAAGCCCAATAAATCTGTAAATAGTCCTTCATCCTATAGACCTATATCTCTATCATCTTGCTTAGGTAAGCTATTTGAAAACATGCTTAAGTTACGTTTAGATTACTTTGCTGAAACTCAAGACAAGTTACCAGATATACAGTATGGATTCAGAAAGGGCAGAAGTTGCTCTGAAAGCTTTGTATCATTCATATCAGACCTTAAAAAGGCTAAACTCAGTCATTCTAATGTCATATGTGTTTTTTTAGATGTCAAAGGTGCTTTTGATAATGTTAATATTGAATGCCTAATTCGTGTTTTACATGAATTGGGCTTACCAAATAAGATCTTAAATTGGATTTTTACATTTTTGTACCAGAGAACTTTGTATGTTAAATTTAATAATAAGCTACATGGCCCTAGACTGGTTAGTAAAGGAACAATGCAGGGAGCAACACTTTCACCGCTGTTGTATAATTTCTATACATCTCAAATTCTTAAATATGTGAATACTTCTCAAGTCAAAATATTACAATTTGCTGATGACTTGCTTTTATACACAATAAATCAAAATTTAAATATGGGTGTCAACAATATGAATACTGCATTGGCTCAGTTACAATATTATTATAATAATACTTTAAAACTAGATATAAGTCCTGAAAAAAGTTCAGTGTTAATATTTAGTAAAGATTCATTGGCACAGTCCACTGTAAATATTGTATATAACAACAATGTGATTCCTATTGTTAATAATCATAAATTTTTAGGGGTTATAATAGATGATAAACTAAAATTTGATAAACACATTGACTACATCTGTCAAAACGCCATGAAGAGCATTAATGTCCTTAGGAGTTTAGCAGGAACATTTTGGGGTTCTGACCCAAAAACACTCAGCATGTTGTATAAAAGCATAGTCAGAAGTCATTTTGATTATAGTTGCTTAGCCTATATGAAGGCAACTACTACTTGGTTAAGAAAATTGGATGTGATACAAAATATGGCTTTAAGAATAATTAGTGGAGCAATGCGCACCACCCCTATAAATTCTATGGAAATTGAAAATGTTATACCTCCCTTATCCCTGCGACGTTTACAGCTGGCTGAGAGATTTTGTCTCAAAGAGTTATCCTGCAGTAATGGTACAGTTCTTGATAATATTAATTATCCTCAAGAGGTCACACAGTCAGCTGTAACATCCTCCATCTCAGCAAATACTTTTATTTCTGGTTCACTGCCTGAAATTTCAACCATTCTAGTTAAAGTAAAGAACCTGACAAATGACATGTACATCAAAAACAAGTGGCCAGTATATGAGTTTCCTTATAATAATTTACTAGCTTATTTTGATATCAAGTGTTTTTTAGATACCGTTAAAAATAAATATGAATTCTTAGAATTTTTGAATGACAAATCACATTTCTATATCATTTACACAGATGGATCTAAAACCGATGATTATGTTAAAGCAGCTTATTATGACCCACAAAGGAGAGTAACCAAATGCTTTAAAATGCCAAATAATTGTAGTATATTCACTGCAGAAGGTTGGGCTATACTAGCTGCTTTAACATATGTAAATAGTATTGTAAATACCAATGAACATAGTGTAAGCAAAAATGTAAATAATATATTAATTGTAAGTGATTCTAAGAGCGTTTTGTCTAGTTTATGTAATTGTAACTTCAGTTATAAACAAAATTATATTGTACATAAAATTAAGTACACTCTACAAAAGTTGGGAAAACATGTAGAATTTTTGTGGGTTCCATCTCACAGTGGCATAGCTGGTAATGAGGTTGTAGATCTGGCGACTCGTCAGGATCACGACGAGGATCTTACAGAAACTTTCAAGGTCCCTTTCACGGATTATTATCACCAATTTAAAAGATTATTTATGAAGATATGGAAGGATTATTGGGACGCAACGACTGAAAATAAAGGAAAATGGTATGCAGAAATACAGCAAGACTTACCAACAACGCCGTGGTACAACAAATTCAAATACTCCAGCAGAAAGTTCATAACTGTCATTAATCGCTTGCGTTTTGGCCATTGTTTAGTCCCAGCACATCTCTACAGGATGAGAATCATCAATGAAAGCAAGTGTACATATTGCTCTGAGGAAATTGCGGATATAAAACACGTTGTATTTGAATGTGAATCGTTTGCCATGCAAAGATTAATACTTGTCAGTGAAATTAGTGACATTGCAGAACAAAACTCTCTATGTGTTCCCCGCCACGTTCAGGAATTACTTTCCAAAACTGTTTATTTTAATCCATTATATAGATATATATTGAATACTATAGAAAAAATTTAATCGTTTCAGGGTTAATTGAATTGTTTTTTTTTCTTCTCTGTTATTTATTTTTATATTTAAACGCTTAATTTTTTGTTGTTTAAATAATTTCATTGTCACTCAGATGTACCTACTTAGCTCTTATTCAGAGCGGTAAAAACTATGCATTTGTTATTGTTTTATTATAATATGAGTAGTATGTTTAGCGATTGCGACTGAAGGACATGTATCCATGGTCATGAATAAAGATTTATAAAAAAAAAAAAATCTTCGTTATATGGTCAATAACACAAGCTAAGTCATTATTTTTGTCTATCCTAATCAAAGACCTTATACCTAAAACTAGACTGTGTACCAAAAATTTTTGTTTAGCTAAAATGAGATCTATTGTCTTACACTTAGGGTAGCTATTTTCTTAAAAGCGGTAGCTAGCTAAAAGCGGTCCGAGCGAGAGGGCTACCGCTGGTAGTGTGTCCTTGTCTGACATCTTGCCAGCTCAACTAACCATAGGGTTTGGTAGAAATGGTAGAAAAAAAATATTATTCTTTTTTATGTTTTACCAAAACGAACAATTCATAAACTATAAAACATATATCAATATTTTTATAGTCCATAAAATTAATGATCAGTTCGTAGTATTATAAAAAGAAAAAAAAATACTTTGTTAACAGCAGTACAAATGTTTGGGCCTGGTAACAATAAATGCAAGATGGTGGTGATTTGCTCATTGGTTGTTTGGTTGATTCTTGTGCTTCGATTTGCGATTGTGTAAATTGTCATATTAAATCTGTTTGTTTTTCATGAAATATGGTGAATTCTTGTTGTGTGACAGGGTGCAAAAATGAGTCTTATCCCGGTAGCCGCTTTTCTTTCCACGGGTAAGTAAAAACAACAATCATAACATTTAGGGTAACCATGAATTTTGTTAATCAAAGATTTTTTTGACGTGTTATTATTAATTATATTTCTTGTATTGTAGATTTCCGAAAAATGAAAACCAGAAATTGAAATGGGAAAATGCAGTAGGTACCTGGAAAAATCTCAAAGTCGTCTGTTGTTTGCAGTGAGAATTTTAAATGTGACGACTTTATTCCTAGATACACTAGGAAAATGCTGAAACCTGATCATCAATCAACCTAAATAAAATAAACTAAAAATAAATTAAAATAAAATAAAATAAACCTGACCATCCAAGCTCTGACGAATCTCACGAATTGGAACTGATTAAATGTATTGGTCAAAAATACTTAAATTTAAGACTTAAAAGCTACGGGAAGTCTTTAACCCTCAAGCACGTAGGAAATAAAGCTACATTACGACAAAAATTACGTAAAACTGTATTGTTCAGCAATGTATAAAAATAAATCAATATTAAAAAAAATCAGTCTTTTTTTCCGTCCACAATGTTTTGCATCACGTTCATTTAACCTAACACTCATTTAATAATAATAATCCTCCTCATCTCATTTTAGCGAATAATATTAGGTATCCCGGTTACATGCGCAAAGCTTTCACTTTGGAGCTTGGCAGGGTTCGCCGAACATGATCCTGGAGTGGCGAGTCTGATAATTACAGTAAAGCGATTGCCATCTGACTTTCATAACCACAAGGGGAATCAGACTCATTTTTCGGATCATGGTTACACATTAAGAAATCTGGATGTGCAAGTTTCCTCACGGTATTTTCCCTCACCAAAATCATCATTCTTATTTAATAATAATAATATGTGGGGATATCTCACATTTGAGAAACATACCTGCCTTTTTTAAATGGAGCGAAAGGTTTATTAGGTTGTTGTCAAATTAACGTTAGGTCAGATGATACCTAAAAGGAGGAAAAAAGTATTTTCAACCCTTACCCACGTGTAGGGTTATGTAGATATACACACGTTTTGGTTTAATTTAATACTTACAATAAATTAGGTAGGTGAAATTATGCTAGTTAAGTAGTATCAATATATCAGAGGGGCAATTATTCTACTAATTTTAAGAACGTTCACAGTCTGATCTGTCTCAAAAAACAAAAATACCTCTAATTTCCCATACATTTTGACAAGTTTTTGGCATTTGTTTGTCGCCGAGTCGAGACTGCGACTAGATTTTGAACGTTTTAAATTAGTAGAAATGGCCTTCAGGATACAATTACACAATCGTTTTTACAAGCAATTTGTCCCGTGTTCTGTTGGGTCATGGTGACCTCATTAGAAAGGGACATACTACCAACGGGAGCTCTCTCGCGCGGACCGGTTTTTGCGCCATAGTGCACAGTCTAGTTTTAGGTATAAGGTCTTAAGTCTTTCGACTAATGCAAAAGTAAGTTCTCCCGACGAATAGTCCAAAAGAGACTCTGAACGTCTTTTCTTCTGTTTGTTGCTGAGGTCAACAAAAGGCTTCCTAATCTGAACTTCGGTAGATGTGCCCACAGTTGTTTTACTTGATGTCGACGGAATCACATCTGCTGTAGTATCGATGTCAACTGAAGTATTGTCTGACGATATGTTTTCGATAACTTCATCTTGGGCTGGAAATATCTCGGATAAATTAACAGTAGTGCAATTTGGCCATCTAATATTTGATTGTAACCACGCAGCATGTCTATTCATGAAAGTCTTCTGATTTCTAGAAGCACTTGCCCATCTGCGATTGATATTACTGATGTAGTTCTTCAAAAAGGTCTTGATTATTTCTAAATCTTCCAAACATGTTTCAACTGGGATATTTATAATAATAGCTCTTCATAGAGTCCTGCCCAGTTTTTCATGTCTCCTTCAACACGGAGGAACATATAAATGTCCAAGTTTGTAACAAATGCCGCCATAACTGTTCTGTACTTCTGTGCTCAAGTCTCCTTATGACGATGCCAACGAAATGCGAGTGCTAACGATGTTATATTATGTATTTATTTATTATTAAACTTACACACACTATCTTTACGACATAGCATGGACCAATGATGGATGAATTTGATTTGACAGCTCTAATTTGCAGATTCTGTTGAATATCATCAAAACAATTTTTCTCATAAATTACAAAATATCCTACCCTTATAAAACAATAGCATACCATATTTGTTATATGCCTTTTAATAAGTAAAGAAAAAACGACTGGACCTTATTCAATTTTCTACTGAAAAGTTTTGGAAACAAGTCTGAATATCTCGCATTTTGACGTAGTATTTATACCAAAATCTCCAACATTTGTTAAAAAAATACCAATTTCTTGTTTTTTTTTTGTTTCTTTTATTTTTTTATGAATAAAATAAAAGTACTTCAACGTGCTGGCGCGGGCAATGTGCGCTCAGAGATCAGCCATCACTCTCCGCTCGACGCCCGCTGTGAACGGTCGTGCCGCTCGCTGCACCTCTGACTCACCGCACTAACCATTTGGTCTCATTAAGCCTTTTTTTTTGTTTCCGGGGTGGAAAATCCTCATGGATGTCCGCCGCCCTGGGGCGGGCAGCGGGGTCTGTCAGACTCTTACTGACTAAAAACAACCCCGGTGTTCCATCTCACACCTACGCTGGGGGTCGCGGGAACGTACGATTCTTCCGCAACCCCCGTCCGGTGCCGCCGCTGCGGGCCTCCTCGGGTCTGGAAGGGGAGTGAGGTATTTGACTGCCCCCGCGTCGTCTAAAAGGGGCACGCGTGGAACACTACGCGCCGCCACCTCGAGTCTTGGTGTGTGGGGGGCGACGGACGTCCCCGAGTCCGTCGCCCCTGTACCCGTTTAGGGGGGCTGAAAGAGGGCGTTCTCCGCCCTCCGCCGACGCCCGGTGCACCTGCTGCGGGCCAGGTGAGTAGACGAGATCTCCCTCTCCCTTTTCGCAGTTTCCTTCTGCGAGACGACTGTTTCGCAGAAGGAAACCACCGCGTCCCAGGACTCGTCGCTGCTGACCATCGACTCGACTACGGCCGGCAGCGACAAGTCACTGCCTACTTCTGAGACGAGGGCTCGGTGTGGCTCCTCCCAAGCGGCACACTCTGCCAGCGTATGCCGTGCCGTGTCCTCCCGACAGTCGACGCAGTGATGACACCGGGCGTCCGGCTCCCTGTTTATGCGACACAGGTACATCCCCAAGCAACCATGCCCCGAGAGCACCTGTGTCGCCCGAAACGACAGGAAGCCGTGCCTCCTCCCGAGCTAGCGCTCGTGCACCGGCCGGACCGCCTCGATAGTGACGAGGCCGGCGCGGCGGTAGGCCGTGAGAGCCTGTCCCGCCATTCCGCCACCAGGACCTTTGACACATAAAAGGCACTTTTGAACGTCAACATTTACATTTAAATAGAATTGATTCTAGTCGCCCCTTCCAAAAGGTAGTTTCGTATGGAGAAGAATGGGCAAGAAACTCCACCGTTACTCTTTTAAAAAATGTGTTACAATATTTTGTATACATTAATTATATAATTATGTGTGAAGACGATGGATGCACCTATAATAAAAATTACCCTATCGCAATAGGTAAAAGGAATTTAATAAATGTAGCAATGATAAATAACTTAATTAAGTGATAGATACATGGTGTTCACATATTTACAAACATTTTAAAAGTATACGATTTCCCAAATTATGTAAACAAGTAATATTATGTCAGTGTGTGAGTTAAAGTAATCACAGAATGTAAATCAATAATAAACTGTATAGTTTAAAGTAGCAACAAGTTTAATTTTGTCTAGACCCTAGATTGTCCTATGGAGCTGGACCAGCATGTTTCCAAGCATTCTTATCTTGGATATAATCCTCTAATTTGTAATAAGCTAGGGAGATCATGAGCGATCATGAAGCGAGGGAGATCATGTTAGGAACATGATCTCCCTCCCAGCCCCAGTGCTGCCGTGTCCAACTCTACCTCCAAGAAGGTTCACCCTACCCCGTGTTTATTCAGGATAAGGGAAAATGGTCCGGTGTGTCCAAATGATGCACCGATTTCAAGATCGGTTTCACCAATGCCCGCTCTACCCAATAGGGTATCAAAGTGACCATCCCTACGTCGAAAGAGTACAGGGAACTCACCAGGCTCCGCAGAGCGAGAGGTGTGCCGTTCCACACCTACGCGAAGAATGTTCCCGTGGCTGAGGTCCACAGAATGCACCGAGCCAGAGGCGAGGAGGCAGTAGTCATATCTACTGCCTGGGGGCCTCTGGCTCGGTGCATTCTCATTATATCGCATGCTTAATAGAATACCTACTGACTTATGCCCGGTTCCTATATTTGAAAAACGATCCGTTTTGGTTACGAATGGTAGTTTAATGTACGAGGCGTAAGCTAAAACCGTTCCTATTATAAACTTCTCGTTATGCAACCTAATCACGGCTAGTTACTAACGGATGGGAGGGTTACCGATAGCGGACAGTAAGCGTTTTGTATGGATATGTCAGTTTATAGCGTTCCTATATATATTTTATCCGTCAGTAGACTGTTCAGATTACTATTCGTAATGTCACTTGATTACCCCTCAATTTCCGTCGGTTAAAAGTTTTCGTTTCACTGCTACAGTAATTTTGAATATGTCCAGTTCATCAGAGAGTGATAGAGAAGTGTTTGATATCATATCGAACTCCAGCGAGATTGATGAAGAAGATAATAGGCGTCAAAGAATATTCAGAGAAAGAGTGAATTATTTGGTGACGCTTGATTCATATGAGTTTCAAGTTAGATTCCGTCTAGATAAAGAATCAGTTGAGCAGTTACTCATAGAAATCCATCCACATATAAGAGTAACAGGAGCAAGGTTAGTATCTTGAAGGCTTTGACAACCCTAAATTCAACCTCAGTAAACATACCCTAAATAATTATATTTTTTTTTTTGGAATCATAGGATATCTCTTCTGCATCAACTATTGTTGACATTAAGATTTTACGCATTAGGTACAATGCTAATATCAGCAGTTTACTTACTTTCAATTTCAATGCACAAACTGATTTCAGCCAATCACGTGCCGCTATTTTTCTATATTATTCAAAATGGCGAATAATAGCGGCCCGTGATTGGTGTGATGCTCAGCGATGGGTTGCTGGGAATGCACCCAATGTCAAGTCAATCAAATGTCTTGTCGCGTCGCGCGCTGAACGTTCCGTTCTTGTTGTGTATTGTTTACGCATTTATAAAGTTTGGTAAGGAAAAAAATTATCACGAAGATACCTGTGACAGTATAGTTCTAATAAACAGCATAAGTTATGAGAACTATAATTACAATTCGTAGGTATGTAAATCCTTATTTCGTCTTGAACTTTATCCAATTATAAAGTTCAATCCTGCGTATAACGAAACGCACATCTGGGAGTGAAGAGGGCTCGTCGGTATTTTGTTCAACATCTATGACCAACGGATATCCGTAGGTAACAGGTACAGAAAATAAATTGTGGAACGCTATTAACGACTCGTAGTTGATAAGGGAAAAACGGACAGTTACTTTTACGGATGACGATCCGTTAAATATAGGAACCGGGCATTAGTAGAGCTTGAGTCTAAGTTAGGATTTCTGCATTCTGTTTTGCTCAGAAACCAAAAACCATTTTTTATCAATTTTTATTCCAGTCTAAATGGGTTGTTCCCAAAGTACTCCAAAAATAGTTCCCAAACTACTCCATGAAAAATATAATAGTTTTAATTACGTTTCATTCTACTCCATAATAACATTAAAATGTTCTCAAAGTACTCCACCCCATTTTAATCAAAGCTAATTTAAATATGTACCGGATTACTATAAAATAGTTGCTGACGTACAGTCAAGCTTAAAAGCTTTGCAAATATATTTTTAAATATATTTTTTTTTTAAATAAAAGACTAATAAATATAGGTAATACATATTATTCAACAAACATTTAGAGTCTTATAATTTTCTTTAATTCCACAATTAAAATATTCAACAATCAACTGATAAAATTAAAAAGTGGGGCTCTAGATTCAGAAGTCTAAAAAACATGAAAAACTAATAATAAAAATTCTAAAATGATAAATGGCAATTAAGCCTAACATGAAATATATTAAACATTCGACCAATAATCATTTGAAATTTTACATGCCTTGGTAAAAAATACATATAAATCTAAAAGTCACAGTCTTTCTTACGTAAACACAGAATCCTAATGAAAGTTATCAAATCAAGTTACTACACGAGATAAAACTAAGGTAATGTCGTATTATTTCAAATATGTGGAATCAGACTTAAAACTATTTCGAGACATGTACAATCAATTTCAAATAATTTGCTAATTTGTTGTAATGATTGCAGCACTGTATTTTTTCTATTCTTATCTGATTTACAATCAAAGCCAGTTTTTGTGACTGACTGTAATGAAATATAATTATCTATTTTATAGGTAGGTAATTATGTTGATGGTGCAGTTTGAGAATTGGTAACGAATAATCGATGGAGTACCTACTTTGAGAATAATTCCAGATACCTATGGAGCAGAATGGTAACAGAAAAAACTTATTTTTAAATAATAATAATTCCTTGGAGTAACTTAGGAACTAATGTATGAGATTCTTATCTTTTTCGAACAAAGGAATGGAGTAATTTGGGAATAACCCGATCCTGCTTTAAGTATGTGCAGTCAGGATGGCCCTTGTCGTGTCCGGATGAACAAGTTAAGCCATATTTTCTGAGACGCAATGAATTGTATGTTGAGTGTGGTTGTTTAATGTGGGGTTATCGAATCATAATACCCACGACGTTACGAAAAGATGTACTTAAACAATTACATACGAGTCTTATGGGAATCGTTAAAACAAAATGTTTAGCGCGTAGTTACGTATGGTGGCCGAACATAGATAGGGACATTGAAGAACTATGTCAAAGTTGTGAGACTTGTGCAGTACTTAGAGGGCTCCGCTCCACCGCGCGCACAGCCACAACCTTGGCCCTACTTGATGCAGCCGTGGAGTAGGCTACACGTAGAATTCCTAGGGCCATATCGAGGCAATACCTTCATGATTTTGATAGACTCAAGTTCGAAGTGGCTTGAAGTTTTTGAAATGCCACGTACCAATGCTACCCAGGTGATTAAGGTTTTACGTAGTACCTACCTTTTCTAGATTCAGTCTGCCGGTAGAACTGGTATCAGATCAGAGACCACCATTTTCGAGTGCGGAATTTAGTAATTTCTTAAAGAATAACAGTATAGGTCAACTTTTCTCACCGACATATCACCCATCTTCTAACGGTGCCGCCGAGAACGCGGTAAGATTGTGTAAATAGGCTATTAAAAAAGCGTACAGAGATAACAAAGATATCGATGCAGCCCTACAAACGTTTTTACTCAACCATAGGAACACAACACAGTGTACAACGGGCGAAACTCCAGCGATGTTGCTACAACGACGCGCATTACGGACTCGCTTAGATTTGTTGCGCATAATAGACGACCGGGTACGGGCGGTGCAACAGCGACAGGTGGAAAGCACCGGTGGGCTAATTTGTGAGCTGGCTCCACACGACACAGTGTGGACCAGGAACTATGCTAAGGGGGATAAGTGGTTGAAAGGTGTGATTGGGCACTAGGGCAGGCACTCGCGAGTAGGGGTGCATATTGAAGAGCCTCCTCGTGGCGCACCCTGGGCAACGTCGGCTCCAATTGCTCCAATTGCGGTCTTGGTGGACAATTGGGGCTGGCGGCTAATCTTCAACCAGCAGGGAAAGGTCATGGTTCCAATCACCGATCATGCTTGATCATCGGTGAAGGGAACCGGGCTACAGAGGGTAGATACGTCCACTCCTCCTCTGCTTACAGAGGGAGGTGAGTGGGCGACGACTGGGAAGGGCCGCCGCCCGCTGCGGTTTAGGCGGTTGTGTCCCAGAAGGAGGCGGCGGAGCGGATTCCCGGAGCCCCCCAGTTAAATGGGGGGTATGCGGAGCCCAACAGCTAGGTGGGCATGCGCCGGGAGGGTTGTGGAAGTAAAGGCTGAGCCGGTTTCCCATGGCCCTCCCATCACGGCGATGTGGGAACACCGCTGAGTTTTAGTGGGTATACTGTCGGTGGCGGATTCCGACAGAAGTCCCACCTGCCCCGTCTCGTACCCCCACATACCCACTCCCCCGCGAGCGGCAATGCGTAAAGCATTACTCAGCGACAAAAAAAAATAAAGAAAAAGCACTCGCGAGTACCTGGTGGCTATCGGTGACGGTCGACTTACAAGAAAACATGTAGATCACATAAAACGCCAGATCCCGATTACCTGACTTCGCGTGTTCTGACAGCACAGCCTTAGATACGGCTACACCTATTCCAGTACAGGTACCAGTTGAGGATGCAGTCCCGACACCGGAGGTGACGATGGAGGTAAGTAGGTGACCGCCAAACCATTTACGAGAGGGTGGGAAAGACAAGGTACATGATGGGTATGAACAGCCCGGTATATCAAGGTCTGAGCATCCATCGTCATCGTGACCGCCGCCGGGAGGGTCGTTCCAGACGAACTCTTAAACCTGTTACTAGATTTCAAGTACAAAATATTAAATAGTTAAAGGGCCTTGATTAATTGAAATATTATACTACTTAGTAAGTACTTAGATAATAGGGGTTAAAGTATGAAGTTGCCGTTTTATTGTATTAGGTACTTCGAATTGACATAGAACCTTCATGGTTTGAGATTTTTGAGTGAAATTTTTTTCACATGGTACCTATGAAGTTCTTCTTTTAAAAAATGTGCAACATTCGAATATCGACTTTCAGTTGTTTTTTTTATTCAGCTTAGACAAGAAAGATGGATACTTCGAAAATTCGAGTTATTTTTGAAAACGAGTTCCGACGCGGAACTAACGCGGCAGAAACAACTCGCAATATCAATGTTGCGTTTGGAGAGGGGACTGCTAATGAACGCACCGTGCGATTTTGGTTTAAACGCTTTTGTGATGGAAACTTTGATTTGAAGAACGAACCACGTGGAAGACCGCCCACACAGATGAATAACAATGAATTGAAAGAGATGGTGGAAGCCGATCCGAGCCAAACTACCCAGGAATTAGCGGCATGGTTTAACGTTACCTTACCAACAATATCATTTGCGTCAAATCAATAAAATAAAAAATATGAGAAATGGGTGCCTCATGATTTGACTGATCTGCAGAAAGAAACGCGTGTTGAAACTGTGTTGCCTTGTTGAATCGATACAGAAATGAAGGAATATTGGATCGAATTGTGACATGTGATGAAAAGTGGATTCTTTACGATAACCGTAAGCGAAAACAGCAATGGCTGACCCCAGGTCAAACCCCGCAACAGTGTCCTAAAGCAAAGCTTACCAATAAAAAGGTAATGGTAACTGTTTGGTGGTCTCAGCACGGTGTTATTCACTATAGCTTTCTCCGATCTGGTCAAGCAATAGCGGCAGATGTCTACTGTGCCGAACTCCGAACAATGATAGCAAAACTAGCAGTGAAACAGCCCCGACTCATGAATCGATCTTCACCATTATTGCTCCATGATAACGCGAGACCTCATACAGCACAAGAAACCGTTTTAACTCTACAGGAACGGCAATTAGAAACCATTCGTCACCCTCCGTATTCGCCAGACCTTGCTCCAACGGACTACCATTTTATTCGTGATTTGGACAGTTTTCTACGTGATAGAAAGTTTTCTTCTCGGGAGGCAGTACAAAATGCTTTTGTTTGTCGAGTCTAGATCACGAGAGTTCTATCGCAAAAGCATAAATGACCTTCCTATGAAGATATATATATATATTTGCTATGAGATGGCAGCAATGTATAGATAACAATGGTAATTATTTTGGTTCAATAAATATGTTAAATACAAATCGGCAATTTCTAATACTTTCTTCGAGCCACACTCCCAACTCGCACGTTTTCGACAGCTTCTTTAAAGCTGCTAGATAATCCGCGATGCTTTAACCATCCTTTTGTTTTCGTTGACGGAATTTAAAACGTTTGGCAAGAATGCTCGGCTTTGGGTCAAGATGTTTCTCCATGATGACCGTTAGTTGTTCTAACGTTTTTGTGTTGGGTTAATGTGGAGTGCACAAATTCACCAATACCAGTACTGTAATCAATGACGCTACACGTAATTCACTTTTGATATTGTTAACAAGAAAGTGATTTTCTAGACGTTCCAAACGTCCGATTGCACTTTGAACTCACTGATTTTGCTAATCGACATTTTTACAGCTTTCTTGTTTTTCTATCGATAAACACTGTACGCGTATAATTCTTGTATCCTCGTCGCCACTGAGATATTTTGGGATTCGTTAAGAAGTCAGGATATGGAGATCGGATGTCGGAATAAAACTGCTAGTCACCGTTACAAATATATTCCAACTGACACCGAGCTACATCTCTCTAAAATAATGAGCTAGAACATTAATTGGTGTTGTGTACTCGTAGATACTACCTATATACACATAGCGACTGACAGCGACGTCTCGAGGCAAAGAACGACACTATACGCTACGTCATCCTAATTTTCTCGATCGTGATTGGTTTCTAAGTAAAATATTGTTCCCTCACCCCTCTCCTTGAGTATTGTAAAAAATATGGCGAATACAGAATTTGCTCGTTAAACCTAACACATCGTTTTTATTACAAATAATCCTCAACACAATCAAATATTACACCTGAGTTTTCACAAACCTCACCGCTGCTGCTACATTTTGGACCTTCGAACCGAACATTGGGATATTGATACCTCCAAGATCGCCGAACGACCTTTGGATGACCCCTTGCACGTGGCGGATTGAGAAGAAAACGCAAAAGGTTTCATCGGATATCATACGCAATCGGTGGGGCCAATCCTTACTCTTTTCCATCTCTTCCTGAGTTCTATTTGGTGCTATATAGTGTGTCTGTGCTCTTATTTCAGTGAAATTGCCGCATTGTATTCTCGGAATATTAAACTTCCAGTCAATTACCAACCTGGTGACGTTGCTAGCATCAGTGCCGTGTGTGATTGATCTGACGATTATAAACCGTGAGTACTCCTCTTTTCACTGACCACCAAAATGTCTATTGACTCTGTTAAATCCCGTGACAAATCTCCTAATTTGCTAAGTGTACAAAGTAGTGAGTTAGTTCGCGATTTAGTTAGGAAGCGAGGTATTATTAAGGGCAGGCTTACCAAATTTAACACTTATTTAGAGTCTTTAAAAGATTGTGATCATGACTTTCCTATTCAAAAACGCATTGATTTAAAGTTGAGGATTCAAGGATGTACTACTTTATTTTCTGAATTTAACGACATTCAAACTAAAATAGAAGAAAAAGTGTCTGATAGTGAATTATGCGAACAATTAAATCAAAGAGAACAATTTGAAGATAGTTACTACAGTTTAATATCACTAGCTGAATTTATGATGAACACTGATGAGGTTGCTGACTGCTCCAAGTCATATCATAGTCATAATAACAACCAAGTACATTCTGTTAAGTTACCCACTATCTCCATGCCTACATTTGACGGTTCCTATGAGCACTGGCTGGAATTCAGAGACACATTTACCTCACTAGTTCATAATTCTAAAGATATTTCCAATATACAAAAGTTTTACTATCTCAAATCGTCCCTAAAAGACAGCGCAGAACTAGTTATACATTCCATAGAATTTTCTTCTGATAATTATCAGGTTGCATGGGACTTGTTGCTCAACCGATATAATAATTGCGGACTTTTAGTTGATCACCATATTAAATCACTATTAAATATAACTGCAATAACTAAAGAGTCGCCTTCTTCAATTAGAAAGTTATCAGACACTATTTTGAAAAATTTACGCGCCCTTAAGATCCTAGGTGAGCCTACTGGGATAGCTTAATTATTAATATCATGGTGTCGAAGTTAGATAAAATCACTGAAAGAGAATGGGGGTCTCATAAGTGCACATTGTTTCCGAATCCAAATGAGGATAATTCTAAGCGTTTATCGGTGGATGTCTTAATTAACTTTTTGCGCAATAAAGCAGACATGCTGGAGGCATTGCAGCGTTCACATAGCAATGAAGCTCAAAGCACTGACAACAAAAAACAACACTCAAAATGTCATAGTACGTCACACTGCAATGTTTCTAGCGGGCCGAGTAAATCAAATAAACAACGCGGTAAGTTAACATGCGCAAAATGCAACGCGAATCATCCACTGTATACGTGTAAAGAGTTTGTCGAATGCGACTTAGACACAAAGCTTAAACTGGTACGCGAGCACAACTTATGTGAGAACTGTTTACATTCGAAACACTCAATAAATAATTGTAAGTTTGGGCCTTGTCGACACTGCAATCAAAAACATAACTCATTATTGCACAATTCTAACGCTAATAGTTCGGTTACTTTGCATACTACAACGAACACTGAGGCGTCGCGTGCTAATGTGAGGGAAGCGCCTGCGCACCTCCCCGCGGCCGCACCAGCCGCCTCGGACTCCGCGGTCCCCATTCAAGTAAACAAGGCACACATGCAAACGCAATCGGTTAAATCTATAGGTGTGCAGTCCGTGTTATTGTCAACAGCTATCGTTGAAGTAGCAGATGTACACGGTAGATATCATAAAGCGCGTGCACTCCTTGATAATGGAAGCCAGCGCTGTTTCATTTCTAAATCATTATGTCAACTCTTAAACGCATCATTAATACAGTCCACAAACGAAGTTCGAGGCGTAGGTGATTCGGTAGTACATTGTTCGCAAGCTTGCAATATCGTTATCAAATCCTGCGTCGATAATTCATTTACTACGCGCATTAATTGTTATGTGCTGTCTAGAATTACGGCTTCGATGCCTGCCGTGTGTAAATTAAGCGTGCAAGTCTGTATTCCAGACAACATACGGTTAGCTGATCCGGAGTTTCTAGACTATAAAAATATTGACATTTTAATTGGCGCAGATATGTTTTGGGATCTGTTAGAAGACGGTAAGATTCGTTTGTCTAGTGGTCCGTTTCTACAGAATACCAAACTAGGCTGGATTATTTCCGGACCTATAGTTAATTATACGCGCAAAGATGCGCCAATTCATTGCAATATTATTAATTCTTTAGATACGCAACTCCGATTGTTCTGGGAGATTGAAGAACTGTCTAAGGTCAGAGACGCACAGACTGAGGAAGAACGTGCATGCGAAGATCACTTTGTTCGCACTTCTACTCGCAATAGCGAGGGGAGATTCTGCGTGCACATTCCACTCCGTCAGTCACCTGATACCTTGGGGGATTCTTACACACAAGCAGAACGTCGATTCTTTGCCCTAGAAAAACGTCTGCAGCGTTCGCCTGAATATAAAAGTCTTTATTGCAACTTTTTAAAGGAGTATCTTAGTTTAGGCCATATGACACAGGTAGATTCCTATGAATCCCCGTGTTATTTCATGCCGCATCATGGCGTGTTCCGCGAGCTCAGCACCACCACCAAGTTGCGCGTGGTGTTTGACGCAAGCGCACCATCGAGCTCAGGTAAGTCACTGAATGATTTGCAACTAGTTGGGCCTCCTATACAGGGTGATCTCATTGCAATTCTTCTCCGCTTTCGGCAGCATAAGTACGTCGCATGCGCCGACGTGGAGAAGATGTACCGGCAATGTCTAGTAGATGAGGGTCAGCGCAGCTTGCAAATGATTCTGTGGCGTGACCATCCCTCAAAACCGTTAGGTATATTTAAATTAAACACCGTGACGTATGGAACCGCCTCCGCGTCTTTTCTAAGTGTTAGGTGCCTGAAACAATTAGCATCTGAATCTCCTGATCCTGATGTGGCGCGAGCTATAAAAGAGGATTTTTATGTCGACGACTACATTACGGGCTTAGATGATAAAATTAAATTATTAGATTTATGTGATAAAACTCAGAAGACGCTGCAGTCGGGCTGCTTTCCACTTAGGAAGTGGATATTTAATTTTAAACACGATGATGACCGTCAGTCGTCTAGTCAGTTTAAACCTTTAAGTTTAGACGAAAATGTTAGTTCTAAAACCTTAGGAATAGGCTGGCATAACGCAAGCGACAACTTTTATTTTAATTCTCAAGTTATAGTTGAAAATAACAAAGTTATTACAAAGAGGTCTATTTTATCAAATGTTTCGCAAATATTTGACCCTCTCGGCTTGTTAAGTCCTGTCATAATTGTTGTCAAAGTTCTTTTACAACAATTATGGCTATTAAAAATAGGTTGGGATGATAACGTTCCTGATGACACGGCGCGCGTGTGGAATCGGTTTGTTATTTCATTGCAAGCGCTAAACACTGTTCGTATACCTCGCCACGCTATAGGTACACAGCCTATGTATATTGAGTTACACGTTTTTAGCGACGCGTCTCAGACGGCGTACGGCGCGTGTTTGTATGTTCGCACAGTTAACACCGATTTAACAGTATCAGTTAGATTATTGTTTTCAAAAACAAAGGTCGCGCCTTTAAAACCTATTAGTATACCACGTCTCGCACTTTGTGGGGCCTTATTAGGTGCTCGTCTGTATGACAAGGTACGCAACTCATTACGCTCTAAGTTCAATAGCATAATATTTTGGACTGATTCCACGATTGTCTTAGGCTGGCTACACATGAAGCCTAACCAACTGAAGACTTTCGTTCAAAATAGAATCGCGGAAATTCATGACCTTACACTAGACGTCCCGTGGCGTCACGTACGCAGTGGAGATAACCCCGCCGATCTAGCATCACGTGGTGCTCGATTGGAAGAACTTTCTGCGTCTACTTTATGGTGGGAGGGTCCTGAATTTCTTCGTGACCCTAGTTTTTCAATAGACGATCACAAAAGTTCTGAATCGTTCAAACATCGCGAGTTGCCTGAAGTCAAGTCATGCGTCACTGCTGTTGTAGCTCAGGATTGTTGTGAATCATCTTTGTTTCCCTTTCATCGGTTCTCTCAATTTAAACGTATGAGTCGTGCGGCTGCCTTTATGTTACGTTTTATTAACAACAGTCGTTGTAAAAACAATAAACGTACGGGCGGCCTTAGTGTTGACGAGTTAGACAATGGTGCCGATTCCCTTGTTCACAAACTAAACTAAATTTAAGTTGAGTGCATCTTTTTCTTTCTATTTCATTAAGAAAAGGACAGAAGATAAATTTTAGTTTAGTCCTGTCAAATTAATCAGCGCCTGACACTATTCCATACAAGTTTAGACGTGATTAAAAAGTTGACAACTAAAATTACATCAAATTACGTCAGGTGCTGACTAATTTGACAGGACTAAACTAATATTTATCTTCTGTCCTTTTCATAATGAAATAGAAAGAAAAAGATGCACTCAACTTAAATTTAGTTTAGTTTGTGAACAAGGGAATCGGCACCAATGCGGATAAAACATTAGCTCGATATTGTCAAATGGAATCTTATCCAGTTGAATACAAGGCATTATGTAATAATGAGACTATTATAAGTAAAAGTCGTTTGTCTAAATTGAATTTGTTTTTGGATGATCACAAATTAATGCGCGTAGGTGGCCGTTTAGTTAATTCTGATGAATTTATTTACGGTAAAAAGCATCCAATTGTAGTTAGTAGTAAACATCATTTTACCACTTTATTATTTCGTCATGAGCACATTCAGCTTCTCCACGCTGCTCCGCAGGCATTACTTTTCCATTTACGCGAATTATGGTGGCCTGTCGGAGGTAGGAACTTAGCTCGCCAGGTAGTGCATAGTTGTGTTACCTGTACTCGCATTAGAGGCAAGACGCTTAGTCCTCTGATGGGTAACTTACCTAGGGAGCGAGTTACACCTAGTCTTCCATTCGTTCGGTGTGGAGTGGATTACGCTGGGCCAGTGCTCATTCTTAACCGCAAAGGTAGGGGTGCTAGGCTTATCAAAGGGTACATTTGTCTTTTTATTTGTTTCGTGACACGTGCTATTCACCTGGAGTTAGTCAGTGACCTCTCTAGTGAAGCGTATTTATGTACATTAAAAAGATTTATTTCACGCCGTGGTAGGCCTGCAGATATATACTCTGACAATGGTCGTAATTTCGTAGGTGTAATGAATGATTTTTCAAAATTTTTAAGTAATTGTAGTAGTGATATTTTAGAATTCGCATCTAGTCAAAATATTAACTTTCATTTTATTCCCCCTTATTCTCCGCATTTTGGTGGTCTGTGGGAGGCAGGAGTCAAGTCGAGTAAATACCATCTTCGTCGGGTGACAGGTAACGCGCACCTTACGTTCGAAGAGTACAGCACAGTATTGGCTCAAATAGAAGCCGTACTAAATTCCCGACCTCTGTCTTTTCTTTCTCCCGATCCTCATGATTTCTCCCCGCTCACTCCCGGTCACTTCCTTATTGGCCGACCACTAACTGCGCCAGTCGGCGATGACCTGCGTGATGTTCCAGCTAGTCGTCTCCAGCGATACCAGAGGGTAGAACAACTTCGCCAGCACTTCTGGAACCGGTGGGCGAAAGAATACATCTCCGAGCTGCAGGTGCGGACAAAATGGACGGCAAACAAGGACGAACTTAAACCAAACTCCTTAGTGGTTATTAAGGACAATAACCTCCCACCTTTGAAGTGGCATTTGGGACGTGTCATTTGCACTATCCCAGGAAAGGATGGTGTATCCCGGGTGGCTGATATACAGACGTCATCGGGCGTGGTGAGACGCGCATACACCAAGATTTGTCCTCTAATACAGGACGTGATCGACACTGATGCAGTGACTGAAGACCATTGAAAGCCACTGCTTCCAAGGCCGGGGGCATGTTGTGTACTCGTAGATACTACCTATATACACATAGCGACTGACAGCGACGTCTCGAGGCAAAGAACGACACTATACGCTACGTCATCCTAATTTTCTCGATCGTGATTGGTTTCTAAGTAAAATATTGTTCCCTCACCCCTCTCCTTGAGTATTGTAAAAAATATGGCGAATACAGAATTTGCTCGTTAAACCTAACACATCGTTTTTATTACAAATAATCCTCAACACAATCAAATATTACACCTGAGTTTTCACAAACCTCACCGCTGCTGCTACAATTGGGTTTACCCACATACATCACAATTGTGACATAATGTTCCTAATATACATATTTGCACACCTCACATGGATAGAATACAGTGGACTCACCTACCTTATGAACCTTTTGTAATATCCTCGGAACCCTCAGATCATATAAACACAGGAGATATGGCAAGCAGGCGTGGCGCTTGCAAACTCATCCGGCCGGAAAGTGTCATGATGCCAGTTTCGGCCATTAGTCGAATGTCAACTTGCAACGTCTTCGCTGCTCATGATTTTTGTCAATATGCCGCGTTGTTCAGTGATTGTTTGCAAAAGTAACAGCTGTATTGTGAATTACATGAAAGATGGCATCTTATTTCACACGTAGGTACTAAAATATTATTGTTTTTCTTATCAAATTTATTAAAACATTACTTGGTGATACTAGAAACACAATGAAGTACCAAAAGCAATTTATTTTCATTAAAACAAAAACCATTGTTTGCTTGGTACACATCGATCAATGAATCGGCTGGTCTAATAGCGCAATGGAAAAGTTTTTTACTGATACTCTCACTCACACGATAGTTTCGTGAAGCGGCCGCTGCCGACTAGACTTAGTTAGAGATGTGATGTGACGTTTGTGGTTGTCGATATTATATACGATATTTTTAACGAGTTTATTTATTTATTTACACAAGGGAACAAAGTTTAACTTTTTTTATTGCATGGAATTATATGGCTGTTGTTTAATAAACATGTATCATTGATATCATCATCATCAGTCACACCTTGCTTTTATTTTTTTTTTTGTTCCAAATATAACACAATATTATGTTCGTCTCACTTTGAGCCAAAATGCTTTCAACCATTGAAAGAAGTCGTCGGTTCTTCGAATAGTCGGTCCACAATTTAACTAAAAACACAACACCTAAACTGTCAAAGCGGCAAGTTTTAACATAATATGCGTATTTACATTTTACTGGTCAATAAAATCCATATCAATAAATATATTGAAGTTTTACTTGTGTTCTCCTAATCTAGATTCGAGAAGTTCATATCCTAATAGTTTCTTGGTAGTTTAGATTAGTTGTTATTTATGTACCTATATCTTATTAGCTTTTGCCAGCGGCTTCGCCTGCGTGGATGTCGGAAATTAGCCCACGGGAACCGTATATTTTTCCAGGATAAAAAGTAGCCTATGTGCTATTCCGCCTATTCCAGGTTATAATATGTCTATTTTTATATATCCAAATTTCATCCACATCCGTTCGCCATTCTGGCGTGATTGAGTAATAAACATCCATACATCCATCCATCCAGACTTTCACGTTTACACACGTACCTCCTCTCTCTACTCTCCACTGTACGTCCTGACACATACTTTAAGAGGAGTTTCCGTTTCCCCCGAACGTGCTCCATACAAACGAAATTTGATCATAATTTGAATATGAAATAATTAGAATTCTAGTGACTAATATTTATATCTGTGATTTATCAGATATCCGTTAAAATATACAGTGATTAATATTAGAAGTTAACTGGAAATTTGACAAACCACAGACATAGACATATTGTGGTTGGTGGTATTTATTATATTTTATAGGCTCAAGATCATGTACTTATTGTTTATTATGACAAAATTTTACTAACTAACTAAGTTAGTTAATATTCCAATTATGATCAAAATCCACTTGTATAAAGTAGCTATGTTTTAGAGAAACTCCTGTATCGTTTTTCACAGTCAATAAAATCTTTAGGAAAAAGAGCAGATTCTAGAGGTTTGTTTCATCGACATTTTTCTACGATTACAACTTAACATCACTAGTTGCGTAATTGCATATGTGTGTTTATTCTGAGTCCGTGGCTACAGGTAGAAGCGCCGCCCCCTGTTTGCTTGTGTTCTATTAGTGAGTTTATTAGTGTTGCTGAAAGTATATTGGGTGCAGGAGAGATGTGAGCTCGTGTGCCGTTCTTATGGTTTTTGGTATTGTTCGTTGAATCGTTGTGCTCCTTAAGTTCTGAGTTGAGCTACACGATTACTGACAAATGCGTGCACTGACTGGACAGGTCAGCTCAATCTGTATGGTTTTTCTTCAAAAGACCGTTTCAGACACCAATCTACATGGTCTTTACATGATCTGAACAAGATTATGTCTGGACTTTAAAAAGAGACTGACCTCTGAGTTTGTTTCGGCCTTTCTTCTCAGAGTAGTCAGATAGGAAACGCCGACCTCATCTAGTTTTTAAAATATGATTGACGTGTAAAAGTGTTTGTACAAACCTACTTACAGAAATAAAATCATTTATCATTTAATTATACAGTTAAATTAGCAACCCGTTTGATTTTGTCTAGACTCTAGATTGTCCTATAGAGCAGGTCCAACATGTTTCCAAAGCATTTTTATCTAGGATATAAATAATCCTCTAATTTGTAATATGCTGGTTAACAAAGTGTACTTATATTATGTATTTAATTTTTTTTTGATTTAATTGCAATATATCAGAAGGTATTTTATTGTAACATATAATAACACAGTACCTACCCCATAAAAGATGTATATACTTTAGCTAATCTGAAAAAATTGTTAGTGTATTTATCTTTATTTCTAGTATTATAATTATGTCTATCGCTTATTTTATTAAAAAATCGGTTGTCTGTAAAGTCGGTTTACTGACGACAGTTGAACGTGACAACGTCATAAGAAAATACTGATGAAATGGTTGCATTTTTCAAAAGAAAATTTTTATTTTATTTGTTTGATAGATATTTTGTATGGGTATAGAGAAGGAGGTGAATGGAAATCACAATTGAATTGATCAAGTTACATTTATTTGTACGCATAAATATAATTATGTCATTTTTTTTTTTTACTACAATGTTCATAGTTTTCTTATTGTTATAGTTTTGTCAATTATAGCATAACCTACAATCGCTGCATTAGCGGACCGATGCTATTTATTTTAATGATGAAAGCACGAATATTCGACAATATATCACTGAACATATATTTAATATCGAAAGAATAAAACGATACCTTTATCGCCGCAATTATCGTTGCTATAAACAATTGACACCACATTCACTTTTCACTGCACTTCATACTTGACGAAAACATGTAAATGTATTATTGTATAGCAGCTGTCCACACGGACGCATCGCTCACTCAAGTAGGAGAGAGACAGATGTCGAACGCGGCTGCCGAACGCGGAGGCCGATTGTGCCTCTTTGTCGCTCGTTCCGCGCTCTCGCTTGCACTTCAAGCCTTAAATGGAACGCCTCAGAGCGAGGTAACGCCGCATGAGTCATGTTTTTTCGTGCGTGCAGCCGGCTCCATCGAATTATAAGACGTTGTCACGTCAAAAGATGTAGATTTTTTCTTACATACTTAATAATATTTTCATAAATGAATTGGCAAGGCACCGTCATAATATTAATCTTTTTAAATAGTTCCCAGAAAGATTCGCGGCGACGCGGACGCGACGTAGATTATTAATGTCTCTGACAGCTCTCTTTTGCAAAATAAAGATGGATTCAATGTCAGCAGCCTGACCCAGAGGATCCGGCAGTTGGGTCTCGAGGTGGCTTTGCACAAGTCCGAGGCCATGTCTTTCCATGGGCCCCGGAACAGGCCACCACCGGGATCCCAACTAACGGTAGGAGGGGTTCACATCGGCGTCGAGTCCACGATGAAGTACTTAGGAATCGTGTTCGATAGCCGGTGGAACTTCGTGGAGCACTTCCGACGTTTGGCCCCCAAACTGGAACGGACTGGGGCCGCCCTCAAGCGGCTCCTGCCCAACCTGAGGGGTCCAAACGCCTCCTGCCGGAGGCTTTACGCGGGGGTCGTGCGGTCCATGGCTACATATTGGGCCCCGGTGTGGGAGCGTTCACTGCGGCGTAGAGCCGCCCACTATCTGAACGCGCCCCAAAAGGTGGTAGCCGTAAGGCTGATCCGGGGCTACCGCACGATCTCGGGCGAGGCGGCAAGCCTTCTTGCCGGACTGCCACCGTGGGATCTGGAGGCGATGGTCCTCGCGCGCCTGTATGAGTGGCGCGCGGAGGCACTACGCCGGGGGGAAACCCCACTTCCGCGGCGAATCGCGGCGGAGCGGACGGACCTCCGGCGCGATCTCATGGCGGCATGGAAAGAGCGACTGTCGCAACCCAGCGCAGGGCACGCCACGATAGCGGCAGTAAGACCCCTCTTTGAGGAGTGGCTAGAGAGGCGTAACGGCGTCCTCACCTACCGCCTGACGCAGGTCCTCACCGGACTCGGATGTTTCGGGAGGTTCCTGCACATCATCAGGCGGGAGGAAACGCCCGGGTGTCACCACTGCGATGATCGCCCCGAGGACACGGTGGAGCATACGGTGGGGGCCTGCCCTGCATGGGCGGAGCACCGCCGTGTCCTCGTAGAGGCGATCGGCAGCGGCGGCGACCTCTCACGCCCGGCCCTGGTTCAAGCCATGGTCCGGGGCGTGGGGGAGTGGGAGGCAGTCGCCTCCTTCTGCGAAGCAGTCATGCTAGCGAAGGAGGTGGCAGGACGGGAGAGGGAGAGAGTCTCCCGTCCAAGCCGCCGCGGTGGACGCTCCGGGCTTCGGGAGCCGCGTGACGACTCCCGGTCACCGTAGGCGCGGGCCTGCGGGCGGTGAGTAATGGGTAGCTCACCGTCCGATCAGGACCAGGCCCGTGCTGGACGGCGCGTACGCGTTCCACGCGCGCCTCAAAGAGATGTCAGCATCGAAGAGGGGGCCCACTAGGGCCCAAGCCTGCCGGGAAAGCGGGATCATCCGAAAGGGGTACCGCTGACCCGGAACATAAAGGTCCAAGGAAGGAACACGGGTGGGTTTTAGTCAGTAAGAGTCTGACACTCCCTTTCGCTCCACCCAGAGCGGGAGGGGTCATTTGATGATTTCCCATACTCAAAAAAAAAAAAAAAAAAGCAGCCCGACCCCACAGTAAAATGCCGTACCTACGACATAATGCTGAGAAAGTAGCTAAAATAGACAAACGCGCGGTTTCTACATCTTTAACAGATGTACTACTGTCTTATATTCTAACAGCATAAGCGGCCGAACTTAGCCGCCCCGCAACCGATGTTATATGAGGTCCCCATTGTAATTTCTTTTCTAGTGTGATTCGTAGGAAAACCGTGTAATTTAAATCTAACGCATTTTGTTTTTTATTTATTTAGTACCTAGGTACCAAATTATTTACTGTAAACCAATCTTCGACCTGAAGTATAGAGTTATTCAGTCGTCAAGATTTTGTGGCCGTCGGTCTATTTTAAAGATCAATGATGTTTCATCTGCAAATAACACCATCTTTGGTTGATTTTGAAGCAATTGGCGTAAATCATTAATGTAAATTAAAAAGAGGAATGGACAATATCGAACCTTGAGGAACGCCCATTGCTATTTCAGACCCTAATGAGTTTATGCCGTTTACTTTGAATTTATCGTTTCTATTTTTCAGGTATGATCTTAGTTCAGCAGAAGTGTCTTATGGTTTGTACACCATCGATCGCCTAAGAGAGCTTAGGTCGCAAAAGATTCCAATGGCATGTTGTGCTTCTTCCCAGGCGTTAAAAATGTTCCTTATTAGGGTGACACCGGCGTCAGTTGTACAACGCCCTTTGGTGAAACCGTACTGTTGTTCATGAAAGATGGAATTTTTACCTGTGACAGAAAAAATTTAAATCTTGAATTTTGATTTCCAACCCATAATCGTTGTCAACTCCCTCGAAAACCATGAAAACGACTCCATATCCATTCGCGTGCATTTAAAATAATAAATAAGCAATTTTCCTACTAACTTACATAATAATACATTATTTAGTATGTTTGGAAGAGCGGCACGACCGTTCACGGCCGCTCCTCCAAACACACTGAAAGGCAAGCCTCCACTCCTCGACATACAGGGTAGCTGTGGTTCGCGCATGCGCTCTGCCTACCATGGCTGCTCTCAGCCACGCAAAACAATATAACGTAGCAATATAATAGCCTTGCTATTTAGTTATTTATGTATGGGAAAACGACATTACTGAATAAAAGTATTAAGTATTTTTATGGCATCACTGATTTATAATAAATTGCCCGATGATATTAAGAAGTTACCTACTCATCTATTTATGAAGAAATCATACACATTCCTAATTAAAAAGTGTTATTATAAAGTAAAAGACTACTTTGAAGATAAGATATTGTATTTTAAGTATAGCAAATATTTGTACATTTGTTTTTTTTTCAATGACAATGTAATTTAATAAGAAAACTGATTAAGAATAATTTTATTGTGACATAATGTTCCTAATATATTTACACATCTCACATGGATAGAATACAGTGGACTCACCTACCTTATGAACCTTTTGTAACATCCTCGGAACCTGTTAGGCAAATAAATAATTTGATTTGAAAAAAAATACCGCTTGGCGGCGCATCACCCCAAATGGGGTGATGAAATTTTTACCCGTTGGCGGCTCATCGCCCCATATGGGGTGATAGTACTGTGTCGTCATATTATTGCTTATTTCTTCTAACCTCTGTGTTTTGGATCGGTTCTCTCTTTTCTATTTGAACGAACGAGAATATCCGCCGTAAAAAAAGCATCACTGGCCGACAAAAATGTGTCTGTGGTGAAAAAATAAATTGTCAAAGTCAGTCCGTGAATTTGCGACGTCACACATAACATCTGTTCAAGAAAAACATCGTATTTTTGCTAACGGGTGCGTATTTTTGAGTAAAGTACTGATTTATTGGTTAATTAGAATATAGGTAATGTGTGTGCAACGGGGTTTTACCCAGAGGTAAGTATATTTCAATTTCTGTGTGATTTTCGGTGCCGTGTAAGTCGCAACGGACTTTTGTCGGAATGTTTTCGTAGTGTTTTTGATAATTTTGACCAATTCTGTGTAAAAAGTAAAACAACTATCGCATTGAATAGTTACTCGATAATAGTTTTCAAGCAAAACATATACGCAATCGACAAAATTATGATAAGATTAATAGTTTTTGTACAACGGTTCGGCGGAAATCATAAATCAATGAACTGTCAAGATGGCCGCCACCGTAAAGCTAGGATCACACCGGAGAAATTTCGGACGGTCATCGGTCAATTTTTTTTGTTGTTTTTTATTGATTTCTTATTTTGAACTATGTTTGTTTGTTTGTTTTGAAGATGTTGTTGGAATGTTTTTTGAAGAGTTTTTTTTGCTCTTTCTTTATTTTTTGTTTACTTTGCTTTCAGTTTAGAAATGGATGCTAACGCTAACGGTAAGCGTGGTGGTGGAGGTCGTGGGCGTCCACGCGGCACGCGTGGGACTGCTGGGAGTGGTTTAGGGCGCGCACGCGGGAGCCGACGCTCCCTGGAGTTCAGCGAAATGTTTGTGCTTTTTTCTGTTTTTTATTTATTTATTATATTTGGTTACCTATTTTAGATCCTTACCAAAATGTTATCTTTTACAGGGAGTCGGAATTATTATTGCAACAGGCAATCGAGGAGGGAGAAGATGAGCCGATGCAGTAAGTAAACGCCGCTGACAGTAGCCGACCACTTCGGGAGTTTTTGTAAACGCGCTATGTGGTGCCGCCATTTTGTTTTTTATTTTATTGAATTGACCCAGTGACATTCTGGCTGCTAAGACAAATCTAACGACATATAATTTATCAAAATCGGTCCATCTGTGTAGACGGTACCAACGAATATTACTTACATACATTGGAAAAACATTACCCTCTTTTTTTGCAGTCGGGTAATAAAAATTCTTGCATTCATCCTCCCATTGAAACCGGGATTGGGACCTGTGACTCCTCATTATTATTTGTATCACACATGTTTTTGCAAACAATAGCTTTTAACCTGTGATGTATATCCAATGTAACCCGGGCTTTATGGGTGTCACGTGACACTGTGATTTGTCAATACTCCCGATTTGTGACATTTCTTTACTTGTATTTTTTTTCGATGGCTATTGAATAACATGTGTGATACCTCATTGGAAAGGGCATTTCTTGTAGAATATAGTTAGATTTATTGTATTTTCTTTACTCAAACTTCACTGAACAAAAAAGACAAGAAATGTTAAGTACGCTTTTTCGTAAGTGGGAATTCCTTCAATCTATCCCATGTATTTCTGTATTGAATAGACCTATGCACTTAATATTTACGCATAAGTTCCTCTATGAATGTAGCTTTCAGATAGTAACTATATTTTTAAGTTTCGTGAAACTGTATAGTCGTAATAATTTATTTAATTTTGTTGAAAATTTTTTCATCGTCGGCAAATGTTTTGTGCCAGTTTTATGCCTGTAAATAAATATTTTTTTACTATGAGGTGTGTTTGTATTTTTTTTCGTATGAAGATAGAACCCTTCCACCAATAAAAGCCATAAAATATATATGGTATCGCTTTACTTTTTGAAATAATAATGTTTAAAGTTCACATAATGTTTTTTTTCAACCATAGTCAATATTTACCAATTATTATAATAAATTAGAGACGAAATGTCAACAAACACTTAACACCACCCGAAAGGGCCATTCATAAGCTCTAACAAAAACATAACTTGAGATTACGCCCGTCGCCAACGAGTAAACAAAAAAATGTTTTGTTCAGTGCGGCCATCTGGCGCGTAGCGATGCGTCATTGTGTGAGCCGCCGGTCGTCGTTGGGGAATTCCGATGTTCTAGGGCATGCCAAGCGGTTAAGATGATGATTTAAAATATAGAGTTTAGTTGTTGCTTGTAGGATTTTTACTTTAAAAACCCAATTGAAAGTAACGTAAAAAAATATTTAATCCGTTAAAAAACGCATGGTGAGCCATTAGTAAGTCAGTGTCGATTTGACGGAACTTATTTAGTTTCGGCCACAGCCAAAAAATAACAAGTTTTGGCCGATAAGAACTTCGTTCCAAAAAACTCGTCGACTGCGTAATCTTTTGAAGTCGTTTAATAAAGGAAGTAGTAGTTTGCTTATCAACCTACTGTTACGTTGTATTTTTTGTAGCTACCACTGGTTGGTATTACACAGCTACTTACCTAATAAATAAAAGAGCAATTGCCTGTAAACATACGTAGTAAATTGTGTTGTTTCCAAGTATAATATTTCATTGTAATTTGTGCAACTGTCTTTGACTTGCAATTGATAGAAGGATTCATTCCTTCAACTGTATTTCGTCACAGAACTCTTTGGTAACACTTTCACGATAAAACACTTTTCAAAACCTTATTAAATAGGTTTACTTATTAAATTAGATCAAAAATAGTAATAGCGTTCTGAATGTTTACATTCCAATTGTCATTCGGTTGAATGTCAGTTTTGACAGTTAGAGGTGACACCTAGTGGTCGCCGATTCACAGTTTTAGTTTTAATCGATACGAGTTAATTTTAACATTTGATTGGTAACCATCGAAATAATATTGTAAAGTCCAATCCTTAATAATTTTCAGCTTTTGGTAAAAGTTCATAATAAACTAATTAACCGGATAACGGAAATTAAATAATTTTTTCAATATAGACTTTTCTTTAGAAAGTTCGGTCCCAAAATCCATAATTAATCTGTGGATTGACTGGGATCCAGTGTGGTAAGCTGTGTTTTTTTATTTTGCTGAGATAATTAGCAAACCTGGGAAAATTAGCCAACAGGATAATTTTTAGTATTAGAAATTACGTTAATCATTTGTTATTTGGTCTGAGTCTTGGAAGTTCGGATTGTTTCAGCGTTTAAACGTCATGTTGAACAGTTGTCGGTGATTTTCAAGAAGTTTGTGTCTTAAGTTCAATATTTAACGTCCGTGATCTTAGATGAATTTTACCCGAGTCAAGGGAGATTTTATGAATGTTCCGTCCAATATCGGTTGTGATCTATGACTGAATGATTGATGGGAGATGGCGTCTAATTGCCGGTGATGTGAACACGCTTGAGGTTAATACAAACCTTATTCCATGTTTTAAAAGGTGAGGAGTTTGGTCTATTAGAGTCTGTGAGTGGTCTTCCCTTGTTGTTAAAACAATACTGACGTGATCTATGGATATTTATTACAGGATTCCAAATTGCGCAGAGCCGCATTGATATCTAGCCAGTCGAGAGTCTTGCAGTCAAGTGATTCCCTCCTTCGTCAACCGTGAGTATTGGAACCGCTGACTATTTACCATAGATAGGCCATGGAAAATTCCTCAGTGTTGACCTCGGTATTAAAGTATAGTTCAAGGGAACCCAATGAGCCTTTGTTACGGAGTTGGTAGACGCCACGTGGGTAATCCTCATTCTTATTTTTCCACCACGCCATGATAACCGGCTAATGTTTTAGCCTCCTAGATTTCCAAGCTCGGTCCCTTCTCTAAAACGTCAAGAAAAGTAATTTAGTTTCCCCTTGTATTATGAGGTTTCCGTATTGTCGATTCCAGGAGAGGCACCTCGCGAGATTCGTCTCGCCGCCAGGATCTAGAGGAGTGTCTGGAGCCTGGACGCGAGACCCATTCCTCGAGTGGACCAGAAGCCTCGAGCGGAAGCGACTGTGCGGCTGGCAGAGTCCGTCTAGCGATAGCGCAGGCGGGACGGTTTTTTTTTTTTGATATATATCATTTTAATTTATAAACGGTTCCGGTCAGAACCGGTTTATTACCAGACAGGTTTCCCTAGAAGGAAGCCAGTGTTCAATATTTAATATAAGACCCCGGGTTCGACACCTGCCTACCGGCTTATCTGGAAGTCAATTCAACATCTTCGTCGGCTCCGGGATCTGGGACTTATAGTCCCTGGCGCCCATTCATTTACTAATTCAACTACACATCATAACTGGAAGATTCTAGTATAAGTTTTTAATTAAAAAAAATAGGAACAGTACTGGGTTTATCTCCAACCCCCCACGACCATAGTTCTATTACCGAACCTTAAGCTGGCTGGCATATTGGGTGACATTTATCGTCACCCACCTAATGTAATTAGGGTTTTATTTTATTTTTATAAATATACTTGGTTTCCAACAGTTTGTAGTTTCCTTACCTTCTAATACCTCACCACCTTGCATCTGGGCTTGGGTTCCATTACCCCTAGAGGGACAAAAGCTCAAATGTAACACTACATAACAATAATTATTCAGCTTCATTATCCTTGGGGCTCTTTTTTTTGCAAATTATTGCTTATAAATTCTCATAAAACACTAATAAATATCATTAAGTATTGTTTTTGTGTTATAATCTATGTACCTATAAATTTCCACAATTGAAAAATACTTAATGTTTATTCAAAATAATGGATAACGAAGTGTTTAGAAAAAAAAAACAAAATAAGCAATTTTCTTAACAATTACTATCATCATTATTAATTATGCAGCAGGGCACGGCTGCTCCGGCCCTCAGGTCAAGGAAACTGAAAGCGAAGCCTCAAGATAGAGGAAGGCCATGGTTCGCGCAGGCGCGCTGCCTATACGCACGGGTCTCAACCACACGAAAATCAATAATTTGGCACACAGCAGGCTCACTATCGTTTAACGATACTATTTGTTGTATAAAAATTCATATTAACGAAAAAACATGTTGTACAGTTCACGATAGATGTGAAACCTTCAAAAATGTGAACTTCAAGACTGTATAATGTATTCTATCTCATTCTCTCGCACGTCAAATCGACAAATAGTTGTATGTGTTTGTGTCTTTTTAATTTCGCTTTTTCGTATCATCGAGTTACAAATCACAACGGGCAAGGAAGTTTTCACTTATTTTTTTTGTTTTGTTTTGTCCAATATAGGTAGTCAATCAATCTGCCTAGCGTTTTCCCAACTAAGTCGGGGTTGACTTCAAAAGACAAGATAAAAATATTATTTTTGACAAACATTGTAAAAGTAAACGAGTTTCCTAAAATTTCAACAAGTAACTAATAAGTCAGTGTTAGATAGATAGAGAATCATCACAGAATGTAAATCAATGTCATAAAAATAATAAATTCTGATCATGATCTGGCAGTTTAAGTAGTTTATGCGGCCTACCCAAATGTCCTTTCTTTGGTATTGTTCTTCGAATCGTTGAGCTCCTTAAGTTCTGACTCGGAATTAGGGGCAATGTCTTAGAATTAATTGAGTCGTACCTAGTCAGCAGAAAACAAATAACTAAAATAGCGAAAATATGTCACAGAACTAAAATAGAACAAACCTACTTATCGAAACAAAGATTAATAAATTACGGCGTACCACAGGGGAGTGTACTTGGTCCTTTGTTATTCCTATGTTATATAAACGATATTCCCAAAACCATAGAACACCCTATGACTCTATTTGCCGATGATTGTACTACAATGTTTTAAATGCACTGTGTTAAATGCTACAACAAAATACCTTGTAATATATTGCAATTAAATGAAAGAAAATTTAAAACTCATATAAAAAGTTCACTGTGTAAACAAGCATATTACAAATTAGAGGATTATATCCAAGATAAGAATGCTTGGAAACATGCTGGTCCAGCTCCACAGGACAATCTAGGGTCTTGACAAAATTAAAACTTGTTGCTACTTTAATTGTATGGTTTGTTATTTTTATGACATTGGTTTACATTCTGTGACTACTTTAACTCACACACTGACATATTAATTGGTTACATAATGTGAACACCATGTATCTATCATTTAATTAACTTATTTATCATTGCTACGTTTATTAAATTCTTTTTACCTATTTTGGTAGGGTAATTTTTATTATAGGTGCATCGTCTTCACATATGATTATATAATTAATGTATACAAAATATTGTAACACATTTTAAAAGAGTAACGATGGAGTTTCTTGCCCATTCTTCTCCATACGAAACTACCTTTTGGAAGGGGCGACTAGAATCAATTCTATTTAAATGTAAATGTTGACGTTCAAAAGTGCCTTTTATGTGCCTATTTGAAATAAATGCTTTGACTTTGACTTTGACAATATTTATAGGAAAAAACTTGGAAAGTTATGAACATGAAATAAATAATAGTTTAAGCCTAATTATTCAATGGCTAACCGATAACAACCTAAAAATTAATTTTGGAAAAACCCACATCATGAATTTTAACCAACGAACAAACTCTATTATTACAAATATTAAGTATGAAGATAATAAGATTGCTAAAATAGACAACACACAATTTCTAGGGCTTTGGTTAGATCAGCACATGACATGGAAAACACACATTGATCATATAATAAAAAAATTAAATCAATATTGCTATGTTTTACACAATTTAAGCAAGGTCGCCAATCGCAGCACCGTTCTTACCGCATACCACGCATACGTCTCCTCCACACTACGGTATGGTGTAATATTCTGGGGTAATTCTACGGATAGGGAATTGGCATTTAAAGCCCAAAAAAAGTGTCTTCGTGCAGTATGCATGATCCAAAACACTGACAGTTGCAAACCTTATTTTATTAATTTAAAATTATTAACACTTCCGTCCCTATATATTTATGAAATTGCCACGTTTATCAAAAATAACCATTACCTATTTGAAACCCTATCCACTAAACACCATCCAGGTGCGCTTAAGTCAAAAACCCATCAAACCGCCCTATTCTCAAAAAGTTTCCTAGGAATGGCTCCAAAAATATTTAACAAACTACCCAAATCGATAACAGCTTCAAAAGACTTAAATACTTTCAAAAAATCCCTCCATAGGTTTCTGATACAGAAAGCATATTACACTATAAATGAATATTTAGATGAAAAATAAAATCTGTAATAAGTTTCTCAGATTTATTTATTACCTACTTACTTTAGTTATTAAGTTTAATTAATAATTTTTGTTACCTTAATTTGTTATTATTTTGTTGATGTTAATTTTATTACTAAAGATTTAAGATGGTTACTTAGCATTATATAAAAATATACAGGCTATTATTATCTACCTGTATACCTATTACCAACTGTGTAGTAATATTTGTACGCCTTGCAAGGCAGCACATAGTGACTCAATATTTTTCTATTTTTATAACATCGTGTACCACTAAATTATACCTATGTGTACAAATAAATAAATTTGAATTTGAATTTTGAATTTGAGCTGCACGGTTACTGACAAATAACTAAGTCCTCTTAATCTGCGTGGTTCTTTCCTCAGAAGACCATTTCAAACACCAATCTACATGGTCCTCAAAGATTTTGTCCGAACTTTTATATACACATTGACATTGATGAATTTTATACATGCAATGACATGGGTATTTACTTTGTAAAGTATTATATTATTTTAATGATTTTGAATGTGAAGATTAGGTATTTCATTACTTTTTTTGTTTTCTCACTTACTTAGTTTTAACCACGATCTGGCAGCTTGAGTAATTTATGCGGCCTTACCAAATGTCCTTTCTTTGGTATTGTTCGTTGAATCGTTGTGCTCCTTAAGTTCTGAGTTGAGCTGCACGATTACTGACGAATGCGTGCACTGGCTGGACAGGTCCGCTCAATCTGTATGGTTTTTCTTCAAAAGACCGTTTCAGACACCAATCTACATGGTCTTCACATGATCTGACCAAGATTATGTCTGGGCTTTATTAAGTGACTGTGACCTCTGAGTTTGTTTCGGCCTTTCTTCTCAGAGTAGTCAGATAGGAAACGCCGACCTCAACTAGTTTTTAAAATATTATTGACGGACGTGTAAAAATATTTGTACAAACCTACTAACAGAAATAAAATCATTTATCATTTAATTATACAGTTAAATTAGCAACCTGTTTGATTTTGTCTAGACTCTAGATTGTCCTATGGAGCAGGCAGGACCAGCATGTTTCCAAAGCATTCTTATCTAGGATATAAATAATCCTCTAATTTGTAATATGCTTGTTAACAAAGTGTACTCTAATTATGCATTTAAAATTTTCTTTGATTTAATTGCAATATATCAGAAGTTATTTTATTGTAACATTTAACACAGTACCTACCCCATAAAAGATGTATATACTTTCGCTAATCTGAAAAAATGGTTAGTATATTTATCTTTATTTCTAGTATTATAATTATGTCTATCGCTTATTTTATTAAAAAGGTGTCGATTTTTTCTAAAACTAATATTAATAATATAATATAATAATAATACTTAATAATATTTTCATAAATGAATTGGCAAGGCTCCGTCATAATATTAATCTTTTTTTAAATAGTTCCCTGAAAGATTCGCGGCGACGTAGATTATAAATGGCTCTGAGAGCTCTCTTTTGCAAAATAAAGATAGATTCATTGTCAGCAGCCCGACCCCACAGTAAAATGCCATACGACATAATGCTGAGAAAGTAGCTAAAATAGACCAAACGCGCGGTTTCTACATCTGTTAACTGTCTTGTATTTCTAACAGCATAAGCGGCCGAGCTTAGCCGCCCCGCAACAGATGTTATGAGGTCCCCATTGTAATTTCTTGTCTGGTGTGATTCGTAGGAAAACCGTTTGATTTATTAATTCCAATTTCTTTTCCATTCAATATGAAGTCACATTCGCTATTTCTAACATTAGGTAATTTAAATCTAATGCATTTTGTTTTTTTTATTTATTTAGTAGGTACCAATTTATTTACTGTAAACCAATCTTGGACCTGAAGTATAGAGTTATTCAGTCGTCAAGATTTTGTGGCCACCAGTCTATTTTAAAGATCAATGATGTTTCATCTGCAAATAACACCATCTTTGGTTGATTTTGAAGTAATTGGCGTAAATCATTAATGTAAATTAAAAAGAGGAATGGACCCAATATCGAACCTTGAGGAACGCCCATTGCTATTTCAGACCCTAATGAGTTTATGCCGTTTACTTTGAATTTATCCTTTCTATTTTTCAGGTATGATCTTAGTTCAGCAGAAGTGTCTTATGGTTTGTACACAATCGATCGCCTAAGAGAGCTTAGGTCGCAAAAGATTCCAATGGCATGTTGTGCTTCTTCCCAGGCGTTAAAAATGTTCCTTATTAGGGTGACACCGTCGTCAGTGGTACAACGCCCTTTGGTGAAACCGTACTGTTGTTCATGAAAGATGGAATTTTTACCAGTGACAGAAAAAATTTTAATCTTGAATTTTGATTTCGAACCCATAATCGTTGTCAACTCCCTCGAAAACCATGAAAACGACTCCATGTACATTCGCGTGCATTTAGAATAATAAGTAAGCAATTTTCCTACTAACTTACATGATAATACATTATTTAGTATGTTTGGAAGAGCGGCACGACCGTTCACGGCCGCTCCTCCAAACACACTGAAAGGCAAGCCTCCACTCCTCGACATACAGGGTAGCTGTGGTTCGCGCATGCGCTCTGCCTACCAGCGCTGCTCTCAGCCACGCAAAACAATTTAGCGTTGCAATAATATAATAGACTCGCTATTTAGTTATTTATGTATGGGAAAACGACACTACTCAATAAAAGTATTATTTGTATGGCATCACTAATTTATAACAAATTGCCCGATGATATTAAGAAGTTACCTACTCATCTATTTATGAAGAAATCATCCAACGTCTATTTTAATACATATAATTCTTTTCCTGTCGTCCATGCGTCAATTCCGTCCAATATATTGTACAAACGTGTCAATTGATACTTCCCTACCCATATTTGTGTGTGTTCTTACTTATTTATTATATAAATTATATTGCGTATGGTGCACGGAGTGCAGTTTTATAAAACAACCAAAAATATTCTCATGGTCATTAGGAATTCGAAAGTAATAATCGATTTTTACTTGACTACGACAACTGATGGTTTTGACTTGATTAGCTTTGGCTAGCTCCTAAACTATTTGAGGATAACATCTTTGTGTCAAGCACGGCTATCGAGGGTAAGTTACTAGGTTCTATGTCAGCGTCGATTAGAAAGTATTTTGTAATAGGTTTTCATATTTTTGCCCATTACATAAAACATTCATACTTGTAACCAATGCATTTTAACCAAATAAGTGAGGTCCTAATTTTTATCTGCACCAGAACTATATTCCACAAATTTTAATGAGCCGTTTTTCTTCTAACTATACTAAAATGTATTTACCAAAATTATTTATAAATATGTATGTCTAAATTTCCTATCGCGTGCTTTTAAATTAAGCCTTTTAAAACCGTAACATTCCTTTGCATTTAAAACAAATCACTGACTGCAGAAAAAGCAGCTAACGTTCGCATTGTAAGCTTTTGCTACGTTTTTAATTAATTTCTCATCGGTTTTGCAATTATTATTATTATAAATAATACAGCGTTTAAGTATTATTAATGCATTTCTTTTTATGGCTAAGACTAGTTTCTGTGGAGAGGTAAAAAGGCGAACTAAAAAGGACAATTTGAAAGAACACTTTTTAAACGTGTGCGATCGGGGGGCTCTACAGGAACGAAGCTTCTTACGCGATACTCACACGAACACACATAGGTTTATAATAGAAAGAGAGAGAAAGTCGCATGTAGAAGGCATAACGCTTTTTCCTTACGTGACGATTTCTACCAGTCAACTCCTCCCACAAGCCGCGTTAAGGATGTTCGTTTCAAAAGTTGACCCTGTGTACGGTACAGTCAGCAAAGCAATTCGATTTGACTTTTTGCACAGACTAACATAAGTTAGTGCGTGCAAAAAGTCCCATGTTTTGACAAAACTTTTAATCTTATAATAAATGATACTTACATGTTGGTGTTGGTATTATAATTTATTTATTTAATAAATATACTATATCGATACTGCAGAATATCCTTGGTTTGTCTTTTTACTTCGCAAGCGTTGTTTCGAGCCGTTTTCAACCGCCTTAATCTAACCCTTCGGAAAAGTTCGGCTAACCGAAGTTCTTTTTTTTTTTTTTTTTTTTTTAATTTCTGTAAGTAGGTTTGTTACAAACACTTTTACACGTCAATCATATTTTAAAAACTAGATGAGGTCGGCGTTTCATAACTGACTACTCTGAGAAGAAAGGCCGAAACAAACTCAGAGGTCACAGTCTCTTTTAAAGTCCAGACATAATCTTGGTCAGATCATGTGAAGACCATGTAGATTGGTGTCTGAAACGGTATTTTGAGGAAAGAACCACGCAGATTAAGAGGACCTGTCCAGTCAGTGCACGCATTTGTCAGTAACCGTGCAGCTCAACTCAGAACTTTAGGAGCTCAACGATTCGACGAACAATACCAAAGAAAGGACATTTGGGTAGGCCGCATGAACTACTTAAACTGCCAGATCATGATTAAAACTGAAACAATGACCCACATAGTCCTCACATTCACAATAATTAAAACAATAAATTGTACTTCTCAAGGTAAGTATTCAAGTCGTTCTGTTATAATAATTATCAATTTATCAGTGTATGTAACAGAAAAAAAAAAAAAACATTCAGTATGCAGAAAATTGGAACAACTCAATCCCAAGCCTTTTTGTCCTCAATATAATCCTTAACGGTATAAAAGCCTTTCTGGCACAACTTACGTTTAATGAATGATTTGAATTTATTAAGGCTTAGATCTTGAACGTGGCTTGGAAGTTTATTATAAAAGCGTATACATTGACATCTGAACGAGCCACCTATTTTCTTGAGCCTTGTTGTAGGTACAACGAAGTGTGTGTTTGTTCCTAGTATTTATATTATGGATATCACTGTATTTTTTAAACAAGTTTATATTTTTATGGGCATATAAAAGATTTTCAAAAATATACTGTGAAGGCACAGTCATTAACCACCGTCACCGCGGCCAGTGCCACTGCCACTGTTGCCGCCGCCGCCACTGCCGCCACCCGGGAGGAGACTGAAATGGAGGAGTAACGGCTCCATTGAGACTCCTCCAGGCGAACATCAACCACTGCGCATGCGCTCAGGACCTGTTGCTCCAGAGCATGGCGCAGTGGTCGATTAACATTGCCGTGGTCGCTGAGCCGTATTTTGTCCTGCCCAGGGATGACTGGGTTGAGGACCTGAGCGGCTCAGTGGCCATAATTTCGTCGGCCGCCGCCGGCACCCCATCCCTCGAAGGTGTCACGAAGGGACAGGGGTGCGTAGCAGCACGGTTCGGGGAGATAGTAGTAATGGGAGTGTACTTCTCTCCGAGCCGAACTCTCGCCGAGTTCCAGAACTCTTTAACAGAGTTAAGTGTCGTCGTCGCCGGGTACCGTCGCTTCCCCGTGCTAGTGCTCGGGGACTTCAACGCCAAAAATCCGGCTTGGGGTTCCCGTTACACTGATGTGCGGGGCAGGATGGTGGAGGACTGGGCTCTGGAGACAGGCCTGGTCGTCCTAAACCGGGGTTCTGTCCCCACGTGTGTGCGGATGCGGGGTGAGTCTGTGGTGGACATCTCGTTTGCCAGCCCCGCTCTGTCACAGCGTGTCATTGACTGGCGCGTCATGGAGGAGGTGGAGACCTACTCCGACCACCGGTATATCCGGTTCGACGTCTCCGCCCAGACCTCTAGCGCGCCGGTCCAACAGGCCCCGAGTGGTCCGCGGTGGGCGCTGAAGCAGATGGACCGGGAGCTCCTCCTGGAAGCCTCGATCGTGCAGGCCTGGGTGTCATCACCGGACAGGCCTGCCGATATTGACGATGAGGCGGAGTGGTTCCGGGAGGCCATGTCCGAGATTTGCGACGTGGCAATGCCCCGAGTCCGTCCAGGAAGCGCCCGACGTCAGGTGTACTGGTGGTCGCAAGAGCTGGAGACGCTACGCAAGGCGTGCGTCGCAGTGCGACACCTGTACTCCAGGCACCGTAGGCTCCGCATCCGCCCTCCGGATGCGGAAGCGACGGAGGCGGAGCTGTACGAGGGATACAGAGCGGCGAAGACCGCCCTCCAAGAGGCTGTCCAGCGGGCCAAATATACGGCCCGCGAGGAGTTGGTGGAGACTCTGAACGGAGATCCATGGGGGCGCCCTTACAAAATGGTGCGGAATAAACTCCGCACCTGGGCCCCCCCGCTGACGCAGAGTCTCCGCCCCCAGCTGGTGGAGGAGGTGGTGAGCGCTCTGTTCCCTTCACGGGGGGAGCATACTCCCCCGCCCATGGCTCCGCCGCTCGCGGTGCCTGAAGCGGACCACGCGGACGACGACGACACCCCTGAAGTGACCGGGGTAGATCTGAGAGTGGCGGTAGGTAGGCTGAAGGCCAAAAATACCGCCCCAGGACCCGACGGCCTGCCAGGGAAAGCCTGGGTCCTGGCCTCGACGGCTCTTGGGCCTCGACTGGAGGCGCTCTTAAGCGCATGTATGGAGAGAGGCCAGTTTCCACTCCGTTGGAAGACGGGGAAGCTGGTCCTCATTCGGAAGCCAGGGCGCCCTGCGGACTCTCCGTCCGCATACCGGCCCATTGTGCTGCTCGACGAGGTCGGCAAGCTCTTTGAGAGAGTAATTGCAGGCCGCCTCGTCGGGCACCTGGTGAGGACGGGGCCGGATCTTGCGGATAGTCAGTTCGGCTTCCGCAAGGGGCGCTCGACGGTGGACGCCATCATGCGCGTTAGAGCCCTCACGACGGGGGACGCGGTGTCTCGGGGCGGGGTTGTCGTGGCGGTGTCACTCGACATCGCCAACGCATTTAACACCCTGCCCTGGAGTTGCATTGGGGAGGCACTCCGGTATCACCGGGTGCCAACCTACCTCCGTCGAATAGTCGAGGCATATCTGACGGACAGAGCCGTCATCTACCCCGGTCGCGATGGGGAGTGGAACCGGCGAGAGATGTCGTGCGGTGTCCCACAGGGATCGGTTCTAGGGCCGCTCCTGTGGGACATCGGTTACAACTGGGTGCTGCGGGCCGACCTCCCTGATGGCGTCAGCATGGTGTGCTACGCTGACGACACGCTGGTCCTGGCGAAGGGGAGGTCGCATCAGGCGGCGGCCGACGCGATGACACGCGGGGTTGCGATAGTCGTGGAGAGGATCCGGCAGTTGGGTCTCGAGGTGGCTTTGCACAAGTCCGAGGCCATGTCTTTCCATGGGCCCCGGAACTGGCCACCATCGGGATCCCAACTAACGGCAGGAGGGGTTCACATCGGCGTCGAGTCCACGATGAAATACTTAGGACTCGTGCTCGATAGCCGGTGGAACTTCGTGGAGCACTTCCGACGTTTGGCCCCCAAACTGGAACGGACTGGGGCCGCCCTCAAGCGGCTCCTGCCCAACCTGAGGGGTCCAAACGCCTCCTGCCGGAGGCTGTACGCGGGGGTCGTGCGGTCCATGGCTACTTATGGGGCCCCGGTGTGGGCGCGTTCACTGCGGCGAAGAGCCGCCCACTATCTGAACGCGCCCCAAAAGGTGGTAGCCGTAAGGCTGATCCGGGGCTACCGCACGATCTCGGGCGAGGCGGCAAGCCTCCTTGCCGGACTGCCGCCGTGGGATCTGGAGTAGGGCTTGCATTCGAATATTGGAATATTCGAATTATTCGAATAATCAACTGTTTCAAATATTCGAATAGAAATTTTACGATATTCGAAAATTCGACCGATTCCTAGAAAACAAAACTCAACAATCTAATGTGCACCAAAATTCAACGTTCATGCACGCCGTCCAAACAAGGTTACGTCGTTCGATGCGCGAGCGTTACGAGTGTTACTATACAGGATTCGGCAACGATCGGGAACATTCGGAAGATGCGGCCGGCGCGCGTTCCGGCGGGTGGGGGTGGTTCGCCATTGTGCATTTGTCCACCATTTGCACGCGTGTTTGATTGTTATTATTTTGTGTTTTATTTTGTTTAGTGTGCCCGTTGTTTTATTTAATGTATAGTTGTATACCCAAAGACAATCCAGTGAATCAGTTACGTGCTTTAACGTAAGTAGTCTAAGTAGCTACTAGCTACTATAATTGCATTTCTGACTTATGATAATTATTTTATTACAATACTAATTATTCTAACCTCAAAAATGCAGCTTTTTTACTAGTTAACTTAGCTAAAGCTTTTATTTTGTGAACTCGTTTACTTCTCATTTGTGTTCTTTTATGATTTTTTAAAACACTATGATGTGTGTGTTGACGGTTAATTTTTCGACATTTCAGGTATTAGATTAAACATTAAAACATGGAGCAACTACAAAACAAATTAGAATTTAAAGAGTACACCAAAGGTACGCGAGATAAGTCGTCAGTATGGAACTTTTTTTTGAGAACTTCAGATGGAGTTCATGCGCAATGTAAGAAGTGCAAGAAAGTGATTAAATGCCGAAACACAACTACATGTCTGCATAACCATATGAAACTTCACCCTGTTGAGAGTACTAGGGTTACTGTTGATGAACTTTCGGTGCCAGGGACATCGGGCACACACACGAATCTACAGGAAAATGAGCCAAAGAAGAAGAAAGTTAAATTGATTGACGACTTCTTTAAAAAATCTGATAATTTGGAAAATATAGTTGCAAAAATGACTGCTTGTGATGGTCTTCCATTTAGTTTGTTTTGTACATCTGATTCCTTGCGAAATCTTTTTAAAAAAAGATTCTATGAAGACTTACCGAAATCACCAAATACAATTAAAAAGATCGTGGTAGAAAAGAGTGAGCAATTAAAAGGCGAACTTATGGAAACATTGCAGAAATTGAAAGCCAAAGGACAGAAGTTTTCCGTCTCTTTAGACGAATGGACTTCAGCCCGTAACCGACGGTACATGAACGTCAACATTCATTGTCCAAACTTTGCAGGCAAGAGCTTCAGGAATCTGGGACTAGCAAGAATAACTGGCCGGGGAACAGCAGAACGTTGTGGCAATATTTTGAAGGACAAACTAGCATCCTATAATCTTTCTCTAGAAATGGACATAGCATGTGTGGTGACTGACGGAGCAAGTGTGATGTGTGCTATGGGTCGACAATTGCCTTCGTACCATCAATTATGTTTTGCACATGGCATTCAATGTGCAGTGTTGGATGTAATTTACAAAAAGACGCAAAATGCCCAAGAAGAAGAATGGGAAGAATCTACAGAAGACACAGGGGCGACAGGACAGGATGATGACTCTGACAGTGATGAAGAAGAAGGTGGATTTGTAGTTGGGACTGGAAGACAACTGAACAGGAACCAATATGTATACGGGGATGTAAATCTAAAAAATTTTATAGATAAAGTAAGAAAAATTTTTAAATTTTTTAGGAAATCACCCACCAAGATTGAGTGTTTCTATAACTACCTTCCAGAAGAACAGAAAAAAATGGGCTTGATCCTAGACTGTAAAACCAGGTGGAGTAGCTTGGCTGATATGATCACAAGGTTTTTGGTACTAAAAGAACCTATCATGAAGACTCTTATTGATTTAAAGAACGACATCACATTTAGTTCCTCTGAGCTAACTTTACTCCAAGAATTGTCCACTTCTCTCAATATTGTAAAGGTAACAGTTGAGGCATTGTGCCAAGAAAATGCAAATCTGCTTACTGCAGAGACAGCTCTACAATTCATGGTTGCGAAACTTCAAGCGACAAACAGTTTTACAAGTGATCAGCTACTCCAGGCTCTGAAAAGAAGAATAACTGAGAGACGCCTACTAGATCTAGTGTGTACGTTAAAATATCTACACAATCCCAGAACATATTACGCAGAGATACCTTCGGATATTTTTCCATCTCCAGGAAACGACACGATTGCTAAAGTTATAACTGAGATTAACGACAGACACTTTAGTCAAATACTAGACTTTGATGACAATGAAGATAGATCCTTAGTTGATCACCAGCAGCAGCGACAGCGACAAAATGAAGTAATTCAGGAAACTGCAATAAGCTTCAAGGAAGAACTACAAAAAAAGATCGATGAGACCGTATTAGCAACTTCTTGTACATCTACCGCAAATTTATCATGCAGAGAAGAGTTGGAAACGTCAATCCTAATGCAAATGGCGCTATTTGATAGAGGAGGTCCTAGACAAGTAAATTTGAGCCAAGCGTACGACTTTCTGCAGTGTATACCACCTACAAGTGTAGAGTGTGAAAGGGTGTTTTCTTCCAGCAAATATATTTGCAACCATCTAAGATGTGCCTTAAACGATGATTCCATGGATGCTCTAAGTTTCCTTAGGTCCCACTTCCAGGGAAAACGTTGAAGGACACGACAAAGGTATAAGATAGGATTAAAAACGTACTGTAATTTTCTGTACGAAATGTAGCGCTAGCGTGCTACTTAGATGTGATCTGATCTCGTGATTGATTATTTTTGTTTTCACTAAAATTTAATGTTAAATTATCAATATCATCACACATTGTTAGTGTGACATTGACAATTTACCATTAAGAAAACGATTTTGCATCGAAGTTTTAATTGCGTTACTTACTTGTTATTGTTTTGTTTGATTTTATTATATTATTACAATATTCATAACTGATTTTTATAAGACTGTGTTGTGTTTGTGTCCAAGGTTGAAAAACAAAACAAGATTAGTTTATTTTGATAACTATTGTTTATTTTAAAACATTTTAAGCATTTGTTTCTAATTTTTGCGAATATTATATTAGAATAACATTGTGGTGTGTTAATATCATCAGTACAATATTAAGTTCACCATTAAAAATCTTCCAATTTTACGTTGATTATTGTGTTAGCTTAGCTATGTTATTTGAAGAAACAAGTTGATTATTTGCAGTTTAATGTTAGCTATTCTAATCCTTCGTGTTCTTCTAACAGAAAAAATGTTATTTTAATTATTTTTGTAACACTGCGTTAGCTTTAAATAATATTATTTTGATTTAGAGAATAAAGACTATTTAGAAATTAAAGGACATGATTTCTATAAAACTTAATTTTTTTATTTAATATTCGAACAATATTCGAATTATTCGAATATACCTCACAAAAATATCGAATATTCGAATTGCAAAATTGTCGAATATTTGCAAGCCCTAATCTGGAGGCGATAGTCCTCGCGCGCCTGTATGAGTGGCGCGCGGAGGCACTACGCCGGGGGGAAACCCCGCTTCCGCGGCAAATCGCGGCGGAGCGGACGGACCTCCGGCGCGATCTCATGGCGGCATGGAAAGAGCGACTGTCGCAACCCAGCGCAGGGCACGCCACGATAGCGGCGGTAAGACCCCTCTTTGAGGAGTGGCTAGAGAGGCGTCACGGCGTCCTCACCTACCGCCTGACGCAGGTCCTCACCGGACACGGAAGTTTCGGGAGGTTCCTGCACATCATCAGGCGGGAGGAAACGCCCGGGTGTCACCACTGCGATGATCGCCCCGAGGACACGGTGGAGCATACGGTGGGGGCCTGCCCTGCATGGGCGGAGCACCGCCGTGTCCTCGTAGAGGCGATCGGCAGCGGCGGCGATCTCTCACGCCCGGCCTTGGTTCAAGCCATGGTCCGGGGCGAGGGGGAGTGGGAGGCAGTCGCCTCCTTCTGCGAAGCAGTCATGCTAGCGAAGGAGGTGGCGGGACGGGAGAGGGAGAGAGTCTCCCGTCCAAGCCGCCGCGGTGGACGCTCCGGGCGTCGGGAGCCGCGTGACGACTCCCGGCCACCAAAGGCGCGGGCCTGCGGGCGGTGAGTAATGGGTAGCTCACCGTCCGATCAGGACCAGGCCCGTGCTGGACGGCGCGTACGTGTTCCACGCGCGCCTCAAAGAGATGTCAGCATCATAGAGGGGGTCCACTAGGGCCCAAGCCTGCCGGGAAAGCGGGATCATCCAAAAGGGGTACCGCTGACCCGGAACATAAAGGGCCAAGGAAGGAACACGGGTGGGTTTTAGTCAGTAAGAGTCTGACACTCCCTTCCGCTCCACCCAGAGCGGGAGGAGTCATTTGATGATTTCCCATCCTCAAAAAAAAAAAAAAAAAAAAAGGCACAGTCATTACATTAATCTCCTTAAATTTCTCTCTGAGAGTGTGTCTCGGGCTTAATTTATAAATTGATCGAACAGCTCTTTTCTGCAAAACAAAGATAGTCTGAATGTCGGCGGCATTTCCCCACAACAGAATACCATACGACATTACACTATGAAAATAGCTAAAGTACACTAAACGGGCTGTCTCTATGTCAGTTAAATTACGAATTTTTCTAACAGCGTATGCTGCGGAGCTAAGCTTTTTTGATAATTTATCTATGTGTGGGCCCCACTGAAGCTTAGCATCCAAAGTTAAGCCCAAGAATACTGTGCTATCTTCAGGATTCAATTCTCTGCCCTTTATCAATACATTAGTTACCACCTGTCTAACGTGAGGCAGCGTAAACTTAATGCACTTGGTTTTTTTTTCATTAAGTAGTAAATTATTAACATTGAACCAGTGAACTACTTTTGAGATCGCGCTATTTACATCGTCAGTATCCAGCTGCTGACGTTTAAGTTTAAACAAAAGTGAAGTATCGTCCGCAAACAACACTATATCATGATTATCCTTTATGAGGTAAGGCAAGTCATTAATATAAATAAGAAACAAAAAAGGACCAAGAATTGAGCCCTGTGGGACTTCTATTGTTACTATAGATCCGGGAGATCTTTTACCATCGTTCTCCGATCATCGATCGTTCACCCGAAGTCTAACAAGTACTTAGTTTATTATCATTTGCTCACATCACTCATTGAATACTGACGCATACATTGATTATGTCTCACCGAATATACAAACCAAAATTGCTATTAGCCAAAATGTTTGATAAGTTTTTTTATGTGGCAGCTTCTTTTATTTTAATTTTAGGTCATGTGAAATTGGCATTTATGATTTAATTAATATAAGTATCGCATTATTCAGTTATTTATTATTATTGGATTTAGCGAAACTTTCGACTATTTTATAAAGAAAATCTACTTTGAAGTAATGAAATGAAATTGTATAATCTGTAAATAGGATAGGTATCGGAATCACTTTAACAGATCATAAAAAAAAAGCTAGATGGACTCGACATGTCCTATCTGACTACCCCTGAGAAGAAATGGCTAAACAAACTCAGGGGTCAAAGTCTCTTATATAATCTTGGTCAGATCATGTGAGGACCATGTATACGACAGTGTAATTCAAAATCAAGTCATTTATTCAAATCAGCTCTTTTTGAACGTCAAAATTACAAAAGACCGTCCCCCAAAACGCCCGCCCTTTACCACTTCCTAGTGCTTTAGCTGGGAAGAAGTAGCGCAACAAACTGCCCAGCAGTACAGGTGTTTGTTCAGTTAGAAGAACTCGATACAAAACACAAAGCATTAAATTAAATTATTCGCCATCTAGATGGACATTTAATTTTCCAATTAAATCATAAATATCAGTTGAATTAGTTTTTAGTCTTTATTGCGTTTGTACGCTTTGATAATTATTAAATTGTCGTACTTTATTTTTATGTAGGTACCTACCTACCAACTAATTTCTCATTTCACACATTCTGCAAGCCCGAATATCACTAAAGATAGCAAAAGTTTATAAAAATCTTTATTTAAAATTAGATGTTCGGGTATATTTATATCTTGTATTAAAATTTTTATTTAAGTGCGATATTGTTATAAATTGTTCGCGAAAGGAATCTTGCCGGAATGTGATTGTATTCTTTTTTATTAAGTTTTTACTACATAAATCTGTTATTTCGGAAAAATTATGCGACACCTATATTTTTAATTTTTTAATGGCATACCAAAGCATATTATTAGATTTACGTATTATTACATATGTGATTATGTACTTACAAAAGTCAGACAAATAGAGAATACTACTAGTGAATACCTACTTATTGTACTTGAAGGGCGAATTTCGTATCACGTATGTAAGTAACTAATCCTGGGACATAAATAGTCTCATGAAAACCGATTAAGTCGTCACTACATACATTTTACGAATTTCAGCCATATTTAAAATATGTTTAGATGCAATTTCCGACCTTATTCTTCACTGTTTAGTCAGGAAATGATTTAACCAAGTAATGATGAACTGAGGTCATAAAATTTTTACTGTTTACTTAATATTTTTCACTCCTCTTGCTCAAAAAGACCGTCATTGTGGCGTACCAGAGCGAAGAAAAAATTGCAATTCTTCCTTTAAGGGAAAAAGTTTTTTTTTTTTTTAATTGTTGTGTGTCAAATGACAATGAGCCTACAAAAACGAAAAAGTCTATAGTCATGAGTAGAATAATCATGAATATAGACTCGACTTATTACTGTTTCATAAAAAAAGAACTTAATTTTATTTTTGAAAATGGAACTTAAATCGGCGATCTCTTTGGTAGAATGCATGCAATGCGTTGCGGCTGCAGAAGAAAAAAAACAAAAAAAGACATTGGCGCGAAATCTTTATAATTTTTCTCTAATTGCAAATTGAATTGGTAGTGACCGTAATTAATTGTATTGGATTGTTTTATTTTCTCGCAATCGTAGTGAAAAGTAGAGTGTAACACACGGCGCTAAAAACCCATTAAAACTCGGTTTCTATTTACTCGTAAAACTACCTCGTATATAATGGGTAATTTTAGCTCCTGGTATATCAATCTACTATTGTTTTAATAAGCTAAGAGAGTAAGAGTTTAGGAGTGGGGGGGGGGGGCCCCACTCCTAAACTTGAAGACGTGATAATTATAAAGTGATCAAGAATACTAAATAATAGGACAGTTTTGTAATAGTTAAGTATGCTTAATTATCACCTGTACTGATTGGAATACTTAGATAATTAATAAATAGGTAAATATTTATAAAACATTCTTTCTGAACAAAATTATACCAAGTGTATGTATGTACGAGTATGTTAGAAGACATAACGTTGTGTACTTACATAAAATAATG